>CM043357.1:5412500-6612500 GCA_023718395.1 Leucaspius delineatus | reverse complement strand
CAGCAGACGCTCATAGTCAAAGCCATTAGGAATGCCGAGATAATAACAGTCACTGCATATAAAATAAGAGAGGAAATAACTACACAGCAAAATCCCTGATATTAGCTAAATGAAAACTGCTCTGTCTCATGAGTCATGACGGTTAGAAACTAACACTGAAGCAATATTGCAGTTAATTAAATTATTAATTAGGTGATTAATTATGTGATGATTGAGCATTGGTGATGAACACCTGCTGTTAAAAAACAGAATCATTGAAGGAAAGAGAAACACAAGAATCAAAACTGACTTCAGCCACAGTCTTAAGGCGGGCATAAACTGTGCGATTTTCGTCCGATTTTGAGCCGCATTCTGACTCGTGCGACTCTTTCGGGTCAGCCGATTGTCAGCTTTGTCGTGCGTCATTTGTCATGCAGTGTTCGTGCAGTGTACATGGGGAAACGAGAGGCGATTAACCTCTCCCGACCGGCAATCGGATGGTCGGATGAATTTCTGTCATGTTAGAAATTTTGGTCATTCCTCGAGACTATATAGCGCAGTTGAAGCAGAGCTACACAGCAAAATCCCCAGAGTAAAATTAACTCTGTTCAGAGAACATTTGGTCCCTCTCTACAGAGAGTTAAAATAACTCTGAAACAGAGTAAAAGTTAATGAGATACTTAAGTGATTAATTAAGTGATGATTGGGCATTAATGATGAACACCTGCTGTTAACAAGTTCTCAGCAGAGGAGGATTAAACAACTCCATAAACAGCATTACCAGCTTCACTATTACTAACCAGACTGACTTTATTTCTGTCAGACGTCTACAGAAGTTCGTATTGAGAATTGAGGTTTAGATGTTGACGATTTATTGAAAATGTATGATCACCATAATGGTGATGAGTGTTTCCTTTAGTTGGGCAGTTTGACTCTAGCTTATTTTTTTGAGTGTTTATGGTTTTTGTAACAGCTTGTACCAAAATACGTAATTTGTTGCAAAGAATGCCAGATGCAGAGATGTTCAGGTGATCTAGTTTTCAACAACAAAAAGTAGAATGATGCGCTTATGTCATCACTGTCCAAAAGTGGTCATTTGATGTTAATAGATTATATTCACAAACAATACTCTCTTGCCACAGATTGGACATTTTGAATTTTTTAAATACATAATAGGGGGAAAAAAAATTCTAAGACACAGACATCAAGAATCAGCATATGAATCTCAACAATGGTGACATGTTTCATGCCGCAATGCATCCTGGGAGCCATGAGTTTTATACTATTGTGGCTCCCAGCATGCATTGCAGCATGAAGCATGTCACCATTGTTGAGATTCATAAGCTGATTATTGATGTCTTTGTTAAAAAAAAAAATAATCCTCCATAATGTATCTTAAAAATTCAAAATGTCCAATCTGTGGCAAGAGAGTATTGTTAGTGAATATAATCTATTAACATCAAATGACCACTTTTGGACAGTGATGATATAAGTGCATTTTTTTTTACTATCTGCTGTTATAACCTATATCACCTGATCATCTTTTTTTGGCTTTCTTTGTAACAAATTACGTGTTTTGGTAAAAGCTGTCACAAAAACTATAAACTTGCAAGAAGAGTCAAACTACCCAACTGAAGGAAACACTCATCACTATAACGGTGATCATACATTTTCAATAAAGCATCAACATCTAAACCTCTGTTAATTCTTAATACGAACTTATGTAGACGTCTGCCAGAAATAAAGTCAGTCTGGTTAGTAATAAGTGAAGCTGGTAATGCTGTTTGTGGAGTTGTTTAATCCTCCTCTGCTGAGAACTTGTTAACAGCAGATGTTCATCATTAATGCCCAATCATCACTTAATTAATCACTTAAGTATCTCATTAACTTTAACTCTGATTCAGAGTTATTTTAACTCTCTGTAGAGAGGGACCAAATGTTCTCTGAACAGAGTTAATTTAACTCTGGGGATTTTGCTGTGTACGAACCGATTGCCCGGCCTAAACTCAGTGTTTTCCCCTCACTGCGCCTGCGCGAAAACAGAAGTTTTCATTGATGAATTATTGCAGTGTTCGGACTGTTAATAATTATATGCCTATAATTCATTGTAATCAATGTTTTAGACTATTTTCAATGAGGAGGAGTAAGCGTCTATGTAATATTTTATTATCCTCACAGCGCGTTGGTTTTGCGGTGATGTGCTATGAAATTATTGCGTGGCAAATTAATTATAATAGCCTATCAATTTAATAATAAAAGTAGCCTAGGCCTTCCCTAATAATAATAATACAATAATACTAATAATAATTTAATACATAAATTGGAAATGCAAAATAATCTTGATACTGATAGCTGATGCTTGTTTTGACAATATCTCTGGATACATGATATCGTCTATAGGTGCAACCCGGCACGAGGGTTTATCGCGTGATTCACGCATATTTCACACGTATAGTTTTGAGCAGAGAAGTCACAGCTCGACGTTCGGACCGTATAGTATGAGCACATACAGCAAATCCTGAGCTTTGGCTTTACATTGCATGCGATCTATTCGTTCAGGTACCTTGCTGAAATCGCCCAGACATCGCACAGTGTATACCCGCCTTTAGGGTATGTTTACATGACAACGATATGCTTAAAACAGAGATGATTTTCCTTTTAGTTTTCCGTGTACAGATGACACCATTGTCAAAACTATCATTTTCACGGTTCTGTGAAAACGACTAAACATGCTGTATTCTGCTACCAGGCCATTACATGGCCGTGGAACACTATAGATTGAACACAAAATACACATGTACACAATGTCATTGTCTTCAGAGGTTCGCGGTTTTGTTGTTTACATGGAAACTTGCACTCTTAAAACCCGTTTTCAAAACTTTGTTTTCAAAGTTTTACGTTTTTAGTTAAAAATGGCGTTGTGTAAACAGCACCTTAGATGGAATGTTTATTGTGAAGTCACCATTATGATGATCTTTCATTTTGATGATCTCATCACCATTATGATGATCAAACAGGACAAGCAGGCAGTCTGTGACACGGTCAGAGCACACTGGTGGTCTTTCTTAAATATCCTGTTCTGCTGTTGTTTCAGTTTACCATTTAAGTCAAGGTAAGACTATTTTCGATTCTGTAATAATTTAGAATTTTTATCTTCACATAAATCTGTATTTTATGTATACGCCTTTAAACTCTAAATAACAGCCGCGTCTGGAAAGAATTGCACTTTGAATTTTATTACACTTAATTCCAACAGTAGTTTCGATTCCTTCCATTTGCGAATTATTTGCTTTTGCTGTGCTAATTGCTGGACCGAGACAGCTGTCCTCACTTAGCGGTGAAAGCATTATATCTATGTACACAGCAAAAACTCCAGTGTTAAATTAACACTCCTGGGAGTGTATATGAGTCCAGACTCAAGAGTGTAAAGTGTTAAAATATGAGTGTTAAATGAACACTCAAGAGTGTTGAAGTTAATGAGATAATTAAGTGATTAATTGAGTGATGACTGAGCATTATTGAAGACACCTGATGTTAACAAGCTGAATCACTGAAGGAGTCACTGGAGGGTCAGAGTTTGCGTGAAGGACCGCACATTTTCCCGTCAAGTTTGCTTTTTATAAATACCAATTATTGCGCAGAGAGCGGCGTACCACTTCTTTTGTGCGTACTCGAGTTAACATACTCGTGCGTGCCGGCTTGAAGGGGACCATGATCCTGCCTGAAATGGGTGTATACTATCTTCAGCACAAACGGATTCAGGCAGCATGCAAATCCTGGATGCTGAGTGAGGTATGTCACATCTGGTCGCCGGGTGAGCTCCTCGACCAGCGGCCAAAACGCACTCACTTACAGCACAAGCTTTCCAACGCAGTTTCCATGGGACGGCACCGCCGGCGCCCACACAAGCACCTGCCAAACAGCGACAGACACGCGGCGGCTACGTTTGCAACAACATTTTCACTGGAGGAAGAGGTAAACGCTTAGAAACACTTGGCAATGATGCTTTTACTGGAGCTAGTAGGCTACCATCAAAACGTTGGATAACTAATCATTAAAGGGGACCTATTATGCCCCTTTTCACAAGATGTTAAATAATTCTCTGATGTCCCCAGAGTGTGTAGGTGAAGTTTTAGCTCAAAATACTCAACAGAATTGTATTTATAGCACGTTTTAAATCATCATTTTTTGGGTCTGTGAAAAACGCACTGTTTTAGTGCTTCTCCTTTAAATGCTAATGAGCTGCTGGTTGACGCCACGAATCCTGCGATCAGAGCTAGAACAGGGAAGATGATAATAATAAAACAGACAGTCACAGTAATGGTGTTCATTTCGACCATAAAAATGCCTATAGAGTCAGAGAATATATGCTGTATTGAGTTGGAAAAGGTATAGTTTAGTTTAATTACGATTATAACCTATTTGGCATAGCTTGTATACACTATTAATGCAAGCCTGCTGTAGGACTCCGTCTGACGATCTAATAGGCTATGTGCACAAGCGTCGCGACGAACTTCCGCTATTGTCAGTTGTCGGCATATTCGTTTCCGGTTTACGGCCGCTTCATCGGCATCGCTGTAAACAAACAAGATGAGTGCTGCTGTTGTACGAAATAAAGAGATACTATGTGCGTGACACATTATAAGTTTCTAAGAACTGTAGGTGGATCTTACTGCCGTTCTCATACTCCGTGTGCAGTGTGTGTGTGTGTGTGTGTGTGTGGTGCAGAGAGCTGTCTGTTTTCTTTCGTTTTTAATTGTTTGTTTAAAAGTAGACACTTTTAGAAAAGTAGAAACTTGTTACTGGAGGCTCACTTGCAGTTCACAAATGGATGAGTGCAAGATCTACAGATCTACAAATTAAACGCGGAGAAAACAATCGTTCGCACCGTTAACCAAGCATCAGTAGTGACACACACACACACACACACACACACACACACACACACACACACACACACACTTGTCAGATTCTGTGAGCTACGAAGCTTGTCTATGCGGGTTTGTTACACTTCAGGAGTAATTTATCATACATGCAATAATCCACTGTTTTCGTCCGGTAGTATACTGACGACCAGCGGCGACCCAAGCCATTCGACGCAAATGGGGAAAACTAATATGATTTATGAGGCGTTTGCCCTGTCGATCATGAGACCGATTACAGCAGTTCACAATACAGCAATACTGAACCATTTTCCAAAAAATAACCTAAATTAATGACCAAATGATCAACGTTACCTACTGCCTACTATACGCTACTATACAGTACAATCTACTTCCGTACCGTGATTCCCACAATGCATTGCGGCGTGACGCAACGATCCCGAGCTCTATTGCATGCAGAGGGAATGTGAAAGACAGCCGTTTATCCCGCCCCTCAGATTGAGCCGTGTCTATGGTGAGTTTCCAGACCTAACATCTTGATGTAGGTCTGGCTTGCCAGGCTAACCCTTTATATGAACAAACTACTAATCTATAAAACACAATCGGTCTTCCGACCTTTTACTATTGTGTTGATATGCGCGAGGGAGAGAGAGCAATACAGCGCTCGAGTTGTTTGAAGGCGGTGAGAGTGCGCCGAGCGCGGCCGGGGCTCTCTCACTCTTTGTTCTTATGTCCACTGATCTAAATAATTAGTTGTTATGACGACTTATTTGTTCCCTCGTTTTAATAAATCGTGGACACGTTGAACTAATTCCCTCTCTCATTTTGATTTAACAAATTACAACGTGGCCAAAAACAGTTTGATACTATTAATTAGTGAATGCTAAAGACCTATTTTTTGTGAATTGGTGAATATTCGGGTGAATTATTTCTTTGCCACGAATGAATAATAATGATTAAACTGTTTTTCTTACCTGTGAAGATAGCTCTTCAGTGAAGGCCGTCTATTCTCGTACACAGCAAAAACTCCAGTGTTAAATTAACACTCCTGGGAGTGTATATGAGTCCACTCTCAAAAGTGTAAAGTGTTAAAATATGAGTGTTAAATGAACACTCAAGAGTGTTAAAGTTATTGAGATAATTAAGTGATTAATTGAGTGATGATTGAGCATTATTGAAGACACCTGATGTTAACAAGCAGAATCACTGAAGGAGAAAATCACAAATTGTAAGCCACCGTTATGGCGATCAGTGTTTGCTTTAGTTGGGCTCTAGACCATTACATATTTACTTTAGATTTTGTTTGTCTGCTGTTATTGATTTATAACAGTAAGATGAACAAAGAAAAATGTGATCGGATGGTGTTGGTTATGTTTTGACATCATGTTGTGATCCGTAAAGCAAAACTTATTGAGATGGCTTAACTTGTTAATTACAGCAGCTCTGTGATTCTACATTATAATTTTCAGTATTTTTCTTATAATCCAAAACTATTTCATAACCATTGTTCTGATCAGAAGACTTTCAAATAAATTCATTTAGAAACACAGAAATCAATAATCAGCCTGTGAATCTCAACAATGGTGACAATAATAAAGCATGTTGCAGTGGCTGCCACCAATCACAACTCATTAATGGCTCCCATCATGCATTGCGGTATGAATAAATTATGATCTGAATTGTCTATGTAATTTACCTTTCCTAATTGAATATTCTGCTCGTCACCATTGTTGAGATGTATAGACTGAATCTTGACATCTGTATGTGCCTAAAAGAATGATTTTTTTTTTCAAAACAACTTTTAAGAAATCCTTTGTATTATTTCTAAAATTCTGGATATTTATGCAGATTCACAGTTATGCTGTAATCAACAACATAAATCTACATCAGAAATAAGGATCTTAATGAGTTCAGTGATCAAGTTCAAATGATGATTGTCATAATATAACCAACACCATCAGATCACTTTTTTTTCTATGTTCATCTGGCAGTTATAACTCAGATACAACAGCCAAACAAAAATTAATGTACACATATAATGGTCAAGAGCCCAACTAAAGCAACCACCCATCAGCATAACGGTGGCTTACAATTTGAGATTTTCTCCTTCAGTGATTCTGCTTGTTAACATCAGGTGTCTTCAATAATGCTCAATCATCACTAAATTAATCACTTAATTATCTCATTAACTTTAACACTCTTGAGTGTTCATTTAACACTCATATTTTAACACTTTACACTTTTGAGAGTGGACTCATATACACTCCCAGGAGTGTTAATTTAACACTGGAGTTTTTGCTGTGTACAGCTTTTTATTCCTTTTTTTTTTTTTTTGTGAATTGGTGAATATTCAGGTGAATTGTTTCGTGGCCACGAATTAATAATACCTCAGCACGTTTTACAAGACCCTTCTCGATCGCAGCGGCAACGAGCACTTTGATCACTTGATTTAAAAAACAAAACATCTCAGCGCTAGATCGCCTTAAAAAAATTAACGAAATGAATGCTCTGCTAGTTAACTGGAGATGTTTTGTTTATTTGTATTGGTATTCGTGCCGCGAGATGTTTCAAAAGTGGTGGGGACAATATCGACCTTAGAAAATAGTGGTGGGGACATGTCCCACCCGCAAATTACGCCTATCTCGGGGTTGCGGCGCGCACACTATGGTTAACTGAGTATTAACCGCTAAGGGCCTTGGTTAACGGTTAATGAAAAACTTGAAAACGTGCAGCCCTACTTCACATACTATGTATTGAGGATGAAACCAAAATATATATATATATATATATATATATATATATATAAATAAATACGCAAATAAATATAAGCAAATCCACAAAATTCTACATAGATAAATATATAAATAAACAAATATGCAAATATATACATAAATAAATACATAAATCCACACATTCCTGCATAAATAATTATATAAATAATTAAATGTGCGAGGAGATAAATAATTAAATAAATGAAACAAATGAAACAAAAAATTGTTAAAGGTAATACTAAAATGAAAGTTGTCTTTTTGTTTTACTTTAATTCGTTTATTCATTTTTCAATGTAGCTCTGTATTTATTTTTTCTTGGCGCAACATGCTAATCAGAGGGTGTCAATCAAACACCTTTGGCTGACACTGTTGAAAATAAAAGTATTCTATCTGCTGATTATATTCTCTTCAGAGTAGATGTATCTATACACGCTTTAGGTTAGTTAGAAGCTACATTTGATGTGGCTGTAGATTTGTATCCTGTAGACCAGGCATTCTCAACCCTGGTCCTCGAGGGCCACTGACCTGCAGAGTTTAGCTCTAACCCTAAATCAAACACACCTGAGCCAGCTAATTAAGCTAATTAAGCCTTTCAGGATTACTGGAAAGCTACAGGAAGGTGAGTTTGATCAAGGTTGGACCTAAACTCTGCAGGACAGTGGCCCTCGAGGACCAGGGTTGAGAACCCTTGCTGTAGACACTAAAAGAGGGCAGTAAAGTTTTTTTTAGGTTTAATATTCGCTGCATACAGTATATATTCACATATAATATAATATATGAATGTCCAAGTGCACAAACAAATGAACACCAATCAACATAATGGTGAGCTCAAACTAAAACATTTTAGGAAAATCAACATCAATTTATGTAGTCAGCTTATGTGATATTCTCTTAAAATTTTCAGTTGTTTGGACAATTTAACATTCAACATGACTTTGGGTAAGAGTGAATGCAAACAGAGAAAGATAACTGCAGAAGTGGAGGAAATGAGTGAAAAGTCTATAAAGAATTGCCCAGCCTCAAAAACTTTAGCTTGACAAAACGTCACTCAAACTAATTAATTACTTTTAACTCAGGCTTTCTGAGTAACCAAGGCATGTGAATAGTACAGATTACAAGATTTTTACAAATAAGTTAATACATTAAGTAAAGTTAATTAAAAGGGGTTAGTTGGAACAGCGGTTGGATTTTAGAGTGTACTTTGTCTCTAGCTGTTGAATAGTTGTTCAAACCATTTAAACAAAATACAGCTTACCGAGCCAGATAGTCCCATTTATCCACGTCAACGCCGTTGAGTTTATTCGCCACAATCTCATACAGGAAAGGCTTGTCTTTAATCCTCCCTTCCATTGGCCTCTGCAAGATGAAATATACCTTGATCATCTACTGTATTCTGATTTAAACTGGCTGAAAAAGCACACTAAACACATTTTACCTGAGTCCAATTTTCGCATCCGTTAATTAATTCCCCGATAAATTTGATGTCTTCATCTAGATTCAGTCCATATTGTTCCATCTCTTTGTCCAGTTTATTCTCCTCTCTCATGTGTTGAAACATTTTAATAGAGGCTTCCTCGTGCTTCAGAAGATGAACATAAATGCACATCAAAGTACAATTAAAGTGTACACACAAACTCTATAACCATGCTTAGAAGTCTTTATTCTAATGTTATTTTTCTTACAAGAGTATCTTAATGAACCACACAGGGACAATAATAGCCTAGTAATGATTTAAAAACAAATTTGAAAATAATATAATAATGTTGTGTATAGTCAATCATAATATAGACACAGCCAGTTTTACTCATTAAGAGATTTATTCATGAGGGAATAATTTGATTTTACAGTATACATGCTATGTAGCTTACATATTTTGTGTATCAGCATATATGTATAGCTGTACAGGAGAGTTATGATGCTTACCTTCCAAGGGGAATCTGAGAAATGAAAAGAGATTTTAGGTATTATGTAAGGCAGGTTTAATAAAGAACTTACGAACACCAACTCATTTAGTGAAGATGGTTTGACTGTCTCAGTCTCTCTCTCTCACACACACACACACACACACACACACACACACACACACACACACACACACACACACACACACACACACACACACACACACACACACACACACACACACACACACACACACACACACAGCAAAATCCCCAGTGTTAAATTAACACTCCTCAGTGTTTATATGTGTCCACACTACAGGGTGTTAAAAATAAACACTGAAGCAGTGTTGAAGTTAATGAGTTAATTAAGTTAACACTGAAGCAGTGGTGAAGTTAATGAGATAATTAAGTTAACACTGAAGCAGTGTTGAAGTTAATGAGGTAATTAATTGATTAATTAAGTGATGATTGGCCATTAGTGGTGACACCTGATGATAACAAGCAGACTCACTGAAGGAAAGAGAAACAAGAACATAAAAAATAGAAACACAAGAACTACTGACTTCAAGCCATTATTGCACTTATTATTTTACCAGTTTGACTTTATTTCTGTCATACATCTACACACGGTCTTATTTAGATTTAACAGAAGTTTAGATGGTAATGTTTTATGGAATGTTTCGTTTCATGTCACCATTATGGTGGTCAGTGGTTGCTTTAGTTGGGCTTTTGACCCTTTACTTTTTAACATTAGTATTTCTCTGGCTGCTCCAACTCTGTGCTTATAGAGCATATGTGTTGTGGCAAAAGAAACTATGACTTTAGCTGTGTTTCCTGAAAACATCGCAAGCCTAATTTGATCGTACAGATCATTTGTTGAAGTTGTCTGCGATCAAGTTAAGTTTAAGATGCTTTTGGAAATGCAGCCCTGGTTATGTTTCAATGATGAAATTACTAGTAACTTGATTCAATGATATCAACCAGCATTATAAACTGATTATCTAATTGATTTATTAATTTTTCACTAAAGTAGTTACTTCCAACAATGTTTTAAAAATCTGATGGATTTAAAATCACACACAGACATCAAGAATCTACATATGAATCTCAACAATGGTGACAATCAAACAAATGCTGAGTGTTGCAATGCATGATGGGAGCCACCAATCAGAATGCATCAATGGCTGACATCATGCATTGCAGCATGAATAAATTATGCAGCTGAATTGTCCTGTAATTTTCATTGTTTTTTCTGTTGGCTTTTATTTTGCTATTGTTTTGCTCTGACTTTAGTAGCTTGTTTTGTGATGGTCAGAGTTGATCTGTTTGTCACTAGTTTGTTTATTGTCACCATTGTTGAGATTCATATGCTGATTCTTGATGTCTGTGTGTTTAAACACAATAACTTCTTTGCACAAATTATTTTCAAAATTTTTCATATTGCTGTTGGATCTCAAACTGTAGAATCTCAGAGCTACAATCACCAATACTAAAACGAGACATCAAGCATATAGTCAAAGATTTAGACACTGAATGACATCAGTGAATCAGGACACTACATGATAATATTTTTATCATCAAAACATACTGTGAGCAGGTCATGTTTTCTCTTGCAGTAACAAATGTGCTTTATAAACACAGAGTTGTAGCAACCAGAGAAAAACATATATTAAAAAATTAAAAGAGTCAAGAGCCCAACTAAAGAAAACACTGACCACCATTATGGTAACTTGAAAAGAAAAATTCCATAAAATATTACCGTCTAAACTTCTGTTGAATCTCAAGAACTTTTGTCGATGTATGACAGAAATAAAGTCAAACTGGTAATAATAAGTGCAACAATGTGTAATGACTCGAAGTCAGTAGTAGTTCTTGTGTTTCTCTTTTTTCTGTTTTTTCTCTTTCCTTCAGTGAGTCTGCTTGTTATCATCAGGTGTCACCACTAATGGCCAATCATCACTTAATTAATCACTTAATTATCTCATTAACTTCAACACTGCTTCGATGTTAACTTAATTATCTCATTAACTTCAACACTGCTTCAGTGTTAACTTTTAACACCCTGTAGTGTGGACACATATAAACACTGAGGAGTGTTAATTTAACACTGGGGATTTTGCTGTGCACACACACACACACACACACACACACACACACACACACAAACTGCTACAATGTTTAACTTATTTTTTAATTCTTGACAAAATAATTGTGATTTGTAAATAATGGATTATGTTATTATGACATAATGTGATGCGATTTTGAAATTTTAATGATGCTAATGTTTTATATGTATAATAAAAAAGTTATTTTAGCATATATAGTGTCATGATTCTGTATTTGCCTTGCATGTGGTTTAGCTGTAAAGGCTTTTATTTACTGTAAACATTCATTGGCTTTAACAAGTATTATTATAATTGTAATGCAGTAAAGCAGTTCAAGGATGCAGGCTGCTGTTAAAACCCGAAGAAGAAGAAGAAGAAGAAGAAGAAGAAGAAGAAGAAGAAGAAGAAGAAGAAGAAGCAGAAGAAGAAGAAGAAGAAGAAGAAGAAGAAGAATTATTTATTGCTTTCATACACAGCTGAAATGACTGATGTGAAAAACCTCAGATACTCACCAGGCTGGACTTCAGGAATGAACATGCCATCAAACAAATGAGAGAACGGACCATGACCTGAAACGACAAAAAGGTTATGAGTTTTAAATTACTTTTCAATTTTAACTTAAATAATTTAATAATATATTTTTTTTTTCATATATTGACTATGAGACTATGAGAAATTATGCTTAGTTTTGCTGTGTATTTGGGGTGTATGAAAAACTTTAATGTTGGAAACTTCTCTCAAACAAATAAGAGAACAAACTGAAAAGACATAATGGTACTTTTTAAACCACTTTCTAGGTATAACTCCAGGGTGTCCATAGCACTTTATGGCATGAAAATCATTTCTCATTTAAATACACATTACTTTTTTTTTGTTTAAAACAACATATATAGCAATATCAATGAAATACACACCTGTCTGTGCTTGATTTCTTCAAAGATTTTTGGAGTAAATATGCAAATGTTTGTGCGACTCACCCATGTCATGACACAGAGCTGCGATCTGAACACACAGGAAATCCTGTTTGGTAATGTTGAGTTCAGGCTGATTCTCATCAAGACTTCTGAGAAGACGTCCTGCTAAATACGCCACACTAACACACACACACACACACACACACACACACACACACACACACACACACACACACACACACACACACACACACACACACAAACACACACACACTAAAGTCACTCTCTTTCAAGGAAGAACAATGCAAAGGTTCAGACTCGAAAAAGAGTTAAAAAAGAAAGATTACCCAATGGAGTGTTCGAAGCGGGTGTGAGTGGCTCCCGGATACACCAGATATTTTGTTCCCAGTTGTTTGATGTGTCGGAGTCTCTGAAACTGAGGAGTGTCGATGATCTTCACCAGCAGGGGGTGCAGCGCAATCTGACCATGAATGGGGTCATTGAAGATCTACAGGATAGGAAATATTATTATTTATTTGTTTGTTTGTTTATTTATTTATTCATTTATTTATATATATAAAAAAAACTGATCTAAAGAAAATGGTCATAAGAAGAGAGCAAACACAACATCCATAAAATAGCTAAATGTGACATTTATCATGGACGTGTTTGTTATGAGTTTATTTTAATGTTTTAATAAATCCTTAGCCAACTGATTGAAATTACTGTTTAAAATATTTATCTTGAAACATCATGCACAGCAAAATCCCCAGTGTTAAATTAACACTGTTCAGTGTTTATAGTCCACACTCAGAGTGTTATAAGTAACACTAAAGCAGTGTTAAAGTGGTGGTATAATGCCCTTTTCACAAGATGTAAAATAAGTCTCTGATGTCCCACAGATATTTTTATATAGCATGTTAAAATTGTCCATTTTTGAGGGTGAGCAAAAACCCACAGAGTTTTGTGTCTGTTCCTTTAAATGCAAATGAGCTGCTTCTCCCAGCACAGTGGGCGGAGCTACAACAGCTTCCACTCATACAAACATGCACTGAAAAATTCAAAAACTTTTAGCCTTTTATGTTCAAATCGGATTCAGACAATGATGGAGAGACTCAAGAAGTGACAACATGTAAAATGTAACAGGACATTTCTGAATGGTTAGTTGATGAATTTATGTAGCTCATTTGTAGTTATCTTCTAGTCATTGATTAGCATATTCTGTCATGATAATCTATAAATCGTGTTCCGGGGGCGGGTTTATGTAAATTCTAGGGTTGGTGATGTCACTAACCCGGGAGGAATGTGGTGTAGTCTCTATCAGCTGTTTGTTGTAGTCCTTAAAAAGTGATTTCTTTAAAAGCAAATATCTCCCTTTGCTTTGAACTTTGAGCATTACAACTTTGCAGATGTTGTATATGCTCAAACAGCAACATTACACACTAACTAAAGTTAAAAAAGTGAAATCATAATCAACCACCTCTTTACAGTGTTTGCTTTATCTCTTGACCTTTAATTTTTCATCATCATTTGACTTGTAACAATGAACACAGCCTAATTTCTGAGTTAGGTTTACTTTTTTGATTATAGCTAGAGGTGGGCGGATCGATCCTAAAATATCGATACTTCGATACTGACGTGGTATCGAAAAGGATCGATCCTCACATAAAAATATCGATCCAAATGTGTGTTTTTTTAACCAGTAATTTTTATTAATTTAGCACGCAATTCAGTGCGTAAAATAAGCTTCTAAGTGGAAAAATAAGCGAATGTTAGCGGATAATTGTGTAGGATATAACTTTTTCTCCTAGTCATCTGGATACAAGACGAAACCAATCAATCACAGAGAGCGTTCGATGCTGGTGCTTCACTGAGCTCACAGGCACGTTTGGGAAACGAAGCCTTGCTTAGATGACAGAAACAATCGGGAGTTATTTTGCAATAAACAAAGCAAAAGTGTACATAACGATTCAAAATGTTGAGGACAGTAAGATTTTTTTTAATGAAATTAATATTTTTATTCAACAAGGATCGATGCATTAAACTGATCAAAAGTGACAGTCAAGGGTTTTTCACTGTTAAAAAAATCTACTTCATATAAATGCTGTTCTTTCAACTTGGTTCATCAAATAATTCTGCATCATGGTTTCCACAAAAAAAATATAAAACTGTTTTCAACATTGATAATAATAAGAAATGTTTTCTGAGCTGTAAATCAGCATATTAAAATTAATTATCATCATAACTGGAGTAATGATGCCGAAAATTACACTTTGATCAATTGAATAAATTACAGTTTAGTATGACATAGAAAACAGATAGCCTATGTTAAATTGTAATATTACAGTTTTTACTGTATTTTTGATCAAATAAACGCAGAAGAGAATTAAAAATCTTACAGACCCCAAACTTTTGAACAGTAGGCTAGTGTACAATAGTACTTTTACTATAATTAGGGTAGTTTTGTAAAAGTCACTGACTAATAATTACAGGCGAGTTGAGAGCACAAATCACAAAATATTTAGTAGTCATGAAAACGTTTTCAGATTTAGCATATTAATGATGCATTCACCTCATAAATCATGACACACTGCTCTAGCACAGGAAAGTGCATACAAGTTCAAGTGCATGCTTTTAAAATTAAAAAGTATTGGTATCGGTATCGATATCGGCGATACTGGCCCTGTATTTACTTGGTATCGGATCGATACCAAAATTTGGAGTATCGCCCACCTCTAATTATAGCAGTACTGGCCTTGTACATTATTATATTTTTAGTCTTTTCAATGAAATCAAAATGACTTTGTAATACTTGTTTTGATACAACAACAAAAAAAGTTTAATCTTTTAAGTAGGCACACACAGACAAAGAATTAGCGCATGAATCTCAGCAATGGTGACAAACAGCATATTCAGATAAACATCAACTCTGAACATAAGCTCATTATTTATTCATGCAGCAATGCATGATGGGAGCCATGAATGCACTGCAACATGCTTTATAATTGTCACCATTGTTGAGTTTCACAGGCTGATTCTTGACGTCTGTGTGTCAATTATTTTTTTTTTTTTTTTTTTTTTGTCTAAGAACAACTTTCACGATATCTTTTGGATTATATTTACTTTTAAAAATGCTGTTCATGGATAGTGTTGCTATAATTAATTAAGTAAAGTTAACTTAATATTTTGGCTCTATATGAGTTCAGTGATTCAGGATAAGTGATTGTTTAATAATGATTATGTTAGAACACAACCAACACATCACCTATTCTCTTTGTTCATCTGGCTGTTATAACTCAGTTAGAGTAAATAAAGTCTAAAAATGAAAGGGTCAAGAGCCCAGCTAAAGCAGACACTGGTCTTCAAACATCAGGTGTCTTCAATAATGGTCAATCATCACTAAATTAATCACTTAATTATCTCATTAACTTTAACACTGCTTCAGTGTTACTTACAGTATAACACTCTGAGTGTGGACTCATATAAACACTGAGAGTGTTAATTTAACACTGGGGATTTTGCTGTGTAGGCTATCAAATATGTGCATATTCAGCCCATGACATCAATATCACTCCAGCCAGACAGCCCTGCTCTTAAACACCACATATTCATATGACTAGTGACATTTAGGCTAAATTTACTACAGTATATCCAGGAAACGTTCTCCTCTCCTATAGATGCATCTCTTACCTTCATGATGTCCTTTGAAAAGTCTAGGGAATTTTTCTGTGTGATGTTTAGCAAATCCTCAGCGATTTTTGTCTTGCTTTTCTCTGCGGAGAGACATTTTGTCTTTTTAGAAATTCTTTCATAGAAATATTTAGTGTCGGCTTAAAAAGGCAGTAGCCTTAACAATAAGAAAATATTAGTGAGGGTTCACAAGTGATAGTTTTAAAAAATTGTAGAATGGCCGAGAAAGGTTTACATATGTTCATTTCAGTCTGAGAACGGATTTTATGTAAATACACTTTCTTAAGTTTAGTCTAAATACTGGGATAATTTATTAAAATATATAAAATATTACTGTGACTCTTTTCCCTCCATCATAAATGAGTTTGTCACAGAGCGTCAGACGAAACACAATAAACGCTGTCATGTTCTCTTGTGTTCGGATGCTGGTGTTTGGGAATACAATCGTGTGAGACGCTTCTGGAGGGAATTAAACCAAATCATTCTGAACACAGACTTCAAGAAACACCAGACCAGACCCTGAGAAGACAGGATCTTGCTGGAAATTACTCACCATTTGAGACAAAAGTCTCACCTCAGAATACATCTCTTTCCCTCATCCCCCACTCCTTCTCTCCCATGTGAAGATCACCAAAAACTCACCCAAGAATATAAATGGTTTAATGTGAATGATTATCATCGAGTATTATACATGTTTAGTATCATTTGAAATGTCTCAGTGTGACTGGTACAAATGTCTCATTTCCAAATAAGTAAAACAAAAGGTAATAAGGTTTTTAGGAGTTTAGAGATAGCTGACACACAAAGGAAGGTGGTCTCCTGGCAAATGGTCTCCTACCCCCAAAAGCAGTAACCTCTGAACGCAAATTTCCATTGTTAGCACATGTTTCCATGTGAAAGAGGTTCTGTCTATATAATGGAATGCAGCAAAGGGCTGGGGGCCTTTTTGTAACTCAAGTTGGCCCCTGATGCTAAGAGTGACTCTTACTTAAGAGTAAACTCTTAGCATCATGTATCTTAATGTTGGGCTTGCATCTCTTCTCTTTATTCCAGAGCATTTGATGTTTTGTATCGATTATCTTAGAATTGATTATGAAATTGGCATGATACATTTGCATGACATAATAAATTGATACATTTGATTGTACGTACGGTAACACTTTATAATAACTGCACGCTATTAATCATTAGTTAAGCATTACTAAACAGTTAATTCATCATTTACAAAGCATTAATAGACATTAATAAGCAGTTTATAAATACAGCTATAAATGCTATATTCTTGATTTATAAGCATATCTATAATGTGTTTAATAATTGTATTTTGATACTTTATTAATGATCAATTTATCATTTCTAAATGAACTATAGCATTATTTACAAACCAGTTACATTATTTACCATTATTTACAAACCAGGTGTTGTCATTGATTAATAAGATCACTTAGAAAGTGTAAGTAAATGTAGTAGATTCAGGTTGTTATAAAGCATTTAGTAGTGGTCAGTTAACTATTTTTGTGAGCTCATCTAAAGTGAGGACTATTTATGCTTTGTAAAGCGTTTAAAAAGGAGATTTAAAGACTCATTGATCTTCTAAACAGAAAAATGAAACAAACACAACACAGTGATACAGAACATAGAAATATTAACAGTCTTTAAATCTCCTTTATAAATGTTTTACAAAGCATAACTAGTCCTCACTTTAGATCATAAATAAAGTATGAAAATACAATTATTAAACACATTATAGATATGCTTATAAATCAAGAACAAAGCATTTATAACTGTATTTATAAATGACAAATTGACTGTTTACTAATGCTTAACTAATGATTAATAGCATGCAGTTATTATAAAGTGTTACCGATTATTCTAACTGACTTTGACATTATTTTCATTAAAGAGTTAAAAGGAATAGTCAAAGATTCGCTCACATTTAATGATGCACAGATATCATTCAAACTTTTTCATGTATGGAGTCAGATGAAATAACTGTCACAGTGTCTGGTTTATGTTCCTTGGGTCACCACTAGATGTCCTCCTTCCCCACGGTGTCCATCACACTCTTGAACTACATCCCCCATGATCCTTGTCTTTTCATTGCACTCAGCTGCCCCTTATCACTGATCATTGCACTCAGCCTGTTCCCCATTAGCATTGTTATTTCCCTGTGTATTTATACCCTGTCTGTTTTAGTATGTGTCACGGAGTCCTTGCATTTATCACGCCACTTCAGTGTCCTGTTCTTGCCTGTTCTTGTCTTGTGTTTTGGATTGCTCTATTTGGAATTTGACCTATGCCTGGACTTGACCATTGATTTGGATTACCCTCAAATAAATATTACTCACTGCAAATTGGATCTCTCTGTTTCCCTGTGTGGATCGTGACAGAAGGACTCCGTCATATACAGGATCCAGCGGTATGTACACCAACTTCTCCTCCCCAGCCACGGAGCGGGAGAGGAGAGATATGTTTGAGGGAACCCGGTTGGTCATATTTCGCGGGACCCGTGGAGGCCGCAGTAGAGGAGGTGGTCGAGAGGAGTCCCAACACCACTCTCCACCATGGCCCCTCTTCGACTCTGGGTTGGTGAGATCCAGCCCAGAGCCCCATCTGCCACTGATTGCGCCCAGCTCAGAACCAGCACATTGCCATCAGAAACAGAGGAGGAGAAGGAAGACCTCCTCCGTGACTGTTCCGGTGGTCCCTGTTCCGGTGGTCCCAGTTCCGGTGGTCCCAGTTCAAGTGATCCCGAGTCCGGTGGTCCCAGTTCTGGTGGTCCCAGTCTCGGAAATCCCCGTGCAGTCTGAGATAGACAAGGCAGCTGAAACTCTGTTGGAGTACTTTGAAAGACTATATAAGATCCTGGAGAATGCCAAGAGTGTTCACGTCATGTCTGCCCAGCCAGAGACTATTCATGTCACATCTGCCGAGCCTGTGTCTTCGGACAAGATGGCCGCTACAGAGACTGTTCACGTCACGTCTGCCGAGCCTGTGTCTTCGGACAAGATGGCCGCCGCCGAGAGTGTTCACGTCACGTCTGCCGAGCCTGTGTCTTCGGACAAGATGGCCGCCGCCGAGAGTGTTCACGTCACGTCTGCCGAGCCTGTGTCCCCTGACAAGATGGCCGCCGTCGAGCCTGTGTCTGTTCCTGAGCCGGTGGTGTCTGTTCCTGAGCCAGTGGTGCCAGTTCCGGTGGTGCCAGTTCCGGTGGTGCCAGTTCCGGTGGTGCCAGTTCCGGTGGTGCCAGTTCCGGTGGTGCCAGTTCCGGTGGTGCCAGTTCCGGTGGTGCCAGTTCCAGTGCCTGAGCCGGTGGTGCCAGTTCCAGTGCCAGTTCCGGTGGTGCCAGTTCCAGTGCCAGTTCCAGTGCCTCAGCCGTTGGTGCCAGTTCCAGTGCCAGTTCCGGTGGTGCCAGTTCCGGTGGTGCCGGTTCCAGTGGTGCCAGTTCCAGTGCCGGAGCCGGTGGTGCCGGTGGAGAAAAGTCTCCGCCCTGGCCGCCCGAGGGGTCTTCACCGCCGTGGCCGCCCGAGTGGTCGTCTGCTTCGCCTGGGCCGCCCGATGAGCTGTCTGCTTCGTCCTGGCCGCCGGCTAAGCTATCACCCCCTGTTCCTGTTCCCCTCCATGGACCTGGCCCCCCATCCCACCCCCTGATCCTCCACCGTTCCACCTCCCTCCTTGACTCTGGTTTTGTTTGTGTTTGTGGGTCTTGGAGCGTCTGGTAGCCGCTCCGTAGAGGGGGGGTTATGTCACAGTGTCTGGTTTATGTTCCTTGGGTCACCACTAGATGTCCTCCTTCCCCACGGTGTCCATCACACTCTTGAACTACATCCCCCATGATCCTTGTCTTTTCATTGCACTCAGCTGCCCCTTATCACTGATCATTGCACTCAGCCTGTTCCCCATTAGCATTGTTATTTCCCTGTGTATTTATACCCTGTCTGTTTTAGTATGTGTCACGGAGTCCTTGCATTTATCACGCCACTTCAGTGTCCTGTTCTTGCCTGTTCTTGTCTTGTGTTTTGGATTGCTCTATTTGGAATTTGACCTATGCCTGGACTTGACCATTGATTTGGATTACCCTCAAATAAATATTACTCACTGCAAATTGGATCTCTCTGTTTCCCTGTGTGGATCGTGACAATAACGAGATACTACGTATTCAAATGTATTGCATTTAATCAAAAAAATACTTTGCATCGAAAAAAGACAGTAACACTTAGAGACCTTCTGCACTGGTCAGATGCCGGTTTTGGGCCGATCGAGCGCGAGCTTACAGAAGTCAATGGTGCCCCAAAACTGTTTGGTTTCAAACATTCTTTAAAAAATCTTTCTTTGTGCTTAGCAAATCAAAGAAATTTATAGATGTTTGGAACAACTTGAGGGTGAAAAATTGATGACAGAATTTTCATTATTGGGTGAAATATAACTTTAACTAGGGAATAATGGGACAAAAAAGTTTACTAGCCCTGGTCTTCAAACTGGGTTATACAGATTGTGAATTGAAAACTTACAATAAATATTTATAATTTAATAGGTAACCATTTATTACATTCTTATGTTTTGCTAAAATGTCATTTGTAAATAGAAATAAAAAAGTGTAAATTTCATCAAGTGAAAACATTACCTGAAAGAATGTCCTCAACATCTGTTGTATCTTCAGACATTCTCACGTTCCCTCAATGACCTGTTGTCTTCTTTGTTGTTGCAAAAGAGGATGATGATAATGAGCATCTGTAGAACTGCGTAGAGATTTTATAGAGTCACAGACTCAACCCACTACATTACAGCGTGCTATCAGGAAGCTTCTTGTCAGTAAAATGTGAGGGTGTGTCAGAAAGTTTTGATAATGTGCTTTAGATATTTGAGTAAAGGTGAAGAACCGTCTTTGACACAATAGGAAATGTACTTAAGCATGGGGCTCGCCTTTGTTTTCAATAAAAAAAAATAAAAAAATATGCAGGGTTTTTCTTTATGAACTTTTGCTACAGAGACCATAATGTGAATTCATAATGTTGAGATCAGAATATTTCCCAGACTTGCTGGTTGGAAACTCCCTTGTTCAGTATTCAGGGCATTGATGAGGGAATCATTTTAAGAGCTAAATCTCAAATGCTCAATCCCTAATAAAAATGCCACAATGTACAGCAAAAAAAAAAAAAAAAAAACATCAACTTATAAAACTGCAGAGAACAGCGACCTGATTAGTGCTTTGAAAAATATAAAGGGCAAGAAAGAAACATTAACAAGCTTGGGGTTTTAACATGCAAAAAGTGGATTTTTTAATAGGATCAACCACAGTTATCTTATTTGCTGCTGTAGATTCCCTAGCGTTGCAAGTGTCTGGTATTTGCACACAATTATTGTAAACAGTCACAAACAATATTCACTTTACTGTTTAGACGTTCATTATCTACAAGAATAATAGGTACTGGTTTAGATATGTTCACGTTCACAGGTTTTTCAGAGTTATGTTATGTTTTGTCTGAGTTATTGTTCAATTGCTGGTTTTCCTTTGACCCACATTGTCCCATGTGTTAATTGGTATGATGACATTATATTAGTCTCCTCGTTAATCAGCTCCTCAGTTCCTTTGTGTCCTCATGTATTTAAGACTTAAGTTTCAGTTTGTTCATTGTTCTGTATTGTTTTGTGTTGATGTTTATGTGGTTATATCTCCTAGTTATTCCCCAGGGAACGCATTACAGAAAGACCCTAACTTTAGATTCATATTTTATCTGTTTGGTAACCATGGCAATTTCAGTTAGGACCTAGGATTTCTTAAGTGCATAATCTTATCTTAACTAAGGATAGGGAAAGGGTATTAAATAAATATCATAACTCCACAAAAAAATCCTAAAACTGTCTGGACAACCCCAATGGTGTCAGGGTGCCAGGGTCTTCATAAAAGATGTTCATTCTTCTATCCTGCTTCAGTTACAAATTAGCGGGGATCAATAACAAACTGGCTTATCCACCTGGTGCACTATTGGTGGGTTTAATCCAATCCAATTCCTTTTAACCTCTCAACGATGCTCAACGGCTTCTTTAGCTTAGCAAACAAATCACTCGAGTGGGTGTAAATACCACTCACTTTCATGAAATCGCTCGAGTGGGTGTAAATACCACTCACTTTCATGTTTTTTTTTTTTTTTGCACAACCTGCAAAAATTGCTCGATGCCATTACTGCTTCTGCAAACCGCTGATCAATGATCAATGCTCCTGGACTCCAACATCGCTCAGGCGTCACATTTTGGTGGAAAATGAAAATTGTGTTGACGTGTAAATATCAGATGTCAGGCTCCAACTTCAATAAACAACTCTACAAACAGCATTACCAGCTTCACTTATTACTAACCAGATTTATTTCTGTCATGTGTGTGGAAAAGTTCTTATTGAGATTAACAGAGGTTTAGATGTTGATGATTTATTGAAATTAATAGTTTGGTTTGGTGTCACCATTATGATCATCAGTGTTTAATTCAGTTGGTCAGTTTGACTCTTGATTGTCTACTGTTAGATTTTCTCTGGCTGCTTCTCTTAAATATGATGACAAAGATATAATCATTATGCAATACACTGATCAGTTTCTAGACCATCATGTGTTATTAATTTCATATAATTGATTTAAGTACTGCTTCTACAGCATGATATCTAACCATGTTTAAATGAGAAAATCAGCGTGTGAATCTCAATAACGATGATATGCTTCATGCCGTAATGCATTTTGGGAGCCACTGATGAGTTTTGTAGGAGTTTTGCTTCTTGAGGTTTGAGTGTGTCTAAGTGATAGGAGATAAAAATGGGTATTTTATCATTATACAGATTTTCTAATTTAAACATGGTCAGATATATTGCAGCAGAAATATTGCTATAATCAATTATATGAAATTAATAACACAAATTATGATCTAGAAGCTGATCAGTGAATTACATAACTATTATAAAATTATCATCATCATCATCATCATCATCATCATCATCAAGTAGCTGACATCATCTGATCATATTTTCTCTTACTGTTTTTGCCATAACAATCAGTTCCAGCAGCCAGAGAAAAACATTACAACATCAAGTCAAACTGTCCAACTAAAGCACATACTGATCACCATAATGGTGACATAACACAATACTATTTCAGTAAATCATCAATATCTAAACCTCTGTTAATCTCAATAAGAGCTTTTCCACACATATGACAGAAACAAAGTCTGGTTAGTAATAAATGAAGCTGGTAATGCTGTTTGTGGAGTTGTTTAATGATGTCGGAGCCTGACATTTTGGCCATAATATGAGCACACAGTGAGTTGGAGAGAAAAAAACAACTTAAAGAAAGTCAAGGGTGAAGAGCCCAACTAAAGCAAACACTGATCTCCATGATGGTGACCTCAAACTAAACATTTTCAATAAGACATCAACATCTAAACCTCTGTTAATTCTCAATAAGAACTTCTGTAGACGTGTGACAGAAATAAAGTCTGGTTAGTAATAAGTGAAGCTGGTAATGCTGTTTGTGGAGTTGTTTAATCAGATCTTCAGAGTTCATGTCTTTTATCTTCAGTTCATCTAAGGCTGAATAAAGTTGTAGTTTGTGTTCTTATTACTCTTTCGAAAGATGATTGAAAGAATGTTTCAGGAACATCACACTAACCTTTCAATAACATTCTAGTAACATTAAGGAAACTGGACATTTTTATGTTCTTGGAATGTTAGAAATCAACGTTCCTATAATGTTGAATTTTAAATCAAAATTAAGTTGAAAGAACGTTTGAGGAACATTATATCTTTTAAAACACGTTTACATAACATAAACAAAAACTGGACATTTTTCACGTTCCGAGAACCAACACTGAATATTTGGAGAACTTTCTTATAACAAAAGTCTGTTAGCTGGGATGTTATAAAGTGTTTTGAGGTCATAACATATTTGTGCAAGGAGCCACGAGAAAACAAGTCTTAAATGTGCCCCTGTAATCACAATTGTGTGTGAAAACGATTGTTGAATTGTTAAATAGATGAAGTGCTTGCTGTTCTCCACATTCATCAGTCCTACACTTTCAATCCTTTATATCATAACAACACCATCCCTGATTATCCACTTAAATAATCAATATTTAATGAATTTGCAGTGGCTGTCCCTGATTAGACTAAGTAAAAAAATTAAAGTGTCTGGCAGTAAATTATTCCATTATTTCATACCTTAACTGAAAACAAATGTTTTACACTTTACTGCTTTGCTTTTATGACCTATGTGCACCTCTTGATATACTCCTGTTGTTGTTGTGTTTTTTTTTTTTTTTTTTTTTTTTTTTTGAGTAAAATGTTTTTGTTTTAGTCTCAGAGAAGAATTATCTGTCAATAATTCAGCTGCCTAGGGGAGTCCAAAATGTTCTGAACACCAGATCTGAAAGCACTTCTCAGCCTCTTCCACCTTCTTCTTCTCCTCCATCTTATCTTCAGCTGTCTGATCATCAGTTCTACTGTAATAAACTCTGACAAGCTCTTCGTTAAACTTCTTTGGCAGGAAACTGGACAACTGTCAACAAAAGACAAAAATCACAGTTTTATAAAGATATTTGATCATGTAGTAAATGGCACCCATTAGGAAAAAAAAAAAAAATCTGCAATGATCTGGAATAAAACAGTTTGAGTGTCATCATGAGTACCTGATATTCTTTAACTGTTGAAGCTTGGTTGGGATTCCTCTTGCTGTAGAAATAGACAGATTCAATGGGGTTTTTGTCCTTCATGCCGTGATCCAGATCAACCACCTGAGTAAGAGATGAAGTGATTAGTTTGTGAAGATATGAAGGCAGATGTGAGGGAAGAATAAACTAAACAGTTGAGTGTTTTATTTCAGAGCAAAACCTACATCTTAATCACTTTCCATCTAGTGATCCAATGCTGGATACTCTTATAGGTTACGTCCGTGGATCACGGCTGAACGCGTCTTCTCCGCACTCATTTATAAACAAACATTTTTTTTCGCCTATCGTGCGTCTACTCCACACCCGTACCACTAAAAAGACGGATTATATCCAAGACTTAAGCCATAAATTAGTATTAATATTGATAGCATCACTGGTAGTGTCGTTGCTAACTTAACTTACTGTCCATCTGTTAAAATGGCGAATATATCAGATGTAAGTAGTCTACCTTTTGGTGCAGGTGAGGACACATTTGAGCTACACGCGGTGCAGTCTGAGCTGGAAGCTGTTGAGAAACAGATCCACGACCTTTTAGTGAGACAGGCCGAGCTGATAGATCGGCGGTTAGCTCTTGAAACATCACGCGCCGATGCACACAAATCAGTGATCAACGTTACTAACCCGCTGACTCCGACCTCGTCTACTCCGTGCGTTACTCAGCATCGGTCACGAGCGTCGAGGCCGCGATCAGCTATGGTCTCGTTTACGCCGGCTCCAACATGCCACCACGAAGCCTGGATATTTCCGCAGCGGAAGACGCGAGTCAGGTCTAGACCAAGAAAACTCTCTCCGACCCTCCCGGTTTTCGAGATATCCACACAAAACCGCTTCTCCCCTCTTCGCGAAACAGAACGCGATGCTGTGATCATCGGTGATTCCATCGTTCGACACGTACACGCTACGTTAAATAAAAGTAAGGTGCATAGTCACTGCTTTCCTGGTGCTCGTGTTTCTGAAATCGCTGCTCACGTTCCCGAGATTCTGAACGAGCGCGTCGGAACTGTGGTTCTGCACGCGGGAGGGGCCGACATCAGGCTGCGATAGACAGAGGTTCTGAAGAAAGACTTCAGGAATCTGATCGATACTGTACGCAGCACATCGCCTGATACAACGATCATTGTGTCAGGACCGCTTCCCACGTACCAACTAGGTCATGAAAAGTTTAGTAGATTATTCGCGCTAAATGAATGGTTAATATCATGGTGCAATGAGCAGAAACTGCTCTTTGTAAATAATTGGAATCTGTTTTGGGAGCGTCCTAGGCTTTACCGTGCTGATGGCTTACACCCAAGCAGATTCGGATCGGATCTTCTGTCAGATAACATCTCCAAAATGTTAAATACCTTTTGACTAGTAACCAAAAGTCCAAATCATAGTCTCTGCTGCACCAAATTAACTGATATAAATAGTGTAGAACATTGCATAGAAACTGTGTCTATTCCTCGTTTAGTGAGATCAAATAATAAATCTACTGCAGGATCTAGAAAAAATCTAATTGTTATTAAACCAGAAAATGTTGCTATTAGTAATCAAAAACAATTTCTAAAGCTAGGTCTTCTAAACATTAGATCACTCACACCTAAGGCAGTTATTGTAAATGAAATAGTCACAGATAATAGCTTTGATGTACTTTGCCTTACTGAAACTTGGCTTAAACCTAATGATTATTTCAGTCTAAATGAGTCTACTCCATCAGGATACTCCTATAAGCACGAACCCTGTCTGATTGGTCGTGGCGGCGGTGTTGCAGCCGTCTAAAGAGATATTCTTAATGTTACTCAGAAAACGGGTTATAAGTTTATTTCGTTTGAAATACTTGTACTAAATGTTACGCTCTTAGATGTTAGAAAAAAATCCATATTATCTCTAGCCTTGGCTACCGTATATAGACCGCCTGGGCCTTACGCTGATTTCCTAAAAGAGTTTGCAGATTTTCTCTCAGATCTATTGGTCAATGTAGATAAAGCATTAATTGTTGGAGATTTTAACATACACGTAGATAATTCAAATGATGCGTTAGGGGCTGCGTTTACAGATTTATTAAACTCCTTTGGGGTCAAGCAAAACGTCACCGGACCAACTCATCGTCTTAATCACACACTCGATTTAATTATATCATATGGAACCGATCCAACCGATATAGATATCATTCCACAAAGTGATGATGTCACTGACCATCACTTGGTAACTTGCATATTACGTACTGTTGTTAAAAACCTTGGCATTCTGCTTGACTCCTCCCTTAGCTTTGATCCTCATATCAAATCACTCATAAAGACTGCCTTCTTTCACCTCCGCAACATTGCTCGCCTCCAACCCTTCCTCTCTGTTAGTGATGCTCAGATTTTGGTTAACTCCTTTATTATGTCCCGTCTAGACTACTGCAACTCACTTTTCCTTGGTCTCCCTGCTAAATCACTTCAAAGGCTACAATATATTCAAAACTCAGCAGCCAGGCTCCTCACACATACCAGACGATAAGCACATATCACTCCTATTCTCCACCAACTCCACTGGCTACCGGTTCCGTCCCGGATCAAATACAAAGTGTTACTACTCACCTTCAAAGCACTCCACAACCTTGCTCCCCCCTACATCCGTGACCTCCTGATCCCTTACACTCCTTCCCGCTCACTCAGATCCTCTGACCAAAATCTCTTGGCTATCCCCCGCTCCAGACTCTCCACCCTGGGTGGCAGGTCCTTCAGTGCCTTGGCCCCCAAACTCTGGAACCGCCTCCCACAACCTCTTCATGACTGTCCTTCTCTTCCCTTCTTTAAAGCACATCTCAAGACCTTTTTGTTTAACGATCACTTCTCCACACCTAACTCATAGCTTCATACAGATAACTTGTCTTGTTGTATTGTTTTGGTTGTTGTTGTTGTGTTTCCTTGCCTTCCTACTATGTAAAGCGACCTTGGGTTTGAGAAAGGCGCTATATAAAATAAACTTATTATTATTATTATTATTATTATATGTCATGCGGCGCCGTGTTATTGACCAGGCAGAAGAATCCTTCCATCCACCATGGATAATTTCTCAAATTGCTTATCTAATCTGTCTCAGCTGCTGCCTGAACCCAAACAAACAGATGAACTAGAAGAACTAACTAGCACTATGAGCACCATTCTCTCTAGAACATTGGATGTTGTTGCACCCATTAGATTAAAAAAGGTCAGAGAGAAAATTAAAGCACAATGGTACAATAATACTACGCGTGTTCTAAAGAGAGAAACCCGTAATTTAGAGCGTAAATGGAAACAAACTAATTTAGAGGTCTTTAGAATCGCGTGGAAAGACAGTACGTCACATTATAAAAAGGCCCTAAAAGCGGCCAGGGCTGAGCACCTCCGCAAACTAATAGAAAACAACCAAAACAATCCTAGGTTTTTATTTAACACCGTGGCTAGACTAACAAATAAACAGACGTCACCCGAACAAAATATCCCGTTACAGTTTAGTAGTAATGATTTCATGAACTTCTTCACTGAGAAAATAGAAAACATCAGAACCACAATTGTAAACGTTCAATCCTCAATCGCACCTTATAATTCAGCCTCAATTATCCCCCCGCAAGAACAATTACAGTGCTTTACGACTATAGAACAAAAAGAGTTAAATAAACTTATCACTTCATCTAAAACAACAACATGTTTATTAGATCCTATACCAACTAAACTACTGAAGGAAGTGTTACCTGTAGTGGAAGAGCCTCTCCTCAATATTATTAACTCGTCTTTATCTTTGGGTCATGTTCCAAGAACATTTGGAACATCAATTAACTGGCAGTTATAAAACCTCTCATTAAGAAACCACAATTAGATCATAATAATCTAGCAAATTATAGACCCATTTCAAATCTACCTTTTATGTCTAAAATACTAGAAAAAGTTGTGTCCACTCAACTGGGCTCTTTCTTGCAAGAAAATGATATCTATGAAAAGTTTCAGTCAGGATTAAGACCGCATCATAGCACTGAAACTGCGCTCGTTAAAATCACAAATGATTTACTCTTAGCTTCTGACCAAGGCTGCATCTCAATACTAGTTTTACTCGATCTAAGTGCTGCGTTCAATACTATAGATCACACAATACTCTTAGATCGACTACAAAATTATACTGGTGTTCAAGGACAAGCATTAAGCTGGTTTAGATCGTATTTATCTGACCGCTACCATTTTGTTTATTTAAATGGAGAAAAATCGATCATAACTCCAGTAAACTATGGAGTGCCGCAGGGATCTGTGTTGGGCCCTCTGTTATTCTCAATATATATGATACCACTTGGAAATATTTTAAGGAAACATGGAATTAGTTTCCATTGTTATGCTGATGACACTCAAATATATATTTCATCACGGCCGGATGAAAACGCTAAATTATCCAAATTGACAGAGTGTGTTAAAGATATAAAAGATTGGATGACGCGTAATTTTCTTTTATTAAATCCAGACAAGACAGAGGTAATACTTATCGGTTCAAAAAAACGCCCACAGAACCTCTCACAATACAACTTTGACATCGTAGGATGTCCTGTTACTTTATCCTCTACAGTAAAAGACCTGGGTGTTATACTCGATTGTAACCTGTCTTTTGAAAATCATATTTCGTATGTTACAAAAACAGCCTTTTTCCACCTTAGAAACATTGCTAAGCTACGTAATATGCTATCAGTTTCTGATGCAGAAAAGTTAGTTCATGCATTCATGACCTCGAGACTAGATTACTGTAATGCTTTATTAGCCGGTTGTCCTGCATCCTCAATAAACAAGCTACAGTTAGTCCAAAATGCAGCTGCTAGAGTTCCTACTAGATCAAGAAAATATGATCATATAACAACGATTTTATCATCACTACATTGGCTACCTATAAAGTTCCGTATTAATTATAAGGTATTGCTACTGACTTATAACGCCCTAAACGGCTTAGCTCCAGTCTATTTAACGGATCTTCTATCACCCTATAATCCATCGCGCACTTTAAGATCAATAAATTCAAGGCTTTTGGTCATACCTAGGATATCCAGATCAACCGAAGGAGGGAGAGCATTTTCACATTTGGCTCCAAAACTCTGGAATAGCCTTCCTGATACTGTTCGTTGCTCGGACTCACTCTCCCAGTTTAAAACTAGATTAAAGACGCATCTTTTCAGCCAGGCATTCATATAATATTGTTAATCTTACAGTTTCAAACTACAATCCGGCCTCTAGTTCATAAATGCCAGAGGAGAACTGGCCCCCGACTGAGCCTGGGTTCTCCCAAGTTTTTTTTTCTCCATTAGGTCACCTGATGAGTTTTAGGACACCATTAGGTCATTTGATGGAGTTTTTCGGTTCCTTGCCACTGTTGCCTTTGGCTTGCTCAGTTGGGGATATTTTGTGGATATTTAATTTTATTCTATCAATTAATAAATTCCACTAGAAACAAACTTTGTTGTATTATTTTATTTTAATACTGTGAAGCTGCTTTGATACAATCTGTATTGTGAAAAGCGCTATACAAATATACTTGATTTGATTTGATTTGATTTAGTTTAAGTACTGAATAACTACATAACTTACATAAACTGGTAATTCTTCAGCGTTCAGAGAAACAGTCGGGTCAGTGGGTTTGTACTTCTGCACTGCAGCTTTCCATGTTTCTGTCAGCTGTTCCTGAATTTTCAGATTTGAAAGGGTTAATCAAGTGCTGTACGGTAAATACTGTCTAGATTAAGTTGTGTAGTCATTAAATATGGGCAATATCAGTCACTAAACCAATGTATTTTTCTTTTCTGACCTTTGTCTTGTTTTTCTCAGTCAGACGAGCTTCTCCCACAAACTTTGGCAGTTTTCTCCTGACGATCTTGTCCAGGATGTTTCTGGATTTCTTTAGATTATCAGCATTGGAGGACGAGATCTGCTCAAAGATCCCATCTGACAACAGATTCATTATTTTAGCTAAAATAGTGTACAAGAATGACTTTCTTGAGACCTTTATATTATTTCCCTTACAGTTAAAAATGGAGAATGATGGAGATATTATGGTTCATTTATCTGAAGTGCAGTCTTGTTATTTGAAATGATTTGTTTCAGTTCTTTTGAGTATAATTTCCCAAAACCAGACGTGCCACTTAGCAGCAGACTCACTCAGAGAAAAGTGGGACAATTTTTTAGATTTCAGCTGACCTGTGAGTTTGCTGTATTCCTCTGCTGTCTTTATGGCTTCAGAAATCTTCAGCATATCTTCAGGTTTCTCTTTATGAAGATCACGATCAGTTAGTACGAGCACTTCTGCAAACCTATAACACATACATATGAGTTAGTGTAGACTATGTGCCATATTACTAAATCACTCCAATCACGCTGGGGCGTGACACAGCACGAGTTCCCTCGAAAGGGAAATTTAATTTTTATTAAACTTTTGACAAAAAAATAAATAAATGCAGTCAAAGGTCAAATGCTGAATTTGTGTAATGTCATGTAAAGAAGAAAAAGCATGAGCAAAGGATGTTAAATTGTGTACAACGGGACATATTCACTGCAAACAGAGAGACTCACATCTCTTCAATGATGTTGCAGATCTTGTGCTGGTAGGCTTGGCGATGGAGAGTGTATCGAGTACGAAACATGTCATAAACATTATCTGCCTCCTGTTAGACATAAAAACACCAGAGTCACAGATCCAGTTCCCATAATGCAGTGTTCACATTCAACAGCTTTTTATCTTTTAATTTAGTCACTTTTTTAGATTTGTCCAAAGAAACAAACTGCCACATTTTTAAACAGATAGCTGAACAAAAAAATATATTATGAAACTTGGGTAGTATCATGTACCTTGTCTCTGAAGCAGATGTGATTTCTCCTGTTTATTTCACACACTCGAGCGAACTTCAGCAGACGATGATGGTCAAAACTGTTTCGAATGCCGAGGTGATGACAGTCTCTGAGAAATAAGTATAAAAAAAGATACAATGATAAATATTAAATGTCAGCTTGGCTCTGTTTGCAATAGTTCTCAGTTGCCTTTATTTTAAACTGACCTATACAACCTACAAGAGATTAAAACAAAGCTAAATTATGAATATGGTTTTATACCGTGCAAAATAGTCCCATTTGTCCACATCAATGCCGTTCTGTTTGTTTGCCACAATCTCATACAGGAAGGATTTGTCTTCATCTCTGCCCTCATATGGCCACTGAAAATAAAAGCAAAGGCTGTTTCACTTCAACATTTTCCACTATGTTTAAGTTACTCAGTTTTATTAACACAGCTAGAGTAACAGCACGTACTTCAGCAACTGAATCTTTTGCCCCTTCGATTAACTCTTTAATGAAGGTGACGTCTTTATCATCCAGTCCGTGCTCCTTCAACACATTCTCATTCTCAGTCTTCAGACTCTTCACAATGTCATCAAACATCAGCACTGACATCTGCTCATGCTACAGTAAAGACACAAAGACCGATGAAATCATAAATACATATATTACAGAGCTCAACTGCATTGTGTGCATGAACAATGTGTTCATTCTCACCTTCCACTTCTCAGGGATGTCATCAGGCAAGCCTAAGAATAAGAAGCAGGTCTCAGATGGTTTGTAAGTCATATTTTGCACATAACTAAACTCTTTCAGGTTCATTTACCAGACATGCACACATAAAAGTTTTTCCCCAATGTCATAAATGAGAAATTTGCATGTCCACAGATCTTTCTTATTAGATCTCATTTCACTCTGAAACTTACCTCTTATTTGTTTAATCTTTTTGGCTTTAGGAATAACCAGGCCATCAAATACATGGGAAAATGGACCATGACCTAAAAAAAAATTATAATTAAAATTAATACAGACAAAAGTGTAATATATTACACCGTGTAAATATGATTCTCTTGGATGTGATTTTTAATCTACTTACAAATCCATTTTTAAAATAACTTTTTCCTCACAAATAAATACACAAAGTAATGAACAATACTTTTAGAAAATGTTTAAAATGAACACAATCATGAGATGAAGATTTCATTATAAAAGTTGCAGGTGTTTTATATATCCATAAGCATCAGTACTCACCCAAGTCATGACACAGTCCAGCGATCTGAACACACAGGAAATCCTGTCTGGTGATTTTGAGCTCTGGCTGATTGTCATTAAGAATCTTGACCAGACAACCTGCTAAATACGCCACTCTAACACACACAGACACACACACACACACACACACACACACACACACACACACACACACACACACACACACACACACACTTCTTGACCAAAACCACAATCTAGTAACTTTTTCAAAGATGTTAATTGCTTTACTTGCATGCAATGTGACCGTTACCAACATTAGAGAACCATGAACGTGCGAATGTATAGTCAAATTATTGAAATATTATAATTAATCTATACAATTTTAATTATCAAATTATCAATGATCAAAATATAATTATTTAAAGATAATATAAAATATGATATTAAATTTAATGTATTATTAAAGGAAAATCCTGAGGTTGGCCGTTTGTCTTCGCTACTCAACTGCGCAGTCATGAGAGTCTATTAATGCCGCAGTTCACATCTCTCACCAAGAAAAACACACAAGTTGTGAGAAATCATGATTAATAAATATGAGACATGGAATAGAATCCATGTATCTTCTTCAACTGAGGGGAATATATCCGTTGTGTTCATCGCAACAAGACGTTATCATGTTCACATCTGTTTACTATCATTCTGACTGTCACACAAATGGAGATATCCAGAGATATTCAAGTCGGTGAAGAAAGTAGTTTCCAGGCATTGCATTTAATGTCATGTATTTATTAATCTTGATTTATAACAAATTGTGTTTTTCTGGATGAGACGGCGTGAACTGTGGCGCTAATAGAGTCTCGTGAACAATGGCCAAGGTAAGGATTTTTGTTAAATAATACATTCAATTTCATATATTAACCCCAGAACACTTGGAATGGGATTATTCTGTGATACTTTTGTATTTTTTTTTTTTTTTAAAGCTTGATTCTGGTTACTATTCACTGCCATTATATGAGCGCGAGTGGGACATTTTTAAAAAAGATTCTCCTTTTGTGGTCCATAAAAGAAAGAAGATCAAATGGCATTAGAACAACACCAACGTTGGTGATAATGTATGACTTAATTTTCATTGTAGGGTGAATTAATATGTTTTTATATCTCTTTATATCTTACCCAAGAGAGTGTTCGAAGCGATTGTGAGAAGCTCCCGGATACACCAGATATGTTCCTCCGAGTTGTTTGATGTGACGGAGTCTCTGAAACTGAGGTGTATCTGTGATCTTCACCAGCAGGGGGTGCAGCGCAATGTGACCATGAATGGGGTCGTTGAAAATCTACAATAGCAAGAATAGATAAGTAAAGCACAGATTTGAGCAATTTCTCTATGAAAGATGCCTTCTAACTTTAGAAATCTAAAGTACATTCATGCTTATGTCCACGGAGTAGGAGAATATTTTACACATGGACATTATGTGAGGCGATGTGGAAGATATTAGGGGCTTTCGCACCAGAGGAACCTTTTCATAGTTCCTAGAATTATTGGCGGAAGATGCCGGTTTTTGGCATGTTTGCACTGCAGGAACTAGGAATGATTTTACTTCTAGGAACTCTTTATGAGTTGGGGTCAGTGTCAGAGAGTCAGTGAACAACATGGTGGAATACAACAATATTTTTAGAAGTGATATTGTCAGGCTTTTATATTTACAGCGAAGTAAGTCAATTGCCTACACAATATATAGCATTATAATATAGCATTATAATATGTAACAATAAAGTTTACATTGGCTTCATAAATTAATTAAAAACATAAAAAATCAAAACACACCTAATGCACTTTGCTTGTTCTTCATTTTATATAAGTAGAGTTTAAGAACCTTGCTGTATTTTTGTGTAATTAATTAAGAGAAAGTACATCGCCATCTTACTCCGACGTCACCTGTCGTCAACACGACTTCTCAGGGAACAACCCTGGTGGCTAGTGCCTACACAGTATAACTAAGTTCCTAGAACTACCCGGTGCGAAAGCCCATAATTACAATCCACATTTAATACATATCGGCAGCACTGCTAAAAACATGTATGTTCCTTCAGGGAAGTGAGAAGTGAAATGACATAAGCAGAAATGTTAAATGAGTAGTTAGTTTACCTTCATTTGTTCTTTTGAGAAGTCTAAGGAGTATGTCTTCAATATATCTTGCAATTCATCATTAATAATCTCCCATAACTGTTGTTTCTCAGGCTCTGGAAAAGCATGACTTTTTATGATCTCAGTGTAAAATATATGTTTTAAATAATTTTGTTTGCTGGTTTGTAAATGCAAGAAAACATTTCAGCAATGCATTTACACTCTTAGAAGAAATGTGTAGAAAAATCACACATAATATGAGTAGCACTCTAGTTTACACATTTTTGGTCAATATAAAATAATACTGTGTTTGAAGAATTCAGTTGTTTTACACATAGTTATGTGCAATTTTAAATCCAACACAATCTGTGTAACCACAAACACCCACAATGTGGTAATATTACGCATTTAAACATCTTTGTGTTGTGCCTCATGTATAAAACGTTCCATAGATTTTATCCTAGAAATTTTCAGTTTTATAAAACCATGCGCACGCCAGAACCTGCACAAAACTCCCTTTAAAAACCCCAGTCAGTGGAAGATTGTGTGTACATGCATCTACACATCAGAATCCCCAGAGTTAAATTAACATTTGGTCCCACTCTAAAGAGTGTTAAAGTAACTCTGAATCAGAGTTAGAGTTAATGAGATAATTCAGTGATTAATTAAGTGATGATTGAGAATTAGTGATAAACACCTGCTGGTAACAAGCAGAATCACTAAAGGAAAGAGAAACACAAGAACTGCTAGTGACTTCCAGTTTGGTAAGTAAGTAGTTTGGTGGTGCATGAGGTTGGACCACCCTCGAAGAAGTCTCGCATTTGCCTTCCAACCCCCCATTCAGCTCTTGGCATTGGAGGCACTGTTCCAACTGTAAAAGCTCGGCCCATCCCACACCCATTGTACACGCCCAAGTAAACTACACCTGTGATAGTGGACCCACTGGCTATAAAGAGCACTTCTACTGTTCGCAACAATGCTGTCGTCAGTTCCTTGTCTCTGTGCAGCGAACTGCTGTCTGGAAGATTCAGACCCCTTTCTACCCCCTGTTTCAGGCACGGGAAGCCATCCCGGGCATGCCAGGCTGGATTCTGCAGACTATAAAACAGGGATAATTGCTTCAGGTGTGTGGTTCACACTTAAGTTCAGGACAAAGACGCTCATCTTCTCCGCTCCAAAGTGCAGTGCCTGCCGACGAGAGGCGCCGTCAAATTGTCCCACCAGAGAACAGCAAGTCAGGCTTTTTCAGCCACTATTTCCTCATTCCAAAGTAAGATGGTGGGCTCCGGTCCATCCTCGACCTTAGGCTCCTGAATCACGCATTAATGAGGCGGCCATTCAGGTTGTTGACTTTGAAGCAGATGCTCTCGCAGATTTGCCCAGGAGACTCTTGCCCAAGGTTCTTATCGGGGATCTGAAAGTTGCTTTCATATCCAGATAGCCTCTCATCACAGACCATTCTTGAGATTCACATTCGAGGAGGTGGCTTACAAGTAAACAGTCCTCCCATTCGGGCTGTCTCTGACTCCACACACTTTTATCAAGTGCATGGACACGGTTCTCTCCTCTCTGAGAATCTGAAGGGAATCTGCGTCATGAACTACCTCGATGGCTGGCTAGTGTTAGCCCAGTCTAAGCGCAAGCTCTGTGCTCACAGGTCGCTGCTCCTCAGTTACCTGGAGATTATTGGGCTCAGAATCTACTCCGTTAAGAGTTTCTCCCCAGCAGATGAATAGCCTTCCTGGGGGCAGTTATCGACTTGGATCAGATGCGGGCCTGGCTCAAGATGGAAAGCTTGCTGAGTATTCAGCGGCGAGTGGTGTCTTTCAAAGTAGGTGTTTTCCTTCCCCTCAAAGCTTTCCAGAGCTTGCTGGGCCTGATGGCAGCCACCTCCTCTGTGGTACCATTGGGCCTGCTCCACTTGTGGCCCCTACAGTGCTAGATAAAAGCCTGAGTTCCGTCCAACACTTGCCATCAGGGACATTTGCGCCAGAAGGTGGATTGTCATTGTGTCACTGCTGTAGTGCATTGGAAGGACCCTCGCCTATATCAGACAGGCCTTCAATTAGGACTGACCTCCATAAGGAAGATTGTCATGACGCTTCCAACTCTGGTAGGGGAGTTCGGCTCCTGGTCCAGCCTGGTGCAACATCTGCATATCAACAGCCTCAAAATGATGGCAGTTTTCTTGGCCCTCAAAACCTTCCTGCCAGCCCAAGAAGGGCACCATGTCCTCATCCGTTTGGACAACTTGACAATGGTGGCCTTCGTAAATCATCAGGGTGGCCTTAGCTCATGATCTCTTTACAAAATAGTGAGACGCCTCCTCCTGTGGGCAAAGTGTGCCCTGGGTTCTCTGAGGGTTGTGAACGTGCCAGGCAGGCTGAACCAAGGCCTGGGCCAGAGTGTCTCCAGGAAAATGGAGACTCTACCCCCAAACAGTTCAGATAATCTGGGAGATCTTTGAGAGGACAGAGGTAGACCTCTTCGCCTCAGAAGCCAACTCTCATTGCCCATCATTTTTCTCTAGGGAACATTTTCTCCAAAATGCCCAATCTCCCTGCTTCCTCAGGTCATCAGATGTAGCAGAGAGACCAGATCTTCAGCACTCCTGGTGGCTCCACTCTGGTGAAACCAATCGTCGTTGACAGCTCTGTGGCTGATTCCGCTGAGGAGAGACCTTCTCTCTCAAGCGAGAGGGTCCCTTTGGCATCCCCAACCTGAGTTGTGGAGCCTACATCTGTGGTATCTCGACGGGAGCCTTTGCAGCTCCCTGTAAGGGTAGCCAACACTATAGTGGAGGCCAGAGTGCCATCTACAAGACGCCGTAAGTGCTAACTTACTTTGCCCGGTCCGGGCCCTCAGGACTTATGTGGAGAACTCTAGCCAGTGTCGGAAGTCAGAGTAGCTCTTTGTGTGCTTCGGAGCCGCTCTAAAGGGCTGCCAGTTACGAAGCAGAGATTATCATGCTGGATAGTTGATGCTATAGCCCTGGCCTTGGCTTAGTGTGCTCTGAATGCCTCATTGGAGTGAGGGCCCACTCCACTAGGGGGATGGTCTCCTCCTAGGCTTGGTCCAGCAGAGTCTCCATTGGGGATATTTGTTCGGCAGCCGGCTGGTCTTCGCCATTTACCTTTACTATGTTTAATAACTTGGACGTCCCTGCCTTTCAGGCATGGATCTTGTCCGCTTGACTGCGTCGGGCATGTGTCGCGTCTGAACACGTTGTTGTCTTTGGAGCTCCATCGATTGATTTATAATTCTTGATTTCTCTTTAAACTCACTTACAACGAACATTTTCTACTTTTCCTCACCTCATAGTTACAACGCGGACTGTTGAGCAGACGCGTCTCAAGCCTAGTGATCCAACGCTGGATACTCTTATAGGTTACGTCCGTGGATCACGGCTGAACGCGTCTTCTCCGCATTCATTTACAAACAAACATTTTTTCGCCTATCGTGCGTCTACTCTACACCCGTACCACTAAAAAGACGGATTATATCCAAGACTTAAGCCATAAATTAGTATTAATATTGATAGCATCACTGGTAGCGTCGTTGCTAACTTAACGTACTGTCCATCTGTTAAAATGGCGAATATATCAGATGTAAGTAGTCTACCTTTTGGTGCAGGTGAAGACACATTTGAGCTGCACGCGGTGCAGTCCGAGCTGGAAGCTGTTGAGAAACAGATCCACGACCTTTTAGTGAGACAAGCCGAGCTGATAGACCGGCGTTTGGCTCTTGAAACGTCACGCGCCGATGCACACAAATCAGTGATTAACGTTACTAACCCGCTGACTCTGACCTCGTCTACTCCGTGCGTTACTCAGCATCGGTCCCGCGCGCCGAGGTCGCGATCAGCCATGGTCTCGTTCACTCCGGCTCCAACATGCCACCACGAAGCCTGGATATTTCCGCAGCGGAAGACGCGAGTCAGGTCTAGACCAAGAAAACTGTCTCCGACCCTCCCGGTTTTCGAGATATCCACACAAAACCGCTTCTCCCCTCTTCGCGAAACAGAACGCGATGCTGTGATCATCGGCGATTCCATCGTTCGACATGTACACGCTACGTTAAATAAAAATAAGGTGCATAGTCACTGCTTTCCTGGTGCTCGTGTTTCTGAAATCGCCGCTCGCGTTCCCGAGATCCTGAACGAGCGCGTCGGAACTGTTGTCTTGCACGCAGGAGTGAACGACATCAGGCTGCGCCAGACGGAGGTTCTGAAGAAAGACTTCAGGAATCTGATCGATACGGTACGCAGCACATCGCCTGATATAACGATCATTGTGTCAGGACCGCTTCCCACGTACCGACTAGGTCATGAAAAGTTTAGTAGATTATTCGCGCTAAATGAATGGTTAATGTCATGGTGCAGTGAGCAGAAACTGCTCTTTGTAAATAATTGGAATCTGTTTTGGGAGCGTCCTAGGCTTTACCGTGCTGATGGCTTACACCCAAGCAGATTCGGATCGGATCTTCTGTCAGATAACATCTCCAAAATGTTAAATACCTTTTGACTAGTAACCAAAAGTCCAAATCATAGTCTCTGCTGCACCAATTTAACTGATATAAATAGTGTTGAACATTGCATAGAAACTGTGTCTATTCCTCGTTTAGTGAGATCAAATAATAAATCTACTGCAGGATCTAGAAAAAATCTAATTGTTATTAAACCAGAGAATGTTGCTATTAGTAATCAAAAACAATTTCTAAAGCTAGGTCTTCTAAACATTAGATCACTCACACCTAAGGCAGTTATTGTAAATGAAATAGTCACAGATAATAGCTTCGATGTACTTTGCCTTACTGAAACCTGGCTTAAACCAAATGATTATTTCGGTCTAAATGAGTCTACTCCATCAGGATACTCCTATAAGCACGAACCCCGTCTGATTGGTCGTGGCGGCGGTGTTGCAACAATCTATAGAGATATTCTCAATGTTACTCAGAAAACGGGCTATAAGTTTATTTCGTTTGAAGTACTTGTACTAAATGTTACGCTCTTAGATGTTAGAAAAACATCCCTATTATCTCTAGCCTTGGCTACCGTATATAGACCGCCTGGGCCTTACGCTGATTTCCTAAAAGAGTTTGCAGATTTTCTCTCAAACCTATTAGTTAATTTCGATAAAGCATTAATTGTTGGAGACTTTAATATCCACATAGATAATTCAAATGATGCGCTAGGGGCTGCGTTTACAGATTTATTAAACTCCTTTGGGGTCAAGCAAAACGTTACCGGACCAACTCATCGTTTTAATCATACACTCGATTTAATTATATCACATGGAACCGATCCAACCGATATAGATATCATTCCACAAAGTGACGATGTCACTGACCATTACATGGTAACTTGCATATTACGTACCCCTGTAATATATCATGCTGCGCCGCGTTATCGATTAGGTAGAACAATCCTTCCATCCACCATAGATAATTTTTCAAATAGCTTATCGGATCTGTCTCAGCTGCTGCCTGAACCCAAACAAACAGATGAACTTGAGGAATTAACTAGCATTATGAGCACCATTCTCTCTGGAAAATTGGATATTGTTGCACCCATTAGACTAATAAAGGTCAGAGAGAAAAGTAAAGCACCATGGTACAACAATACTACGCATGTTCTAAAGAGAGAAACCCGTAATTTAGAGCGTAAATGGAAAAAAACTAACTTAGAGGTCTTTAGAATCGCGTGGAAAGACAGTATGTCACGTTATAAAAAGGCCCTAAAAGAGGCCAGAGCTGAGCATCTCCGCAAACTAATAGAAAACAACCATAACAATCCTAGGTTCTTATTTAACACCGTGGCTAGACTAACAAATAAACAGATGTCTCCTGAACAAAATATTCCGTTAGAGTTTAGTAGTAATGATTTCATGAAGTTCTTCACTGAGAAAATAGAAAACATCAGAACCACAATTGTAAACGTTCAATCCTCAATCGCGTCTTATAACTCAGCCTCAACTATCACCCCGCAAGAACAATTACAGTGCTTTACAACTATAGAACAAAAAGAGTTAAATAAACTTATCACTTCCTCTAAAACAACAACATGTTTACTAGATCCTATACCAACTAAACTATTGAAAGAAGTGTTACCTGTAGTGGAAGAGTCTCTCCTCAATATTATTAACTCGTCTTTATCTTTAGGTTATGTTCCAAGAACATTTAAACTGGCAGTTATAAAACCTCTCATTAAGAAACCACAATTAGATCCACATGATCTAGCAAATTATAGACCCATTTCAAATCTACCTTTTATGTCTAAAATACTAGAAAAAGTTGTGTCCGCTCAACTGGGCTCCTTCTTGCAAGAAAATGACACCTATGAAAAGTTTCAGTCTGGGTTCAGGCCGCATCATAGCACTGAAACTGCGCTCGTTAAAATCACAAATGATTTACTTTTAGCTTCTGACCAAGGCTATATCTCAATATTAGTTTTACTTGATCTTAGTGCTGCGTTCGATACTATAGATCATACAATACTCTTAGATCGACTACAAAATTATACTGGTGTTCAAGGACAAGCATTAAGCTGGTTTAGATCGTATTTATCTGACCGATACCATTTTGTCTATTTAAATGGAGAAAAATCGATCATAACTCCAGTAAACTATGGAGTGCCGCAAGGATCTGTGTTAGGCCCTCTATTATTCTCAATATATATGCTGCCACTTGGAAATATTATAAGGAAACATGGAATTAGTTTCCATTGTTATGCTGATGACACTCAAATCTATATTTCATCACGGCCAGATGAAAACGCTAAATTATCCAAATTGACAGAGTGTGTTAAAGATATAAAAGATTGGATGACGCGCAATTTTCTTTTATTAAATCCAGATAAGACAGAGGTAATACTTATCGGTTCAAAAAACCACCCACAAAACCTCTCACAATACAACTTTAACATAGTAGGATGTCCTGTTACTTCATCCTCTACAGTAAAAGACCTGGGTGTTATACTTGACTGCAACCTGTCTTTTGAAAATCATATTTCATATGTTACAAAAACAGCCTTTTTCCACCTTAGAAACATTGCTAAGCTACGTAATATGCAATCAGTTTCTGACGCAGAAAAGTTAGTTCATGCATTCATGACCTCGAGACTAGATTACTGTAATGCTTTATTAGCTGGTTGTCCTGCATCCTCAATAAACAAGCTACAGTTAGTCCAAAATGCCGCCGCTAGAGTTCTAACTAGATCAAGAAAATATGATCATATAACACCAATTTTATCATCACTACATTGGTTACCTATAAAGTCCCGTATTAATTACAAGGTATTGCTACTGACTTATAAAGCCCTAAACGGCTTAGCTCCAGTCTATTTAACGGATCTTCTATCGCCCTATAATCCATCGCGCTCTTTAAGATCACTAAATTCGAGGCTTTTGGTCATACCTAGGATATCCAGATCCACCAAAGGAGGGAGAGCATTTTCACATTTAGCTCCAAAACTCTGGAATAGTCTTCCGGATACTGTTCGTTGCTCAGACTCGCTCTCCCAGTTTAAAACTAGATTAAAGACGCATCTCTTCAGCCAGGCATTCATATAATACTTTTAATCTTACAGTTAAATCCGGCCTCTAGTTCATAAACGCCAGAGGAGAACTGGCCCCCGACTGATCCCGGGTTCTCCCAAGGTTTTTTTTTCTCCATTAGGTCACCTGATGGAGTTTTTCGGTTCCTTGCCACTGTTGCCTTTGGCTTGCTCAGTTGGGGATATTTGGATATTTAATTTAACTAATCAATCAACGATACTATTGATCAGCATTACCAAACATGGACGTTCCATTAGAAACAAACATTGATGTATTGTTTTAATTTATTACTGTGAAGCTGCTTTGATACAACCTATGTTGTGAAAAGCGCTATATAAATAAACTTGACTTGACTTGACTTGACTGTCTTGCGCCCCTAATAGTGGTCCGGACTGTTTCTGCTGAGGCTCTTACTTCATAGCCCGAGCCTCACTAGTTAGCCAATGCTTCCTAAGGGCCCTCCTAGTGGCACACTATGTCAGAAATAGAATGGGACATCGGTTTACCTTCAGGAATGTCATGTCGTGCCACATTCAGTGTAGACAATATCCCTTTTAAATCCATTTAAATGCTTTTGTCACGTCATGCCCTTCACGTCTGGTAGGGCATGCTGTAAGTTTGTTTTAGTTGTTTTGTTTCTGCTCATTCTCTTCTCTTCTCTTTTTTCTGTTCTGGTTCCTCTTTCCTTCAGTAATTCTGCTTGTTAAAAGCAGCTGTTCATCATTAATGCTCAATCATCACTAACATATTCAATTATCGCATTAGCTTCCGTCTTAAATGGTCTTTGTCTTGATCTTGGAGGATTTGATCTTGACTACACTTCTGGTTTACCATTCCTGACAAATTGTGTGAATGTGTAAAAATTAACACAAAAAGTGTTGTCCCAAACCTCACACATTGATGTGTAAGAATTTAACACAGTTTGAATCAGTTTTAACACATCCTTTCTAAGAGTGGATAGTGAACTTTCCAGAAATGTGCAGCTTATATTTGTGTTCATTTTAGCACTAATATAAATATTTCCATATATGAGCTGTAAAGTTTTCTAATTTAATATTTTAATGGTGGGACTAATTTTAGGAAAGTAGTTCAAGCAGATGAAGTTCTGGTTATGCCCTTCTGACGTAATTCCTGTAGGCGGAACAGCTTTCTTTCTATCCTTGTTAGATCTATTGCATTCACTGGCAGGTCAAGTCAATGTGCGCTCGAAAGAAACACATAGCATTATTTGAATGTACTAACTAAAGCCTTAGACTTGAACAATAATGTCGTACTGAACTTTGTTTGTTTTTTACGATTTTTTACTAGTTTGTAAATCGGATGTAACAGATGGATATTATTCTAAATACAAATATGGAAGCAGGAGATAGACAAAAAGATAGACTGATTATATATACACATTATCATATGAAACTGAGTTGTGTATATGAACTGCAAAATTAAATCAAATCACATATTTCTTCCCTTACCTTCACTTTCTTTAAAAGATTTTTTTAGATCCTGAAGACTTTTCCGGTGATCAGAGAGAGTTTTTTTGTTTTTTTCAGATCGAAGCATCTTTTTTTGTTTTTGGTCTTCTTTCTGTGAGTTGTTAATAAATTAGATGAAGAGGCAATAAAGATCTGTAGAACTGCATACAGATTTTATAGATCCAGCAACTTAACTCGCTGGATTACATGATGAGGAAAGTCATTGTCACTAAACTATAAGGGTGTGTCTCAGACAAACATTGAACTGTAGTGAAGGGGAATGAGTCGGATCAGAGCGACAGCTGCTGGAAACACATTCAGGAAGTGCAATCACACAATATTTGCTGTATAGTTCTTGTATATATATTTGTCTTAACTGCCTTTGGTAGTGGAGCCTGTTAAGCAAATAAATACAAATGTAATGCAAATATTATTTGATAAAATGTGAATGTTAAAGGGATAGGTCATGCACAAATTTACATCTCCTTTATTCTGTGAAAAAAAAAATATATATATTTTGAGAAATGTCTGTTTTTTTGTTGTTGTTGTTGTTTAAATGGGGTCCAGTGTTGTTTCAACACCAACAATCCTCAAAATATCTTCTTCTGAGTCAAAAGAAGAGACATGACAGCAGTGATACAATAGTCATATGACACTGTGATAATGACTTCTCCACTACACCTAAGCATTTATAGATCCAAGTACTTCTGGAAAAAAGCTGTGCTTGTAACAGGTTTGCTGGGTTTGTGGTTGGTATTGTTTTTTCATGTTTAATATATTTCCTTTTAAATTATTGTTCCTCGTTCATGTCAGGTGTGTCTTGATAGTAGATGTGACAGGTGATGTCCTGAAAAACAAAAGACACACTAACACCCATCTAAAATACACACCTGAGCAGGTTCAAACTGTAAGGTGTGTAAATGTTCACATAGATAAAATAATTCTGGGTTTGACTTTAATGAAGTATCTGTAGTGAGACAGGTTCTGTGTGAAGAACAGGTGACGCAGCTTCAGTAGATGAACAGCTGATCTTTGTTTGTTTCCACTGTGAACTTTCACTCTTTTACACGTCACTGTTGCAATGGACTTTGCAAAATAAAGAATGAATTTAAAGCTTCTGTGTCTTCAAATAAACAATAGAGCTACAAATATAACTAAAACAACAAGGATTGAGTATAAAAAGTGAAAAAAGGAATAAAAATGGTGCTGCCGGTTCTCTTCTCTTCATCAGAAGTTCGATCCAATCACAACATCCTCCCAGGAACAAGATGATGAACTTTACAGCCGCATAATTAATATTGCTTTATCTTAAAGAGTTTTTGCTGTTTTTAATTAATCTGAACGATAAAATCCAACAGGGATTCTAACTAACACTTTTTAGTTAACTTTACTCAATGTCTTAACTTCATTGTAAAAATCTAGTAATCTGTACTATTCACATACTATGCACTTTTTACTCAGTACAGTTCAGATTAATTGATTGATTGGTTTGAGTGACATTTTGCCAAGCATGATTTTTTCTTTTTTCTTTTTTTTTATAGAGCCAAATTAAGATACTCTGTTTGTAACTATAATACTCTCTCTCTCTCTCTCTCTCTCTCTATATATATATATATATATATATATATATATATATATATATATATTTGTCAGTTTGGCTCAATTGATTCCTATTGTTTCCAATAACATTCAATCTCTCATAAAACTTTATTAAATGAATTCATAGAGCTCAGAACACATCCTGAAATTATATTCAGATTAAACAAAATGTTGCATTTTATATGAATAATTTACATTTGCATTAAAATATGTAGTCTTATTGATACCACATGGGCTTAAACGGCACACATGTAAATGTATAAGCTCACTTCAGACTTTTTCTGTGTTTCATTTCGAAGGCTGAGTCCTCCTTTCATTTGTCACGTCATTGAAGCGGCTTCATTTTAGTAAACTGACCATTACAAAGTCATTAAGAAATTACAACAATCTATGCTTTATTAGGGATAACTGTCACTTTTATAATGTTACTGTTCTGAAATAAGAAATCCTTTATGACATATGGGGCCGACAAATGTGACCTCTGGAGGAAGAAGCCTTTGAAATGAGACACAGATATAATGTGTGCGATTAAAGAAGTCATTCAGATTCACCTGAGCCAGATTAAACAGGTCAAATCAGGTTTCCTTCAAGTGTTCACAAGAACAATGAAAACATTCAGTGCTTCAATGCAAGTGAATCCAGTCAATCTGGTGCTTCTGTTTAAAACAGGAACAGATCATATCGGATCAGAGCGACAGCTGCTGGAAACACATTCAGGAAGTGCAATCACACAATATTTGCTGTATAGTTCTTGTATATATATTTGTCTTAAATGCATTTGGTATTGGAGCCTGTTAAGCAAATATATACAAATGTAATGCAAATATTATTTGATCAAATGTGAATGTTAAAGGGATAGGTCATGCAAAAATTTGAGCAAGTCATCCTTTAATCCTCTCGTGTCATTTTCACATCTGAATAACCTCCTTTATTCTGTGTTTCAACACAAACATTACTCAAAATATCTTCTTCTGAGTCAAAAGAAGAGACATGACAGCAGTGATACAGTAGTTATATAACACTGTGATAATGACTTTTCCACTACACCTAAGCATTTATAGATCCAAGTACTTCTGGAAAAAAGCTGTGCTTGTAACAGGTTTTCTGGGTTCATGGTTGGTACTGTTTTTTCATGTTTAATATATTTCCTTTTAAATTATTGTTCCTAGTTCATGTCAGGTGTGTCTTGATAGTAGATGTGACAGGCGATGTCCTGAAAAACAAAATACACAGTGTTACGAACTTTGAGTCTAGGAAATGTACCGTAACATTTACATATTAACGTACTGCTGGTTATGAAATGAGGTGGAAGAACATGACAGACAACTTTGGAAGAGAAAAATACTGGACGTTTATTCACACAAAAAGCCGAAGCCACTAGATCCAGTAAAGTAACAACAGTAGTATTGCGTGCTATGTACAAGGTGAAAATATAAACAAACAAACAATAAAATGGGAAAAGAACGAAAGCGGCGCCAAAGGAAAGAACCAAGTAAAAACAAAACAACCCTTAATCTAAACCTAATCTAACCAAAGCAAAATGTAGAAAATAAACCGAAATCTTCAGTGCATCCGGCACCGTAACTAACTATCTAACAAAACAGAACATACATTAAGTGGCGCTCACTTCTTACCTAGTGTGTCTAGACAATCATTTGCTACGTGTACAGTGTATATCGCGATATACTGACCTGCGTTCTCTTCCCGCTGTCTCAGCTGTTACTCAAAGTATCATAGCAACGAAAACAAAAGACAACACATCACAAATATCAAAGCACATGGCACACAACTCAGGTGCGGGCAGATAAAAAAAACTCGATTCGCTATAGGAAACTCATTCCGCTACAAAGAGCTCAAAACTCATTCCGCTACAAAGAGCTCAAAACTCATTCCGCTACAAAGAGCTCAGTTCGCGATCGAGAGAGAGAGCATGAATGAAAACGCCATCCTTTTGAACCCGCTGAACGGCCTCCGATTGGCTCCCAAGCGCCGCCTTAATGATGACTGACGTCCGACTCGGCCAATCACAGCAACCTGCGAGCAGAGAGAGTGAGCTAGAAACAAAGAAAAGATAATGAGCACAACAGCCAACACGTGTGAAATACACAAACGTGCACCAAGCAATGAAAACAAAACACGCGTGGAGCGTAACACCTCCCCCCTTAAGAGCCAACTATATGGAATAGATCAAACATATAGTTGTTCACACAATTATCAAATGCCGCAATAAGCAACTCTAGATAGTGCGTCAGCGATCACATTTTCGACGCCTTTTTTATGTTTAATCACCAGATCATAACCCTGTACAATCAGAGACCAACGCATCAAACGTTGATTCTGATTATACATACGTGACAGGAAAACTAAAGGGTTATGATCGGTAAACACAGTGACTGGAATATTACTCGAGCCAAGATACACATCAAAGTACTGGAGAGCCATCAGAAGTGCTAACGCCTCCTTCTCGATCGTTGAATAGTTTACCTGATGTTTGTTAAACTTGCGCGAGAAGTAGCAGATGGGGTGATCAATGCCATCTTTACCTTCCTGCACTAACACTGCTCCAGCGCCAACAGCACTCGCATCCACGTCAAGTTTAAACGCAAAAGCACAATCTGGTGCGGCTAAAACAGGTGCATTACACAGAAGAACTTTGATCGAGTTAAAAGCATGCTGACATTCATCAGACCATACAAACGTTCGAGATGGACTAAGAAGTGAAGTCAAAGGGTGCGCAATCGTCGAAAAGTTTTTACAGAAGCCACGATAGTAGCCAGCCATCCCTAAAAATCGACGAAGTTCACGTCGGGTGGTTGGAGCAGGGAACTCAGCTATGGCGGCAACCTTAGCTTCTAACGGGCGCACTTGACCTTGACCAACTTCCTTCCCAAGATACGTAATTGTGGCCTGGCCGAATTCACATTTAGCTAGGTTTAACGTTAACGAAGCCTTCCCAAGTCGCTCAAACACAATTCGCAATAAGGACACATGTTCTGACCAATCGGTAGAGTAAACTACTAGGTCGTCTAAATATGCATTGCACTTAGGTACCCCAGCCAGCACAATGTTGATCAATCGCTGAAAAGTGGCTGGTGCGTTACGCATACCGAAAGCCATCACGGAGTACTGGAGGAAACTATCAGGTGTTACAAACGCCGAAATGTCAGAAGCACGAGCCGTAAGAGGAACTTGCCAGTACCCTTTTAACAAATCTAACTTACTGACATAACGAGCTGGACCGAGATTGTCGACGCAATCTTCCATGCGCGGTAAAGGGAAACAGTCAGGTACGGTGACTGAGTTTACTCTCCGGTAGTCTGTGCAAAATCGCGCAGTGCCATCGCTCTTCGGCACTAATAAACATGGGGAACTCCAGGGACTACAACTGAACTGAGCAAGTCCATGCTCTAACAAATACTCAACCTCATTCCGCATAATATCTCTTTTCGCTGGGTTCACGCGGTATGCATGCTGTTTGATCGGAACAGCATCACCCACGTTAATGTCGTGCTCGAGAACTGTAGTACGAGAAGGTACATCATTAAACAAAGCAGGAAAATCATTAATCAACTGCATAATATCATACCCTTGTTGTTCAGTTAAATGAGATACATGAGATGTAAAATCAGTTAATACCTCCGAGTTTTTAAGACGAGCACACTGTTGGTGAGTATGGCGCAAAATCACTCCATCATCCTCTGGATCATCAACCTCGACAGCAGCACAAGCGGTCAACACAGGAATGGCAGTTTCGTCTGCAGATGGAACATCACTCTGGACGGCTTCCCTGTTGTGAAAAGTCTTTAACATGTTCACATGACACACACGAGTCTTTCGTTTCCTATCAGGAGTCCCAATTACGTAATCTGTATTACTAAGTTTTCTCACCACCTTATACGGTCCAGAAAACCGTGCTGATAAAGCAGACCCTACCATAGGCAGCAACACCAACACTGAATCGCCCTCGTTAAAGGAACGCTGTACAGATTTGCGATCGTAATGATTCTTCATTTTTTTTTGTGCAACCTCAAGTGACTCTCTCGCCACTGAACAAGCGTTATGCAAGCGTTCCCGGAACCTGCTCACATAGTCTAACACATTCACTTTAGGACTAGACTCAAAAGACAACAGATTCTCCTTGAGCATTTTCAAGGGTCCTCTGACAGTGTGTCCGAATACTAATTCAGCAGGGCTGAATCCCAGACTTTCCTGAACTGCTTCTCTGATCGCAAACAAAAGTAACGGTACACCCTCATCCCACTCTTTACCCGTATCCATACAATACTTTCTGAGCATTGCCTTCAGCGTTTGGTGGAAACGCTCAAGCGCCCCCTGGCTTTCAGCGTGATAGGCACTTGCAACTCTATGAGATACACCTAAACTGGACAACACCTGAGTAAATATTTTCGAAAGAAAATTAGTGCCTTGATCTGACTGCACAACTTTGGGTAAACCAAACGTAGAAAAAAACTTCAGAAGTGCTCTGGTTACAACAGGCGCCGTAATTTTCCTCAATGGAATTGCCTCCGGGAATCTGGTCGCAGTACACATTACAGTCAACAAAAACTGGTTACCGGTCTTAGACTTCGGCAAAGGGCCGACACAATCGACGATAACGTGTTCAAACGGTTCTCCTATCACTGGAATAGGAACAAGTGGGGCACACGGAATAACTTGATTCGGTTTGCCAGTGATCTGACAAGTGCGGCAGGTGCGACAAAACTGTGTGACATCAGTTTTTAATCTAGGCCAAAAAAAGTGTCTTAAAATTCGGTGATAAGTTTTCTTTATTCCTAGATGTCCTGACAAGTCGTGATCATGAGCTAAAGATAAAACTTGCTGGCGATAACAGGAAGGAACTACAATCTGATACACACTACTCCATTCAGCATCATCTGTGATATCAGAGCACCACTTACGCATCAGTAGACCGTTCTCAACATAATATGTAGCTTTTCTTTCTTGAGCTTTTTCCGGAGAAACAGCAGCAGAAAAACACTTTTGAAGGATTTTATCCTCCTTCTGGGCAGAAATCATTCTCTGGCGCGTCACACGCAGATTTATACTCGAGGAACTCGGAACAAGTGATTTTTCAACAGCTTTACTCTCATCACAAGGTAACACATCATTAATAAAAACAGGTGCCATAAAAGATGTAGCCAAATCATCAACATCCTTCACTCTACAAGCCTGAGACCGCGTAGTCACACAAACTGGGAAAGTCTCAGGATAAGACCTCGATAGTTCATCAGGCTGATCTGACACACCTGGATTATCAAAGACTTCCAGCAAAGGCATGACTTTCCCACCGGCTAAATCATTGCCAAGGATAAATTGTACTCCACTAACAGGCAAACTCTCACGGACGGCCACCTTCACGAAACCTGTACACAATTCTGACTCTAAATGAATCAAGTGCAACGGAACTTGGACAAGACCCATCTCAATACCCTGTACTAGCACATTACTGCCGCAATAGGTTTGATCAGAAAATGACAGTACATCTGCACTAATAAAAGACTGCATTGCCCCAGTATCACGCAGCATTTTTACGCATATCTGCTCCTCAGAATTTCCCGTAATGGAAATTAACCCTTCCAGCAGAAAAGGTGTGTAACTAGGATCAGGCTTATCACTACGCTCGGTCTTAGTAGGACCAACCAGTTTAACAAAACCAGCGCTCTTAGGTACAGAATTTGACTGCTTTCGTTTTAACACAACACAATCAGCAATTAAATGACCAGATTTGTGACAATAAAAACATTCTCGATCCTCTTTCGACTTCAGATTAACTGGTTTCGGTCGTGACGAACTACTCGGATTCGCTGGAAAAGGTACAGCTTTCTCGGAACGCGCAGGAATAAACACATTTTTATGCGTCAGTGTAAATTCATCTGCAAGGACAGAAGCTTGAGATAAAGACGTCACTTTTTGCTCATTTAAGTAAACGACAACACGCTCAGATAAACAATTCTTAAATTCCTCTAAAAGAATTAATTCTCGCATGTCTTTAAAATCATGAACCTTACTCGATGTGCACCACTTATCAAATAAAATGCCTTTCTCCCTCGCAAATTCAACGAATGTCTGACTGGAATTTTTCCTAAGGCTTCTAAACCGTTGCCTGTAAGCTTCGGGCACCAGCTCATAGGCGCGCAAAATTGCAGCTTTCACTGCTTCGTAATCCACGCTATCCTCCAAAGACAATGTAGCGCACACATCTTGAGCTTTGCCAGTTAACTTGCACTGTAACAACAACGACCAGACCTCTTTAGGCCACTGAAGTGTAGACGCAATCCGCTCAAACACGCTAAAATATGAGTCAACTTCTGTTTCCCGAAACTGCGGCACAAGGGAAATATGTCTACTGACCTCAAAGGTGGTTCCTCCCAAGCCAGCACCAGCGGGCTGTAAGGGTTGCGTAACTGGAACAGGTGTCACCTTGCCTGCACCCAACTCAAGTTCACGCAGCTTCACCTGCGTTTCCGCCTCGATTTCGAGTCTGCGGACTTCAAGTCGGAATTCCATATCAGCCCGACGGACTTCTGCCCGTTCGCGTGACTCCATCTGGAGTCGCGTTATGCGAACTTTTAGTCGCGCGTCACCTCCTGTAGACTCATCTGAGCCTGGCGAAAAAGGATCGAAGGGCGGCAAAACGGCTTTGACTTCAGAACCCTCCATCTCCGCCGTCTCGCTCTGCTCCTCCTCACCAAAGCGACTGTCAGCACCAGAGAGAACTTCACCAACACCTGCAGGTAACACTAAAACACCTAGTTCCACCAACCTTTGGGACACAGTAGACTTAATCTCTTTTTTAAGCCGCTGCCTCGAAACAGTAATCTGGAAATGAGCAGCGATACGCAACAAATCATCTTTCCTACATTTACCTAACTGCTCAACCGTAGGTGCACTCACAAAGGTGTCTAAATCAAAGTCAGCCATACTTACTCCAGTCAAAATCACTAACCATATAATCAACCAGCCCATCCGCTAATCACTGCCTCGCGAACACTAACTCTCTACAAAGAAAACACTGCACATGATCATTCCACCACTCACACCAGCAGTAATTAATATCTCGGGAAAAATATGTATATTATCCCGGACGAGCCCCCATTTAATGTTACGAACTTTGAGTCTAGGAAATGTACCGTAACATTTACATATTAACGTACTGCTGGTTATGAAATGAGGTGGAAGAACATGACAGACAACTTTGGAAGAGAAAAATACTGGACGTTTATTCACACAAAAAGCCGAAGCCACTAGATCCAGTAAAGTAACAACAGTAGTATTGCGTGCTATGTACAAGGTGAAAATATAAACAAACAAACAATAAAATGGGAAAAGAACGAAAGCGGCGCCAAAGGAAAGAACCAAGTAAAAACAAAACAACCCTTAATCTAAACCTAATCTAACCAAAGCAAAATGTAGAAAATAAACCGAAATCTTCAGTGCATCCGGCACCGTAACTAACTATCTAACAAAACAGAACATACATTAAGTGGCGCTCACTTCTTACCTAGTGTGTCTAGACAATCATTTGCTACGTGTACAGTGTATATCGCGATATACTGACCTGCGTTCTCTTCCCGCTGTCTCAGCTGTTACTCAAAGTATCATAGCAACGAAAACAAAAGACAACACATCACAAATATCAAAGCACATGGCACACAACTCAGGTGCGGGCAGATAAAAAAAACTCGATTCGCTATAGGAAACTCATTCCGCTACAAAGAGCTCAAAACTCATTCCGCTACAAAGAGCTCAAAACTCATTCCGCTACAAAGAGCTCAGTTCGCGATCGAGAGAGAGAGAGCATGAATGAAAACGCCATCCTTTTGAACCCGCTGAACGGCCTCCGATTGGCTCCCAAGCGCCGCCTTAATGATGACTGACGTCCGACTCGGCCAATCACAGCAACCTGCGAGCAGAGAGAGTGAGCTAGAAACAAAGAAAAGATAATGAGCACAACAGCCAACACGTGTGAAATACACAAACGTGCACCAAGCAATGAAAACAAAACACAAAACACGCGTGGAGCGTAACACACAGTCTGAATGAAATGATCGTTCACTCCTTTATCTGTTGCTGGTCTGAGTGACACACACACATTCATTTACTGAAGGTCAAAGAAGACTCTTAAATATAAACAGATTTGTGTAATGAAAATGTGAACCTTGAATTCATTCAGTCGTGTTTGACCATCACTAAACGATCACTACACTTTTGACATGAAATCACTCAGCTTGAATGATACATTTATTTTTTTAGAAATTCTTATATTTTATATATTATTATTTTTATATTTTAGAATTTTATATTTTAGAAAAACTGAATACAGGGAAAAGTCTGGAAACACAAATAATTTTCCAAACTACGTAGGAACCCTGAATAAAATAGAAAAATGCCTTGAATCTCTAATGCAAATGTTTGAATATTGAATGATGTGGAGCGTCTTCTGCTTTGTGTTCAGAACAGACAGTAATTGTAAAGTGACAAAGACATGAAGGAGAGATAAAGATCAGCTGATTTATTCTGTCACAGATCCAGTGTCCTCACAGCTTCATCTCTGTATCTGATCTAAAATATGGATATCAGTGTCCTGCAGGACTGACAGTGTTTGTATGTTTCCTCAAAAATACATTAATTTCCATACATAGCAAAATCCCCAGTGTTAAATTAACACTGCTCAGAGCACATATGGTTCCACTCTACAGAGTGTTAAAGTAACACTGACGCAGTGTTGAAGTTAATTAAGTGATTAATTAAGTGATGATGGAGCATTACTGATGAACACCTGCTGTTAACAAGCAGAATCACTGAAAGAAAGAGAAACACAAGAACTACAACTGACTTCAGACACAGCCTTAGATTAAATCAACTGAAGAGAAAAGAAGACATTAAATCTGTGAAGATCTCAGCAGAGGAGGACTAAACAATCCGTGCATCTGAGACGCATCTCTCTGTAGGCAAGGCCGTGGTTAGCTGGTGCTCTCTGATGTCAGAGGGTACCACAACTTTCAGTAAGAAAATTCAACTGCAGTAGCCACCGTTCAACCTAAGAGGGCAGCACTCAGACGGTTTTACACCATATTTTGTAGAATTAAACACTTTAAACACAAATGTCAAAAAAATTACTTGAATCAATGAACAGCATTAATAAAGCCCCAGTCTTACAGATCATTAACTAAAAAAAGTTGTTTTAGGGTTTAGTTACCCTTTAAGTTCAGACATTAAGTAAAGTTAACTAAAAAAGTGTTTGTTTTGTTGGATTTTAGAGTGAAGATGAAACACTTTACAGCTGTATTATACTGTTAAAAGTGTTGGTTAGGGTATAGAAATGTGCTCCTGGTTGATAAAATAACAAAGGAAACTGGAAAGAAAACCAAATGCATATAAATCAAAAATGAAAGGATATTTGCAGGAGTTATTGAAGACAGAAAACAATTGTGAGATAATCAAATATACAAAACTGAATGCAAAATGATATCAGTTCATATAAAAACAAAATAATTTGATGTTTGCATTGTATTGTATGCTTCTTTGAAGCCAGCAATATTCCCATGCACTTCCAATTGTTAATTTCATCAATACACTGGTGTGTGTCTATAGGGCTTGGCATTAGAGATGAGATCTAAGTGTTGTTTGTAAAAGGTTTGGCTGTTTTGTTCTATCAGGATCACACACAAACTGAACATGAATAAGGACTGATCCATGTAAGCACTGCAATGTGATCTCATGACAAGCAAATAAGTTGTTTCATACAAACTTTCACTTTTCACAATCACTCCAGGCTTTGTATTGACTATTGTGTAATTTATGAGAGTAAAAAAAAGAGAAAATCTAGTTGTCAGTAAACTGATAAAGAAAGAAAATAAAAAAATAAAGTATTGTGCAAAAGTTAAGACATAATATTGCAGCGCTTCAATGGTTTATTCTCCTTCCAGTGAATCACTGCCGTTTGCATTTGTCCTCATTTGTAAGTTACGTTGGCTAGAAAAAAACTTGTTAAAGGTGCCCTAGAATGTGAAATTGAATTTATCTTGGCATAGTTAAATAACAAGAGTTCAGTACATGGACATGACATACAGTGAGTCTCAAACACCATAGTTGTCTCTTTCTTATTTAAATCTCGTTTTTGAAAAACACCCCTGAAAAACAGGCGAATCTCCACATAACACCGACTGTGACGCAACAGTTGGGATCATTAATATGTACGCCTCTAAAAATTTGCATATGCCAGCCCATGTTCAGTGCCAGGCGAAACTGCGCAGCCGAATCATCAGAAGTTCTGCAGGTGAAGAAACAAGCGAGGATCATAGGGAAAATGGCAGATCTATCTATAATCTGATACCGCTACAGTTTAATTCGAAGTTGTTAGTTGCTCTGCCCATTTCACCACGGACTGTTTTTCTAACCTGGAACAATATCAAGCAGCCAGGCTTCTCTCGGCGTCTCAAACGGACGAAGGGGGCAATTTCAACTAACGTTATATTCCCGCAAGCGGTAAGTAGTGATTTTATTAACGATAATTTACACTGTGTTATCTAGATCCAGCGCGATATTGTTTTTTTCCTTGAGAGACATCGTGGCTTGCAAACGAGCGAACGAAGCATGGCAGTTGCTCAGTGTTTGGATGTACAAATGAACACAAAAGTATTTTTTTAGCTCCTTCATCCGAGCCTCTGGAGAACCAGTGGGTTATGTGAATTTCTGATGTGTAATTGTTCAAGTTCAGACAGATAATCTTTCTCTCGAAGTCGTTCAACACTGTTTATGCATCAGTAAATCGCGTTGCAGTGATAAGATCTTCATTCACGCGATCAACAGGCTGTCATCTGCTCAATGCTGGAATAGATCTAAATACTTAAAAAACTTCTCATGGTTCGTTAATCCCGATAGTTGTAATAGTAAAAACGTATAAAAGCTGTAATAGTAAAAGTTTTCCAGATAGCTCCACATGTAATGCCAGATATTTCATATGCAAGCATGTCAGCCAATCACAGCAGTGGGCAACAACACTGAAGTCTCTCAGCAGACACGCCCCTTCAAACAGAGTGTTCAAATCAGAGGATGAAATCAGGCTAGGAAATATGCCTTTTATTTCTAAATTATAACAAATTTTGATCTAAAAAACATACTAACATTATAAGGGCACCCCAGGAAACATTATAAAATAATAAAACAATCCATTCTACGGCACCTTTAAACGAATAAACAAACACATGTAAATGTAAATATAAAACACATGTAAATGTAAATATAAAACACATGTAAATATAAATGAGTGTGATGTTTGACTCATTTAACCTCCATAAACTCTCTCGTGTCAGGAATATGCTTAAGTCTCCCTGGGTGAAAGTTTCTGCTAGAATTCAATGATGGAAACATGGATGTGAAAATAAAGGCAATTTGATGACATTCTGCTTCAGCAAATTTTATAAACACTATATATCAACATGGGACTGCATTCCCATTCAACACGTTGATCTCACAGTGATCTCTCCATATGATCACAATGTGAGTTCACAGTGAGCTAAAAGTGTAACCTCACAGTGCACTCACTGTGTGCTCATATTATGGCCACAATATTATTCACCCCAGCTAGAAATGTTATTGGACATGGACTCCAACATCGCTCAGACGTCACATTTTGGTTGAAAATGAAAATTGAATTGACGTGTAAACATCGGATCTCAGGCTCCAACATCATTATTGAAATTAGTTATGTGTTTGCTTTAGTTGGTCAGTTTGACTCTTGATGTTTTAATGTTAGTTTTTCTCTGGCTGCTGAAACTGTTTGTTATGGCAAGAACAGTAAGAGAACATGTGATCAGATGATGTCAGATACTTGATGATGATGATGATAATGATATGAGTGAATGATTCAGAGTGTCACCTTTGACCTTGGGTATAATTGGATAATTGGAATGGCTATGACCTCGTGAGTATAATATGTTCATTGATTAATTTTGAACTTTGACACGTTACAATGGAAGTCCTGAGGGTTATGTTGAGCTCTGACATCAGGTTGGGTCTGTGCGCCGTATGCAGGCATCAGCTCGCTCCCACACTTCACATTACATCTCAGGGGTATATAAATGGGGTCAGTGTATTCTGCAAAATCAGAAAAGAGCAGTGAAATACATTAATATGGCCTGTTTATATTCCCATAAACCCTCAAATTCTGACTGCCACCCCTGGACCATCAGACCCTCTCAAAGAAAAGCTGGATAAATTCAGCACAACATTGAATCCCGTGCGTGTGTGCAAGAGTGATTTGCAAAAACACAGTTCAAGCAGCAAGAAAAAACAAGGGTCAGCAACCCAACTAAAGCAAACACTGATCTCCATAATGGTAACTTCAAACCAAACATTTTCAGTTAAATTAAACAGAAATAAAGTCATACTGGTTAATAATAAGTGTAGTAATGTGTAATGGCTGGAAGTCAGTTGTAGTTCTTGTGTTTCTCTATTTTCTGTTCTAGTGTTTCTCTTTTCTTCAGTGATTATGCTTGTTAACAGCAGGTGTTCATCAAGTTGATCATAGGTTGTGCGACATGATCATTTAATCTCTTCCTCCTCAATTAGTTTGGAAATTAGTTTAATTTCCCATAGACGTAATGCCATTCCATTTTGTGTATATCAATTTTTATACCATTCTAATAGATAATCATTTTCATCAATAAAAATGACAATTAAAATTAAAGATAATATGACACATGACTAATCACGCCTCAGTTAAGTCAAACAAAAAATGTTTATTCATTATAGTTGCTTTACATAATTGTCTAAAACACTCAAAACAACATCAGAGATCATAAGTTTAACTGTGGGTTATACACTCAATTTCAATATATTTAGAAGGAAAAGGTCTGCCTATAGAGATTGAGCGCTCTCTTGATAACGAAATAGTGCTGTTTTTCATGCAAAGTAATGTAGGCTAATTAATAAGCTATCGTTTGTTATCAACTTATAATTAGTATTAGAAGATTCAACACTATATATAAACTGTCTTTATTCATTAGAACATTGATCTATCTCTAGAGATTTGCATACAAATTTGCACAAAAAAAATGTGTTTTCATTGTATTAATATTATTACCTGCACTGTTAACCCTTGCTTTTAAAAAAGCAATATCAGAAAAGCAAATTCTGACAATATCATGCCGTTTTCCATTAAAACAGTAATATACCTTAGAAAACAATGCATTCTGGGTTATATTTGTAGTTTTCAAGAAAGTAGCCTACAGGAATATACTGTGAATTAACAGTGCTCAAAGTCGACACTCAGAGGCTGTTTTACCAATCACACCCTATACCCTCATTCACTATTCCCTACATTAGTTCACTAATATAGTCCCCTTGACAGTGAATGAAAAAAAGTGAGTGAATTGAGAAACTGATGAACACCTGATAAGCAGAATCACTGAAGGACAGAGAAACAAGAACAGAAAAAAGAGAAACACAAGAACTAACTGACTTCCAGCAACACTGAGTGTGAAACCAGTTTACAAACCTAATTTGTTTTCATACATTTACAAAAGTTCTTGTTGAAAATTAACATAGATTTTGATGTTGATGTTTTATTGAATACATTGAATAGTTTAGATATAGTAAAATAGTATATAATATAGTTTAGAAGATAGTATAGAAAAAAGAGGTTTAGATGTCATTTTATTGTTTCATTGGATGTTTGCTTTATTGTTTTCACAGTGTTTGCTTTAGTTGGGCTCTTGACCCTTGAACAATAGATTTTATTTGGCTGTGATAGCTGTGTCTTTAAGGTACATAAAGCTGAAAGAAAACAGGATCAGATGACAGTGGCTGTTTGTTAATGATCACAATCATCATCTAGAGGTTTCAGATTCACTGATCTCATGTATTGTCTAATGAATTTATATGGGTTATATATTTGTTGTCAATGTAGTGATGACATATATTCACCTGCGACACATCGGGTTGACGCTGTAATCATGGTTTGATGTTGAATGATCACCAAACAGGAAAGTACAGTCTGAATGAAATGATCGTTCACTCCTTTATTTGTTGTGGGTTTGAGTGGCACACACACATTCATTTACTGAAGGTCAGAGAAGACTCTTAAATATAAACAGATTTGTGTAATGAAAATGTGAACCTTGAATTCATTCAGTCGTGTTTGACGATCACTAAACGATCACTACACTTTTGACATGAAATCACTCAGCTTGAATGATACATTTATTTTTTTAGAAATTCTTATGTTTTATATTTTAGAAAATGGTATAGGGGAAAAAGGAAACACAAATATTTTTCCATATTTTTCCAAACTGCGTAGGAACCCTGAATAAAATAGACAAATGCCTTGAATCTCTGATGCAAATGTTTGGATATTGAATGATGTGGAGCGTCTTCTGCTTTGTGTTCAGAACAGACAGTAATTGTAAAGTGCCAAAGACATGAAGGACAGAAAAAGATCAGCTGATTTATTCTGTCACAGATCCAGTGTCCTCACAGTTTCGTCTCTGTACCTGATCTAAAATATGGATATCAGTGTTCTGCAGGACTGACCGTGTTTGCATGTTTCCTCAGAAATACATTCATTTCCATACAGTGACCAGCGGATCAGACAAACCTTTCTCTGTCAAACTACTGATAGCACGCAGTGCACATTAATTAATCAAATGTGGATGTTGTAGAAGTCCCCGGAGTTAAATATAACATCTCTCTGCTTTGCTGCTTTTATTTGTGTTTTATGTGTTGTTATGCAGGTATAATGTCATATTATATCTCTGGTTGTTCTGGAAAGCACTTTGGTCAGCCTAGTGGCTGTTGTGAATGTGCTATAGAAATAAAATGAACTTGAACTGTGTTTATATGGGAACTAACAGCAGGGTTTTAAAGTATAAGTTAGAGTTAATCAGATGATTAAGTGAGTAATTTAGTGATGATTGAACAGTATTGAAGACACTTTCCTACTACAGATCAAATATTCTGAATTTTAATTTTAAATATAATGTAGGGAAAATAAATCTATAGAGATCAATTCAGACATCAAGAGTCAGCATATGATTTTCAACAATGGTGCTGCATGCTGGGAGTTTTATACTGTGGTTTCTCCCAGCATGCATTGCAGCATGAAGCATGTCACCGTTGTTGAGATTCAAAAAGTAAAAACTTGAAAGTCATACAAACTATACAGCTGTTTAACCTGTAAACTGTCACCTGTTAACTTAAACAGTTGTAGTTCATGAATGCAGATCTAGAGTTGTTCTCTAAAGACACTTACAAAATAGGAGTGTAAGTTTACTGTAAAATAAGTGCTGAACTAAAACATTTCTGTTTAATACAAAAAATATTTCAAAAAATAATTTGGACTAAAATTGCTATAAAATTACAGACGTACAGTATATTTGTATATATTTATACAAAATGTGAAGCTGATTTCACAAAGATTGAGCTACTAAAAGGTTTTAAAGCACTGTTTTAAATTCAATGTCCAATTTCAGAATCATTTTGAGAAAAGAAGTATTGAGAAATATTTCAGTTATAGGCTACCTGTTTTTGTGTTTTGTACACAAATGAAAGAAATAACCCCAAACGTCCATATTTATGCTAATGTCACGGCAGACTAAGAACAAAAGGTGTGAGGACTCAAACGCTGGAGAAAAATAAGTATTTATTAACAAAAACACAAAACAAAACCCACGAAGGGGAAAACAGAACGAAGTAAATACAAAAATAATAACAGAACAAGAACAATCTGGGGTGCGTTTCCCGAAAGCATCGTTGGCCAACTATGGTCGCAAGTTCATCGCAATGTCCATTGAACTCTATTGGTAACGACGGAACTTGCGACCATAGTTGGCCAACGATGCTTTCGGGAAACGCACCCCTGGAAGATCTCGGGGAACAGGAAACAAAAGACAATGTACCAACACAGACTGCAAACAAGAGGGAACTTATAAAGGGAAACTAATCAGGAGGGAACAGGTGGATGAACTCAAACAATAATCAGATAACAAGGGGGAGGGATCAGACAATAACACGAGCACATGGCCCAAAATAACAAAACACCCATGTGCAGCACAAGACAGGACAGGCATGTGACAGCTAAGCACAATTCAGAAACATCCATATATTCACATAAACACAAACTCAAAAGCACTGGCTGTGTGTAAAGGCTCTATGAAGGGATTTTTACAGGCCTCTATTGTAGCTTTATCCTTCATTCATCGAGACTCAGAAGACTGTTGCCTTTAACCAACAAATGCAAACTGAACTGAAACTGATGTGAAAGAATGAATCAGGGGAATGCAAGCACAGAGTAGTCGAGTCCTCTGCTGCTCTCTGGAGGAAATCACACAATAATTCATCTGATCATCTGTGGAAATACTGCCAAAACAGCACACATATACCACAACTGCAAACATGACAAGTGCTTATTAATGAAGAGAAAACACTAAAATAGAACATGTCCATTAACTTGATATTTCAACACTAAGTTTTTAGATTAAAATGAACATGAATGTATAAATAAAATAGTGCATTTGAGGTGTTACTACTGGCCAAAGGTTATTATAGTTCCCTAAAACTAAAGCCATGAACAAACATTTTCTGCACATGAATTAAAATAAACATTATCTTATTTTATTTTAGCTAGTTGCCAAAGGCTGAATTTCTCATTTTCATTTAGTTTATCTTGATGTACTAAAATAACTCAAACTAAAAAACTTAACCCTCGTGGTATGTTGGAATTCTGTGCACTCCCCTTAAGGTCCGGGTCAAATTGACCCGCAATGAATTCAATACAATTCCTCAAAAATCACACTATGAAAAACAACAAAGATTCAGGTTCAAACTGTAAACTTTTAATGTCAACATTTGTCAAATATTCCAAAAAATATATATCTGAAGATATGATTTAATGAAAATGTTTTTTAACCATTTTTTAAAACTGTTTTGTTTTGACCAAATTTGAATATACATTATATATATATATATTTGCATATAGCTTTTTTTTTTTTTACTTTTTTTTTTTTTTTTTGCTTAGAACATCATAACTGAACAATTAATCAATTAATCTGAGCTATTTTTTCCTGCTGTCTATGTCGAAGTCTCAAGATATTTCAGATATCTTGAATATATAAATGAGACCTTATTTTACTATCTGTGTCTGTCAAAGATTTTCATTTAATTTGCAATTAATTCTGAACACCATGATTTAGCTTTTTCAAGTGTGTTTGGTTTGGGTTAGAGCACTTTTAGATACACTTTAGAACTGGAGTTGATGCACTGACATACATAAAATAAATGTTTTTATTTTGTGTCTGTACAGTTGCTTTTGAATAGCTGCCTATGGTCAAATTGACCTGCGAACATCACAAACGTAATAGTAATTTTGTTTGTTTATGCCAAAAAAAAATGTTGCATGTTGAAACTTTGCATGCATATTCATGATGATAAATGCGAAAAAGTCACAAAATATCAAGAAAAAAAAAAGATTTAATATTATTTCAGGTAGCTTGAAAAAATAAATGATAGGTAATTTTTACCATCTGTGACTGACAAAATATTTTTCTGTATTGAAATACCCAGTCAACACTATGATCTCACAGTGATGTCACCATGTGGTCACAACATCAGCAATCTGAGTTCACAGTGATCTAAAAGTGTAACCTCACAGCGCTCTCACTGTGTGCTCAAACTATGACCACAATATGAGCTCATCCCAGCTAGAAATGTTATTGTTCTATGAATGTTTTGAGAGCATTATGTTATGTTCTTGTAATATTTTCTGTAGCTAATTTTATTTTTGTAACCAGAATGTTCTCCTAAAAGGTCGGATAACACTCTCTATAAACATTTCAATGTTTAGTGATGACATTGATAGAACATTATCCCCCCTAACATTCTTAGACAGTTATAGCGGGAAGTTTCGATGTTTAGAAATTATGTTTAAGAGGTTTACATGTTGAATTTAGTGATGATTGAACATTATTGAAGACACCTGATGTTAACAAGCAGAATCACTGAAGGAGAAAATCACAAATTGTAAGTTACCGTTATGACGATCAATGGTTGCTTTAGTTGGACTCTAGACCCATATATTATTAACTTTAGATTTTGTTTGTCTGTTGTTTCTGAATTATAATCACCAGTTGAACAAAGAAACAAGTGATCTGATGGTGTTGGTTATGTTATGACAATCATCATTTGAACTTGATCACTGAACTCATTCAAATCCTTCTTTCTGACTTCGATTTATGTTATTGGTTAGTGAATCTGCATAAATGCCCAGAATTTTAGATATAATATAAAGGATTTCTTAAAAGTTGTTAAAAAAAAAAATCATAATTTTAGGCACACACAGATGTCAAGATTCAGTCTATGCATCTCAACAATGGCGAGGAGCAGAATATTCAATTAGGAAAAGTAAATTACATAGACAATTCAGATAATAATTTATTCATACTGTAGCTGAGGGGCTAAGGACTGTAAGGTGCTAGCTGTTGCTAATGAGTTGAAGCTGGTCCGGGTGTGCCGGTAAGAACACCAAAGTCGGAGAAGGAATCCAGTTCAACCGATTTATTTATACAAGCAGGTGAAGAGGAGAAGCCAGATCCTAATGGGCTTTGCTTTATGTCCTTAGAAGTGTCAGCATATGAATGTGTGGTTTTCTCTCTGGACGCACACAACTTTAAACACTCAAAGGAACATAATGAAGATCAAAACTGCATTTAGTCAGGGAATTTCACGGCTCGTTCTCACTGAAGATGACGGCTGATGCAAGACTGGATCGCGGCGCGCGCGCACTCTGAAGCACTCCACCGAATGAGCTGCGTTCCGTCAAAATAAGAGTCCCCGCAACCAGGAAGAGAGCGCTCTTATCCATCCGCTTCGCAAATCAGTGTCATTAGTGAGACTTTCACACAGCCGCCCCCAAATTGCATGCAATTTGCTCCTGAGAAAGGCTCACTGCTCAGCCTCTTCCATAGGCACTACGATGGAATCCGTTACGAATCTGGGATAGCTGGGAGGGCGATGAGACGGGCAACTGGTCTGGTGTAGACTTTGTCCTTGATCCGGACATCTGCTGACCTTACACGACCATCAGCGCTCTGATGTACCTTAGTCACTCTGCCGACTGGCCAAAGAGCCCTGGGAAGCTGTGGGTCCATCATCAGAACAACAGAGTTGACCGCAAGATCCACATTGGTGGTATGCCACTTCTGTCGAGGCTGCAGGGAGGGCAAGTAGTACCTTATAAACCTAGACCAAAAGTGGTCTGCCAAGACCTGACAGTGCCTCCATCTTCTCCTGCTCAAGCCTTCACTCTTGTTGTATACCACCTGGGGCAAAGCACCATCCAGCCGCCCCATCAAAAGGATGTTCGGAGTGATTGCATCCAGATCTGCTATATTGGCTGAGGTATATCCCAGTGGCTTTGTGTTCAGTATCGCCTCGACTTCCAACAAGACGGTACGGAGTACTTCTTCGGAGACCGGCTGTGCTCCTATAACTGTGTACAAAGCAGATTTGACTGATCTTATCTCTCGCTCCCATGCCCCACCGAAATGGGGTGCTGCCGGGGGGTTGAAGTGGAAGGCAATCTTCTGCTTCGCTAGAAGTTGCTGAAGCTCTGAGGATAGACCGTCAAATGTCTCACGAAGCTCTTTCTCTCCTGCCTTGAAATTTGTGCCCTGATCCGAGTAGAGTTCAGCCGGTGTACCTCTACGGGCAATGAATCTCCTGAGGCTCATTAGAAACGAGTCTGAATCCAAGCTGTGTAAGAGGTCCAGGTGCACCGCTCTTGTGGTGAGACATTTGTAAATAATGCCCCATCTCTTCTCAGAGCGGCGTCCCAACTTCACCTGGAAAGGCCCGAAACAGTCCACACCCGTGGAATAGAAGGCTGGCTTATATAGACGCAGACGGGCCACGGGTAAGTCTGACATCTTGGGCACCGATGGCTTGGCCTTCCATCTTCTACACTCCTTACAGAGATGTTGCATATGACGAATTGCCTCTCTCCCGCGCAGGATCCAGAAAGTGCGACGCATTTCTGCGTATACCCGTTCAGGTCCAGGGTGACAGAGACGAGTGTCATAGTCCTGTATAAGGAGCTTGGTGGCTGGATGACTAGGATCCAAGACGATCGGGTGTTTAAAAGCAGAATCGAGCGCTTCAGCCCGCCGCAATCTACCACCAACACGTATGATCGCCTCCTTAGGGTCTAACTCTGGGGACAAGGTAAGTAGGCGACTACTATTTGGTACTGACTTTCCCTTCTTGAGGTGGTGCAGTTCTTCTGGGAAGCAGTCTTGCTGGATTCTCTTGTAGATTATCATTTCTGCTTGATGATAATCTGAAGCAGTAACAGCGCTACCCAGTCCAGCCGCCCCGTGAAGCTCACGCACCGTAGCCTCAACCAGATCCTTCCAAGTATGTTGGCCACCTTGTAGAGAACATGGCCAGTCACTGTTAGTCACAATACCGCAGGAAACTGACTTCCTGTACTCTGACAAATCTGAATCAGGCAGCCTAGGTAATTGAGATGGCCATTCGTTGGGTCCCTTAAGGAGGAAAGGGGGCCCTTGGCTCCAGCGATTAGGTGTGGCGAGCTCCCCAAGAGTCTTACCCCGCGTGACATCATCGGCGGGATTCAGTGAGGAGTCCACATAACGCCAGGCGCTGGGTTCTGTGAGCTCCTGAATTTCAGCTACAAGGGTGCCCACAAATACTTTAAAACGGCACGACTCCGACTGCAGCCAGGTAAGTACCGTGGTTGAATCACTCCAAAGTATAGTCTCATCAATCTTCAAGGTCAGCTCCCCTTCCAACATCTTTGCCAGTTGGGCTGCTGTTAGGGCACCGCAGAGCTCTAGACGTGGAATGGAGTGTCGTCGCCGGGGATCGACTCTTGATCTCGCTGACAGGAATGACAGGTAGACTTGGCCTTGGGCATCCTCGGTCCGCAGGTAAGAAACAGAGCCATAGGCTTTCTCTGACGCATCGCTGAATATGTGGATCTGTCTAGAGACAACCGTTTGACCCACGTGAGCTGGAACATAAGATCGAGGTAAGGTTATGCGAGGCAACAGATGGAGTTCGTCTTCCCACTCTTTCCAAGCTAACTGGAGATCCTGAGGGAGGAGGGGGTCGTCCCAGTGACGGTGCTTATCCCACATGCTTTGGACAAGCAACTTGGCGCGGGTTGTATAAGGTAATATGAAACCCAGAGGGTCATACTGCCGAGCTAGAACTTTATACACGTTGCGCATAGTCAGTATGCCATAGTCCAGTGGGCGACTCTTATACCCCAAGATGTCTGATTCCCAATGCCAACTAAGTCCAAGAGTTGATTCGGACAGACCTGTGTCATCATGTGAGAGCCAGCGCTCCATACTGGCTGACCTTGCTTCCTTTGGCAGATGTCCAATAGCACTTGGGATGTTACATGCCCACTGACGGATCTCAAATCCACCCGATGCCAGAGTCTCTCTGAGTTTGTCGACCAATCCTCTGGCTTCAGCTACAGTTGGCACGCTCTGAAGGCAATTATCAACGTAGAAACAGCGCTCTACAGAGTCTCTGACACCATCCCCTGGAACACTGTGATCTCTAGCATGCCGTTGAAGAGCAAAGGTGGCACAACAAGGTGAGCAGGTGGTGCCAAAAGGCAGAACTTGCCATTCGAAGGTATCAGGGGGATCCTCTCGCTTCATATCTCTCCACACAAACCTGAGAAGTGGCCGGTCTTCTGGCAGAAGCTGGACTTGGTGGAACATACCCCTGATATCTCCACTAATTGCAACTGCTTGTTGCCTAAAGCGCAGCAGGACACCAAGAAGAGATGCACTCAAGGTCGGTCCTGGAAGAAGGGCATCATTCAGATTCAGTCCACGAAACTGAAAGGAACAGTTGAAAACAAGCCGATTCTTCCCATTATGGCTAACTAGGTGATGGGGTAATGTACCATGATTCGCCAGTCATTGAGATCTCATCTGGGCCCAACTTCTTGACAGCTCCTAATTGTACCAGCTGGTTGATTGCCTCACAGTAAGCTCTGGCACGTTGAGGGTCCTTAGCCAATCTCTTCTCTGTACTCCTCAAGCTCGGTAGAACCACCTCTTTAGATGCCTGGAACAGGGGCATGTCCTGTTTCCGTAGCAACGGAGTAGCATACCGAAGGATGCCGTCAACCTCTACCCTCCTTGTCTTTACCTCCAGGTGCTCTATTGCCTCCTTGTCTTGCTTCGATCTCACTGCCATCTTGTCACTCTGAAAAGGCAGCACATCCATCTGCCAGAGTTTCTCAACATTCTTCATCAACTCTGTTGTCTGCGGTGAAACACTGGTAAGGAGGCACTGTTGTGCGCATACCATCCACTGGATGAGGTGAGTCGGCCCCTGAAGCGTCCAACCCAGTCGTGTACGGATAGCTGCCGGTCCTCCTGGGGGGCCTAACCTCACTGGCTCGACTGGAGTGAGCAGATGGGGGTGATCAGCTCCTATCAATACAAGTGGCTTGACATGCTCGAATGGTTCAATAGGGAGGTCTGCCAGATGCTTATATTTCCTCTTCAACATGGAGATGGGATATGAATGATCCGCCAGACTGAGGCGCTGTGAAGTGAACGCCTCTGCAACCTTAAAGCTTCTTCTGGGATATGCAAGGGATGATATGCAGAATGAGACGGATGATCCCTTCAATGTTTGGACATCCTGTCGTATTGTGCGAAGGACAAGATCCTCTTGTCTACCTTGCAAACCAAGTCGGTCAACAGCTTCTGGAAGGAGCATTGTGCGTTCCGATCCATCATCCAATACCGCGTAGGTGTCAAGAGTACGGTCCTTGTTCTGAAGAAGCACTCTCACAACCTTTAATAGGACACGAGTGGAAGTTGATGGCCGGTCCAGGTAAAGAACTTCGGTACCGTTATTTACTAGACAACTCTCTACTTTGGGTGGCTCTGCAGCAGGACGGGTGTTCACACTGTGAAGAACTCTCAAGTGCTTTCCTTCGCACAGGTCACAGAGTCTTTTGAGGTCGCACTGTGCAGCTTGGTGGGACCTCCCACATCTCCAGCATCTTTTATTCACCTTGATCCACTCTATGACTTCCTCCCTTGTGAGCTTCTGAATGGCTGGGCACTTATTCAGAAAATTTTCTGAACTCTCACAATATGGGCAGTACTGCTTTATCTTGCCTCTCCTTTTGAAATCTGAGGAACTCTGACCATCTTGCTTTGTGGCCTTACTACCTCCAGAACTCTCTGCCCCATGTAGCACGGTAGCCGCTGATCTACTGTGTCGCTTCTCAGCTTTGTGGCTCAGTGACCCTTGGACTCGAGTGTCAGATGGGTTGTCATAACTTTGACACCACGACTCATACTGGAGCCACTCTGCTAAGTCAAGCAGCGTATGAGTAGAGCCAGGTCGATGGAACATCTGACGTCGGAAATTTGCCCTCAACTCTGGCGGAAGTTTCGTGAGCAGCCGTGCGACGTGCGAGCCGCATCTCAGTTCAACCTCTCCAGCAGAGCCCAGGGTCTTTAACATGCCCACTAACGACTGAACATGCAAAGCAAACTTCTCAAAGGCTGCTGTATCACCCCGCCTTATCTCTGGTGAGTCCATGACAGCAGCAATTTTCTTTAAGGCGACTTGATGTGGCTGCCCGAACTTCTCATTCAATGCGGCCATTGTGTCTGAGTACGGCATAGGCGAATTGATATATGAGTCTGAGCTCCACCCCTCTAGCCCATGCATATGCTGTAACAAACTTGTACGAGATGAAACCTGTGTCTGTTGTCTCACTGGACCAACCTCATAGTCCTCAAGATACTGTGGCGGTCTCCGCTGCCTCTTAGGTCGAGTCGATGGGACCCAGGATGCTTCACCGTTTTGTTGCATGTTCCCGGAACAGCTTGTATCCGGCTCGAAGGACCAAAATGTAGCTGAGGGGCTAAGGACTGTAAGGTGCTAGCTGTTGCTAATGAGGTGAAGCTGGTCCGGGTGTGCCGGTAAGAACACCAAAGTCGGAGAAGGAATCCAGTTCAACCGATTTATTTATACAAGCAGGTGAAGAGGAGAAGCCAGATCCTAATGGGCTTTGCTTTATGTCCTTAGAAGTGTCAGCATATGAATGTGTGGTTTTCTCTCTGGACGCACACAACTTTAACCCTCTGAGGTCGACAAACGCGCCGGCGCGTTTTGCTGGATTTTCTCCACATTGTAGCACTTTAAACTTAAATTTCTCCGTCATTTATGGTCATACAGAAAAAATAAATATAAAAAAAGAATCTGTGGTATTTCTACTTTTGTATGTGTCCACTTCCAATCAAATCAAAACATTGTGCTTTTGTAAAATAAGGAAAAAAAACAGTGTGTGCGTTCTGCCTCTCCGTCGCGGTGAACTTTTTTTTCTTGAGCACGTCTATAAACTGAAACAAAACTCAGCGAATACTTGTTACACATTTATGAGCCATACACCTTTATAAACATTTAAGTGTGTACTTTTAAATGATCGGATTCAAAACGAAAACAAATATTCTCTGTTTAAGTAATTTGTATAAAACCAACAAGATTTCCAGCTTCTCAAACGCTTCCTAATTATTTTTAATTCGGCCACGCCCACTCGCGCAAAAGATATTCACATGCAAATCTCCACATGGAACGCGATCGCCCTCATTACCTCAACAACAAAACACTTCACTTCACTTTTCGTCCAGTTTGAAAGACGTGCCTGAGCTTACATTGGATTTACATCAGAAGAAGAAGAACGATATTTGAAGACAAGAAAGATAAGGTAAGAAATTCTTACATATTAGTTTGCTATTGTTGCATAAATTTCACATTGCAGTTGAACTGTTGCTAGATATATGGTGAATATTATAATATTTAGACCCGTGTTTACTGTTACTGTGTTTGTGGATATCTGCTCAAACGTAGATAGGCTATGTATATGGTAGGCCTAACCATAATGTTTTATATTTGATCGCAATCGCGTTTTAATGTATCATATTTTTGATCGCGATCGCGTTTTAATGTATCATATTTTTGATCGCGATCGCGTTTGAATGTATCATATTTTGGAAAAGCAAAACGCTCCAAACGGCTTCATGTTTTTACTATTATCTCATTTCATATCATCATAACGAATGGAAACATTTGAAGTAACATGATAATTAATATATTTTTCTCTAACTTAGTTGTTACTGAAATCTTTTTGAAAATATATATAGGCTGCTATATTGTTATTATTTTATGCAGCACTGCGCATAGCCTATACCTACAAGGCACAACAAACCTGGTGTTCATTATATATTGTTGGAAACATTTGTGTGAGTGTGTGTATTCTGTGAATTTTAAAAAGCAATTTTAACAAGAAAAATCTAAAATGTATTCCCAAAATCGTGCAGGCCTTTCTCTTGATATCAATATGTTCACTTTTTTTTTTTTCAGGGCCCAGATGCCACTGAGTCCTGCTGACTTCAACATTCACAGTACATGTCTCTGTACATGAACATGGTAAAGTGAAAATCAAACACCTTAGAAAATGAAAGGTATGTACAATGTTTTTAGGAATGGCACAAAGGTCTCTTTCTTCAATAAGTGCTTTTTTGTTGTGTATCTTTAGATTATGTTGTGTTGTAAATAAATCCAAACAATTTTAAAAGCCATTCTTTTTTAAATCTCCTCATTCTTTGTGCAAGGTTGGTCAGAATGATGGGCCCTGATAAGCTCCTAATAGGGCCATTAGGGAGTGTCTTTGTCTTTCTCAGGTGTGGAAAGCTTTCATATTAATGAGATGATCCGCCCCTTCGCATATTGCTTTCTAACACAAAACACGTCGTAAAATTTTTAAATCAATATATTGTCTTCTCTGAATGAGCAGTCAGGGTGATTCTCACATCGTTTTGGAGCAAATATTCTAGGCTACGTGATACAATTTTCAAAAGTCTTGTGAAGAAATAATCAGTATGGGTTTCATCAGGGACGTGCACAGGGGGGTTGCTCAGGTTGCCCGGGCAACTGCCCATATGCCCTTCTTGACTCACGTTGCCCTTCCGAGGGGGAAAAAAATAAATAAATAAAAAGTACAATGGATGCAGAATTTCACGTAGGCCTAGATTAAAAAAAATCGCAAAGCCTCATTCAATTCCATTCGGGCACCGAAAGTGAAAGTCACTAGGGGAAGGGCAAACTCTGTTTACGTGGCTGCAGCGCTGCACGCGACCGGCACCTGAGCTGAGCCTGCATGAGCGGCCCTAGAAGGAGATTGTCGCGGTTGTCGGGTGAGACGACTCAACGTTGTCGGAAAAGGTGAGTTTGTGATGTATAACAAACGAACGATCATCATCAGGGTTCCAGACTGCGACCATTTTTTGAGAATGTGCGAGTTTTATGTGGTCACATTTGTGCGAGTGCATGGTCATGTACTACTCAGTTAAATTCACGCAAGAATTTTCCTGCATTGAACTTGTTTTAGCGCCCGCCAAAGTGAATTTTTGTCCCGCCAAAGTCTTATTTGATCGGTGAGTAATGTAGATGAACTGCTGCGCCTGTGACGGCGCATGTTTAACTGAAAGAACAAGCAGAGAGAGAGACCCGATTGCGCGCGCGCACTCTCTCTCTTCGGAGCCAGGCGAAAGTGTAAACAAGACTTCACCGTCTCCAAACTAAGCGCTGTCTTGCTCTCTCTCCCTCACACATATTAATCAAAATTAATCGATACGGTGGTAAAAGGTCGGAAGACCAAAAGTTTCATGTGGAGCATTCGGAGATTTGTTTTCCTGAATTACCGCTGGGTGTGAATTGTGCTAAATAAGTTTCCTTAACTTCTCTGAAAAGTGTTCCGGACATTCAGCTGACATAAAACAACACTTTAATTAAACGAAAAAAACTATCCAGTGATGAAATGTTTTCTGTGTTGACAGAAATCTTGGATGTCCATGTCCTAACTGCTGGGATAATCACACAAGGCGCATGACACGTCCAATTCGCGAACTAATGACTCATTTGAACCGATTCATTTTAATGAATGGCTAAAACAACTGATCTTTCCAACAGTGAACTCAGGAGACGTCTGAATCGGTGTATAACTAATCAGTAACACTTTACAATAAGGTTCTATTTATTACATAAATTACATAAAAAGTACAGTTTGCTTACTCAAGCTTAAGCTTTAAAATAAATAAAACCACTTGTTTTTTTGAAAAGCATACTACATTTTTTCCACACAGTGCTATCAAGAAGAACCGTTAAAGAATCGGATCGATAATCAGAATCGTCAGTGGCATTATTATTGATAAAATCTGTGTTATTATTAGTAGTAGTTAAGGTGATTGAGTGCTGTATTTCAGTGTTTTACTTCTTTGTGTATATATATTTTAATAAAGACCCTGTTATTCTCAGTCCTTCATATAGCCCATGGGGGGGGGGGGGGGGGGGGGGCTTTTTTCAGGTCAGAGCAACTGCCCCTCAAAATTCCTGTGCACGTCCCTGGGTTTCATGACCTTATTTCAGTGAGAATTTATTTTTGTATTTTCACAAACCACGCATAAATGTCATTATCTCAAAACTACAAACTTTTACATACATGCTGCTGATATATTATTGTAGCAGAGTTTGTGCTGAATACAGTGTAATTAGACTTTAGCCATGAAAATGTCACAAGTAACAGAAATAACCACAAATGTCAGAGCATGTCAGAACACCTCCAGGGCCCAGAAAACAGCTCAGACCTCAGAGGGTTAAACACTCAAAGGAACATAATGAAGATCAAAACTGCATTTAGTCAGGGAATTTCACGGCTCGTTCTCACTGAAGATGACGGCTGATGCAAGACTGGATCGCGGCGCGCGCGCACTCTGAAGCACTCCACCGAATGAGCTGCGTTCCGTCAAAATAAGAGTCCCCGCAACCAGGAAGAGAGCGCTCTTATCCATCCGCGTCGCAAATCAGTGTCATTAGTGAGACTTTCACACACATACCGCAATGCATGATGGGAGCCATTAATGAGTTGTGATTGGTGGCAGCCACTGCAACATGCTTTATTATTGTCACCATTGTTGAGATTCACAGGCTGATTATTGATGTCTGTGTTTTAAATGAATTTATCTGAATGTCTTTTGATCAGAACAATGTGTATTAAATATTTTGAATTATAAGTAAAGTACTGATAATCATAGGTTGAAGAATCACTAAACTGCAGCTAACAAGTTAAACCAAACTATCTCAATAAGTTTCCTTTTTCAGATCACAGCATGATTATGTCAAAACATAACCAACACTATAAGATAACATTTTACTTTGTTCATTTAACTGTTATAAATCAATAACAGCAGTCAAACAACAGTAAATATTAAAGTAAACATTTAATGGTCTAGAGCCCAACTAAAGCAAACACCCATCACCTTAATGGTAACTTACAATTTGTGTCCATCCATGTCCAATTACATTTCTAGCTGGGGTGACTCACATTGTGTCCATAATATGAGCACACAGTGAGTGCACAGTGCGGTTACACTTTTAGCTCACTGTGAACTCACATTGTGGTCATATGGAGAGATCACTGTGAGATCAACGTGTTGACTGGGTAAGTATGGAAAACCTCAATTTTTAGCTTCATAAGGTAATAAAAAAATAACAAAGTATAACCAAGAAATGTTATTATTTTGGGTCCGTACAGTTGCCTTAGAGCGTTAAAATATGCGGGTCAAATTGACCTGCGAACATCACGAAGGTGATAGTAATTTTGTTTGTATATGTCAAAAAACACCAGCATGTTCATGCTGATAAATGAGAAAAAGTCACAAAATATCAAGAAAAAAAACATAGGTTAACCAGTATTTCCAACAACTATAAAATCTAAACGGGTCAAATTGACCCGCAACATAACACAACAAAAAAACAATAATAATACTAAAATGTCAAAAATGTAAAATTACTAAAACTTTGAACTAAAATTAAAAGGAAAACTGGAATTATAAAAATAAAATAAAATATTAATTAAAACTATAATAGCTCTATAATAAACTCATCATTTTACAGTTTTAAATACTTTAAATTACTTTTCATCTTTTATAAGTTAAAATCTTTTATAAAATCTGCATTCATACTATTTTCATTATAAAAATAGAGAAATTGTGTTTAAAATTTAAACGTAAATGTTAAAAATTTTAAGAGAACTAACCAAAAAACTATGAATTAATGTTTATTAAGTGCAGACATGTAATCAATAAATAAAATATTATGAATAAATGTATACTATTTTAAGAAGGTATGGGTGTAGAAACAACTCTTCGAAAATATATAAATAGAAGTAAAGAACAAATTTAGTTTTTGTTAATATGCAGATTAATTGCTCATATTGTCCTTTTTTTTCTTTGTTTCCAAGATTATTCTTGAGAAAAAAAAAAAAAAAAAATGACAAACACAAAATGTTGTTTCTGTTTCCAAAAGTGTGTTAAACACATATTTATTTTCCATTCACGGTAAAAAGAGAATATTTGCAGCAGAAAAAAATCAACAAAATTGAACAAAATAAAATTTATTAAATAATAGAGTGAATCACTGTTCAACTATAGACGTATTTTTGATGTGTGGTGAAACACTGAAAGCTTAAACATGAAGTTTAAAAGCACATTTGTTTTCATAATTCACACTCATTTCCCCTGAAATTGCATGAGATGAAATTTACCCACATTTACCAGATAACTGGCTCTTATTAAACTGGCTCTGTTGTTTTAAATGCCGTGATTGGCTTTGCTTCATAAATCAATGACAATTTCTTCCTCTGACTGAATAAAAATGCAATTCCCGTTATATAATGAACACACCTTGATTTAAAAAAAAATTCCATTATACTTTCATAATCTGTATGTCTCTTCAATAGCATAGACATAAATGATCTTCCACCTCCTTGATAATAAAGTGTCTCAGTAGTTCATTCAGTAAAGGTGCACTGTGTATTTCTCCCATCTAGAGGTGAAATTGTATTTTGCATTCAAACGAATAGTGCTCTCCAGCGCCTCGCTTTTTCAAATGAGTGTTGCAACTACGGTCGCCGTTATGTACCAAGAAGCTATGACAACATGTCTTCCAATAGCACTTCATCGAGTTTTCTTTTGGGTGATGAGGTTCGTTTAAAATAAACTGCAACTTGACACACAACGAACAAACGAATGTTACAGTATGAATCACAGACTGTAAAAAGCATGAACTATGCTAATTAGTAGTGATACATTCTTTCTTTGTTTATTTTTCGATGAACGTGCATTGTTAGATATCATCATCAGGGGATTCAGCGGTAGGGAGAGGAAGAGGAAGAGGCTTTTTTGGCGACGAGGATTCCTTCTCCTGTGGCTCGGCATTAGTATGATCCTGCATTATGAAGTACCGTGCAGTGCAGCCTTTCAGATGTGCCGGGGCAGTGACAGCGCCTCTCACTGATCTCCGTGTCCGTTTCAGCTGGTTTCAGTCACGTGCCACTGACTCTGAACGAAAACATGTTGTGGAAAGGCGTTGAGGTAGGCTAGTGCTTTTTGTCCCTCTCAGCTATTATAGTTTTTCAAGATGGCGGAACGACATGGAAGCCTCAATGGACTTACCCGTCCAGTGTAAATAAAGATAAGAAATTCTTCGCTTACGAGGATAAGTCAGATCATTGGCAGAGGTAATTTTACACCAATGAGGACATATTTATGATTAAGGACATTGATTTTAGCTAATAAAATACTTCAAATTACACAGTGTACTTTTAAACAGTGACTCTGCAGCCATAAACTTTGGATATTATAAATCATACACACATTAATGGAGTCCAAAGTTGTCTTTACACCACTTCTTAAAGCACTTCTCAGCCTCTTCCACCTTCTTCGTCTCTTCCAACTTCGTCTTCTCTCCCTCCTCCTTTTCCTCCTCCTTCTTCTTCTTTATCTCCTCCTTCTCCTCCATCTTATCTTCAACTGTCTGATCATCAGTTCTTCTGTAATAAACTCTGACAAGCTCTTCATTAAACTTCTTTGGCAGGAAACTGGACAACTGTCAATACAAGACAAATATCACACACAATGAGTTTTATAAAGAGACTCAATCATAGAGTAAATTATTATTCCATATTAGGCTGCATAGATTAGGCCAGCCGGAACCGGGAACACTTCCTATAAATCCTGATGTACTCGTTACATCATAAGAAGAATGGTGTCTACGTTAATATTAGTCTCTCTGCTTATACCGAGGTTTACCGCAGTCCCCCAGATCCAGGCCGTATCCAGATCAGATGAAGGACATGCACCTGGACGCGACGACCACGCAGTTCTGAAGTGTCAACTAGTCTCTCCGTTTACTGAAGTGAGGTGGACCCCGGCCGTATCCAGATCAGATGGTGGATCTGCGCCTGGACCCATCCATGACGCATCCCTGAAGTGCCAGCCTCATCAGCCCTGTGAAGGCCTCATCGACACGACCAATCTGACTTCTGACCTGTAACGCTGCCTGGATCATAATCATACACTGTTCGCTCGTTGGCCAGAGGAGAACTGGCCCCCGACTGAACCTGGGTTCTCCCAAGGTTTTTTCTCCATTCTGTCTCTCTTTTGGCTTGCTTAGTTGGGGACATTTGACATTTAATATTCAACAATATTATTGATCTGCCTTATTTAGGGTGGACGATGATGCAATTTTCTTCTAGAAACAAACTTTGTTGTATTATTTTCATGTTATGAATGTGAAGCTGCTTTGATACAATCTGTATTGTAAAAAGCGCTATATAAATAAAGGTGACTTGACTTGATCTGAAATAAAACAGTTTGAGTGTCATGAATACCTGATAATATTTAAGAACTGAAATAAAACAGTTTGAGTGTCATGAGTACCTGATAATCTTTAATGGTTGAAGCTTGGTTGGGATTCCTCTTGCTGTAGAAGTAGACGGATTCAATGGGGTTTTTGTCCTTCATGCCGTGATCCAGATCAACCACCTGAGCTTGTGAGAACATGAGATTCACTAAACAATTCTGTTTTATTTCAGTGTAAAAACATGCATCTTAGTCACTAAACACATGTTATCTGGTTTAAGTATGTAAATCTGCTCTGAAATAAGATATAACTTACATAAACTGGTAATTCTTCAGCGTTCAGAGAAACGGTCAGGTTAGTGAGGTTGTACTTCTGCACTGCAGCTTTCCATGATTCTGTCAGATGTTCCTGAATTTTCAGATTTGAGAGGGTTTGTCAGTTTTAAAGGGTTAATCAAACAGTACATCACTGTTTTTCAGTTTCTCTCCAACCTTTGACTTGTTTTTCTCAGTCAGACGAGCTTCTCCCACAAACTTTGGCAGTTTTCTCCTGACGATCTTGTTCAGGATGTTTCTGGATTTCTTTAGATTATCAGCAGTGGAGGACGAGATCTGCTCAAAGATCTCATCTGAACAACAGAAGATTCATTATTATACATGTTATTTCACATGTCCTGAGACACGTAACCACATGTCTCAAAAGAGAATATGTTTATCCTGGTTTATGGTAATCCGGTATATCTTTAGCTCTTTTAGCTTTGAGTTTACATGTTTTTCACCTGTTCTTTGAGCTGACCTGTGAGTTTGCTGTATTCCTCTGCTGTCTTTATGGCTTCAGAAATCTTCAGCATATCTTTAGGTTTCTCTTTATGAAGATCACGATCAGCTAGTACGAGCGCATCTGCAAACCTAACACATTAGAGTTAGTGTCTAATGCTGAATTTGTGTTAGAAGAATAAGTCATGCAACAGATTAAATATTGTGAAATCTCATATTCACTGCAAACAGAGAGACTCACATCTCTTCAATGATGTTGCAGATCTTGTGCTGGTAGGCCTGGCGATGGAGAGTGTATCGAGTGCGAAACATGTCATAAACATTATCTGCCTCCTGTTAGACATACAAACACCAGAGTCACAGATCCAGTTCCCATAATGCAGTGTTCACATTCAACAGCTAATGTCACTTTTTACCTGAAGTTTTAAGCAGAGAATATAAATATAAAACAGTAGATGAATCAGAGTAGATGAATCTTGAATATATTCAGTACATCATACATTCAGTATGTGTGTGTCTTTGATTAGTAATCATAGTGTGTGATAATTGTAGGCACCTTGTCTCTAAAGCAGATGTGATTTCTCCCGTTCACTTCACAGACTCGAGCGAACTTCAGCAGACGCTGATGGTCAAAGCTGTTTCGAATGCCGAGGTGATGGCAGTCTCTGAGAAATAAACATTAAATAGAAATATAAAAAGGATATATAAATGAGAGGATAATTTGGCTCAAAGTTATAATAGATTCTACATAATAGTCCCATCTGTGCAAAATGCCTAATAATATGTACCGTGCGAAATAGTCCCATTTGTCCACATCAATGCCGTTCTGTTTGTTTGCCACAATCTCATACAGGAAGGATTTGTCTTCAGCTCTGCCCTCGTATGTCCACTGAAAATAAAAGCAAAGGCTGAGTGTAAATGAGGCTTCATTCATGCTAACACATCAATAACAGATGAAGTATCAGTATGAACCTCAGCAACTGAATCTTTTGCCTCTTCGATTAACTCTTTAACGAAGGTGACGTCTTTATCATCCAGTCCGTGCTCTTTCAACACATTCTCATTCTCAGTCTTCAAACTCTTCACAATGTCATCAAACATCAGCACTGACATCTGCTCATGCTACAGTAAAGACACAAAGACAGATGAGATCCTAAATACATATATTACAGAAACCAACGGCACAGAGTGTGTGTGAGCAATGTGTTCATTCTCACCTTCCACTTCTCAGGGATATCATCAGGCAAGCCTAAGAAAAAAAGAAGCAAGGTATCATGTGGATTGTAAGTCATGTTATGCACATTAATAAACTCTTTCAGGTTCATTTACCAGACTTACATGGCTTGAGTTCTCCATGTCCAAATGTAACAGTAACATGAGTAAGAAATGTGCATGTCCACAGACACTCACCTCTTATTTTTTTCATTGTTTTTGCTTTAGGAATAACCAGACCATCAAATACATGGGAAAGTGGACCATGACCTAAAAAATAAAGAGAAACTGGATAATTCTACGTATGGTTATCCTAAATCAATGCTCGATTTGACAAGGGTTTGGGTGAGTTTAGACTCCATGACAAATACAAAAAACACAACACAAAACACTGAATAGTGGATTATTTTCACTTTCCATGTGCATTAGTGCTACTCACCCAAGTCGTGACACAGTCCAGCGATCTGAACACACAGGAAATCCTGTTTGGTGATTTTGAGCTCTGGCTGATTATCATGAAGAGTCTTGACCAAACAACCAGCTAAATACGCCACTCTAACACACACACACACACACACACACACACACACACACACCACAGTTTATACCAAGAACACTGAATAGCAAAAATATTTTTATTTGTTTCCTTGCATGCCATGTAAAAACATCAACAACATCAGATAACTGTAAATGTTTAAATGTAGTCAAATTATTTAAATATTAACTTTAAATCTCTCAAATTATTAATTTAAACATAATTACTTAATCTAAAAAAAAAAAATCTGAATATAATAATATTTCACCCAAGTGAGTGTTCAAAGCGAGTGTGAGTGGCTCCCGGATACACCAGATATGTTCCTCCGAGTTGTTTGATGTGACGGAGTCTCTGAAACTGAGGTGTATCTGTGATCTTCACCAGCAGGGGGTGCAGCGCAATGTGAGCATGAATGGGGTCGTTGAAGATCTACAGGATACAAAACGCACCAGTTCATTGCACTAACATTCGATGCATTTCTTGACTCAACATAAGCAGGAGTAGTTAGTTTACCTTCATTTGTTCTTTTGTAAAGTCTAAGGAGTATTTCTTCAAGATGTCTTTCAATTCATCCGTAATAATCTCCCATGACTGTTGTTTCTCAGGCTCTGGAAAAGCATGACATTTTATATCCTCAGTGTAAAATCACTTCGGGTTACTAACGTACTGTAACCTTGGTTCCCTGAGATGACGGGAATGAACATTGCATCAGTGTTTTCTGACGCTTATGGGGAAAGCTCCCGTTTTTCTCAGAATACTGAAGCCTGATTGGTTCATGTCTTTGCACCTGCACAGACAAATGGCTTTTCTTCCCATCAAAATGGGCGGGGCCAACTGCCTATTTGAGCTCTAAAAGCCATTTTAGTCAGAATTTTTCGACCGAGGAGCGGCAGCGTCGACTCTCGTAGGCTCAGTAGCACAGCAAGCTACACATTGCTCGTTCCCGTTATCGTTCCCTAGCTACGTTAGTAACTGGAAATTTGCCTTACAATCAATTAACTCGCATTGCATCAATGTTTTCTGATGCTTATGAGGAATGTACTGCAAAATGTTGTGTTACTAGTGCAGAACGGAAGGCCGTCCTGCAAGTCCGTATCCCGGGGTGCTTGATGCCAAAGGCCCCATAGCAGGCTCCTAGAGAGATAGGGACTTAAAATACGTCCTATAAGAGGAGCTTTGGGTCTTTTATGAGACTGTGTTGGGGAGAGGAGGTTAAACCTCCTCTGAGAAATCTGACCACCAGGTCGTATTTCCCAACTGACTTGCCAGCAATAGAAACATAGTACGCCGTGATAGTTGGTGCGTATACTTTGAGCATGGACGGGGTGCGTCCGCTGTCCAACAGCTCCTGTAGGAATGCAAGTACATGAGGAATCTCACAAGAAAAGGGGTCTACATCCCGAGCTGAACACCAAGAGTGCCTTCGCCTCATATTCATCTCAGAGACCTCTTGGGAAAGACGTGAAGTTTCCCGTTAAGAGGCCATAGATGGAGGTTCCACAACTCGGGTCACAGATGCCTAAATGACCCTCACGCCTGGGAAAGGAGGTCCCTTCTTAACGGAATTGGCCTTGATAGCAGCTGACCCATTTTTGTGAGTGGGTATGCTTTTATTTGGTTCACTACTACTTGAACAATAATCTTGTGCTGAACTTATTTTCCCTTGGTTTGTAAATCATATGTAACAGATGCATTTTACTCTAAACACAAATATAGGAGCAGGAGATAGATGTATCACATGAACATCAGTAAATTATATATACACATTATCATATGACAGTGAGTTGTGTACATGTCTTTCCTTACCTTCAATTTCTTCATATGACTTTTTTAGATCTTGAAGATTTTTCCTGAGATCAGAGAGAGTTTTTTTGTGTGTTTGCATCTTCTCTTTTGTCTTCTTTTTGTGGGTTGTTAAAAGCTCAGATGAGAAGGCAATAAAGATCTCTAGAACTTCGTACAGATTTTATAGATCCAGCAGCTCATCGCACTGGAAGACATGAGAAAAGTTGTCATTAAACTATAAGGGTGTGTCTCAGACAAAGGTTGAGCTTTACTGAAGGGGAATGAGTCGGATCAGAGCGACTGCTGCTGGAAACACATTCAGGAAGTGCCGATCACACAATGTTTACTGTACAGTTCTTGTAAATGTATTTGTCTTAAAACTTTGGAAGGGGAGCCTATTTAAGCCCTGTTAGGTTTTAACAACTTTTCTGGGCCGGCAGAATTAAATTACATAGAAGCCTTTGAAGGAGGGATTTAGTCTCAGATTTAGTCAAAAATATCTTACATTTTGTTCCGAAGATGAATGAAAGTCTTACGGGGTTGGAACAACATATGGGTGAGTAATTACTGACAGAATTTTGGGTGAACTAACCCTTTAACAAGTTAACAAGACACACCTGTGCAACAGGAAAACAAACACAGCCATTGCCATAGGACACAATGAACACAGAAACAAGGAGAACAGAGAACACTTAAAAGTCTTTAAGAAAGACTAACAGAAGACTGGAATCATGACATTAACAAATATATGCAAATGGTTAGGTCATGCAAAAATACAGCATTTAAGTCACCCTTTACTCCCCTTATGCCATTTCATTTCTGTATAACAAAAATCTGTATACAGTCAAATATTAGTGAAGCTTCAGAATTGATCAGTTTGAATAGATCCCAATATCGCTAAATCAGAAATTGATTTATTAAACTCTAAAATACAAATATATATAGTAAACAATTAAATGTACTTAAATCTAGTTTAAGCCCTAATTGGAACTTTGTCAAATATAGATTTTTTATTTATTTATTTTTTTTTTTTGTACTTTGTTTTTTAATGATTTTATTAGTATTGTACTAAAATGCAATTTCCGGTTCATACAGATCAGGTTTTTAAAACATAAATAAATATGATGAATTATCTAATAATTTCATACTAATTAACCCATGACTGCATCTAATATTTATATAAATTTCACTAATAAAGTCTTACCTTCACTTTTCTCATACAACTTTTTAACATATAACACTTTTTATAATAATTTTCTCTCTGTATTTTGAGTTGTCAGGTCCAGATATCTTCTCTCTCTTTTTTTTTCAATAATCTGCTGTCGTCTTGCTCATGTGTCGAGGAGGACGGTAATGAAGACCTGTAGAAATGTGGAGAATTTCCACTAGACTAGGTTATCATGTATCAGCCCAATCCTCATGCTGATTCTGCCTGCACTCATAGTTACAGATACAACACTAGACTGGGTTTTAGTTACAGATACAACACTAGACTAGATTCTAGTTACAGATACAACACTAGACTACGTTATCATGTATCAGCCCAATCCTCATGCTGATTCTGCCTGCACTCATAGTTACAGATACAACAGGGACACACATCACTGTACATTTTGTCCACAGAGGTCTGAAACATAATTATGTGTTGTCTCTTGCCATATGTAAAAGCTGTTTGTATTTTTAGATCAGTTTTAAAAGGCAATGTTTTGCTTTCTAGTGAATTTTTATTTCGAATGTTGTTTAACTTTATCAATGAAACATGTTCTAATTTGTTTAATTTCTTCACTATAATAAGCAGAGGATATAACCAGAGTTTGTTCGTTCTTTCTCTCTTTCTCTCTTTCTTTCTTTCTTTCTTTCTTTCTTTCTTTCTTTCTTTCTTTCTTTCTTTCTTTCTCTTTTAAAACCACATTTAAAAGATATCCTGCCATCAGGAGCCACCTATTCCCTATAACAGGCCTTTAGTGCCTATATCGTGCATCATAGAGCTCAGAACATGTCTTTCAATTATATTTAGACTAATCAAAAATTTTGCATTTTATTTCTAGTCATAATTTACATTTGCACTAAAAACACAGATAGCAAGCCACCATCAAAACAATGTTAAATCGATGTTAACGTGTCAACGTTAATTGCATTGAATCAACATCACATTTGCACCTGCAATTAATGTTGAAATTTTTTTAAATTTCGACCAAAAATCAATGGTAGTGGCATTGAATCAATGTTACAATGTGATGTTGGTTCAACATCATGCTTGCACTCTCAGAAAATGAAACACAACTACAACTGACTTACAACCACAAAGCCTGAAATCAACTGCAAGTAAAAGACAATAAATCTGTAAAGATCTCAGCAGAAGTTCTAAAATGTAAAAAAATGTGTGTAGTCACCATTATGGTGATCAGTGTTTGCTTTAGTTGTTTTTTTTTTGTTGTTTTTTAAACACATTTGTTATAGCAAGAATAAGTGGTGATGTCAAAATCATCATAGATTTGTCTGATTCACTAATTCCCCCTCCTTGTGTCTAATCTTGGATTACATATTATATATTGATCATAGTATCTCTGTGAAACTACAGTATAATTCTACATCCATAATAAAAAAAAAATCATAGTAACTGATTGCTGTTGGAGTTCTTGCTGTAGTTTCACAGTGGTGGTAATGTAACACATTTGATACAGGATTAAACTCTGAATGAGATCAGTGAATGAAGAGACTTTATGATGATTATGTCATCATCTGTCTGTGTGTGATAACAAAAGTAACTTACTGTAGCGGGTGATATCAAGGCAGTAAAGCTGTGAATCAAGGGGGTGTGGTTAGCCAAGTATAAATATCAGGGGAAGGAACAAAAATAGTAGGTGCGTTTGTTTCTGGCCGGCGGAAATAGATCAACACTTCTGGTGTTCATATGCGAGAGGTTCGCATGTGGATTTGTTTGGATCTTGGAGACAGGTATGAGTTGATTTGTATGAGTTGTAACATTACAAAAACAGTTAAAGCCATCAGAGAAATAAACTGATGTTAAAAACAAAAGCAACAAAATATCGAAGGGTCAAAAGTTCAACAAAAGCAAACACTAAAATAATCAACAATCAAACCAAACATTTTCAAAAAAATGTCAACATCTAAAATTCTGTTATTTCACAATAATAACTTCTGTATAACAAAAAGTAAGTCAAACTGGTCAGTAATAAGTGTGTAATGGCTGGAAGCAGGGACGGACTGAGAGTAAAAAATGGCCCTGGATTTTCCCCCAAATAGGCCCCTCCACAACTACAAACAGACACTACTATCTCACAATGTTACAGCAGTCAACGTATCGCATTTATAGCAAATAACATCATAAAACATATGGAGACTGAGGTTTATTATCATATGAACTAAAAAAATCTACATACAAAAGAGCAGATAAGTCTCAGTATAACATCTGTCAGTTAATATTAAACCAAATTACTTTTAGATAACACATATTCTTATACAAATTCTTATACAACTTTCAATGTTATGGACAGCAAACACAGTGTATCAACATGAATATTAAAGTCACCAAGCAGGAGAACCGGAGATGACAAGGAACAAGCAAGGGTCAACAGTTCACTGAGTGAGCAAAATAATTATGAGAGAGCCATGCGAGTCAACCCTAAAACCATCAAATGTAGTAGTGTCATGAAAATCAAGTTGTGTGAGTCAGAAATTATCTCAACAGATGACAGCGAGACCACCCCCTTTACCGTGCAGTCGTGGTCTAGATAAGTACTTATATCCATCCGGCTTGTGTAGATTTAACCACAGAAAATCATCAGGAACTTGCCAAGTTTCAGTGAGAAGAAAATGCTAAGTTTGTTGTCGTTGATAAATCCATTGAGATAAGGGGCTTTATCGGAGATAGATCGACAGAGAGAAGGAAATGAACAGTGGAATAAAGTCGTTATTTTTGTTTACTTTTTGCGCACAAAAAGTATTCTCGTCGCTTGATAAACTTAAGATTGAGCCACTGATGTCACATTCTGGACGTGAACAGTATGCCGTCCATTGACTTTCAATGGAGGAACAGAAAGCTCTCGGACTAAATCTAAAATATCTTAAACTGTGTTCCGAAGATGAACAAAGGTCTTACGGGCTTGGAACAACATGAGGGTGAGTCATTAATGACATAATTTTCATTTTTGGGTTAACTAACCCTTTAAATAAAAGTAATAATACAATACCACAGAGTGGAAAGTTAAGCAGTTCTCATGTTCATCAACACGATATTAAACTGCAGAGACAGGACACAGACAGCGCTCTGGAGAAATGTTTCTAACTCTGTTTCTCAAGCTCTTCTGCTGTCTGGCTCTGGACTGATAAGCAGGTGCAGCTGAGGGACATCATCCACAGATGGGTTGAGTAGGAGGAGCCAAAGAGCAAACACGGGGAGAAACACTTAAAGACCACACAGCTCTTCTGATGGACCATCACAATAAATAATACATCTCTGGATGTAACAACAGTCAAGTCCAAAGCACCAACAGTTAGAATTGGAGTAATCCGAACAGCACAATAGTCCCAATGGTGATATAGAAATCCGAATGGAGCTGTAATCTGAACAGTGCAGCAAAACACATCCAGGTATGAACAGGGGCGTAGCACCAAATTTTGGGCCCTGGGTACAAACCATCTTGCTGGGCCCCCGTACCAAATACCATAGTGATACCAATGGGTGGGGTATTGCATTTTTATCATAGAAACATTTAAAATGTAAACAAAATAAGCCACACTCTGATTAATATATTTTTGTTTTATTGTCAAAAGTACAAGTTAATTGATGATTATTTGTCTGTTTAAAATAAATGCAGACTATAGAATCACAGGGTACACTAACCGCCAAACTAGACATTCAGTCTTTGAATTACGTTTTTAAAATAAGTCATTTTCGATCATTAAGATGTGCATTAAACTGAGAACAATCCTGTACTTAATGTAAGAGCGTGCGCGAGCTAATTTTCATAGCAATGCGGTAAAAATAGGCGCTAACGATCTGTGTTTTTGCGGGTGTTAGATTTTGACAATGGAGGGAAATATACAGTGTTTTTATGTAAACTTCTGATTTTTGCAGTGTAAGATTACGGTTAACACCTTTAAATAATACATAAATGTATTATGTATTTTTATTAAACTTATCGAGTGTATAAATCAGCAGCAAAAAGTAATTCTTGAAAAAATCTGCACAGTAATTTTATCAAATCTACACGTTAATAAAAACAAATTGCTATTAGTACTCTTATAAAATTCAATCAGGCAATCATAGATTTCTCAATTTTATATTTATTAAGGTCAAGAATTTAGAAGTGTATTTATATAGCCTACGCTACACTAAACAGAAATAATACACAATTAAATTATGCTTATTTTAAATGTATTGAGCAGGCTAGGTATAAAAAAATATAAAGGCTTTTAATAATCTTTCAGTGCGCAAAACCATGATAATATGAAACGCTTCAAAACAGAGCGCGTATGCGCATCGCGGGTGCAGAATGATGTGCTCAAAGCGACATGGAGTCACAGCAAGTGTGCATTTAAAAGTTCACGGCGCAAAGCGAAGACGTCGAGCGCACAAATCCTTGTGTATATCTGTCCAACAGTTTATTGATCATTTGTTTCTTCACAGTTTTAAATTCCAGTTATTGTGCGTTTGATGCCGATTCATAGTCCTTGTGCTGTTTGTGATCTAACAGGCACACGGGTAGCGAGTCGTTTAAAAACAGCAACAAACTCCAACAAAATAAAGTCATTTTATACAAATCCACAGCCTTTTCTCTACAGATCAAGCATTATAATGTTAATATATCATATTGGAGAGAGTTTTACCATGCATCCTGCTGTAACCGGCAGAGGCGCGCGTGCTGTTTGAATAACGTTAGTTAAGTTAGCTGTTACTGAATGGAGAATGATTGACAGCCGCAGAGGAGGGAAAACGAGTTTCCGTAAACTTTAATGATGTAAACCTAATTAGACGTCTGTCCCTCACATTAAGCTATGGAATGGCTTCAGATGACTTTGTCACCCAAACTGACGTGAAAAAAGCGCGAGGCGCCGAAAAGCGCGCTGTTTGCATCCCTGTATGTATGGTGTGATACTATAAAGTATTGGTATATTATTCAAACAGAGTACGAACATAAATGTATCGTGCTATTCAACCTGGAGTAGATATTTATGTTAAAACAATGTCAATGCTCGATGATACATTTGGAGCTCACCTTTCTTTTCAAAAAACTGAGTGAGCAACTGCTTGCCCTCATTTGCCTTTCTCTCTTTAATCTTCTTTTCTTTTCGTTTTTGAGCCCCTTATTTTCCTTTCTTAAGGAAAGACATGACTCTTCCCCTGTCTTCCTAGTTCCTGTCACGGCTCACTCCAGCTCCTGTCTCATCAACTGATCAGTGTTGCCAGATCTCGCGAGACAAATAAGCAACCAGGCCAGTAAAAACAAGCCCAAAACAAGCGACCCCCCCCATCCCATACTGTCTATGCCCCCCCCCGCATAGACATATTGTTAATTAATAATAAATCGTTTATTAATAATAAATAAACTGTGACGTAGGGACTGATTTTAAACTGTTGATTGCTACAGATTGTCAATTTACATCCATGTGGACAGATTGGTTAACGTTAACTGTGCGCAGTTTTGCAAAACTGTAGCCTACACATGGTAACGTTACAGTTTATTTTTATTTATTTTTGTTTATTTATTATGTTTCTGTTAACATACATTATTTATCTGTTCATTTATTATGTTCTGTGAACATACACAGAGCAATATGCGGTGCATTTTGATGTCTTTGTCACAAGTTGAGCAAATTAATTCCCCAAGGTGATCGGCTGATTTAATGTATGTGTGACAAGCTACATCTACCTTTAGCACAGCTCTCGATCTGTCTTGACTCGTTGTGTTTGGAGACCGTAATAAATCCAATGTCCGGAAGCCTCATTGAGGAGAACGGTGCTGCATTTTTAGCGCAATTTTCCACCGGACAAATTGCGATTGTTAACTCATGATTTCTGTTCTGTCTGTGCGCACCAATCTTGCACTTCTATCTACTCCTCAACCAGACCACCTAGAGACTTCGGGTTTTCGGCATTATGTTAAGGAAGGTCTAATCTCGGGAACGCACAAAAAAAAAATCCAGGAAAAGATTTACTATCTCTTAGTGTTGTGATCCCATGAGGTGAGAAAATTGCGCTAAAACACTCACTGAGTTGTTATTACTTGTGTTAAATTATTTTCGAGGTCCGCTACATACTCTGCACAGTGCTTTTGAGTCATCCCCCACGACAGGTTGAATCCATACTTTTCTTTTACTCCTTTTCCTTTCTTCCGACTCGCGCGTATTTTCATTTAAACGTCACTGACGTTTTCCTAACCATAAAAAAAAACAGACTGCCTCTGATTGGCTAACGTTAGTACTCGTTGACATCTGAGTCAACCCTGCTTTCTCCTGTGTGTATGGGAAAGGGGAGGGACAGAGGGAACAGGCAAGACAAACTACGTTTAACATATAGGCAATATCTGTTTGACAACTTTTTATGGAGCTGGGAACAAGCCCAAAATAAGCAACTACACTTTAGAAACAAGCCCAAAAAAACGCAACCCGCGACTACCAATATTTGTAAGCGACTTTACAGAAAAACAAGCCCAAAGTCGCTTATAATAAGCGGACTTGGCAACACTGCAACTGATTCACCGCGGGTCAGTAGCAGAAGCACCTGACCTGCGGGTCGTACCATTTACATTGATTCGAGAGGGGTGGTGGGGCCCTGCACAGCATGAAAATGACTTTTTTTATACCAAACCAGTGCCTAACTACAAGTTTAGTTTTGCACAGGAACTTTTTTATTTGTACATTAATGCTATGCAAATGTTAGTGCATGTATATGTATGTATAGAAAACTGACTTCTAAGGGCCCCCCCCTGCCTCGGGCCCTGGGTACTCGGTACCCTTTATCCCCCCAGTCCGACGCCCCTGGGTATGAAGCGTCAGCCAGTCGCGCACAGCATTCTCGACCCGGAAACACTGTGAACTCAGATTGTGTCGATCTTATAAATTCACAGACTCAACCCACTACAGCTTGTTATCAGGAAGTTTGTTGGCTTTAAATTAAGATGGTGTGTCACACTGACTGGTGAATTTGATCATTTAAAAAAATCAAACATTGGCAGAAATGTATTGTTTCAGTTGGCTAAATGGTTTTCTGCTTTTGCAGTTAATGTTCATGTTGACATCATAATGAGTTTGTTAGTCTGCTAAAGGCTGGTGGTTCTGAAAACATAATATCCATTTGATCATTTTTAATACAGTGTTTTCAAAATGCAACTTCATGTTCCACATGAACTCCACCATATTTTTGACTTTGTGGTTACAGAACAAAAAGGACACGCACAGATGAGTCATTTTATTATTTTATTTTATTGAATAAATATTCCTCATATAGAGTATTACAAAGCTGAAGAGCACTTTAAATAGACAACAATTCACCAAAAATATAAATCCAAAGATACACAAAATCATATAAAAATATAAAAACCATCAGCAACAATATGTAGAAAGATAATGTTGTGAATCTGTTGTGAATTGGGTCAAAACAACAACAACAACAACAACAACAACAACAACAACAACAACAACAGTGTGAATGTAAATGGACTGAGATTTCATCAAGAGACAATCAATACAAGTCAACATTTATCTAGTGATTCATTACTTTGTTTATCCTAAATTTTAGTACGATACATAAAACCTTTCAGAATAAATAAACAGAATGAACATCACTTTAATTAGATAATATCAATTAAAGCCAGACAAATAGACTTTGGACGTATAAAAGTCTCAGGCCAATCATATACGTTTTTTTTTGTATGAGTTAACTGAGCAACAAGTTGATCATAGGTTGTACAACATGATCATTTGATCTCTTCCTCCTCGATTAGTTTGTCATTATCAACTCATTTGCAACACTAACGGTCCTGTCGGCATGTCATTGTTTAAAAGAATTCATAATTTGCTTTATTTAAAATAATTGATTGCCTATATACAAATGAATTCAATTCATATTTATGCAATACAGTTAAACTAGAAAATCAAGGCCAGAGTTTTTGTGAGTATTTGTGTTTAGTTTGTTTCTTTGTAAAAAACTAGTGTCAATAAGTGGCCCTTATTAAAGGACGAAGGCAGTACTGTACTGTACATGGTGGTTATAGTGCATTTTTCTCTGAAGATCTGAATAAAATGAGCCGTTCCAGACATTGTTCAGAAGAACAGCGTACTTTGATTAAAAAGTTGATTGGAGAGGGGAAAACGTATAAAGAAGTGCAGAAAATGATAGGCTGCTCAGCTAAAATTATATCAAATGCTTTAAAATGGCAACCAAAACCAGAAAGACGTGGAATAAAATGGAAAACTACCATTCGAATGGATCGAAGAATAGCCAAAATGGCAAAGACTCAGCCAATGATCAGCTCCAGGGTGATCTAAGAAGATCTCAAGTTACCCGTGAGTACTGTAACAATTAGAAGACGCCTATGTGAAGCCAAGCTATCGGCAAGAAGCCCCCGCAAAGTCCCATTGTTGAAAAAACGACATGTGCTAAAGAGGATACAATTTGCCAAAGAACATATTGACTGGCCTAAAGAGAAATGGCGCAATATTTTGTGGACTGATGAAAGCAAGATTGTTCTTTTTGGGTCTGGGGCCGCAGACAGTTTGTCAGACGACCCCCAAACACTGAATTCAAGCCACAGTACACTGTGAAGACTGTGAAGCATGGTGGCACAAGCATCATGTGATATGGGGATGTTTCTCATACCATGGTGTTGGGCCTATTTATCGTATACCACGGATCATGGATCAGTTCGAGTACATCAAAATACTTAAAGAGGTCATGTTGCCTTATGCCGAAGTGGAAATGCCCTTGAAATGGGTGTTTCAACAAGACAACGACCCGAAACACACCAGTAAGCGAGCAGCATCTTGGTTCCAGACCAACAAGATTAACGTTATGGAGTGGCCAGCCCAATGACATAAACTCATGGATACCAAGAGAACAGAGACTATGCACTTGGTATCAAGTTCAAGTTCCTTCATTAGTTGACATTTGGAGTAGACTATATTATTGCCAAATACTATAGCATTGCTAGTATTGCCATTTTAACTATATTTAAATAGAATTACACCATCAAAGTAGGGTGAAGTCAGCTGAAATGGGCCATGGTTTGGTAAATTACTTATAATACCATCAAATAAGCCATGCATGACATCTAATGATATTTTTATAAATTAGCATTAACATTTCCTGTAGCTATACCATTACATCGCCTTGTCAGGCCAGTTAGATATTTTGCTGCATTCTCTTCAAAGGCAGTCTTTACAGATATAACCATCTAGATGCCATTATCCTCTCCACAGCTCTCATGGTACCATGACTTGCACTGATCTCAAGGTCATTGTTACAGTCACTACTTGATTTAAAATACATTTAGATCCACATCATTGGTTATTCTTTGTTTTTTGTTTGTTTTTTTTACTTAAAAACTGTAGTGGTGGAAAGTGGTGAAAATGACGGTTTATGGTGGAAAGATTGTTTCTGTTTATTGTTTACTTAAATTGCCAGTCCACAAATATTTTTAAGCATGTATTTTATTATTTAACATATATAAGTTGAACAGTATATAGTTTTAAAAATAATTATTTCAAATGATATGCAAATTATGTGAACCTGCTTAAAACATTCATATAAATATAGATAAATAAAAATAAACATAGAGTGTACTGGAATGGTGATATAAAGTTCTCAGTCCAAAAGCACAAATATGTCATGAGAACATGCAAATAGCGCACAAAATCGGCATATATCATGTCCAAAGCTACGCCTGTAACTTCTCAGAGGTGAAAATGACATTTTAGCAGTTTTTCTGCAATATTAGCAGTCCCTCATGTCAGGCTTAGCTACTTTTGGACTTATTATGCTGATTACTTCTAATAAACATAAATACATTATTTTCATATTTGTTGTACATAATTCAAGGTGGAAATGCTGCTGAATAAAGATACTCTGTATAAAAGCTTGAGTTTCCTTGATTTATTTTCTAGCGCTGAAGAGCACATGTGCCTGAAGTTTCATCTTCAACTAATAAGTCCTTTTCACTATTATTTCCATTATTACCATGTAAATAAAATATTTAAGGTGGATCTATTAAAGTGGATTTTGTTGAGGGTAGTGATGTTACATTTGACACTGAAGCTTGCCGGAGCACGTATGTGATCAACGAAAAACGAAGCCTCATTTTTCTTTCCAGTCACGTGAATGCTTCACTTTGCGTGTCGGAATGTTTGAACCCAGACCACTACTCTACAGATTTTGGGAAGTTTAAGTCAATTTACTAACTTTTTTTTTAATTTATAAATAAGCCTATAGTTATGTTACATGATCATATTCTGACATAAACAGCATAGCATTAATAATAACCATAATTTACTTAAAGCAACTCTGTTGGTATTTTTATAATTTGTATTAATATAATTGTTACAATTAATTTATTGACACACTTTCATATGTGAATTATATTATCAGAAAACTGAAAATTTAGCGCAGTCAGGCTTTTATTTGTGTTTAATGGATAAAACAACGGAGGTAAAATACGCACTCGGGTTTATGGCTGCTATAAATTTGACCTGTCACAAGATGGCGCTGTTTTCGACACTCTTGATGCCTCGAATCTTTTCCCGGAACATTCAGGGGAAAGCTATTAATTCATGAGGTTTCTTTTGCCCATCCCTAGTTGAGGGAGGTGGACATGACAGAAAACCTGGGGACAGATAGGCCTGTTTTATTCCAAAAATAGTTAAAATTGTGATATACATGGAATTTCGGTGGTATGATATTATTTTATTTGTCCTTAAGACAAACATGTTATAAAATATTTTTAAATCGGATCCTTTAATATAATTTTAAAGAGGGTCAGTCTGGGTTGGGGACAAGCATAAAATCTGCTAATAAACAGCCTTGCAAAAACATTTTTAAAAGAAATCAGGGGCAAGATTTGGTGTTTACTAGGATATTGGAGCATGAACTTCATAAGGCCAATTTATCTGTGCATTTGTTTGTTTATTTATTTACAAAAAAAAAGAAAAAGGCCAAGGACACAAAAGTGCCTGTATTTGGAGAATCATAACGTTACTATCAGCATTTACAATGTTTATACACATTTTTTGATAGAGTTATTATTAGTTTGAAATGTGAAAGCACAGCAACCGATCTGATTAACTATTATTTGAAAATAAATGTCAAACATTTTGTGGATGGTAAGGATGAACTTTCCAACTATGCATAAGTTGAATAAAATGGTAATTACAGTACATCTACATTTTGATATAGTGAAATGGATATTATTACAGTGTAAAAACTGTGCATAAACAGTGATTTCTTTGTTTCAGGTTCTGTTGAAGATTGGCACTGTGGGCACTGTTGGCACAGCTGGCATCAGATCTCCAGGAGGCTGGCCGGTGATGTTGAGGTGATGCACAACACAGGTGACACAAAAAAAAAGGCCAATGTCATGTAGTTATACCGGTGGTTGTATGGAATATTTTTTACAAAGGTTTAGAGGAAATAAAAAAGTTAATATTACTGGCATATAAACACAGTTAATATTACTCATAAATATTTGTTTTTAAATGCCCCCCCCCCCCCCCCAATTATTTCTACTCAATTTTATTTGTTAATGTACCAAATGCAGTTACTCAGATCTATTTAATTAGTTTTACTTACATTTACTCAGTTAATACAGTGTATGTATTTTATTTCACAGCTTAAAAATCTAATTAATATTCTAAGTGTAAAAGTGTTTCACCAAACACAAATCATATTCAAAGTTTTTAGAGTGCATCACCACCAGAGTTCATATAGAAAAACATATTCCAGCCAATTTTCAACATTTTAATCACTGTTCTAGAAACATATTTGACTCAACTTTGTTCATTTGCAATAATATGTTATGATTTGTTCACAAACAACAGGCCCAGACAGTTCACAATTAATGTAAATACAGTCTTACAATGTCATTGGTTTATAACTGCTCTTTCAAATCCTGTAGGAAAATTAACAGTCTTCATAAAGGTCAGTGATATTCTGACAGCTAGTAATCCTCGAACCGGCTTCTGCACTTGTACAATTTAAAGGGATACTCCACTTTAAAATGAAAATTCTGTCATCATATACTCACCCTTGTGTTGTTTCAAACCTGTATACATTTCTTTTTTTCTGGAAGATATTTAGAAGAATGTCAGTAACCAGACAGTTTCTGGTCTCATTGACTTCCATGGTAGGAAAAAAATATACTATGGAAGTCAATGAGACCAGAAACTGTCTGGTTACTGATATTCTTCTAAATATCTTCCTTTCTGTTCAGCAGAAAAAAAGAAATTCATAAAGGATTGAAACAACATGAGGGTGAGTATATGATGACAGAATTTTCATTTTAAAGTGGAGTATCCCTTTAAAAATTTGCCAACTGCATATAAGTGAATCAGATGTTGGTCATCAAAACATGAAATCTGTATGAAACACATAAACAAATGACACAAAACATGTATAAATTCTATATGACTTTAATTTGACTAGCATATGATTCAATATAAGAACTTTAAATGATTTATATATGAATTTTATATGAGTTTTATATATTTCTACTAATACCATACACATTTGCATACTTTTGTCATGTTAAACTCATAAGTCTTTTAACAGTATTCATATATAACGCAAAAATCCCCTACAAGTTGTATGTGTGCTATTTAGTATGAAAGTGGCCATAATCGGTCTGATTTTGTATAGGATATTGGCCTTATATGAAACACAGAAGGTAATTTTGTGGGGGGGGGGGGGGGAGACCCGCAGTGACGGATTAATTGACAGCTGCTGTCAGATAGACCCGCAGTGACGGATTAATTGACAGCTGCTGTCAGACTCTAAAATGGAGAGGGACTCACAGGGTCGCAAGACGACGTAAAGTACATGCATCTGATGAGTTTTATCGAGTTGATGTCAATAGCGCGCGCTCTCTGTGGGCATATTCATATTTTGCCGCTATGTGAAAAAATCCAGCAAAATGCGCCGGCATGTTTGTCGACCCCAGAGGATTAACTTTAGCCTAACCATAAATTGTGATCAATTTATGATCCTGCCGGATCCAGGCCGTATCCAGATCTGACGAAGGACCTTCGCCTGGACCGATGACAACGCAGTGCTGAAGTGCCAACTAGTCTCTCCCTATGGAGGATCCCACTACCACTATACAGATAAGGCGTTGTCGGGAAAATTCGTTTCGCGTTCCTACCCCAAAGCAACAACAACAAAAAAAATTCTTTATCAAAATTTATAAGGAAAGACAAGTACTTGTTTAGGCTTGGCTTGTAGGGAATTCCAAACCTGCGTATATTCAAACGCACATAACTATAGAACCCATTCTAAATGCTCATGTGAACGCCATCAGCGTTTCTCACAGGTTCGCGTTTAAAGTCTGTGTAGAGGGAATGGTGTCGTCTTAGCGGCCCCTAATTTAATAACAAATGATCGTTGCGACGGAAGCGAATCAATCAAAACTAACTTTAGCTGGAAAATAACTTAACTCTGCTATAAAGCCAAAACAATCTGTTACCTTAAATTATACGCTTATCTCTGTAAAGCTGCTTTGAAACAATCTACATTGTTAAAAGCGCTATATAAATGAAGATGACTTGACTTGACTTGATCATGTATGATCACTCACATCAAGACGCCGCTGCGGTGGTGGAGTCCATGCAGGAGGAGCAGCGTTTGGCACTGCGTCACTTTTCAGCGCGAGCTGTGTGGAGAAGCCCATTTCCATCTCTACTGTGTTGGAGAAGCAATCCCGTGTAAAATGCAGGTTGCACACTTGAGCTCTAGGCGGGAACTCACTGTCTTCCAGGCCAAGTGCATGCAACCACTAGCGCCTAATTTCCAAGTCTGCTAGAAAGCTCCTGACCACTGTACTTAACACAGATAAATCTACGCTTGCTCATACCAGGGGCGTGGTGAGCTGGAACCTGCTTGCGTCACGTAGTACCGCTTACGTCATGCAGTACCGCAAACATCCAATAGGAAAATTCAACTGCAGTAGCCACCGTTCATCCTGAAGAGGGCAGCACTCAGATGCTTTTACACCATATATTGTAGAATTAAAACACTTTATACCCAAATGTCAAAAAAGTTACTCGAATCAATGAACAGGGTTTAGTGTTTAGTTACCCTTTAAACCCCTGTAATTAAACACAAACCAACATATTCTCACGTGTGAAATGTTAGCCCATTTCTTCAAGAGTTTAAATCTTTTGTGTTTTTGCAATGTTGTAGCGTCACTGATTCTTACTGTGAGTGTCGATGCATTGACTGTTCTAAGATGGCGGGTGCGCGACATATCTGGAGCGGTCGAATGTGTCATCTACGTCTGCATATCTATCTAACCCTCACTGTGTGTCAGGAGAAAATGTTTACAAGAAGATGTGGTTGATTTTTATTTCCTCTGAAAGCAGAAGTGAAATAATGTGGGATCCACAAATAGATCGTAATAAATTACATGCAAATGACACTTGCCCCCATTCTTAAGACAAGGCTTAATAGTCTCAGACTAAAATGCATGTTTTAAATGAAACTTGCACTGGCATATCTTAAAATATTTCACTATTGATGTTTTGTCTCGAGATGCACACCAGCAATGTTTTTTTCACATCAGCAGTGTTTCTCTGCTTGTCTTTCACACACATCTCAACACTTTCCGCCCTGTTAACAGTGCAGATCTGGGTGGAACCGTTAGAGAATAAGGAAGAAGAAACGAGAGAAAGACTGACGGAGGATCTGTGCACTTCTAATGATAGTGACTTACATCACACATCGGGATCGGATCTGGTTTTTCTCTGGATATCTGAGACTGAAGTCAATCTGGAATGAAGGCTGCCATCATCATCTTCATCTTCATCACCCTCTGCCTGATCTCAGGTCAGTCCTTCACTGCTCAGTCTGGGTCAAATAATATACTATATTACCCAGATTGATGATATATAATAACCCAGAGCAAATGATCTTGTGTTTGGCAGGTCAAGTACTTTGTTTCAGTGTGTTTGGATGCACAGGAGGGAGTTTAATGTTCAAGTGCATGTACAAGAACCAGAGAAAGACTGATGATCAACATAAAGTGAAGTATTTCTGCAGAGACAGGCGCTGTAAGATGGGCATCAGTACTGATGTTCAGAGTCGATGGGTTTATAACGGGAGATTCGCTCTGTATGATGATGGAAACAGCAGATTCTTCACAGTGTTCATCAGGAACCTCAGCAGAGAGGATGATGGGGAATATACATGTGGAAGCAATCAGACATGGAGTCATGATGTTAAGTTAGTGGAGAGGAAAGGTATGTGTGACACTTTATAACTTCCTACAGCAATTATTTATTATAGTATTAAAGGTGCAGTACGGAAGATTTTGAGTAAAAATGAACAAAAGTGAATTACTGAAAAAAAAAAAAAAAATCAAAACAGTTTCCATGCCTTACAATGATTCAAAACGGTCAGATTATAATAATAATCCATATTTCGAGCTGTCAGGTTAGATTATGCAGGGAAAATGTCAGTTTTATGTTGTATGTCATTCTTCTTTGCATATTCATGTTACGAAAAAAATATATGTAACTTCCCAGTTCAGATTACATTTTCAGATGTGTGTTTCTCTGTCAGTATGTCTTGGCGTAGGATGTCACTGCTCTGATCTCAGGCAACTATAAATATACCTAAAAACAACCACAATACACATTTAAGGAAAACACTGCAAGGATCATGACATTGTATGTTTCACACAGAGATGGCGATAGAGAGGTCAAAGTTCCCTAGTGCACCTTTAATAACACTAATAATATTTTAGATTTAAGTTCATGTCACAAGGTTTTGTTGAAATCATTTTCAGGGACTCGCTGTGGGACGTCTGTTATCCGGGACGGGTATCTTGGACAAAAGACGATCACTTTCCGCTGTGAATATGATGAGGAGTTTAAAACACACACCAAAGTTTTCTACAGACTGAACGAGGATCCTGTCCATGTTCTGAACAGCTCACGATCATCACAATCATCTGAGGAGAAGTTCAGTCTGTCTGACAGTCATGAAGATCATTTTACTGTGACCATTAGAGATATTTCTGCAGCGGACGGTGGAGTTTATTTATGTGGAGTGGAGAGAGATAAATCAGATCATCGACCTTCAGAAACATCAGTTACTCACATAGCCTTCATTAAAGAGATTCAGCTGAATGTTTCAGGTGAGTTTAGTTTCTTTTAACTAAAGAATCCTTACAGCTCTAAATAAGAAATGTAAATCCCTCCTGACTTTTAATAATGTAATAAATAAAGAATAAATCTCATTTTGCAGGTCAAACGTCTGTCCAGGTTCAGGCCTACTCCAGTAAATCAGTCTTCATCACGTGTAAATTTCCACAAGAATTCAAAGGAAACAAGAAGTTTATCCAGAAAGATCCACCACAGAAGAAGATCTTCGTTGATGGACAGAATCAGTGGGTTCCTCATGGTAAAGTGCACATGTTTGATGATTCCAGTGAAGGACGTTTGAAGGTTTTCATCAGTGATTTAACCGCGGATGATGAAGCGACGTACAGATGTGGAGTGAATATCTCTGATCATGATCTGTTCACTGAGATTACACTGACAGTAAATCAAGGTAAAGAGCTTCTGGGAGGACCTTCATTTTAGAGACTTGAAATAAGAAAGATAGCTTTTTATTTATTGTATATTTTTCATTGTTTTGTGTATAGTTGATCATTTTCCTGCATCAAGCAAAGCATCTGCTATTATTGGTGAAAGTGTGAAACTCACCTGCAATTTCCCCGAGAAACACGACGAGACCTTCACACACATCTGCAAAGAGAACAAGGAGAAGATCTGTGAAAGCATCAGTTCATCAGAGAAGAAACGCTTTGAGTTTTCTGCCGGTCCAGCAGGAGTTTTCACAGTGAGCATCAGTAATGTGAGCGTGAGAGATGCTGGAGTTTACTGGTGTGGAGCCGAAACCAGAGACACACATCTGACTTCTGTCTCGCTCACCAATCAACATCAACTCACTTTAACTAGTACGTGCAGTGACCATAAATCAAATAACATATGCATATATGACAGCATATCAATACTTCTCCTTTTCTTTGACTATTGTTGCCTCCAGTGGTCGGACGTGAAGGAGATTCATCTGAGATCAAATGCCCTTATGATGAAAACCATTCAACAGAAATAAAGTATCTTTGTAAAGGAAAGTGTTTCACTAAAGATGCTCAAAAAATCATTCGATCCGATGAAGCCCATGTTAATAAACCAAAGATTTCAGTAAAGGACGACACTGAACTCAATCTCTTCACTGTGACCTTGAGTGACCTGAGAGCAGAGGATGCTGGGATATACTGGTGTGCAGTGAAAGGAGTGTTTAACCTTCCCATTGAGCTCATGATCGTCCTGAAAGATGGTGAGAGTGTTTTCTGGGGATCATCTCAATGTTTTCTGTCATCATCCTCATGTGTTTGTTCTCTCCAGCGCTCTTCACTCAAGCGTCTGTCGGAGGATCGGTGTCCATCAGATGTAAGAACGTCAGGACTCAAACACAGAGGCTTTTCTGCAGAGGAGATCAGCCCAACATCTGTGTCCGAGACGGAGTTCGTGTTTCATCCGATAGGAGAACAAACGGCCGATTCTCTCTGACGGACGAAACCTCAGCTGGAGTCTTTACTGTGGACATCAGCAATCTGACAGAAGAGGATTCTGGGAAATACTGGTGCGCAGAGGAGACTTCTGGGTCGTTCGTATTCACTGAAGTTCATCTACATGTGACTAAAGGTAAAACATCTTTCAGTACAATGGCGACCACAAAAACTCAGACATACCAGAAAACTTTTTAAATTCCAAAATAATAGAAAATGAAACACTAACAAATCTCCCCCTATATTAATTTTGAGCAAAACACATTAAATAACTCTTAATTTTAACATACTCTCCTTTAACAGTCAGAAGCAAAGCATGCTGGGAACTAGAAATCTGCTGTAACTCATTCCATGAATGTGTTTTTATACGTGTGTGTATGTGTGTGTGTGTGAACGTTGAACATACATTCACATTTATATGGGAATATGAATGTGCAATACATGTACACAATAAAGGATAACATTTTTGATTATTACATGTAATGCTGTTTTTGTCTTAATTTATAAATTCTTTATATATTGCAGTATATTGAAAAACATAAGGACTAGTTTCCAATATTATGTAAATGTATTATGTAATACATCACATTATATTTTGCAGTATATTCCCATATATTTTTGTCCCGTATAGATCATGCTCGAGTCACACAGACTTCAACATTCAGCATGCAAAACACAAGCATGGTAAAAGCATTGGTAGCTACACTAAGTCAAGAGTAAACCTAAATTAAATGAAAAAGTAATGAATGAATGAATGAAGTAATGAAAAGTAAAGTACTCTCAGTTCTTTTAGTTACTAGAACTCTTGTGTAAGTGAACTATACTTAAGCTTTGTCCGTACAACATACTATTCTTATTTTACTTGGGTTTTTTAAGGCAATAGGTTTGCATGCTTTAAGTAAGACTTACATCAGATTTTACAGTGTAAAAATATGGACCAAATTTACTGTTAATAAATAATTTTCCATATTAATGTTTTAAGGTTAAAGGAAATGTCTGTAAGCTTAATGAACAATGTCCTGGCAGAAAATTACAGCACCATTTCTGGTTCTCTGTTGCTTTTCTTCCTACAGCGTGTTCACTTTTGGGTGAACTGTCCCTTTAAAGCAAGATGAACTGTGAACTGATGAACATGAAAACCACAGAGAACAGGAAGCTATACCAAAACCATAGTAAAACTTGTTTTTTAGTTTTTCTTAGTTTAGTAAGGTTCACAGAGAAAGCATTTCTGTTTACAGATGTGCAGAAATAACCCTCGCCTTACTGTCATTTCAGACACTCGTTTTTGTTGTTGTTTTCTGATTCTTGATCAGATCTGAATCTAAATCGCACTGAAAAGATGTGTCCTGGCACATACTTGATATCATCGGATACGAATTTGCAATTAATCATACATTTGAACATTCACATTGTTGTTGAACTGAATCAACACTGAACAGAATTGAGCTGAATAATGACTCTTTACAGTCCCTCCAGTTTTTCGCGATTCCATGATCGCTGAATACGCAAAATCAACAAAATGTCGCATTTTTTGCAATCCTGCATAATTCCTAATTTAACTGCAAAATAATCAAAAAACATTAAATTATAATCACTCAATTAAAATATCTCTTTAAAGATTTTTTTTTTCTTTTTTTTATATCCGGCTATGTAGCTGAATCAGCCGATATCCGAACAGTTTTCATTGGGCAGTATAGGATACAGCAAACTTATTAACGCGTTTAACATGATTGAATGACATCACAAATGGTATGATATGCTTGATGGTACTAAAAATAATTATTAAAAGCGCAGTATACCGTGAAAGAGAACTAATTTCAGCCAGTCGAGTGACAGTCTGTCTCTGACTGAGTATTCTCAGCCTCAGACGTCACGCCCACAGACTGTTGGCTGAACGTCTGATGCATATGGCACACTTTTCTGGAAACACTTCAGGAGTTTCGAAGTCACAATCTGATTGGTTGAATTCTACAGGATGTCCGGGAGACGTGTGTGTCGCGTTCTTTATTGGCCCGCCTGGAAACAAATGCTGTGATGCCAAAACCCCTCGTGGAAGAAGAAAGCCGTTGTGTTTACAACTGCGACAATAGCGCTTGCCAGGATCAACTAAACGCTGGATTTTCAAAAAGTATGTGAAGTTCGCGGCTCCATTGTTGCAGTAAACTTGCACAAAGTTCTTGAATGAATAATTTATTAGATGCACACCGGTCTGTTATTGTAGGGACATCGACATTATATTGCCACGCCCCTTGACGCGGAAAAAAACGAACGGTGATTGGTTGCGTTACATGTCAGTCAAACGTCCTCTTGGGCGGTCCTTGGCCAAGAAAAGCTCTGATAGAGTCCAGACCTTCTGCCGTCAGTCTGAAGGTCTGGCTACGCGAGACTACTGACTGAGTGACTGCCTGACTGCAGTGTGTGTGTGTGTGTGTGTGTGTGTGTGTGTGCGAGTGACTGACTGACTGCGTGTCACCGCCTGTCAGCGTTAGAGTATTGAATTCTCTTTATAGTGCTTGAACAAATACACATAGCTACAATTACTTCAAAATATTCATCTTGGCGAGTATTTACGTAAAACAATCAGTAGTAATAACTGATTGGGACGTTTGTCATTACTGTGGTAGGTCTTAAAGTGACAGTAACCTACTGTTAATATTTGCTATAATATAAACATCTGCTGTTAATATTTACATATGTCAGGTAGAAAAATTGCTCATAGGTTGTTTTAAAAGTTTATTTGACGAGAATTTGATCAGACCAAAATAAACAAGCTTTATGCATTTTGTTTGTGATTTGTGTCATGTATGACTATTGTGCATCTGACATGATACTATATGGTAAATGTGATGTCCTAATCACAAAATAAAAAAATATCAATTTTTTTCACAAATTTCTGGAAATTACCACCACAAAATCAGTCATTTTGATCGCAAAAATCACACAAAAAAATCGTGAAATCCTGGAGGGACTGTTTATAGAGCTGCTTTACTGATACTAATAATAGGTATTGCTACTGACTTATAAAGACCAAAACCGGCTTAGCTCCAGTCTATTTAACGGATCTTCTATCGCCCTATAATCCATCGCGCTCTTTAAGATCACTAAATTCGAGGCTTCTGGTCATACCTAGGATATCCAGATCCACCAAAGGAGGGAGGGCGTTTTCACATTTGGCTCCAAAACTCTGGAATAGCCTTCCTGATACTGTTCGTTGCTCAGACTTGCTCTCCCAGTTTAAAACTAGATTAAAGACGCATCTCTTCAGCCAGGCATTCGTATAATATTTTTAATCTTACAGTTAATTCCGGTCTCCAGTTCATAAACGCCAGAGGAGAACTGGCCCCCGACTGAGCCTGGGTTCTCCCAAGGTTTTTCTTTTTCTCCGTCAGGTCACCTGATGGAGTTTTAGGACACCATTAGGTCACTTGATGGAGTTTTTCGGTTCTTGCCACTGTTGCCTTTGGCTTGCTCAGTTGGGGATATTTTGGGGATATTTAATTTAATTTATCAATCAATAAATTCCACTACAAACAAACCTTGTTGTATTATTTTAATTTAATACTGTGAAGCTGCTTTGATACAATCTGCATTGTGAAAAGCGCTATACAAATATACTTGACTTGACTTTGTATAATCATTGCAACATCCTTTTGTTGTCTTCGCTCAAGGGTAAAAAGATTTCTGAAATACCTTTGCAGTGATAAACTGTTAGCAGATGTCCCAACACCAGACACATTTAGATGTTTCCTTCCCAGTCAACGCGTGAGATCATGATCACAGTGACATCACAATTCTCATGCGGTGATACTCAGTGTCAGTAATATATGAGCTCACTGTGAACTGAAAATGTTGAGCAGGATAAGAAGAGGCGGTTCAAATATCAGTCACTGGGGGGAGATTCTACTTCCTGTTTCTCAACACTTTCACAGTGGTGTCACATTGTCAGCTCACAGTATGAGTGAACACCCTGATATACGCTGAGGATACACTTTTAGCTCACTGTGAACTCAGATTGTGAGCACATCACGAGTATCCTGGGAGCTCATGGTGAGATCACTGTGAGATCAAATTTGTTGACTAGGTTTCAATTAGAGGTGTGCGATATGACGATTTTTGATCGTGATCTATTAAAATGTCTCCACGATCCACTTTTTCGGAAATATCATCGTATCGTGATTCGTGCTACAGTGCACGCTCTATCAGTTCTATGGCTTTCACCAACGTCCCAACATGCAATGCAAGTACGCAACAAAATTGGGGTGTGCACGCTAGATGTCGGCGTGTTAACAAGATCATATACATTGCTCAGCAACACAGTGACGATGGAAGAAAACACTGAGGGATTGGTCCCTAAAAAAAAATGCAACATCAGTAATATGGAAATGGTTTGGATTTTCCGCAACAGACCATGGCGCAAACAACAGTTATTTCCAAACGTTGCAGTAATAAGATTCGCACGTCGGAGGCAACCTGAGAATCTTTTTAAGCGCCTCAAAAGAAAACACCCGAAAGATTATGCTGACAGTCAGACTGTTAAAAGTCGTAGATCCACGTTACGACGGCCATGTATATCTAAATCTTATGGTCTAGCCGCACTTCAGAACCATATTTAAGTCTGACTATTAATTTTATTGATGACTGGAAGTTGTGTAGTGCGTGTCTAGAAATACTTCCCACAAGACCACACTGGGATTATTATTGTCACTGGCATTTAGTAGTTTATAATAATAAATAATTACTACTACATTAGGAACACTGAACAGGGTAAATTATGAAATTAGTATACAATATAAATTGCATTATTATATTTGAATGTTTTGTAAATAAAAACAATTATGCTATTGTAGCACAATCTGTCTGGTTTCAATAAAATATTACAACTGAAAAAAATAAACATTTGTAAATTAAAATTTACAGTGTGCTCTACGTTAAATCTAACTTTTTTTTTTTAGTTGGGGACATTATGGCTGTTTTGCGGCTCAGTAATTTGAAAAATAGTCTTAAAACCAACATGGAAAAGAATCGTGATAAAAAAATCATGATTCGTGATTTTTTTTTTTTCTGAAAAAAAATCGGGATATGATATTTTTCCGAATCGCCTACCCTTATTTTTAAATAACAAAACAAACATCAAAAATTACAGCAGTGAGAAAACAACAGCTCAGAAAGCATCTGATCACAGCGATGCTACACCAGCTTTGCAATTCAGCACTGCAGTCATGTCTACAAAACAAATGAGTATTTTTACTTGATCTTACTAACAAATACTAGTTTTACTTGATCTTAGTGCTGCGTTCGATACTATAGATCACACAATACTCTTAGATCGACTACAAAATTATACTGGTGTTCAAGGACAAGCATTAAGCTGGTTCAGATCATACCTATCTGACCGATACCATTTTGTCTATTTAAATGGAGAAAAATCGATCATAACTCCAGTAAACTATGGAGTGCCGCAGGGATCTGTGTTAGGCCCTCTATTATTCTCAATATATATGCTGCCACTTGGAAATATTATAAGGAAACATGGAATTAGTTTCCATTGTTATGCTGATGACACTCAAATATATATTTCATCACGGCCGGATGAAAACGCTAAATTATCTAAATTGACAGAGTGTGTTAAAGATATAAAAGATTGGATGATGCACAATTTTCTTTTATTAAATCCAGACAAGACAGAGGTAATACTTATCGGTTCAAAAAACCGCCTACAAAATCTTGCTCACTACAACTTTAACATAGTAGGATGTCCTGTTACTTTATCCTCTACAGTAAAAGACCTGGGTGTTATACTAGACTGCAACCTGTCTTTTGAAAATCATATTTCATATGTTACAAGAACAGCCTTTTTCCACCTTAGAAACATTGCTGAGCTACGTAATATGCTATCAGTTTCTGATGCAGAAAAGTTAGTTCATGCATTCTTGACCTCGAGACTAGATTACTGTAATGCTTTATTAGCTGGTTGTCCTGCATCCTCTATAAACAAGCTACAGTTAGTCCAAAATGCCGCCGCTAGAGTTCTTATTAGATCAAGAAAATATGAATATATAACACAGATTTTAACATCACTACATTGGTTACCTACATGGCTCCAGACTAACACTTTTTATTAGGAGCGCTGTAGCCCCTGACTTCAAATTTTAGGAGCGCAAGCAGAAAATGTAGGGGCACACTTTAAATCACCTTGCAATGCAATTATTCATATTTTCCCCCCACATAACTGTATTACTGACAAATGCTTTGATAATAAATAGACTTAACGTACAGAAATTACAATGTGCAGTTTTATTTTAAGTTCGCAGGGCTCCAGACTAACATTTGACGGCAGAAGCACTGAGCTTAATTTGAGGTGTATAGATAAAGTTAACTTTAATTATTATCATTCATAATGTCTTAATATTAATTCAAAAGCAAAATGAGTGACAAAATGGCTATTAGGGAGTGAAAATAGCCAATAAGCGTCCTCTATGTTTACAATGGTAATTTAATCTTTTTTTCTACTTTCTACTAAAATAGGGACAATCTTTAAAGGATGAACAAAAAATTATTTGGTAAACACATTAAAAATAACATTTAAATATGATATTATAATTTTCAAGTTCTGGAAAAATATATGTGTAGGCTACTGTTATATAACCATAGTTACAGTTAGTGTTACTACATTAAATCCATGGTGAATGTTGCTGATCTGTGGACCTAAAGCCTTCTATACCTTGTTCGTTCATGGCACAATGTTTCTCCTGGTTTCCACGTCAGCGCTGTTTGATCTGATATGGTTTATAACAGAGAATTCTGCTTCGAATCTGAATGTTTCTCAATGGATCTCGTAGCAATGTTATTAATTCTGTCGCGAACTCAATGGATTTCTTCACTGGATCTCAACTATGTAACGGTGTTGCGTGATCGAGATCCGCCCGCGACTGGCGAGAGAAGCTCTGCGCTGTCTATTATTGGTTTCAAACTATTAAACGGTCCGTGAAGCAGAAATGAGTAGCACAGTTTTTTTCCGCTTTCATTTTGTTTTCATTTATTAACATGTCACGGCATACTCTATGCTTGATGCTGAGATTGTCTCTAACTAGCGTATTGTGTTTAAACTGCAAAGTGCCTGCACTGTCGGCAAACTTCGTGTTCCCCGCAGTTCTGGGGTAGCGACTACAACAATTCTCTCAGCCAGTCTTCCCAAAAATGGTGGGTTCGGGATTTTATCACCTCACAAACCTCTGACTCTGAATCATCATCTGACTATGTCTGTGACATTGATAACCCTTCCCACAGACGTTTACGCGCGCTCGAATATCTCTAGGACCCTCCCCCTCCACACATTAGCCAGTTACAGATTCCCTATTCTTCTCACACTCGTCATCATTGGCCTGCTACACATTCCGGATTCATTGACGCGCCCCTTCCACGTTTAACGTAAAAAAAATTACTGGTCGCACACGTGCGACTGGATGTAAAATTCAGTCGCACACTCTCAAATTTTGGTCGCAAAATGCGACCATTTGGTCGCAGTCTGGAGCCCTGACCTATAAAGTCCCGTATTAATTACAAGGTATTGCTACTGACTTATAAAGCCCTAAACGGCTTAGCTCCAGTCTATTTAACAGATCTTCTATCGCCCTATAATCCATCGCGCTCTTTAAGATCACTAAATTCGAGGCTTTTGGTCATACCTAGGATATCCAGATCCACCAAAGGAGGGAGAGCGTTTTCACATTTAGCACCAAAACTCTGGAATAGCCTTCCTGATACTGTTCGTTGCTCAGACTCGCTCTCCCAGTTTAAAACTAGATTAAAGACGCATCTCTTCAGCCAGGCATTCATGTAATATTTTTAATCTTACAGTTAAATCCGGTCTCTATAGTTCATAAACGCCAGAGGAGAACTGGCCCCCGACTGAGCCTGGGTTCTCCCAAGGGTTTTTTTTTTTCTCCATTAGGTGACGTGATGGAGTTCTAGGTCACCGTCAGGTCACTTGATGGAGTTTTTCGGTTCCTTGACACTGTTGCCTTTGCTCAGTTGGGGATATTTTGGGAATATTAATTTATTTTTATCAATCAATAAATTACTGGAGTAATACTGGAATACTGAAATAGTTTTTTATAACTGAAGAACTTTGCAACATTAACACTGTTATTTGCCTGTTTATAAGTGTGAAGATGATTTAAAAAAAACAGTCGGGATTGTATAAAGCACTAGCCTATATGTATAAATGTGACTTGACATGAAACGGGTCACATGGGCACTTTTATGGCTTTTTTTGTCCTTTTAGGAGCTTGACTAGTTGCTGTCCGCTTTCAATGTACAGAAAATATTCTTCAAACAATCACATTTGTGTTCCACAGATGATCTGAGGAAATAATGACTGAATTTGTTCCTCTAATAAATTTGACCATTGGTGCTCCATGATTGTGTATTTTCAGAAACGACGTCAGCTGACCCTGAAAGAGAAACATCCAAGGATGAAGGAAAGTCTGGTAAGATCCAGCAGATCCGTTGCTCAGTTTGAGTTGAAAGTGATCTAATGATATAAAGATGAGTAATGGATGTACAGCATGTGTAAGAATACTCGTACATGGTGTCTTAGCCTCGCCTTGTTTTAGTGTAACAATCCCTTTGTGAGATTTCTTGACATAACCCATTTCTCTATTTGGTTTAACCAATACACTCCAGGGAACTACACTAACCTTTTCCACTGGTGGCACTTGCGCTACTAACTTTTTCAGTTACTGGCGCAAAACATGATTTGGTCGCACAAATTGTTTATAGTAAGCCGCTCTGGATAATAATGAACAATAATGAAACTGTATTGCATACAGATGTGTTTTTTATTTTACTTGCCATCTTTTAAACCACATGCCTTCTTGTTTTTGTTTTCTTTAACATTGGTTGGGATAGATTTACTGCAATAGAAAATACAATACACAATAAAGTGCAAAATGGATTTCAACATGCTATGGTTGGCACAGATGGGCAGACTCCTGAACTCTTAAGTAGTGATGCACCGATGTGAAAATTGTGGCCGATATCGATAATAACCGATATTAATATTGCTGTTATGGCCGATATCGATATCTCTGTATAGAAAACAAATTTACTGATAATCAAATAAAGAGATATTTTCCAATTTTTTTATTATTTTTTTTACTTTAGAAATGACTTATGTTGGGCACCTTTACCTGTGTGCAAAATATGTCACACATAGGACACACATGCATTATATTGCATTGCATATAATGTGTGCTGGTCAACTTGTCTAAAATTAAGAAACCCCTAGAAAACATAAAAAACCAGAAAAAAAAAACAGGTGTACAATAAAGATAGGCTACTTAATTTATTATTCCAATAACCAAATATGATACTAAATAGCACAGGGAAAAGGGCTTCTATTTGTGACGTGCTGTCTTTGCATTTGAACATTGCACATTTTAAACAAGACAGGCATTAGCTGCATAAATGTTAGCCAATACAAACATATAGAAAACAGTCGACAATGAATAGACAGGAGTCCAATAATAGCATAACGAATCACGTATTCTAAAAATAATATCAAGTAGGCTAAGTTTGACGAATCCGACATATAACGAGGGCTGTGTTGCAAAACGTCCGTCATTGAACGAATTTTAAAAACACGGCTGGATAATACAATATGCTTTCCGACATTTTGACAGAAAAAAAAACACGCGCAGATACAATGGTACGTTTTAATCTAAGTAACGGTCGCGGGGCTGAAGCCAACTTATGTGTTGAATGCTCAGAGCACGTTATAAAACGTATTCTTAAAATACACATTTCTGTTTTAATAAATGCTCACAGTAAATCATAGCATATTGCCTAAAACATAGGTACAAAAATAATCAGTGATACATTTGCGACCCATTAAAAATTTTGGTCGCAATGGCATTTCAAAAGGTCGCATATGCGACCATTTTGGTCGCAGTGTAGTTCCCTGCACTCTATGGTTGTGTATTTTTAGAAACGATGTCATCTGACCCTGAAAGAGAAACATCCCTGGATGAAGGAAAGTTTGGTAAGATCCAGCAGATCCGTTGATCAGTTTGAGTTGAAAGTGATCTTATAATATAAAGATAAAGATGGTTGTGTATTTTCAGAAACGTCACATGACCCTGAAAGTGAGACATCCGAGGATGAAGAAAAGTCTGGTAAGATCCAGCAGATCCGTTGATCAGTTTGAGTTGAAAGTGATCTTATAATATAAAGATAAAGATGGTTGTGTATTTTCAGAAACGTCACATGACCCTGAAAGTGAGACATCCGAGGATGAAGAAAAGTCTGGTAAGATCCAGCAGATCCGTTGATCAGTTTGAGTTGAAAGTGATCTTATGATATAAAGATAAAGATGGTTGTGTATTTTCAGAAACGTCACATGACCCTGAAAGTGAGACATCCGAGGATGAAGAAAAGTCTGGTAAGATCCAGCAGATCCGTTGATCAGTTTGAGTTGAAAGTGATCATATGATATAAAGATAAAGATGGTTGTGTATTTTTAGAAACAACATCACCTGACCCTGAAAGAGAAACATCCCAGGATAAGTCTGGTATATCCATTTCACATTTTGAGTTCAAAGTTATCTCATGATATAAACAAGCATTTAAAGTTCAGCATGTGTAAGAATGTAGTTGAACGTAACATTCTCACCTTGTTTCTCTGTGAAAAATCCCTTTGTGTGATTTCTTGACATAACCCGTTTCTCTACTTGGTTTAACCAATACATTCTATGACTGTGTATTTTCAGAAACAACAACATCCCAGGATGAAGGAAAGTCTGGTAAGATCCAGCAGATCTGTTGCTCAGTTTGAGTTGAAAGTGATCATATGATATATAAGCAATGGATGTACAGCATACTCTTACATGATGTCAAAGTCTCACCTTGTTTCTCCATGAAAATCCCTTTGTGTGATTTCAGGTTCCCCTGTGATAGTTGCGCTTTCTGTGGGTTTGATCCTGCTGGCTGTGTGTTTAGTGCTCATGTTGCTCAAAATAAAATACAGCCATAAACATGGTGAGACACACACAAACACACACACACACACACACACACACACACACACACACACACACACTGCACATTTAGTACATCTGAGTGTGTCGCCCTCTGCTGTTCAGAAACACACACAGTTAAATGATCTCTCATTGTCTCAGTCTGAGATGTGGCTCTTGTTCACACAGGCATCATTTCATCATCAGACAGAAGAGAGACCGGAGATCATGAAATGGTGAGTTTCAGAGCTGATCTACTTCATGATGTCAGATAAGTGGGCATGTTTGCTGTACCTTTGAACTGAGACTTCATGTTTGGGGGATTTGGCTTCTCTTACAGGTTCAAGACTCAGATCCTACATCAACTCATCTATATTCGACAGTCCAGTTACCCACAATCCCCTCTGATTCACAGAATGCTCTTTACTCAACAGTCCAGTTACCCACAATCCCCTCTGATTCACAGAATCCACTTTACTCGACAGTCCAGTTACCCACAATCCCCTCTGACAGGGTCCTTTACGCATCTGTCAGTTTCCAGAAGCATGAAGAGTCTCTCAGTGCCGCTACAGTCTCCTTCGGGAAGAACGAGACTCACTCTGATTATGCATCTGTCAAACACAGCAACACACCAAACTAAACTTACCATTATGTTTTTTACTCAAATCTAGAACCGTGTCAGTCACTGAGAATAATTACTGAGCCACGTGCAATAATCATTCAGTGTCATTGAACAGGTTATGGATCAGTTATTAGAACAGGTTATGGATCAGTTGTGACACTTATAGGTCACTGTTGGGAAAGAGTGAAACTCAGTGAAGTGCCTGAAAGGTAGTTTTAAACTAAAAAAAAAGTAACTAATTACATTGTAACTTGCTAATACTGAGCATCAGAATACATTTCAATCTTCAAAAGAACAAATTAAAATACTGTTAGTAACTTGTATTTAGGGTTGCAAAGGGGCGGAAAATTTCCGGTAAATTTCCAGAAAGTTTCCGGTAAATTTCGATGGGAAGTTAAGTTGGGGAATTTTGGAAATATTCATTACCATGGCAACCGCTTGCAAACTCTGAAAGTAACTGTACACATAAGAGATGGATAGATACATTATTTAAGGTTATTTCTATTCGTTAGAATATTGATTATATGAACTTGTTGTCAAGTAAGCCCTGTTGCGAGCATGTGCGTCTCTCTAAACTTTCAGTGTGCTGCACTGCTCTAGTTGACTTCTGCGCCTTCTCCCCCGAAAATATCACGTTAATTTTGAAAACGTAATTCCTTTTGTGGATCCTCTTGGTCATTCTTCATGTTTCTTTGACAAATATCAGTGTCTCAGTCTTGCGCACGCTGCACGTGAGTTAACCACGCCTACTTATTTACATGTCGCGGTATACACGGAATAAAACAATCTGTTACGGTTGACATTTTCTTCTGCGGTAACGATATATATACCGTCATACCACCCAGCCCTACTTATGTGGTAAATAAAGTTATGCTAGCTTATTTAGCATCTAACTTATCAGCTTGCTATCTACTAGATGAATACATTTGTATGTGATATTTGCAATTTAAACATTTAATAAATATATTTCCCCATAATATCATCAAAAATTACTTCACTTTGTTTAGTCCACAGGCTCAAATGTGTGCCTTCAATAGTCTTGTGCTTTGGGCTTCTGTACATGACATGTGATGGAGGCATGCACTGTGCCAGTAGGGGGTGTGGTCTCAATAGCCATGCAGTAAGCAGTGTGCTATGTGCATGTGATTGAGGAATGGCATGGATATTCAAGTGTATTTGAATGGTATCTGTTTGTTTTAGTCAAGATTATGTTAAAATATACTTTCCTCAACTATATTTAAGTTCCTTATGAAGAGCCAACCCTCAACTTTGAAAATTCCCAGTTTATTCCCGTTTATTCCCATAAATTCCTGTTAATTCCCTTAAATTCCCATTAATTCCCATGGAAAGTTTCCATCTTTGAAAATTCCCAGAATTTTGCAACCCTAATCGGGACACACACTAACGCGGGGTTAGTTGTAACACACTTGTTTTAAATACTTCTACACATGCCAGCATGACGAAACTTAGTGTATTTATTAGTTACCATATCAACACTAGAGAGAAAATTGCATCAAAATTCAGAAATTTTGGAAAGATATCACTGAACATTTATTTAACCATTGCAAAAGTAGTTAATTTTTCATCAGTTTTTTATTTAAAATTAGACAAATCTGATATTCAATCCTGTCAAGATGGTGCATCATTTCACCAATAAAATGAAAGTTTTATCAGAAAACTAATCAGAAGGAAATCACTGGAAACAGCGTGATCGCAAAATAAGAGCGACCGTTTGCTGGCATTTTTGCTGTTTAATTGAATATTTAAAACCCAAGAATAGATGTTTCACCACAGGTTTACAATAAAAAGCAATACATTGATCATAATTAATTAATTTGTGTCAAAATTGCACATTAGTCACACAGAAATAAAGTGGTTTACCGTTTATGACGTTTGTGAACATTCACAAAAGAAAGAGGACACAATTATTCAGTCGCGTCTGTTTCTGTTTATTTGGTAGCCTAGTTACAGGACATTTACATCACATTTAGAAAGAATGATCATCAAAAATTTGACCTGAGGAGCTTTAGCACTCTCTCCCAGAAGGATACAGTTATATTTAAAAGAGGATAGTCCAGTATAAAGAGATAAAATAAAAACAGGATTAAGATAACTTATATGATTTGTCTGATTTCTTCAAGCGTTCATATTTACCATGTTTACTATGGTAATGGTTAAGGGTGTCACGATTCTCCAAATCCTCGATTCGATTACATTTTCGATTCTAAAGTCACGGTTCGATTCGATTCTCGATTTGTTTGATTGTAAAAAAAATGCATCACAATAAGTGTATTGTGATTGTCACTAACATTTTAGTAACTAAACTGAATTTTATTAGGTTTAGTGACAACATGTTACAATGTTTACATGGTACAATTTCTGGTAAGCTACACTTTTTTTATTTCAGTTCAATTCAATTATGATTTGATTTAATACTGACTTATTTTGATAAATATTAGGTAGGCTACACAAGATAGGCTAATTTGTCTTAAAAAAAAAAAAAAAAAAAAACTCACCTAATGCTGTAAACATACAGAGAGCCCTACAGCTGGCAGTAGGCTATTAATGTTAAAATTAACTAAATATAATGCGTTTTTTTTTCTATTATAATAACAACTTTATTTAATGATATAAGTAAAAAATATAATATGCAATATAGAACACATATTTAGCAAAATGCTCTCTATAGCTATTTTTTTCTTGCCAACTAAGTGCTATAGCCTATATTATGGTCATTAAATGGCTTTCCTGAGGTAAATGTGACATAATTGTTCTCCAGCTGTGTTATTGACCTCTTCACGATGATGAAAAACACTGATTGATCGATATTATGTAAAAGGAATATACATTTCGGTAAGTTGTACTGTATCTTTCAACAGTGTTCGTGTTTTTCTTTACTATTAGCTCTAGTAGAGATCGATCATCGCATCTTCACGTGCGCTAGGGATATGTCACGTAACATTTACAAGCGCCAAAACGATATTTATTGTTTGAATTTCGTAATAAAATTGACAGAATCTGAGAGTTGAGATTTTTGGTCTCCGTGTCCTCTTTGCTTCGCGATTTTTCTGTGCGTGAGAGCGTGTGAAAAGTAAATAAATGCGTGAGAGTTGGCAACCCATCTCGCAGCACTTCAACACTTGTTGTTGTTTTTTTCGCTTAGCAAGCCGAGCTAACGTGACATGGGGGCGTGACAGCATCGACGATTCCATTTTTTGATTCGATAATCGAGATTGAGCATTAATTTCGATCGATTTCGATTTAAAATCGAAATCGTGACACCCTTAGTAATGGTTAGCGCGCATAGTTTTTTGCATCGGGAAGAAATATTCCTACCTTATGCGGTGATCAGAATCCACATCGGATCACAAACAGAAGGCGTTATGTTAGCTGACAGAATTATCTGGCGCTAAACCAGGCATGCGCAGAAAGACGTACGCTCAAAGTAATCGGATCAGCTCGTTTACATGGTGTAATCTTTCGTTTGATCGGTTCATGAAAAGGTTTATTCCACCCCTTCAATCCGACTGAAATTTCAATCGGTTTGAGCATTTTTATTCCGATTGAGGTGTTGACATGGAGCATTTTCATTCTGATTGGACTTTTAAACTGGTTATAATCGGAATACAACATGTAAGCAGGGCTAGTGTTGGGAAAGAAGCTGAAATGTTTCTCTCAGAGACAGAAGGAAACATTGACTTCTCCTGAAATGTTAAACTGATGACAGAATCTTTAATCTTTGAAAGCATCAGTTTACCAAAAGTGGCGCATTATGTTGTGAGCAATAAGACAATCTGTGATGAGTGCATCAGCTCGGATGAAGAGCAAGACAATATTTATAACAATTATACATATACTTGATGTCATGAATGTCAGTGTTTTAATGGGATGTCTATCATGCAGAGGAAAATAAGCCTCATTTACATTTTCTCCACTAAGATTTAAATGTATTTTAGAAATGTGAAACTCAAGTGAAGTTCCTGAAAGGCAGTAATAGATTTTTAAAAATTTGTATTACTTATTAACTAAAAAAAAAGTAACTAATTACATTGTAACTTGCCAACACTGAGCAGCAGAATACATTTCAATCTTCAAAAGAACAAATTAAAATACTGTTAGTAACTTGTATTAATGATTGTGCTTGTGTTTTGATTTATGTTTGTATTATTCTCATCATTTTCAATAAAAAATCTATGCTGAATAAATGTATATTTATCCCGCCGCCATTTTCATTAATACAGTGTATACTTTTTTCTTGATATACCCCGAAAGAATGGAAGTGAAACTGTCACGGTTCATGGATTCATTGACTCGTCCTCGCTATGTGTGTGCGTGTTGTGTGAGTGGGCGCGGCTTATCATCACGGCTGATGAGCTGATTAGCGCCAGCTGTTCTGAATGAAGATGTCCTATTGTTTGTTACCTCGTCCTGTATTTGTCAGATGGTTGTTGAGGCTCACCAAGGAACTACTCACCGTGTTTCTCCTGCATTCCAGTCCTGTTTCCATGCATTGGATTTCCTGAGGTTTCCCGGAGGATTTTCTACCTGTTCCTGCGTCTACGTCTGCCCATTGCGTCCCTGCCTTACCGAGCCTGAGTCCTCTTCTGCCTGCTTCCATTCTGACCTGTTCACTTGCAACTGAATCCTTTGACTGTTTCCTTCCAAGTTATGACAGAACCATCTGACCAAGTGATGGATTCAGCGAGGGGCCCTGGGAAGAGATGTTTGCCAGCGCTGTATGGATCGGCAGGACGAACACGGCTCTGTGGGGAACGGCGGTGTGGGAAAATCAGCACTCTTGCTGCTCCTCGTTCCAAGCACTCGGGGAGGAGATGAGGCGGGTGTTCGATTGGGCGGTCGCTGGCCGCGAAGCATCTCGTCAGCTCGCCGACCTTCAGCAGAACATCAAGACCGTGTCCGATTACTCCATCGAAATCTGGACGTTAGCGGCCGAGTGCAGATGGAACGAGGAGGCAAGAACCACCTGGTCAAGAACTACAGGAAACTTATGATCTTATACTATTATGATACTTAAGTCATGCAATAAAATGCAAATTAATTATTTAAAAATCATACAATGTGGTTTTCTGGATTTTTGTTTTAGATTCCATCTCTCACGGTTGAAGAGTACCTATGATAAAAATGACAGACTTCTCCATGCTTTAAGTGGGAAAACCTGCAAAAAACCTTCAATGTGTGTCAAGAGAAAATGTGTTTATTTATTTATTTATTTATTTCCTCTGAAAGCAGAAGTGAAATAATGTGGGATCCACAAATAGATCGTAATAAATGACACTTGACCCCAGTTTCAAAGACAAGGCTAAAATGTCTGTTTTAAATGAAACTTGCACTGGCATCTTCAAATATGTCACTGTTGTTGTTTTGTCTCGAGATGCACATCAGCAAAATTTTTTTTGCACGTTTATAAAAGCTACTTAAATGTCCTAATTTAACCAAGGCCTAATCGTGGCCTAATCTAACCCCTGTCTGTGAAACCAGGCCTAGAAGTGCTCTTATATCAGGAGTAATCTCTTAGAGATCTTTCACAACATCTAAAGCACATTAGATCCTCACAGTGCGTCTGTATGCCCAATTACCGGAAATGTTGGCATGTTTGAAGATGACTGAGGTCTACTAAAACTGTTTCACACACGTCAGTTTCTCTGTGGTTTTCATGATCAATGCAGGATGAAGTCTTTACACCCTTCTGTCACTCTTAATGTATATGTTTATATTAATATACGGATGTGTCCTCTGTCATCTGTGTTTCTCTGCTTGTCTTTCACACATATCTCAACACTCTCCGCCCTGTTAGCAGTGCAGATCTGGGTGGAACCGTTAGAGAATAAGGAAGAAGAAACGTGAGAAAGACTGACGGAGGATCTGTGCACTTCTAATGATAGTGACTTACATCACATTCAAGAAACACATTTGATCAGTTCTTGCTTTTACTGGATCGGGATCGGATCTGGTTTTTCTCTGGATATCTGAGACAAGTCAATCTGGAATGAAGGCTGCCATCATCCTCTTCATCTTCATCACCCTCTGCCTGATCTCAGGTCAGTTCTTCACTGCTCAGTCTGGGTCAAATAATATAATATATTACCCAGATTGATGATATATAATAACCCAGAGCAAATGAACTTGTGTTTGGCAGGTCAAGTACTTTGTGTCAGAGTGTTTGGATGCACAGGAGGGAGTTTAATGTTCAAGTGCATGTACAAGAAGGAGAGAAAGACTGATGATCAACATAAAGTGAAGTATTTCTGCAGAGACAGGCGCTGTAAGATGGGCATCAGTACTGATTTTCAGAGTCGATGGGTTTATAACGGGAGATTCGCTCTGTATGATGATGGAAACAGCAGATTCTTCACAGTGTTTATCAGGAACCTCAGCAGAGAGGATAATGGGGAATATACATGTGGAAACAATCACACATGGAGTCGTAAAGTTAAGTTAGTGGAGAAGACGGGTACGTGTGACACTTTATAACTTCCTACAGCAATTATAGGGCTGGGCGATATATCGCGCGATATTGTTATGCGCATCTCGTCAGTAAAGCCGGTTCCTTGATTAGTAGTAAATCGCCATCACCTGCTTTCAGATGAAGCGGCATTTACTACAAAGAGCCGTAATTAACTGACAAGCTGAACCATATCGCATTAATATCGCGGACGTATCGCCAGCGATATTTAATGCGATATGGATCAGCTTGTCAGTTAATTACGGCTCTTTGTACACGGCAAAAACTCCTGTCAAATTAACACTCCTGGGAGTGTATGAGTCCACACTCAAGAGTGTTAAAGTTAATGAGATAATTAAGTGATTAATTTAGTGATGATTGAGCATTATTGAAGACACCTGATGTTAACAAGCAGAATCACAGAAGGAGAAAATCACAAATTGTAAGTTACCATTATTGTGATGGGTATTTGCTTTAGTTGGGCTCTAGACCATTGTACGTTTACTTTAGACTTTGTTTGTCTGGGGTGTCTGAGTTATAACTGCCAGTTGAACAAAGAATAAAAAGTGATCTGATGGTGTTGGTTATATTATGATAATCATCATTTGAACTTGATCACTGAACTCATTAAGATCCTTCTTCCTGACTTCGATGTTTTGTTTTGTTTACAGCATAATTGTGACTGCATAAATGGCCAGAATTTTTTTATATAATATAAAGGATTTCTTAACAGTTGTTTAAAAAATTATTATTTTAGGCACACACAGATGTCAAAATTCAGTCTATGTATCTCAACAATGGTGACGAGCAGAATATTCAATTAGGAAAAGTAAATTACCTAGACAATTCAGATCATAATTTATTCATACCGCAATGCATGGTGGGAGCCATTAATGAGTTGTGATTGATGGCAGCCACTGCAACATGCTTTATTATTGTCACCATTGTTGAGATTCACAGGCTGATTATTGAAGTCATTTGAAAGTCTTTTGATCAGAAAAATGTTTATTAAATATTTTGAATTATCAGTAAAGTACTTTTAATCATAGGCTGAAGAATCACAAAACTGCTGCTAACAAGTTAAACCAAGCAATTTCAATAAATTTCATTTTTCAGATCACAGAATGATTATGTCAAAACATAACCAACACTATCAGATCACACTTTACTTTGTTCATTAAGCTGTTATAAATCAATAACAACAGTCAAACAACAGTAAAAATTAAAGTAAACATGTAATGGTCTAGAGCCCAACTAAAGCAAACACCCATCACCTTAATGGTAACTTATAATTTGTGATTTTCTCCTTCAGTGATTCTGCTTGTTAACATCAGGTGTCTTCAATAATGCTCAATAATCACTTAATTAATCTCTTAATTATCTCATTAACTTTAACACTCTTGAGTGTTCATTTAACACTCTTATTTTAACACTTTACACTCTTGAGTGTGGACTCATATACACTCACAGCCCCAGGAGTGTTAATTTAACACCGCTCCATCTGAAAGCAGGTGATGGTGATTTACTACTAATCAAGGGAACCGGCTTTACTGACGAGATGCGCCTAACAATATCGCGCGATATATCGCCCAGCCCTAATTTATTATAGTATTAAAGGTGCAGTACGGAAGATTTTGAGTTTCCATACCTTACACTGATTCAAAACGGTCAGGTTATAATAATAATCCATAGTTCGAGCTGTCAGTTTGGATTATGCACGGAAAATGTCAGTTTTATGTTGTACTGTATGTCATTTTTCTTTGCATGTTCATGTTTCCTCTGTAAAAAATAAATAAATAAATAAATATAACTTCCGTCTTCAGATTACATTTTCAGATGTGTGTTTCTCTGTCAGTATGTCTTGGCGTAGGATGTCACTGCTCTGATCTCAGGCAACTATAAATATACCTAAAAACAACCACAATACACATTTAAGGAAAACACTGCAAGGATCATGACATTGTATGTTTCACACAGAGATGGCGATAGAGAGGCCAAAGTTCTCTAGTGCACCTTTAATAACACTAATAATATTTTTGATTGAAGTTCATGTCACAAGGTTTTGTTGAAATCATTTTCAGAGTCTCGTTGTGGGACGTCTGTTATCCGGGACGGGTATCTTGGACAAAAGACGATCACTTTCCGCTGTGAATATGATAAGGAGTTTAAAACACACACCAAAGTTTTCTACAGACTGAACGAGGATCCTGTCCATGTTCTGAACAGTTCACGATCATCACAATCATCTGAGGAGAAGTTCAGTCTGTCTGACAGTCATGAAGATCATTTTACTGTGACCATTAGAGATATTTCTGCAGCGGACGGTGGAGTTTATTTATGTGGAGTGGAGAGAGACGGATCAGATCATCGACCTTCAGATCAGTCAATTACTCACATAACCTTCATTAAAGAGATTCAGCTGAATGTTCAAGGTGAGTTTAGTTTCTTTTAATTAAAGAATCCTTACAGTTCTAAATAAGTAATGTAAATCCCTCCTGACTTTAAATGATGTCATAAATCAACATATAAATATCATTTTGCATCTGAAAGTTACTCAAGGTAAAATATCTTTCAGCACAATGGTAACCACAAAAACTCACCAGAAAACCTTTTAAATTCCAAAATAATAGAAAATGAAACACGAACTAATCTCCCTCTATATTAATATTGAGCAAAACACATTAAATAACTCTTAATTTTAATATACTCTCCTTTAACATTCAGAAGCAAAGCATGCTGGGAACTAGACATATGTTGTAACTCATTCCATGAATGTGTGTGTGTGTGTGTGTGTGTGTGTGTGTGTGTGTGTGTGTGTGTGTGTGTGTGTGTGTGTGTGTGTGAACAGTGAACATACATTAAAATTTAAATAGGAATATGAATGTGCAATAATAAACTTTTTGATTATTACATGTAATGCTATTTTTGTCCTAATTTATAAATGTTTATATGTATTTTTATATTGCAGTATATTGAAAAACATGCTCTAATTTCCTATATATGTAAATATATTACGTAAATATATCACATTATATTTTGAAGTATGTTCCCATATATTTTTGTTCCGTATTGATCATGCTTGAGTCACACACGGTTCTCTGCAGCTTTTCTTCTTACAGTGTGTTCATTTTTGGGTGAACTGTCCCTTTAAAGCAACATGCTGTGATAAAGTCTGCAGATTCAGCCTGATGATCATGAAAACCACAGAGAACCGGAAGCTACCAAAACCATAGTACAACTTGTGTTTTAGTTTTTTTTTTTTTTTTCAGTTTAGCACAGAGAAAGCATTTCTGTTTACAGATGTGCAGAAATAGCCCTCACCTTACTGTCATTTCAAACACACTTTTTTTTTTTTTTGTAGCACAAAATATGTTTTTTTTTTTTACATTCTTGCTGCTCTTTTCCATACACTGAAATAGTTTATCTGAATTTAAATCGTTATGCACTGAAAAGATGTGTCTTGGCCAAAGTTATAATCGTGAACGAAAAAAACGAAAACTAGGTGGGAAAAAACATGGTCGTTAACTGAAATAAAAATAAAAAACGAGGCATTACAAAAAAACCGATAACTAACTAAAACTGTAATGTGTGTTTGGCAAAACTAACTAAAATAAAATAATGGAGTTAATGTCCTTAGTTTTCGTATTTGTCAAGGTCTTTTATTTTTTAACGCTATTTAAAACACGCAGCGTATTCGTTCAGCTGCATTTCCTTTCCTGCTCTCGATCCCTCCGTCTCTCACATGCGCGCGCACACACACACACACACACACACACACACAGCCCCTCCTCTCCGTTCACACCGCGTCTCCATGAGAACGAGTGTTCGTTCGACGTTGAAAGCAAGTTCGCGAAAGGTTGATATCTCCTGAACAGCTTTACACAATCACACATTAAAAAGTGGTATAAAAATATTTTAAATTCTGAATATAATTTTGTCAGTGTGTTAATGTCGACCCGAGAAGCGATTGCGCCTTCTTTAGAAAGTTAACTAGTCGCAAGTTTGAGGTAAAATGCACTTTTTGGTTGTGGTTGTCGATGCCAAAACACTATATAAGCTGTGATTCAAATATTAAATAATGTTATGTAATTTTTTTACTTTTACACTGAATGTTTGCTGCTTCAATCCAGATGAGTAGGCTATTGACTGTATAGGGTAAATTTAGTATAGGGTGTGAAAATTGTACAGCTGTGGTATTTGTATAGGGTGTGAATTCTGTATAGAAGATGTGTCGATTTTTGGTACAGCGTGTGGATTTTGTAAGAGGTAAAGGAATTTCAATGGGGTGTGAATTTTTTCCTAAAATTGTATGATGTTTTTGTTGAGTTATTATTACACAATGCTTTTTCTGACTTTTTTTAATCTTGCCCCTGACAAATAACCCAAATTACACATTTAGATGTCTCCTTCCCAGTCAACACGTGAGATCATGATCACAGTGACATCAAACCATTCTCCTACAGCGGGATGGGCAAACTCGGTCCTGGAGGGCCACTGTCCTGCAGAGTTTAGCTCTAACCCTGATAAACTCTCCTGTCTGTAGCTTTCTAGTAATCCTGAAGACATTGATTAGCTGGATCAGGTGTGTTTGATTAGGGTCCCAGATAGACAGCAACCATCAAAATAATGTTAATGTGTCGATGTTAACTGTACTGAATCAACGTCTCTTTTTTTTCATCCATAAATCAGTGGTAATGGTGTTGAGTCATTGTTACAATGTGATGTTGGTTCAATGTCATGCCTGCACTCTCAGAAAATGAAACAACCATTACAACTGACTTAAAGCCACACAGCCTGAAATCAACTGCAAATAAAAGACAATAAATCTCTCAAAGCAAAGCACTAACCTATATTAATAAATGTGACTTGAAATGAAATGTCACATGGGCACTTTTATGGCTTTTTTTGTCCTTTTGGGAGCTTGACTTGTTGCTGTCTGTTATCAATGTACAGAAAATATTCTTCAGATAATCACATTTGAGTTCCACAGATGATCTGAGTAAATAATGACTGAATTTGTTTCTCCATGAAAATCCCTTTGTGTGATTTCAGTTTCCTCTGTGATAGTTGTAGTTTCTGTGGGTTTGATCCTGCTGGCTGTGTGTTTAGTGCTCATGTTGCTCAAAATAAAATACAGCCGTAAACATGGTGAGACACACACACACACACACACACACACACACACACACACACACACACACACACACACACACACACACACACACACACACACACACACACACACACACACACACACACACACACACACACACACACACACACACACACACACACACACACACACAACACTGCACATTTAGTACATCTGAGTGTGTCGCCCTCTGCTGTTCAGAAACACACACAGTTAAATTATTTCTCATTTTCTCAGTCTGAGATGTGGCTCTTGTTCACACAGGCATCATTTCATCATCAGACAGAAGAGAGACCGGAGATCATGAAATGGTGAGTTTCAGAGCTGATCTACTTCATGATGTCAGATAAGCGGGCATGTTTGCTGTACCTTTGAACTGAGACTTCATGTTTGGGGGATTTTGCTTCTCTTACAGGTTCAAGACTCAGATACTACATCAACTCCTCTATATTCGACAGGCCAGTTACCCACAATCCCCTCTGATTCACAGAATCCACTTTACTCGACAGTCCAGTTACCCACAATCCCCTCTGACAGGGTCCTTTACGCATCTGTCAGTTTCCAGAAGCATGAAGAGTCTCTCAGTGACGCTACAGTCTCCTTCGGGATGAACGAGACTCACTCTGAGTATGCATCTGTCAAACACAGCAACACACCAAACTAAACTTACCATTAGAGTTGTGTTTTACTCAAATCTAGAACCGTGTCAGTCACTGAGAATAATTACTGAGCCACGTGCAATAATTCAGTGTCATTGAACAGGTTCTGGATCAGTTATTAGAACAGGTTCTGGATCAGTTATTAGAACAGGTTCTGGATCAGTTATTAGAACAGGTTCTGGATCAGTTATTAGAACAGGTTCTAGATCAGTTATTAGAACAGGTTCTGGATCAGTTATTAGAACAGGTTCTGGATCAGTTATTAGAACAGGCTATGGATCAGTTATTAGAACAGGTTATGGATCAGTTATTAGAACAGGTTATGGATCAGTTATTAGAACAGGTTATGGATCAGTTATTAGAACAGGTTCTGGATCAGTTATCAGCATCAGTCACCAAAAGTGACGCATTATGTTGTGAGCAATAAGCCAATCTGTGATGAGCACATCAGCTCGGAGGAAGAGCAAGACAATATTCATAACGATTATAAATGTACTTGATGTCATAAATGTCAGTGTTTTAATGGGATGTCTATCATGCAGAAGCTTTCTCCACTGAGATTTAACCCTCAGGTGCTCTTCTTTCATTTCTGACCGAAAAATGTTCTGTTTTGAATCTCTAAAAATCACAGCTTCATCGGAATGTTATAAAACTTGGTGACTTTTATGGCATTAGATATGTGAACACACAAAAACATTGAGGACATGACCCGAGCATGCTAAGTGGTCGTAAAAAAATGTAGTTCCTTTTGTGCTCTTCCGTCAAAAATGATCGACCATAGGATATTAATGGAAAATTGACAAAAACACAAAATTCTGAGAATTTGTGTGTGTACAATCTACAAATCGGCCATGATGCAGAAAAAAAGTGCTCAACAATGAAGGGGTGACACTCTAAAATATCAAGAGTGCAAAACAGACACACCCACACACACATACAAACACACTTTTATGCACATACACACCAATGAATTGTGATTAAAAATAAATCTTTTAAATCACAGCTTCATCGGAATGTTACGAAACATGATTCGAGCAGGATAGGTGGTCGTAAAAAAATTTGTCACACTTGTGCTCTTTGGTCAAAAATGAAATTGACAAAAACACAAAATCACTACAAATCGGCCACGATGCAGAATAAAAGTGCTCAGCAATGAAGGGGTGACACTCTAAAACATCAATAGTGAAAAACATAACATAATTAATAATTATAATGAATATATTACTGTATCATTTTTTTATTTTATTTTACGAATCGTAATGTTACCTGTAACAAAATGCTTTCTCTGTACTCAGGTCTGACTGTAAAAAAAAAAAAACAAATTCAAATTTATTTAAAAAAAAAATGTATAAACCTTGGCAAAAAAAATTATTTGAGAATTTCTAAAAAATACATTCAAATCCACATCTTAAAAGTAATAATTTGGTCCCAAAACAACTAGAGAATTCACAAACCTCTCCATAGAGAGCTATACAGGCATCTAGTGGTAAACCCATGCAATAACATGTAATATTTAATTTTTATCAACAGGTGGCGCTAATCTGACTTCAAAAAATATATATTTAAAAGGCCCAGTCTCTATATTAATCTGAAATACTGCAATAATTGAATAAATATTGTAAAAAAAAAAATGTGAAAAAAAAAAAATTGTATTATTTTCAATGGCAAAAATTAACCATAAATATTGCATAAATATGAATAATTACCATCAAATCCTCTCAAAATACAAAAGAAAAAATATTATTGAACAAAAATAAATTGCATTGGTTTTACTGGGGTGGAAGATGTTTCATTTTTAGGTGTCCGGTCACTTCTGACCGAGAAGATAACAAGTGTGATTCCGAAACGAAGAGCACCTGAGGGTTAAATGTATTTTAGAAATGTGAAACTCAAGTGAAGTGTAATAGATATTTAAAAAATGAAATTACATTACTTTTAAACTAAAAAAGTAACTAATTACATTGTAACTTGCTAATACTGAGCAGCAGAATACATTTCAATCTTCAAAAGAACAAATTAAAATACTGTTAGTAACTTGTATTAATGATTGTGCTTGTGTTCTGCTTTGATTTAGCAATATGTCTGTATTATTCTCATCATTTTCAATAAAAATTTCTGCTGAATAAATGTATATTTTTGCAATCCCGCCACCGTTTTCATCGATCACTCTTGGTATCCAGATTTAAAGGTTCAATAGGTCTTGGTTTGCTGATTACAAGTTTATAATAATCAATGCCAAAGAGATCGGGGCACAACCTAACGCTTTTTGACTTTCTCAGTTTGTGTAAATCTACTTAGGGTTCAGAGTATTTATTTTTCCCTGAATTGATTTCACAAGTCTAGTACAATTATGTGGTTTTGTTTCATTAATACAGTGTATACTTGTTTTCCTGATATACCCCGTAAGAATGGAAATTAAATGTGACAACATGCCCCACCTAACATGTGAGGGGGCACATTGTAACATTGTAATGTTATCTGATCTAATAAAAAAAATGTATCCAAGATAAACTAAAATATTTTGTCAATAAAATACAATTCTTAACTTTTTCATATAATGCCATTTTTTTAATAATTTAAAATAAAATATTTTTTTGTGACAACAAACACCGCAAAACACAGCTATACAGCATAGTTCAAAACAAATTAATAATGAATAATTTCTGAACATTGACTCAGCCTTTATTCACCTTTTTCTCATGGTTTCTCAATAAAATTCATAAAAATATAGAATAGAATGGAATAGAATAGCATATTTCTAATAGGGCTCATTGTAACGCACAACTGGGATTTAAACCCTGGTTTGTGTTTTCTGCTAGTTAGCACAGCATTAAAGAAACATATCAACTGTTGAAATAACAGATATAATAGTGCTGGACAATAATTCAATATCAATATATATCGCAAAATAATTTTTTTCAATAACGGTGATATGATTTTTAAACACATTTCAGATATTTCAATTTACATTACAGGCATGGGCTACGTTTACGTTATGGATATTTTTATTGTGTGATAAATATAAGCAGCACGGCACACAACGGCCTGGATCTTCTGGCCCGTCGAATACCTTGGTCCACAGCGGGCCAGCTCGGGCTTGAGGAGTGGTTACGAACAGAGGCGGAGTTTACCTGAGTCTGGAGACGCCAGCGCCGGATGATTCTGTCAGCTAACATCAGCATTAAAGAGTTTTAAAATAGTTTACCTCAAAACTCACTTTCATGTTTGAATAACTTCTGTTTGTGATCTGATGTGGATTCTGATCACCGTATAAGGTAGAAATATTTATACCCGATGCAAAAGACTATGCACGGTAACCATTACCATAGTAAACATGGTAAGAAGAAATCAGACAAATCACAATGGCTATCACAATGATGTTTTTATTGTATCTGTCAGTAGCCTATGTCTCGTCTCTTTATACCGGACTATCATAAAATAAAGCAACTTTTTTTTTTCTCTGCTTCCTCTGTTTTTCTGACTGAAAATATCTGTAGCCTACTGGGAGTCGAGAGAGTGCTAAAGCTCCTCAGGTCGTATTTTTGGTGGCATATTTGTAGAAATTATCATTCTTTCTAAATGTGATGTAGCCTAAATATGTCCTGTAAACATATGTCCATCAATGTACAATATGTCCAAATAAACAGAAACAGCCTCGACTGAATAAGTAAGTGTGTCCTCTTCTTTTGTGAAATAGAATTTCACATTCTATTTCCTAATTCACATCCTAATTTATTTATTTGCAATTTTGATATAAATTAATTCATTGTGATTAATGTATCACTATTGTAAACCTGTGGTAAAATATCGATGCTTGGGTTTTAAATATTCAAGTAAAAAACAAAAATGCCAGCAAACAGTCGCTTTTATCATGTTTGTTTTGCGATCTCGCCGTTTCCAGCGATTTCTTTCTGATTAGTTTTCTGATCAAACTTCCATTTGTTGGTGAAATGATGGGTTAGTGTGACGTTGTTCCAGAGAGGCGTGTTACGGGTGTGTTTTAGTGAAGCGCTGTGGAGCTTCTGGCCCGACAGTGGAAACGCAGCAGATTTTGGGCCCGGTGCTCCAGGCCCGAGGCTATTAGCCCGGCACGGCCCGTTTAAAGCCCTGACTCGCACTGACCCGACAGTGGAAACGCGGCTCTTCAGATTCATCAATCGGACTGAATTCAGGCGTCATCAACACTCAATGTCCCTCACTGTAAAACCTAACAGTAATATGTACTAAATAGAATTGTGTTCACAGCACTCAAATATTACAGAAACTTGAATGACTGAAACAGAACTCAAACTGAATGAATTATAGAACATTTCTAGATCCCAGAATGATAACTGTATAATTAAGTGATTAATTAAGTGATGATTGAGCATTAGTGATGAGCACCTGCTGTTAACAAGCAAAATCATTGAAGGAAAGAGAAACACAAGAACTACAACTGACTTCCAGCCACAGCAAAATCAACTGGAGATAAAAGAAGACATTAAATATCTCAAGACCTCAGCAGAGGAGGATTAAACTCCACAAACAGCTTTACTTCACTTATTATTAACCACTTTGACTTTATTTCTGCCATTCGTCTACAGAAGTTCTTATTAGAATTAACAAAGGTTTAGAAGTTGATGAATTGAGGTTCATTTAAGGTCACCATGATGGAGATCAGCGTTTGCTTTAGTTGGGCTCTTGACCCTTGACTTCTGCAATTAAGATTTTCTTTGGCTGCTATAATTGAGTGTTTATAAAACATATTTGTTATGTCACAAAAGGCAAGGAAAAGTCTGATCTTGATGGTGAAGAATTGATGAAGACAGTCATCAGTCACTGACAGTCACTGATTTCATTCAGAGTCTGATTTCTGATTAAAAGGGCAACATATTAGTTTCACTCAAAACTGTGCATCTACAGCTTAAAAGCTAGCCATATTGTGACCATCAGATAACATGAAGGATTTTACAAATAATTGTGCACAAAAAGTTTCACAGAAAAGGTATTGCATTACTAATACACTCACACAGACATCAAGAATCAGCATATGAATCTCAACAATGGTGACCATTAAAAAATTAGTCATGCTGCAATGCATGCTGGGTACTAGCATAATACAAAACTTATCCATGACTCCCAGCATGCATTGTGGCATAAATAATTGTTTAATGGTCACCATTGTTGAGATTCATATGCTGATTCTTGATTAGTGTGTAAGTCAGCATGATATCATAGAGGTTTTTAAAATCTGATTGTCACAACAATGGGTTTTATAGCAGAATCAGTTATATTATAATGAATAATACAAGTAATACATCACCTGTCTAATCAGAGATTAGGCTCTGAAAAACATCAGAGAATCAAGTCACTAAATGATGATTTTTATTATCTAAACACAACCGCATGCTCATATTTCCTTTTGGCGTATATGTCATAACAAATGTGTTTTATAAACACTCAGTTACAGCAGCCAGAGGAAAAATTGGTGTTATAAATTCAAGGGTCAAGAGCCCAACTAAAGCAAACACTGATCACTATCATGGTGTCTTTAAATGAAACTCAATAAATCATTAGCATCTAACCCTCTGTTCATTCTCAATAACAACTTCTGTAGACGCATGGCAAAAGTCAAACTGTTTAGTAATAAGTGAAGCTGGTAATGCTGTTTATTAGGGCTGGGCGATATATCGCGCGATATTGTTAGGCGCATAGTTTGTTATTACACACCCAGTGTCCCGCGGGCGGGACGTCAGACCACTAACGGGTTAAGTTAATGAGATAACTAAGTGATTAATTTAGTGATGATTGACTATTATTGAAGACACCTGATGTTAACAAGCAGAATCACAGAAGGAGAAAATCACAAATTGTAAGTTACCATTGTGGTGATGGGTGTTTGCTTTAGTTGGTCTCTTGAGCCTTATGAGATTACTTTAGACTTTGTTTGGCTGTTGTATCTGAGTTATAACTGCCAGATGAGCAAAGAAAAAAAAAGTGATTTGATGGTGTTGGTTATATTATGACATTCATCATTTGATCTTGATCACTGAACTAATTAAGATCCTTCTTTCTGCTTCCGATGTATGTTGTTGCTTGCAGCATTACTGTAAATTCGCATAAATGCCCAGAATTTTTTATATAATATAAAAGATTTCTTATAAGTTATTAAAAAAAAAAATTTTTTAGGCATACACAGACGTCAAGATTCAGTCTATGCATCTCAACAATGGTGACGAGCAGAATATTCAATTAGGTAAAGTAAATTACATAGACAATTCAGATCATAATTTATTCATACCGCAATGCATGATGGGAGCCATTAATGAGTTGTGATTGGTGGCAGCCACTGCAACATGCTTTATTATTGTCACCATTGTTGAGATTCACAGGCTGATTATTGATGTCTGTGTTTCTAAATAAATTAATTTGAAAGTCTTTTGATCAGGACAATGTTTATTAAATATTTTTGAATTACAAGTAAAATACTGATAATCGTAAGCTGAAGAATCACAAAACTGCAGCTAATAAATCAAACCAATATTTCAATAAGTTTACTTTTTCAGATCATAACATGATTATGTCAAAACATAACCAACACTATCAGATCACACTTTACTTTGTTCATGTAACTGTTATAAATCAATAACAGCAGACAAACAACAGCAAAATTTAAAGTATTCATGTAATGGTCAAGACCCCAACTAAAGCAAACACCCATCACAATAATGGTAACTTACAATTTGTGATTTTCTTCTTCGGTGATTCTGCTTGCTAACATCAGGTGTCTTCAATAATTCTCAATAATCACTTAATTAATCTCTTAATTATCTCATTACCTTTAACACTCTTGAGTGTTAATTTAACACTCTTATTTTAACACTTTACACTCTTGAGTGTGGACTCATATACACTCACAGCCCCAGGAGTGTTAATTTAACACCGCTCCATCTGAAAGCAGGTGATGGCGATTTACTACTAATCAAGGAACCGGCTTTACTGATGAGATGCGCATAACAATATCGCGCGATATATCGCCCAGCCCTAGATTGAGTATTGATTAAAGTTTTGTTACGCTAATTTGGAAGAATTTCTGTTAATGTTGGTTTTATGATAGTTACCACCATGGTGACAAATGGTGCATGCGGCTTGATTTGAGAGCAAAAAAAAATATTTTTATTGTTACACTCATACAGCAAGTGCTGTATAACATACTATTGTTAGCATGATAACATAATAGTATGTTAGCAAACTAGCTTGTTAAAACTATAAGTTAATACTAATGAATGTGTTCATATTGAGATTACATGAAGGTTTTTAGTTAAATGTATGAAATAGTGTACTCTGATTTTAATTGTTCTTAACTTGCAATTAAAATGAATATTTATTAACACAACGTTTCGGTCACACGACCTTCATCAGTTCCTTATCTGCTGAAACGACCTACCTAATTGGTCTTGTTATCCTACGCACCCTATCACCTGCAGGTGTGCGATGGAGTTTGTTCACTAATTGTTCTTAACTTGAAATGATTAATTGTTCTTAACTTGAAATGTTTAATTGTTCTTAACTTTAAATGTTTAATTGTTTTAACTTTAATTGTTTTAACTTGAAATGTTTAAGTACAAACTTAAAATCTGCCAGTTCTGCTTACTTAATCTTTGAATTTCAAAACTTAAAAAACTGAGGCAATCGATTGCCTTAAATTTTTTTGAGTTCTGCTAACTTATTCGGGTTTACAGTGTACTCAACAACAATTAGCGCATATCGCATATTTTCCCAGTATCGTGCAGCCCTAGCTGAAGCATTTTTTTCAATCTATAAGAATAATATAATCAACCTATGTTTGCCTATAGTTTAAAGTTAAAGATATTAATATTAATAAGTTGAGTCTTATTATTATTATTTGACGTGATTCCACATTTCTTGTTTGTATGAAGGCTAAATAGAAATAAAATATTAACAATATATTTAAATATATCCCTTTCTTTTGTCTTTCCTCTCTCTCATTTCTCTCTTTCCTTTGTTGAAAATTTTCACTCATACTGAAAGTTACGATCTTTTACTATCGCCCGCCATTTTAAGTGTAAACATTCTTAACCACCGTAAAGTTCGGCATCTCTTAATATCTGTGGCACAAACTACAGTTCTATTAGCACATAATACTGTTGTGTCTTACTACATGATGATTTATTATTGTAGCTTACCTGGAAAAATAGATAATAAAGACATGTTATGTTGGAAACACTCTCCGTTGCGTGTAACACCAGAGCTCACTCATTCCGAACTGGGGATATTTATCTGTATCTTTTAAACTGTCAATAAACACTGAGGGCCACACATAATTACACCAATCATAAAATTGCCATTAGGAAAATATAGGAACAAATATTATAGAACACAAATTATTGGTTGTTGTTCAGCTGTGTATTTGTTTTCTTTAAGCTTTTTGACAAAGTTCAGAAGAAATTGGTATTGACATTTATGTCCCCCTCACTTCTGAAATGATATATGAATAAATAATTAGCCCAAAAAGAAAATATGAATAATTAAGTATAAATAGTTATAATTAATTATAAATGTTGAAATCAGCTGTAAGAATTAACTTGATGTTGAATAATTATTTCCACAATCAACTAACCAGTTCGTCCACTGAACACTCAGTGTTAACTGTATATTAAATATAAGTAAATTCCTGAAGCGATTAATTTAGTGATGATTGAGCATTATTGAAGACACCTGATGACAGTTAACAAGACAGTTAACAAGCAGAATCACTTAAGGAGAAAATCACAAATTGTAAGCCACCGTTATGGAGAATAGTGATTGCTTTAGTTGGTCTCTTGACCCTTATGTGTTTACTTTAGATTTTGCTTGTCTGCTGTATCGGAGTTATAACTGCCAGATGAACAAAGAGAAAAGTGATTTGATGGTGTTGGTTATGTTATGACAATAATCGTTTGAACTTGATCACTGAACTAATTAAGATTCTTCTTTCTGACTTAGATTTATGTTGTTGGTTACAGCATAACTGTGATTCTGCATAAATATCCAGAATTGTTGATAAAATATAAAGGATTTCTTAAAAGTTGTTTTAAAAAAAATCTTTCTTTTAGGCACACACAGTCGTCAAGATTCAGTCTATGCATCTCAACAATGGTGACGAGCAGAATATTAAATTAGGGAAAAGTAAATTACATAGACAATTCAGATCATAATTTATTCATACCGCAATGCATGATGGGAGCCATTAATGAGTTGTGATTGGTGACAGCCACTGCAACATGCTTTATTATTGTCACCATTGTTGAGATTCACAGGCTGATTATTGATGTCTGTGTTTCTAATAAATTCATTTGAAAGTCTTTTGATCAGAACAATGTTTAATAAATATTTTGAATAATAAGTAAAGCACTGATAATCATAGGCTGAAGAATCACTAAACTGCTGCTAACAAGTTAAACCAAACTATCTCAATACGTTTCCTTTTTGAGATCACAGCATGATTATGTCAAAACATTACCAACACTATCAGATCACACTTTACTTTGTTCATTTAACTGTTATAAATCAATAACAGCAGACAAACAACAGTAAAATTTAAAGTAAACATATAAGGGTCAAGAGTCCAACTAAAGCAAACACCCATCGCCATAACCGTGGCTTACAATTTGTGATTTTCTTCATCAGTGATTCTGCTTGTTAACATCAGGTATCTTCAATAATGCTCAATCATCACTAAATTAATCACTTAATTATCTCATTAATTTTAACACTCTTGAGTGTTAATTTAACACTCATATTTTAACACTTTACACGTGTGGACTCATATACACTTCCAGCCCCAGGAGTGTTAATTTAACATCGCTCCATCTGAAAGCAGGTGATGGTGATTTACTACTAATCAAGGAACCGGCTTTACTGATGAGATGCGCATAAAAATATCGTGCGATATATCGCCCAGCCCTACATGTGGCATTGCTAGTCAGAGGTGTAAAGTCCAGGTTCAGAAAGTAAAAGTCCCCCTCAGTATTTTGTTCCAATCACCTGGATTTGCTAATTCAGCAGGAGAGAGAACTAATTAGTGAAATCAGATGACTGAGTTTATGGGTGGAATAAACATATGGCAGGACTTTTGCTCTGTGGCCCCTGGATTACCCACCTCTGCTAATATGTACCTTTGAGGGACTAATATGTACTCTTTAGATACAAAACTACCGCCACAGTGACAGCTTTTGTACCTTTTTTTCTGAGAGTGTAATTATAGTCAACACCTGCAAGTGTACACTTTGAAAAGTAAAAATGACAGAAGGTTATGTTAATTCAACTTTATTAAAACTGCATATGGTAATCAAATTGCACTTCCAAAAGTCATACATTTGTGAAAAAAAAAATATGAATATACAACTTTATTTTAAGTATAATAAATAAAATATAAAAAGCAAAGATGAGAACATTTAATGAACAAAACCGTGTTATGTACATGGCAGACAGTAGTCGAAAGCCGGGCGATAAAGTTCGGTAACCACACAGCAAAATCCCCAGTGTTAAATTAACACTCCTCAGTGTTTATATGTGTCCACACTACAGGGTGTTAAAAATTAACACTGAAGCAGTGTTGAAGTTAATGAATTAATTAAGTTAACACTGAAGCAGTGTTGAAGTTAATGCAATAATTAAGTGATTAATTAAGTGATGATTGGCCATTAGTGGTGACACCTGATGATAACAAGCAGACTCACTGAAGGAAAGAGAAACAAGAACAGAAAAAAGAGAAACACAAGAACTACTGACTTCGAGCCATTATTGCACTTATTATTTTACCAGTTTGACTTTATTTCTGTCATACATCTACACATGTTCTTATTTAGATTTAACAGAAGTTTAGATGGTAATGTTTTATGGAATGTTTCGTTTCATGTCACCATTATGGTGGACAGTGGTTGCTTTAGTTGGGCTCTTGACCCTTTCCTTTTTAACATTAGTATTTTTCTGGCTGCTCCAACTCTGTGTTTATAAAGCATATGTGTTGTGGCAAGAGAAACTATGTTTTGGGCTGTGTTTCCTGAAAAGATCGTAAGCCTAATTTGATCGTACAGACCATATGTTGCAGTTGGTCTGCAATCAAGTTAAGTTTAAGATGCAGTCCTGGTTATGTTTCAATGATGAAATACTAGTGAGGTGATTCAATGATGTCACCCAACATTATAAACTGATTATCTAAGTGTTTTATTAATATTTCACTACAGTAGTTTCTTTCAGCAATGTTTTAAAGATCTGAAGGATTTACCTTCAGATCACACACTGACATCAAGAATCTACATATGAATATTCTCAACAATGGTGACAATCAAACAAATGCTTAATGTTGCAATGCATGATGGGAGCCACCAATCAGAGTGCATCAATGGCTGACATCATGCATTGCAGCATGAACAAATTATGAAGCTGAATTGTCCTGTAATTTTCATTGTTTTTTCTGTTGGCTTTTATTTTGCTATTGTTTTGTTCTGACTTTAGTAGCTTGTTGTGTGATGTTCAGAGTTGATCTGTTTGTCACTAGTTTGTTTATTGTCACCATTGTTGAGACTCATATGCTGATTCTTGATGTCTGTGTGTTTAAACACAATAACTTCTTTGCTCAAAGTATTTTCAAAATTTTTGATATTGCTGTTGGATTTCAAACTGTAGAATCTCAGAGCTATAACCACCAATACTAAAACAAGACATCAAGCATATAGTCAAAGATTTAGACTCTGAATGACATCAGTGAATCAGGACACTACATGATGATAATGTTTTTATCATCAAAACATATTCTGAGCAAATCATGTTTTCTCTTATAGTAACAAATGTGCTTTATAAACACAGAGTTGAAGCAACCAGAGAAAAACTAATATTAAAAAAATGAAAAGAGTCAAGAGCCCAACTAAAGCAAACACTGACCACCATAATGGTAACTTGAAAAGGAAAATTCCATAAAATATTACCGTCTAAACTTCTGTTGAATCTCAAGAACTTTTGTCGATGTATGACAGAAATAAAGTCAAACTGGTAATAATAAGTGCAACAATGTGTAATGACTTAAAGTCAGTTGTAGTTCTTGTGTTTCTCTTTTTTCTGTTATTGTTTTTTCTCTTTCCTTCAATGATTCTGCTTATTAACATCAGGTGTCACCACTAATGGCCAATCATCACTTAATTAATCACTTAATTATTGCATTAACTTCAACACTGCTTCAGTGTTAATTTTTAACACTCTGTAGTGTGGACACATATAAACACTGAGGAGTGTTAATTTAACACTGGGGATTTTGCTGTGCAGAGTCATTCCAGGAAACATCCACAAATCCAGAGGAGCAAAGAAACTAATGAGACTAAATATAAATAGTATTAATAGCAGACAGGCTACATTAGTCACATTAGAAAATGAAGTTGTAGGTTGTGTTTGAATAATTACGTATCTTATTTTGCTGAGATAGGCTAAAATAAACGCAATACTCACTAGGGCTGGGCGATTTAAATCGCGATATTGTTATGCGCATCTCGTCAGTAAAGCCGGTTCCTTGATTAGTAGTAAATCGCCATCACCTGCTTTCAGATGGAGCGGCATTTAGGGCTGAGGAGATAATTAAGTGATTAATTTAGTGATGATTGAGCATTATTGAAGACACCTGATGATAACAAGCAGAATCTCTGAAGGAGAACATCTCAAATTGTAACCATTAAGGTGATGGGTGTTTGCTTTAGTTGGGCTCTAGACCATTATATGTTTACTTTAATATTTACTGTTGTTCGTCTGCTGTTATTAATTTATAACAGTTAACTGAACAAAGTAAAATGTTATCTTATAGTATTGGTTATGTTTTGACATAGTCATGCTATGATCTGAAAAAGGTAACATATTGAGATAGTTTGATTTAACTTGTTAGCAACAGTTTTGTGATTCTTCAGCCTATGATTATCAGTACTTTACTTATAATTCAAATTTAATAAACATTGTTCTGATCAAAAAGACATTCAGACATCAATAATCAGCCTGTGAATCTCAACAATGGTGACAATAATAAAGCATGTTGCAGTGGCTGCCACCAATCACAACTCATTAATGGCTCCCATCATGCATTGCGGTATGAATAAATTATGATCTGAATTGTCTATGTAATTTACTTTTCCTCATTGAATATTCTGCTCCTCACCATTGTTGAGATGCATAGACTGAATCTTGACATCTGTGTCTGCCTAAAAGAATGATTTTTTTAAACAACTTTTAAGAAATCTTTTAAATTGCATCAAAAATTCTGGCCATTTATTCAGATTCACCGTTAAGCTGTAACCAACAACATAAATCGAAGTCTGAAAGAAGGATTTTCATGAGTTCAGTGATCAAGTTCAATTGATGGTTGTCATAATATAACCAACACCATCAGATCACTTTTAATCTTTGTTCAACTGGCAGTTTTAACTCAGATACACCAGCCAAACAAAGTCTAAAGTAAACACATAAAAGGGTCAGAGCCCAACTAAAGCAAACACCCATCACAATAATGGTAACTTACAATTTGTGATTTTCTCCTTCTGTGATTCTACTTGTTAACATCAGGTGTCTTCAATAATGCTCATTCATCACTAAATTAAGCACTTAGTTATCTCATTAACTTAAACACTCTTGAGTGTGGACTCATACACTCCCAGGAGTGTTAATTAAACACTGGATGTTTCGCTGTGTACAAAGAGCCGTAGTTAACTGACAAGCTGAGCCATATCGCATTAAATATCGCTGGCGATACGTCCGCGATATTAATGCGATATGGCTCAGCTTGTCAGTTAATTACGGCTCTTTGTAGTAAATGCCGCTCCATCTGAAAGCAGGTGATGGTGATTTACTACTAATCAAGGAACCGGCTTTACTGACGAGATGCGCATAACAATATCGCGATTTAAATCGCCCAGCCCTAACTCACGTATCCTTGCTCGATGAAGAATGAGCCCTTTTTTTCAAATTTAAAAGTCTGATTTCGTGCTTCAGGGCAGTGACGAGTACATATGTAGTCCAGTGGTTAAGACACCATTGGCACAACCTTAAGCAATGGCCCTGAACGATGGTTTAATGTCAACATTGTGACAACGCTGTAACAACCTTCACCACACAACGTATTTATAGCAACCTTTTGGCCATGTTGATAAAACGTTGTTAGACGGTTGGGTATGTTGTGCCAACATACTGTGTTTGATGGGGATGTTGTCAGTGTAAATAGAGGAGGAGTGCTCAATAACTGAAACTGGGTGTGTTTGATCAAGACGGATTAAGTCAACTTGACCTCTTTGTCTCTTTATATTTCTCTAGTTATTAGTTAGTCATGACTAGTTTTCAATCATCACTTAATTAATCACTTATTTATCTCATTAACAATCTTTAGAGTGGGACCATGTGCTCTGAGTAGAGTTGATTTAACACTGGGGATTTTGCTGTTTAACTACACTGTTAACCCTTGCTGTAAAAAAAGGCCAAATTCTGACAATATCATACCATTTTCCATTAAAACAGTAATATACCGTAGAAAACAAAACTAGCCTACAGGAATATACTGTGGATTAACCTGTTAAACTGCAACCCCACTTTTGAAAAATCCCAAGAAATGACATACCCAAACTGAAACAGATACAGTTCATGATCCCTTTGCACTAAAAGCACAAGTATGATCTCATTTGAAAGCTGACACCTGGCAGTTTATTGTAATGTAGAATTAATTATTGTCATAATGACAATTTTTTTTATAAATAGCTTCAAAGTTTTGTAAAGTTATTAGAAATAATTTTTTATGAAACATCCTCATGAAAATAAAATTGAAGTTGGCACTGGAGCAATCTAGAAATGCACTACAGCTAATGCCACATGTCTAAACATTTTATGTTTAAAATCTTAAGATAATAAGTCCAAAACTCTGTATTTAGTGAAATGTTTTTCAAGACCATGTCAGGTGACTTTATTTTGATTTGATGCTAAAATGCTACTGATGTTTATTGTCATCTTCTAACCATCTATCCAGTATATTGTCTTTATTGTTTTGTGGTGCAGACGAGCCCCATTCAGTCTCAGTCTCCCCCTGCACACATTCACACCTCTCCAGCCTGGTTATGGCTGTAAATATGCATTTCTTTTGTCTGCATTATAGTTACTAACGACTGGCCATTCACAGGCTATTCATATGGTTTCAGTCACTAATTTCTTTTCTCAAAGTTCACTCACATTCTAAACTGTTTTAAATGCATTTCTTGAATAAAGAAACATTTCAGTAAGCATTCAAAAAATAATAAAAATATAACTTCTAGGTGGCAGGTGCACCTATGGCTAGCTAGCATGTTACACCATCAATACACGACAATTTATGAGATTAAAACCATGTTTGTGCTTATAAACTTACTTTATAAAGCAAATCGAGTATTTTAAATAATTTTCTGTGATCTAATTTGGCTTCAGATAAAAAAATCAGACAGAAAATATACTATTGGATAGTGTTCTGCACAACGATTCTATATAGATTAGCATTACATTATAAATATAATCTATCCATCCATCCATCCATCTTCTACCGCTTATCCGGGGCCGGGTCGCGGGGGCAGCAGTCTAAGCAGGGATGCCCAGACTTCCCTCTCCCTAGATACTTCCTCCAGCTCTTCCGGGGGGACACCGAGGCGTTCCCAGGCCAGCCGGGAGACATAGTCTCTCCAGCGTGTCCTAGGTCTTCCCCGGGGTCTCCTCCCGTTGGGACATGCCCGGAACACCTTCCCAGGAAGGCGTCCAGGAGGCATCCGGAAAAGATGCCCGAGCCACCTCAACTGACCCCTCTCGATGTGGAGGAGCAGCGGCTCTACTCTGAGCTCCTCCCGAGTGACCGAGCTTCTCACCCTATCTCTAAGGGATCGCCCAGCCACCCTGCTGAGAAAGCTCATTTCGGCCGCTTGTATCCGGGATCTTGTCCTTTCGGTCATGACCCACAGCTCATGACCATAGGTGAGAGTAGGAACGTAGATTGACTGGTAAATCGAGAGCTTCGCCTTGCGGCTCAGCTCCTTCTTCACCACGACAGACCGGTACAGGGACCGCATTACTGCAGAAGCTGCACCGATCCGCCTGTCAATCTCCCGTTCCATCCTTCCCTCACTCGTGAACAAGACCCCAAGATACTTAAACTCCTCCACTTGAGGCAGGAGCTCTCCACCAACCTGAAGCGGGCAAACCACCCTTTTCCGACTGAGAACCATGGCCTCGGATTTGGAGGTGCTGATTTTCATCCCAGCCGCTTCACACTCGGCTGCAAACCGTCCCAGTGCATGCTGGAGGTCCTGGCTTGATGAGGCCAACACGACAACATCATCCACAAAGAGCAGAGATGAAATCGTGTGGTCCCCAAACCTGACCCCCTCCGGCCCCTGGCTGCGCCTAGAAATTCTGTCCATAAAAATTATGAACAGAACCGGCGACAAAGGGCAGCCCTGCCGGAGTCCAACACGCACCGGGAACAAGTCTGACTTACTGCTGGCAATACGAACCAAGCTCCTGCTCTGGTCGTACAGGGACCGGATAGCCCTTAGCAAAGGGCCCCGGACCCCATACTCCCGGAGCACCCTCCACAGGCCGCCGCGAGGGACACAGTTGAATGCCTTCTCCAAATCCACAAAGCACATGTGGATTGGTTGGGCAAACTCCCATGAGCCCTCCAGCACCCTGTAGAGGGTATAGAGCTGGTCCAGTGTTCCACGACCGGGACGAAAACCACACTGTTCCTCCTGAATCCGAGGTTCTACTATCGGCCGGATTCTCCTCTCCAGTACCCTGGCATAGACTTTCCCAGGGAGGCTGAGAAGTGTGATCCCCCTATAGTTGGAGCACGCCCTCCGATCCCCCTTCTTGAAAAGAGGGACCACCACCCCGGTCTGCCAGTCCAAAGGTACTGTCCCCGACCGCCATGCGATGCTGCAGAGGCGTGTCAGCCAAGACAGCCCCACAACATCCAGAGACTTGAGGTACTCAGGGCGGATCTCATCCACCCCCGGTGCCTTGCCACCGAGGAGTTTCTTGACTACCTCGGTGACTTCAGCTTGAGTGATGGACGAGTCCGCCTCCGAGCCCTCAGCCTCTGCTTCCTCAATGGAAGACGTGACGGCGGGATTGAGGAGATCCTCGAAGTATTCCTTCCACCGTCCGGTGATATCCCCAGTCGAGGTCAACAGCTGCCCACCTCCACTGTAAACAGCGTTGGTAGGGCACTGCTTCCCCCTCCTTAGGCGCCGGACGGTTTGCCAGAATCTCTTCGAGGCCGACCGATAGTCCTTCTCCATGGCCTCACCGAACTCCTCCCAGGCCCGAGTTTTTGCCTCCACAACCACCCGGGCTGCAGTCCGCTTGGCCCGTTGGTACCCATCAGCTGCCTCAGGAGTCCCACAAGCCAGCCAGGCCCGATAAGACTCCTTCTTCAGCTTGACGGCATCCCTTACTTCCGGTGTCCACCACCGGGTTCGGGGATTGCCGCCTCGACAGGCAGCGGAGACCTTACGGCCACAGCTCCGAGTGGCCGCGTTGACAATGGAGGTGGAGAACATGGTCCACTCGGACTCAATATCTCCAGACTCCCTCGGGATCTGGTCGAAGCTCTGCCGGAGGTGGGAGTTGAAGATCTCTCTGACAGGAGATTCGGCCAAACGTTCCCAACAGACCCTCACAGTACGTTTGGGTCTGCCGAGTCTGTCCAGCTTCCTCCCCCGCCATCGGATCCAACTCACCACCAGGTGGTGATCAGTTGACAGCTCCGCCCCTCTCTTCACCCGAGTGTCCAAGACATACGGCCGGAGGTCGGATGAAACGACCACAAAGTCGATCATCGACCTCCGGCCTAGGGTGTCCTGGTGCCATGTGCACTGATGGACACCCTTATGCTTGAACATGGTGTTCGTTATGGACAAGCTGTAACTAGCACAGAAGTCCAATAACAGAACACCACTCGAGTTCAGATCAGGGGGGCCGTTCCTCCCAATCACGCCCCTCCAGGTGTCACTGTCGCTGCCCACGTGGGCGTTGAAGTCCCCCAGTAGAACGACGGAGTCCCCAGTCGGAGCACTTTCCAGCACCCTTCCCAGAGACTCCAAGAAGGCTGGGTACTCTGCACTGCCGTTCGGCCCGTAAGCACAAACGACAGTGAGAGACCTATCCCCGACCCGAAGGCGTAGGGAAGCGACCCTCTCGTTCACCGGGGTGAACTCCAACACATGGCGGCTGAGCTGGGGGGCTATAAGCAAACCCACACCAGCCCGCCGCCTCTCACCATGGGCAACTCCAGAGTGGTGAAGAGTCCATCCTCTCTCGAGGAGTGTGGTTCCAGAGCCCAAGCCGTGCGTAGAGGTGATCCCAACTATCTCTAGTCGGAATCTCTGAACCTCACGCACAACCTCAGGCTCCTTCCCCGCCAGAGAGGTGACATTCCATGTCCCTAGAGCTATATAATATAAATATAATCTATTATTATGGAAATACCTGGCATGGATTGAAAAACACAGGTAACTCAAATATCATAGCAAACATGTTTATTGTCTTCAAAACGACTGTATCTCCATGTTACAGCCATAGTTACAGCGCGATCTCTTGTTAGCTGTGTGTGTGTTCGAGGCTTCCTGGATTGTCACATGATTATGGCACTTCTTCATGTTCTAATACTGTGCACAGGGCGGCGAGGGCGCCCTCAGGCTATTGGTATGAATTGAAAACACAGTATCAGAGTATGCAAACGCTCATAATGATTACATCGACGCATTTGGGTATAAACTCAATAAATATTCCTGTCTATAGAAATCTGATGTAAACCTATAAGAATATATCAATATTTCTCCAAATCTGCACATTTTTTAGCTAAAAGCCCGGAAGGACGTTGTTTTGTGTATCGCTGTCATGACGACGGCACGGGAGTTTTTTTATGAATGAAAGCGGCTGACGCGCATAATTTATATCAAAGGTATCGACTCATTTTTTCATTTCATAACTCCTGACACAAATTAGGAAATAACTGTCGCCATAAGTTTCTCAGAATACAATAGTGGTCAAATTCTGAAACTTGAGTCTTATATCTTTTTAATGATGTATAGTTTGTCAAGGTATAACATTAAATCTGATAGTAACTTTGAACTATATATAAATAAAACCGCTTCAGTGCGCCCGCGCTCTGGCAATCGTTAACAGGTTAACAGTGCTCAAAGTCGACACTCAGAGAGTTCACTAATATAGTCCCCTTGAATGTAAATAAGTGAGTGAATTGAGAAACTGATGAACACCCGATAAGCAGAATCACTGAAGGACAGAGAAACAAGAACAGAAAAAAGAGAAACACAAAAACTACAATTGACTTCCAGGAACACTGAGTGTGAAACCAGTTTAACATAATTTATTTCATACATGTACAAAAGTTCTTGTTGAGAATTAACAGAGATATAGTTAATAATAAAGTTTGTTGTCACCATGATGGAGATCAGTATTTGCTTTAGTTGGTCTCTTGTCCCTTGACTACTTACCATTCATCTCTCTCTGGCTGGTGTAACAGTGAGTTTATAAAACACATTTGTTATGGCAAGAAAGAGCCAAGAAGAAGATGATCTATGAACTCTCCTGGAAGAAGATGATCGATGAACTCTCCTGGGAGTTTATTTGGCTCCAGACTCAAGAGTGTTAAAGTTAATGAGATAATTAAGTGATGCATTGAGTGATGATTGATCATTATTGAAGACACCTGACGTTAACAAGCAGAATCACTGAAGGAGAAAATCTCTTTTTAAAGTTACCGTTATGGAGATCAGTGTTTGCTTTAGTTGGGCTCTTGACCCTTAAACTAATAACTTTAGATTTTGTTTGGCTGTTGTATCTGGGTTATAACTCTCAGATGAACAAAGAGAAACGTTGATCAGGTGGTGTTGGTTATGTTTTGACATAATCATAATTTGACCTGAATCACAAAACTCATTTAGAGAGTTAAGTTTACCTTGATGATTATAGCAGCCTGTGATTCTAATATTATGCCATGTTAATCATTTTCAATGTAATCAGAAAGATTTCTTGAAAGTTGTTCTGATCAAAAGACTTTGAAAAAAAAATATTATTTGGACACACTGACACCAAGAATCAGCCTGTGATTCTCCACATTGGTGACAATAATAAAGCATGTTGCAGTGCATTCTGGGTGCCACCAATCAAAACTCATCCATGGCTCCCATCATGCATTGCGGTATGAATAAATTATGATCTGAATTGTCTTGTTTTCCTAATTGAATATTCTTTTTGTCACCATTGTTGAGATTCATACACTGAATCTTGATGTCTGTGTGTGCCTAAAAGAAAGATTTTCGTTTTCTTTATCAGAACTAGTGATGGGAAGTCCGGTTCTTTTCCGCGAACCGGTTCTTTCGGACAGTTCGTTTCAATGAACCGGTTCAAAAAACCGGTTCACCAGTTCGTAATGACGTCAATTCTATCATCCCGGCGGAGAAATATACAATTAAATAAAGGCATTTGTAATCATAACTTCAGTTGAATAATAGTACTCATCGTCATAATCATCTTGGATAGGTTTCTTACATTTACGTTTTGAAAATGAACCCTGTAGGCCTAAGGAGATGCGCAAACGCGGATGTTTTCCATGTCTTGAAGTGAATAAACTGGTCTTCATCATTTTTATTTTATTTGTAATTAAATAAACTTACATTTCGCCGAATTCGGCCCCTCATTCAAGTCCTTGGTTCACCCGTGCTCATGTATCAACACAGCACATAGACAGTATATAAACACAGCATCAGTTGGCCAAAAGAAAGTTCGGTTCAGAGACGGTGCGATCACGCATGCGCAGTCTCTCCAGCTCATCGGTTCTCCGTATCGAACGTGTCCGAAAGAAACAGTTCTCGGTTCTGTACTGGTGATCCGAGAACTGCTGCAACAACCAGTTCTTGACTCGAGAACCGTAGCATATGCCTGTGTGTGAGCTGAGAACTACTGAAACCTTACTAGGCTAATTCAGTCGACTAAACTAAAAACTCGATGCATGTCTCCAGTATGTTTAATTCGTTATGTTTTGATTGACACATTATAAACATTTACTTTGCACCCTTTAAAACCTTGGCAAGAGTTTACGTCAAAAATGTATATCAACTTACTTAGAAATTAAATGATCTGTTCCAGAAAATAATGTTTTAGTAGGCTATAATAATAAATGTTTAGTTTTACAATCCATTCATTGTGTTTCCAATCTTTAAAATAATACAGTGAAAAGGCAGTAGCCTATGTGATAAACATGTTTCTAACATGTTTTATTTTGTTACACTTATTGATGTTCGATAAAATACTTCAGAAACATGCATTTCGTCCCTCTGAAAGAATTGCACTCATGCTCAGCTCATCAGCTCATCGGTTCTCCATATCGAACGTGTCCGAAAGAAACAGTTCTCGGTTCTGTACTGGTGGTCCGAGAACCGCTGTACCTGTACGTTCGGTAGTGCGCGCATGCTCAGTATCAACTGCTCGTGCTCATCACTTCTCTCAGCACAACATGTCTCAGTTCAGTGAACTGTTGGATTTACTGGAGTAACATATATGCCTACTCCAGGATATTGCTTTATTTTGAGTCGAAGGGACTGCCAGGACTCAGGCATGTCCGAAAGTGAGTAACTTTAGTAACTTGTTGTGGATCAGTGCTGACGCAAGACGCGAACTGTTTCGAACGATTCAGTCCGATTTAGTGTACTGGTTCGACCAGTTCACTAAAAAGAACCGGTTCAAAAGAACGATTCGTTCACAAACCGGACATCACTAATCAGAACAACTTTTAAGAAATAATTTGAATTATATTGAAAAATCTGGATCTTAATCTGTAGAATCACTGTGATGTTGTAATGACCAATTTCCATTTAAGTCAGAGATTACACAGCAAAATCCCCAGAGTAAAATTAACTCTGTTCAGAGAACATTTGGTCCCTCTCTACAGAGAGTTAAAATAACTCTGAAACAGAGTAAAAGTTAATGAGATACTTAAGTGATTAATTAAGTGATGATTGGGCATTAATGATGAACACCTGGTGTTAACAAGTTCTCAGCAGAGGAGGATTAAACATCTCCACAAATATCATTACCAGCTTCACTTATTACTAACTAGACTAACTTTATTTCTGTCATACGTTTACAGAAGTTCGTATTGAGAATTGAGGTTTAGATTTTGACGATTTATTGAAAATGTATGATCACCATTATCGTGATGAGTGTTTCCTTTAGTTGGGCAGTTTGACTCTAGCTTATATTTTTGAGTGTTTATGGTTTTTGTAACAGCTTTTACCAAAACATGTAATTTGTTGCAAAGAATGCCAGATGCAAAGATGTTTAGGTGATCTAGTTTTCAACAACAAAAAGTATAATGATGCACTTATATCATCACTGTCCAAAAGTGGTCATTTAATGTTAATAGATTATGTTCACTAACAATACTCTCTTGCCACAAATTGGACATTTTGAATTTTTTTAAATACATAAAAGGGAATTTTTTTTTTCTAAGACACAGACATCAAGAATCAGCTTATGAATCTCAACAATGGTAACATGTTTCATGCCGCAATGCATCCTGGGAGCCATGAGTTTTATACTATTGTGGCTCCCAGCATGCATTGCAGCATGAAGCATTTCACCATTGTTGAGATTCATAAGCTGATTATTGATGTCTTTGTCTAAAAAAAAACGAAAAAATTCCCCCTATTATGTATTTAAAAAATTCAAAATGTCCAATCTGTGAGATTTAGAGTATAGAGAATTGTTAGTGAATATAATCTATTAACATCAAATGACCACTTTTGGACATCTGCTGTTAAACACTATATCACCTGATCATCTTTGCTTTTGGTTTTCTTTGTAACAAATTACATGTTTTGGTAAAAGCTGTTACAAAAACCACAAACTCGCAAGAAGAGTCAAACTGCCCAACTGAAGGAAACACTCATCACTATAATGGTAATCATACATTTTCAATAAATCATCAACATCTAAACCTCTGTTAATTCTTAATAAGACCTTCTGTAGATGTCTGACAGAAATAAAGTCAGTCTGGGGTGCGTTTCCCGAAAGCATCGTGGGTTAACTATGGTCGCAAGTTCCGTCGTTACCAATAGAGTTCGATGGACATTGCGATGAACTTGCGACCATAGTTGGCCAACGATGCTTTCGGGAAACGCACCCCTGGTTAGTAATAAGTGAAGCTGGTAATGCTGTTTATGGAGTTGTTGAATCCTCCTCTGCTGAGAACTTGTTAACAGCAGATGTTCATCATTAATGCCCAATCATCACTTAATTAATCACTTAAGTAGCTCATTAACTTTTACTCTGTTTCAGAGTTATTTTAACTCTCTGTAGAGAGGGACCAAATGTTCTCTGAACAGAGTTAATTTTACTCTGGGGATTTTGCTGTGTAGGGTGTGATTGGGAAAACAGCCTCTGAGTGTCGACTTTGAGCGCTGTTAATTCACAGTATATTCCTGTAGGCTACTTTTATTTTCTACGGTATATTACTGTTTTAATGGAAAATGGTATAATATTGTCAGAATTTTACAGCAAGGGTTAACAGTGTAGGACATAACATAACAAACCTTATTACACTTACAGCCCCAGGAGTGTTAATTTAACACCGCTCCATCTGAAAGCAGGTGATGGCGATTTACTACTAATCAAAGAACCGGCTTTACTGATGAGATGCGCCTAACAATATCGCGCGATATATCGCCCAGCCCTACTTATTTCCATTAAGAGGAGCATCAAGATCGTGTATTGACAATGCAAAAGTCAAGTACTCTGTAAAGTCTCCTCCAGCACATCCCAAAGACTTTCACTGATTTATATAAATAATATTAATTTCACGAGGCTGTACGCACAGTTCCAGAGAGATTTGTGTATTTCTCAACACTATAATCCAGAGCCTTCAGCAGCCACTCCATGTTCTCCTCGTCTCTCTCTGCTCCAGCCCTGTGTTTTAAGTGCTCAAATATGTTGGTGATTAGCAGAGCTAAACGTTTCCTCTGAGACTTGTCCTTTGGGATATAAACCTATGAAACAAAATCCAAAATGAACAGAATTAAAACAAAAGCAACAGAACCAATGTCTGGAGCAACATTAGAGTTGGGTATCTTAGGAGGAGCATTAGTGTTAACACTGATCCAGGTTAAATCAGTCAAAAGTGATTTGAAACAGAGATACTTTTTTCTCTCTTGTAAGAATTTCAGTCTTCAACTGTCGGCTGCATGGAGTCATTGTGTCTGGACTCGCACTGGACTGGACTGGACTCGCACTGGACTGGACAGGCTCCTCCTCCACAGACACTGGAGCATTTCTGCTCTCCTCCAGAATAGATGGATGAGCTGAAGACAGAAAAACACACGTTTTACATCATTCAATATATTTAAAGATGTAGCAACTGCCCATTGAACAAACAGTAGAAAGTCTGCACTAAATATATTTTTTTAGCCTTTCTAAAACAATGTATAACATAAAATTGGGAATACTGTGTTCATGTACAGAAAAATGTCCCATTCATGTATATTTCTCTTTGCTTGTTTTTCTATAGAATTTAGAGCATTACACTCATAGTCTTTAAACCAGTATAAACAGGTTTTTCTTACCCTCCTTAAGTTTCAACTCAAGGCGATGTGCAAGATCATTTTGTTTGATGTTACGCAACACTTGGACTGCGATCCTGCCCGCATCTTCACTGTACTGTTGTACCATACAATGCAGGCTTGTGCAAAATTCAGAATTTCAGAATTGACCTCCATTCAATTCATGAATTGGAATTTGAATTGAATTTACTCCACGCCACAGGACGTTGAATTGAATTTGAATTGGAATGACAGGAAGTGGAATTACATTCATGGCAATTCAAAGAAATTCCACACAGTCACACAACAGAAAGAATGTGTTGAGTCTCACATGCATTCAGTTTTAGGAAGGTTACTTTGGAAATGTTATTGCTTATTACTGTTATTAGTTACCCATTATAAATGTGGTTTGGATTACTTTATTTGGATAACTTTATCAATGCAAAGCAATTTCGTTTTAAGTTGATTAGTACACTCTTAAAACGGATGTGATAAAAACAACACAACCTGTGTTATATCTTAACACACCTGTGTGTCTAGTTAAGGACAACACATTTTGTGTTATTTTTACTCAACCAGTGTGTTATTGTTCTTAACACAGGGAGTGTGTTGAAACCTTTTACACACTAATGTGTTACAGTTACACAACTTGTGTCAGATATGTGTCACATGTGACTGTAGTCGGTGTGTATTTGCCAGAGTTACTTCCTGTTTTTACAACTGAGTGTTTGGACGAACACTGAAACGTATTGTTAACTTGTGTTTATGGAGTCCAGTGACGTTTAATAAAGAGTTTGTTTGAACATTTGGATGTTTTAGACATTATGAATCTACATAGACAAGCTTTTATTGAGAATTAACAGAGGTTTGATGTTGATGTTTCATTGAATGTTTTATTTGAAGTCACCAGAATTGTGATTAATGGCTCCTTTATTAGAGCTCTTGACCCTTTACTCTTCTTTTAGTTTTTCTCTGGCTGCTTTAACTGTATTTTAATAAAATACATTTGTTATGGTGAAAATGTGATCAGATGTTTCTTGATGATGTCATAATCAACAAGTGCTGATCTGATCAAGTTTATGAGTATATGGATGGTGTGCATTTAATTTATTTATTTGCTATTAGTTATAACAATCTTGTGACACAACATCATGCTATCCATCATAATAAAAAATGTTTTCTAAAAATTTTAATCTGCAGCAGAAACTAGACAAATACAGACCTGTGTTATTATGATGGTTATCAGTATATTACAAAGATATAAAACAGACTTTAATACTTTAGTGATATTTAATGATAACATTTATCAGTTTATGTAATATAACGGTTGTCCCGTGAAAACTAAAAGGTTCCTACTGTATTTTTTATGGTAAAGTACTGGGAACCACAGCTGATGTTTTTTTTTTACCACACATTTAAATCCTGCTGATGTTTTTTTTTTTTTTAAAGTAAGGTTGCTACCATATTTTTTACGGTAAAATACTGGCAACCAAGCTGATGTTTTTTACCGTAAATTTCACAGGTTTTTTTTACATTGTGTTTTTTTGCCCGTAAATTTAAATCCCGTTAAACATAAAAGGTTGCTACCTTATTTTTTTACGGTAAAATACTGGCAACCACAGCTGCCGGTTTTTTACCGTAAATTTCACAGTTTTTTTTTTTAACAGTGTAATCTATTTTTTTTTTTATTACAAGCATGCCATGTCATAATTATTCTTAAACAGAATTATGCTTGTATCATATTTGTTTTTTTATTGAAAAATTTTTTAGATTATAAATATTGTGAAAAAAAAACCGTAATCTCTAATCATTTCGGATAGCTGTATGCTATGCTACTATCTGATTTATTTATTTACCTTTATTAAAATGTATAATATAAATGTTTTAAATTCAAATAAAGAAATCCTTCATACCAGCCTTCTTTCCAGTCAACTAAGTGACATGAACTGTCTACTTTGCAGATAAATGTTAAAAATATGATGACAACTATAAGCAAGACCAGTGTTTCTCTGGATTCACGGATACATCACATCCTGTTTGTTTGCCATGTGGTTTGAATTTGAAGTTGATTCTTAATCAATTTTTATCAAATAATAATTTAACTTAAAGGCACACTATGTAATATTTTGGGATTAAAATATCCAAAAACCACTAGAACAATGTTATATAAATTTTGTTGATTTGTGTACTTACATTATCCCAAATGTTTCTAAGAATGTTTAAATCCAGAGAAATAAGCAGTTTTAACCAGGACACGTTTGTCGTCCATCAATGACGACATACCTGCGTTACCCTCGATTTCCAGTTTTATTTTGTAAAAACCATGGAAAAACCAAAGACGTTTAATATATTATGTGTTTTATTAGACAGGTGAGGAACTGTTTGGATACATTCATCGATAGAAAAATTAATCACTGTTATACAGTTCAACACAGTTAGTCTTTTTGTTTAAATCTCATTTCTTGGTTTACCGTGAGTACCATATTTACCATGCCCAATATCGATCTAGCTCACTGCAGTGTGCAACAAGTGTCTCATATAGTCGCCGCAGAGCGAACGCACAGAGTAGCATTATAACAACTTTCATCACACTCAAATATGATAAAACAGCGCTGTGTTACCCCATGATTCTGATGGGGATACCGGCTGTAGAGGTGAAGACAACAACTCCCATGATTCTGCCAAATCAAGGCATCATCAAGCTACGCCTTTGTTTTGAATGAGCGACCTCTATTGGCGAAAAGTTACATATTGTGGCTTTAATTAATCTTTGCTATTAAAATGGATGAACGCATCCTTGGAAATTTTTGATTTCGCTAGTTTTTATCTGTTTTCCTGAATAAATCCATCTAGTGCCACTCTAACCGGCTACCGCTAAGCTTGTTCATCCTCCCAGCCCTCCTCCACTCCGGCGCCGACACACCACAGACCCTGGTGCACCAGCAGTTGAAGGCTCGGGCGAAGACCTCCTACCCTCCGCCACCTCCAGTCTTCCAGATGTTCACCAGGAACCACTTCGCCTCTTATCACGAAATAGAAATCCAATGCTGTGATCATCAGAGACATCATTTACCGGCGTGTTCGGATCAGGCGTTTACACAACACCGTTTTCAACTAAAAACTGAAAACGTTTTAATTTACACGACAACAGTGTTTTGGGGGCCTGAAAACGCAAACTTTTAAAAACTTGTTTCAAAGAGGACTTTTTTGAAAACTATACCATTATTGTCTCAGTGTAAAAAAACAAACGTAAATTTGTGAAAACAGTGACATCATGTGCATCTACGTGTTCAGTCTATAGTCGCATAGTGTTTCTGTGCAAAGTAACATTGCCAACAACTAGTTGTTTTCGCAGATTCATGTGAACGGGGATCGTTTTGACAACATTGACATCTGTATGCGAAAAACGCAAAGAAAAAAGTTTCCAGTTTTAGTACATCATTGTCGTGTAAACACCCTAAAGTGTGCAGTGCTGGGGTCCTTCAGGACCAGGTTAAGAACCACACTTCTAAATGAATTGTTAATATCATGGTGTCATGAACAGAAACTGCTCTTTGTAAATAACTGGAAACATTTCTGGGAGTGATCTAGATTCTTCTGTGCTGATGGTCTGCACTCCACTCTAACACTCTAACAACTTAAACAAAACTATGGTAGCTATGTAGTCCAATTTATACAATGTCTCTTTTTCCCAAATAGTTGAGCACAAATAATATGTTTATTAAAGGAAAAATATCCCCGCTATCTCTTGAATTTATCCGCACTGTGTTGCTATAGGTGTCTTGAGCTGATCTAATCTTTCAGAGATTATTAGACTGTTATCAGAATCCTGTGTTTGGCTCCTGTTTTTCTTATGAGTGTCTTGTTTGTGAAACCCTTATTCATTGTTTTTAAGGCTTAGTTCATCTACAGTACATGCTATCTAAATATTGATGGCCAATTCACACTGCACAAAATACCTTGGCCAATGCATCAGTTACCAGATTACAGTAATTAAATATATCAAAAGAAAAATATAATTATATGTAAAAAATAAATATATATAAAATAAAATATATAAAAATTATATATAAAATATATGTACAATTAAATGTTTTTCCACAGTTTCAAAATAGGTGTATCATGGCTCTATATAGACGTTTACTAATAAAAATATTTACCCCTAAACCTAATTCTTAAAAACTTTTTTTTTTTTTAATGAGTATTGTGCATAATTTTGTATTCATGTTTAATTTATAAAATGTTACTAATACTTCTGGTAATGGGACTTGAATCTGTTTCTGAGAGGATCGTGATCGCAGCGCCCCCTCTTGTGTTCAAAAAAACTTTTTTGAACCCGTGATACTTGTCAAACTTTTCTACCAATGAAAGTTTGACATGTCATTAAATCAGGGAGTGTTTTGTTTGTTTAGTCTCTCAGCTTTTTCGCTGGTCAGTCAGTTGCTCTGCGGGAAATCTCGGTGTATGTACGCATGGTATTTTTCTCTTTTTAAATGTCTCTTGAGGAAGAGCTATCGTGTCCCGTGTGCACTGAGCTCTTCACTGACCCTGTGTTATTGAGCTGTGGTCACAGTTTCTGTCGTCAGTGCATTAATGATCACTGGACCTCGAGCAGATCCAGAAACTGTCCCGTCTGTCGACAGGTTTCACCTCAGCAACCAGTGTCCAATCTGAGCCTGAGGAACACCTGTGAGTCTTACCTGAGAGAGAACAACTCGAGGAAGGAGAGGGATAGAGAACATGTTTGTCAGATACACGGAGAGAAAATTGAGCTGTTCTGTCAAACGGATGAACAGGTTTTATGTTCTGAGTGTAAGAAACTTGAGCACAAACGGCACAAAATACAGCCGCTACAACAGGCTGTACGACAACGAAAGGTGAGAGGACGTTGAATGTGAAATAAGCATTTCATCAGCATGCCATGGCGTTATTAAATTAACATTCTTCATGTTCATCTTCATGCAGAGAGAGAAAGTGAAAGTGTGTGTATGTGTGTGTGTGTGTGTGAGAGAGAGAGAGAGATGGTGTGTGTGGGTGTGAGAGAGAGATAGTGTGTGAGAGAGATAGAGTGTGTGTGTGTGTGTGTGTGTGTGTGTGAGAGAGATAGAGAGTGTATGTGTTTGAGAGAGAGAGAGAGTGTGTGTGTGTGTGTGTGTGTGGGTGTGTGTGTGTGAGAGAGAGATAGCGCGTGTGTGTGTTTGAGAGAGAGAGAGAGAGAGAGAGAGAGAGAGAGAGAGAGAGAGAGAGAGAAAAAGTTTGTGTATACTGGTCCTAAAATTAACATTCACACAAATGTGAGTAAAAATCAGTGTTAGATGGCTGGTAACATTTTTATGAATGAGCATGCATCTTGTGAGGGTCATATTTTAGAGTCAAGTGTGTCACCATGATGGTGTTTGCTTTGTGGGCCTATTTGTATGAATGACACTGTGCTAAAAGTGTTAGTGTGAAAGCACTCCTACTCTCTGAATGTAACTTGCTCTGGATTGGTTTACTGCAGGACTCAGAGGGATTTGACTCATTCACACCCTGTTGATGAGGCTCCATTGGGTGTCTATCACAGACAGACCCTGTGGTAAATAAGCTTTTCTTTAAATGAATGCTGCATGCTAATTCTTTGTTTTGTCTTTAAAGGAGAAGCTGAAAGCAGCTCTTCGTCCAGCCGAGAAGAGCTTGTGGTCATTGCAAAATGGTGCGGCACAAGATACAAAGATCTCGGATTACAATCAGGTGACGAATTCCATTGCCATTTTGTTGTTGGTAAACTAGCCAGATTCCAGTAGAGGACTAAACTGGTTACAGTAGAAAAAAAAAATGGGGAGAGTTGTAATCCAAACTTTTTTTTTAATGTAGTTTCATATTTCATATTAAATGCTCTGAACTGTACTTTTAAGGCTTTGTAGACCTGGTTTGTCAACAAATATAGAACAAATAAATAAAATAAGTCTAAAATTATGTGTGTATTAGTGTTGTGTCAAATGGAGGTCTATAGACTGTTATGTAAAGTTAAAATCTAGATGTGAAAATCCCTTTTTGCACACAGACACGTACAACTTCTAATGTAGTTTCAGGAGGGTGGTGGTCATGTTATCAAACGAGAACATTCAAATATTACATTAAAAATGAACACTTAACCCACCCAGTCTCAAGTTCAGCAGACAGAGAGAAGAATCAGGGAGGAGTTTAAGAAAATCCACCGGTTCCTGAAAAAGGAGGAGGAGAGCAGGATAGCAGCTCTAAAGGAAGAAGAGAAACAAAAGAGAGGAAAGATGGAGAAGAGAAGGAAGGGCAGAATACATTCACTCTCAGACAGACTCCAAGAGGTGGAGGAGGGAATGAAGGATGACGACATCACTTTCCTTCAGGTGGGGGAGGGGATACACTTCACATACTCACACGTTTTGTTATTTTATTACAGTCTCTAATCTAGCTGTGCATTTTCACAGAATTACAACAGCCTTATGAACAGGTATTTATTCGTTTCTAAGTAAAAAAATATAATAGAGTTTAGTTGAGTCCAGTCGTTACTCTGAGAGCTGTGTGTGTGTGTGTGTGTGTGTGTGTGTGTGTGTGTGTGTGTGTAGAGCTAAATACACGCTTCCAGATGCAGAACTGAGTTCAGAAGCTCTTATTGATGTTCCCAAACATCTGGGCAACTTGAAGTACCAAGTGTGGGAGAAGATGAAGGACGTCTGCCCTTACTGTGAGTGCTAGACTTCTAGAAAAATAACTAATAGATGTCACCATACTTTCTCAAATGATTAATCACTGTACATTAGACAGATATAACATTACAGACTTGTATTACAATTTTTTTTGTAAATGAGACAGTTTCATTTAATTAAATACACGCTAGTTTGCGTAAATTTCCTGATTATAAAACTGAACATTGGATGAAGCCGATTCAAAATTCATGTTTGTTTTCTTGACATACTAAAGTTAAAAGTTTTTACAGAGGGGAGTTGTAGGTAGGGGTGGGCGATATGGAAAAAATATCATATCATATCACGATTTTTTTCAGGAAAATCACGATTCACGATTTTATCATGATTCTTTTTCATGTTGGTTTTACTATTTTGTGACTGAGCATTACAGCCAAACTAATGTCCAAATAAAATTTACAGTGCTTTATGTTTTCAGCTACAATACAGACATCATCAAAGTAGTCCATGTGACTACAGTGGCTCAATCTTAAGTTTATCAAGCAACAACAATACTTTTTTGTGCGCAAAAAGTAAACAAAAATAACGACTTTATTCCACTATTCATTTCCTTCTCTCTGGGCCTCGAGTGAGTTCACGTAGTGTAATAGCGTAGCGCGTCTGTGTTGTACGTCACACGCATCACACATGACCAGCGTCGGCCAATAGTGAGCCTACGTTGCCTTTCTGGACATGGACAGTATGCCGTCCATTGACTTTCAATGGAGGAACAGAAAGCTCTCGGACTAAATCTAAAATCTAAAATATCTTAAACTGTGTTCTGAAGATGAACGGAGGTCTTACGGGCTTGGAACGACATGAGGGTGAGTCATTATTGACATAATTTTCATTTTTGGGTGAACTAACCCTTTAAGGACAAGCGGCAGCATGTTTACTATTACTACTGTCTCTTTAAGAGCTGCATGCGACGCGTCTAATATACACGCATTTGACAAGCAGATTTTCTCTCAATGTTTGCTTTCACTTTAGACATAACTGACTTTGTTTATGTAAACCTTGTGTGTATTTGACAGTATTTGACAGTATTAGCACAATAAGACTAGAAATATAACTTAGTCCAATAACTAGGCGCTGTTAGACAGGCTTTTAGTGCATGTGAGCTTCACGTGTACGCGCTCAGAAACGCACACGTTAGAACAGCGCATCAGCACGCGAATTAAATGTTTAACCGACAAGGTATTAAAGCACATGCAAATTATGAACTTTTGTGAACTACAGTGTCCCGTAACATTTTATGTGAATATACGTCATGTTGTTCAGTATGTTGGGACAGAGGCGCCAGAACAGCAACTGATAGAATCCACGCAGATCGTGGAGACATTTTAATCGTCCACGATCAAAAATCATGATATCGCACACCCCTATTTGTAGGCCTATTTGTATGAATGACACTGTGCAAAAAAAGTGTTAGTGTGAAAGCATCTGAATGTAACTGGACTGGTGTCCGGATTGGTTTACTGCAGGTCATGCCTCAGATTCAGAGGGATTTGACACATTCATACCCTGTTGATGAGCCATGCTGTCTATTATCACAGACAGAACCTGTAGTAAATCACCTGTATGACAGCATGCTGCAGAAGTGCATTTTGAGAAAACAGATTTTAAAGATATGTATTGTAATTGAAATCTACAGAAGTAAATAGATAAAGTGTTATGAGAATATGTGCATTTTTTAAGGTTTCTTCCCACAATAGTCTGAAAGAAGTCATGCTATGAAATGTTATGGAAGCAAAACTCCCAAAAAATCTCCCAAACATCCCCAAATTGACAAGTGCAATAAAAACGATAGATTTGCCTGTTGTGTGTTTCCTTTAATTGACTGACAGATGATCTCTTCTTCTAATCTCTCCAGATCCCGTGATCCTGAACCCAAACGCTGCTCCACCAGACGTCTCTGTGTCCGATGATCTGACCTCTGTGACCTCATCATGTTTCCATCGGCAGGACAAGCACAAAGCTCTTCTTCTGCACAGGGACCGGATGGTGTTGGGAAGTGTGGGATATGGTGATGGCGTTCACACATGGGAAATCGAGGTGGGAAACAGTCGCCACTGGACACTAGGAGTGTGTTTTGGGTCTGAAGGAAAACCTCCTACACATCCTCTGACCCCTGAAAACGGCTTCTGGGGTCTCAGACGGGATGGATACTTGTACCATTTCCTGAGCACAACACTAATCTTCAAGCTGGAGACGAATCCTCAAGTAGTGCGAGTGAGGCTAGAGGATTGTTATGGCATGAAGGGAGGATGGTGGAGGAATGTGAGTTTTTATGACGCGTCTAATGATTGCCTTTTTGCCAACATTAGTGGAGTGCCTGCTGGGAAGGATCTCTTTCCATTTGTGATCCCAGAAGAGCCTTCTGTCCCACTGCGTGTCGTCCCAGCTAAAGTTACTCTGACCATTAAACCGTTTGAACCATTTAAACCAGTTGAACCGAAGCTATCCTTCAAGGAGAGACATCGAGTCTTGATCATCATCTGTTTTTGTGTCATTATGGCGATATTAGTGATTCTGTCACGGAATATTGATGACAAAGTGCATGAAAAGGAAAGCATTTAACAAGCTGTCCATTTACTGACATAATGGTCTGTTGCAATGCCCCAGACATTAGCAAACAAAAGGTTATGGACTGTCTTAATTGTCTAACTAAATCTTGGAGAAAGTTATGGTCTATGCTGCATTAATGTGGCGTGACCTGAAAAAGACAGGTGTCATCATTGCTAATATTTACACTTACTCACTACTTGCATCTTGATTTTAGTCTAATTATTGCATCACCATGTCCCTTTAATCGCCGTACTTCACCAGCTCCAAACAGGAGTGTGTGAAAGAGAGGAGGCATGAAGACGATCAGGGCTGGCGGTGTGTGACGACGCACATCTGTGATGAATGAAGCCTCGTAACCGCCACTATTAAATGCCGAGTGTATCCGGTCCTAATCCAACCGCTCTGTTGTGCGTTCCCCAAAAACAGTGTTAGTCAACTATGGTTTCAAGTTTCATCGCCTGTTGGTTTGGCCAACAATATTATTGTTATAGTTATACTCATAAATATTGTTCTTGTTGTGAATATATCTAAATGCTGGGGACAGTGTAAACATCTGTGGTAGAGTTTCTGTTGAACCGTCTCTTATTATTATTAATGTAGACATTTTCCACAGTAGTTGATCACTGATTTCAAACCAAATTACTTCTAAACTTTGAGATTAGGATAGATCCTTTATCCATCTCACAATATCCCCCAGTTCTTCCTATTGCTCCTCAGCAGTCAACAACAATCATGATGTTGAAAGCTGGTGCTACATATCTTTGTGATGTATATCTCCTTATAAGAACTGAACTGCTTGTGACTCATTATTATTCCCAGCAGTGCTCAGTATCCTCAGGATTGTGTGTCGAAATATCTTGTTTGACCAGTTATGCAAAGTACAGTTCAGAGCAGTTCATGATATTTGATTCTCTTTTGTTGTGTAGTCTAAGCTTTCATCTCTTTATGCTTTTGGTCATTAGTTGTTGATTTACATTGGTATTTTGTCTTTTTGACAATGGCTTACTGGTTTTCTTCAATAAATGTCAGATTAAGGACGGAGAGATTCAGTATTTAAAGCAGACGTCACTCTCCTCTCCTCACACACTCTCTGCTCTCCTCTATTTCATGTGTCTTTCTGATTCTCAGTCTGTTTTCATTCTTCATCTTCATTGGTTCCTCTCTCATGTCCTGAATGGATCAAGACCTGTTGTTTAATTTATAGGCTTGTGTGTTTGTCTTGAATCACAGAATATGGTGCCAAGCACACCAGTTATTTCCTGAACAGTCAATTTTGAACACATTTACATTGGTAAAACATGCAATGTGCTGCCCATGTAATCATTTTTCACATGACCATTTCTAATACAGTTTGGTCAAATGGAGTGGTGACCACATACCATGTATGTCTAGTTTCCATATTGTGTTTCATTTTTATTCATACTGTGTGAGTTCAGTTGCCTAAAGTAGTGAATAAAATAAATAAATAAATAAATAAATAAATAAAAAGCCCCAGCTTTAAATCACACCAGCTCTGAGGCTCACTGAGAATGTGATGATCATCTAGGCCACTAGAGAGAGCACACTTGTTTTTCATATGGGTGGAGTTTATGGGTCTAGTTTCCAGGTAACCAGAATCACAACTGAAAGAGGAAGAAAAGAAGAGACGCAATTTTTAGGCCTTAAACCAGTCAGCATTTGATAATTAAACAGCCCCTTATTTTGTGGTAAGTTCAGAAATTATTTATATAACCATGTAGGTTTCCAAATGATCTGCTATTTGTGTTTTATCTTCATTACATGAAACTTCAATCCCAAAATAGCTCAATAGCTCTTTCAAAAACATCGACGATTGAAGTGTTTAATTGAATTTTGATATGCATTTAGATTTACTCAGGTCAATAGCCTATACCTTTATTTTAAAAACAAATGCTGGTTTATATCCTGATATGTGTAGATCCTGGGTGAAAAGACCAGGACACTTTTTAATGTACAGAAGTTATTTTCTAGTGTAATCAGACACAACATCAGCGATCATATATGATTGTTCTGTTGCACAAAGAAACGAGGCACGCAATGGTTGTTTGTTACATAAATAACGAACGCTTTTACCAGTAATGCAGGTGTGATCCATTCAGTGCAGTGCAAAAGCAGTGCTGAATTGATACAGCGTGTTTTTGCAGCGTTGAGCGACGCAATGGCCAATCAGAAGTGTCTTGTATTTGCATTTAGTCTTGCAGTGTTAATGCAGATGAATAGATTTGAAAAATATTTGAAGGCTACATGCATGAATACTAATAATAACAATATAAATAAATATTAGCATAATTCATTATATGTATCTAAACAATGTTTCAAATTAATAAATAAAATAGGTAAATAGGAAGAACATGAAATGTACATGAATATAACAGAAATTCCTGAACACAAGTAACTCAAGATGTCAGAGATGGACAATATCACAGAGGTCATAAATAATGTAAATAAAACTGTCACACGCATACAATATACATTGTGAATAGAAGCAGATTCTTCGGGTTCGGGCCAAATTCTTCCCCCGGACAGCACGCCAAATACGCATAATCTTTAATCAGTTTAATATGATGTAAGTGTGAACTCGTGAAACGCAAAATTGAAAACCTAATTGTTTGACTCGCTCTTATGGAACAACATAATTGTATGCCTGTCTCAAAAAAAGACAAAAAATACTTTATTTTATTTAAAACAAATACTTTATACGTTTACTATTTATTCGTTTAATTTCTAGCCTTTCTAGTCTGATCAATCTTGGAACTTCTGCGTTACAACACTCATGTTAATGCCAATTTAGGATTAAATACTTTGTTATATTCTTATTTCTGAATTGGTTTCATTAACAGGTTAAAGTGTAAAAATGGTTTTGAACCAACATCACATTGTATTATTGAATCAATGCCTTTACCATAGTTTTTTTTTTAAGACATGTAAAATTATGTCAGTAATTTCTCACCCTCATCGTTTCGTTCATCTTCAGAACACAAAAGAAGATCTAATTAAATCTGACAGCTTTCTGTCCTTCCCATTCAGATCCAATGCAACTAAATATAAAGTACATATACATATTTCTTAGTAGCAGATTAGGGTTCTTCAGAATGTAATTTCAACCAAATTTCTGTATAAAATATTAGTGGTGGCTAGAATTTCTTTTTTTTTTTTTTTTTTTTTAAGTAATTTACTTTATTTTTAATTGTTCCCTCTATCTACCTGATTCTGTAATGCCACATAGCCTTTACTAGGGTTTTGCATTTAAAAAGGACTGTAAGATGGATACATAAATTATACACGATAACTGAATATTTAAAATGAATAAATAATAAACAACAACATAAAATAAATGTAATTTAGTTCCAGTCCCTCTGTGATGTCTTTAGAATGGTTTCTCTCTGCAGATGATCGTTTTGTGAAATCCATGAGAAAAGTTTCTGTTTGTTTAAGTACAAATAATGTTTATTATGCCCAGAAATAATTAGTTATTAGTCACAGTTATGCACAGTTTTGGTTTAGTTTTCTATAAGTTTGTTTAGTCACCTGTGTTCTTGTGTTCCTTTGTTTTACTTTTCTTGCCATAATCAGTTTCAAAGGATATCCATTTGTTCATCACAGCTGTTCGTCATTTAGTTCATCACCTTCACTCATTCTTTGTGCGGTATTGTTGGTGTTTACTCTGCACTCTCGAGTTGTTCATTTCTGTTAATAAACCTTGTTACAATTTGAAACTCTTAACCTGCCTTCATCTTCATCATCTTTGGACTTTAAATGTGACACTATTATGAACAGATGGTGCCTTTCTCAACAGTATAAGGAAAGTTAAAATCATAGAATATAGCTTTAATATTTATGTGACTAGGCATTTTTATGCATAAACCAAATTTAGTATAATATTTTTTTTGTTGTTTACTTCCCATACACAAAATAAATATATTTGAAATATATTTTCAGTATATATTTTGGAATATATGCAAATATTTGAAATTGGCCCAATATATATATTTCACACTTAACATCATATATTTTTGTTATTTCAGAATATATTTCAATGTATTTGGAATATATGCCACATATATTTTGACACTTTTGGGGACCCATACAGAAAAAAAGTACATTGAAATATATTCTGAAATATAACAAAAATATATGATGTTAAGTGTGAAATATATTTATTGGGCCAATTTAAAATATTTGCATATATTCCAAAATATATACTGAAAATATATTTCAAATATATTTATTTTGTGAATGGGTTGCTTGGTGAAGAAGAGGAGAGAAGTGTAGAATACAAAACATGTTCTGTAAAAAAAAATGAAAAGAAAGAAAAAAAGAGGGCACTATAATAAAGTTAGTAAAAAATGTATAGAGATATTAAGAAGAATATCAAATGTTCCTGCAGAGATTGTTGATAGTCTGTGTGATGATTCAGCTCAAGAAAATTAGATTTACTTTTCACAGTATTTTTTTTTTCACAGATTTATTAAGAACCATTTCAGCATAAATGTGTTTATCAGGATGATGTGGTTCTAATTAGAACTATTATTATGAGAAAATCAGTTTTGACCATCTTATATTACATTGAGCTGTCTTTGCATGTTATCATAATATGGGGATAAATAGTTAGATTGCAATGTCATGTAGATTAAGACTGTACGAACACTGTAGTTTTTTACTTTTTACTTTGTTGTATTGAATAATTGGACTACAGAATTTAACTCTGTGTTTCCACAATACAGGTCTGAAATCAGTCTCTCCTCACTCTTTAGGCAAAAGAGAGTAGGAGAAAACTAAAATGAGTCTCCATAATGAGAGAGAAGATGAGGACACTGCTTCTGAAACGAGTCCTCCGTCTCCTGGATCAATCTGTGTGTCTGTGAAGAGTGATCATTCCAAGACTAGAGATCCTCCTAAATTCAGTGATGCAACAGTGACCTCTGACCCAAGGTGAGACACTGGCCATTTTAGGACTGGCAGATGCTTTCAGTGTTTTACAGTGTATTCCAGAAGCCTGTGGGTAAGTGCTGATACTGAACCTTCACAGAGAAGCACAAAATCACTTTCCTGAAATTCCACTGTCACTGTCTTCCCAAATTTCCCAAACAGATGAGTCGCTTGCAGTTTTCAAGATGTGTATGAAGACTTCTGTTGACTAAATCCTGTTAAACCACCAACTCTCTCTCTTTCTAGTAATGAATGTGTAATTTGCTTTAAATGGCTTTGTATAAAAAAACATCTGTTAAATTAGATTAACTTCAGTTAATCTATTCTAGACCAGAACATTTTAAAAGGTTTTTAAATGGTTTGAAGTAGTTTGGAGTTTAAAGTCATTTAAAGTTTGAATGTTTTGAAGGCAATAGTCATGTTGCTAGCATGATTTAACACACATTGCTAGCATGTTGCTAGCATTATTTAGCATATAGCTAATATGATTAGCATGTTGCTGATGTGATTTAAATGGGTGGTATAATGCCCTTTTCACAATATGTAAATTAAGTCTTTGATGTCCCCAGAGTGTGTATGTGAACTTTTAGCTCGAAAAACCCCACAGATATTTTTATATAGCATGTTAAAAGTGTCACTTTTTGAGGGTGAGCAAAAACACACCATTTTGTTTCTGTTCCTTTAAATGCAAATAAGCTGCTGCTCCCAGCGCAGAGGGCGGATCTTCAAGAGGTTGTGGCCTTTTACCCGTAGATATCATATAATAAAGGCTAGATGTCTCGTCCGCGCTGCTGGCCAATGGAGGTTGACGTCCGCACACGGTGGCCATCTTGCCACAGGGAGCTTGCTCACTCGTAACATTGTGTTTTAATGGTGCATGTACTTTTAAATAACCATAACTTGCTCAGTTTTCTACCGATTTTCAAACGGTTTGGTTTGTTATAAACGTCAGAGATGTAGTTATGACACTGCATACATATGAATAATTAAGAAAATCTGCAATTTCAACATGTTCCAGAACACGTTCAGAATTATAGCCACGTTAATAACGTTTGTAAGAAACCAAACCGTTTGCAAATCCGTCAAGATTTCAGCGAGATAAGAGGATTTGTGTTCGTGCTGATCACTCACTTTACTTCAGATAACACAGAGCTCGCCAGAAAGCTTCCCTGTGACAAGATGGTGATGCCATTCGAGACTCTGCCTTAAGAAATCTAGCATTATATGGATATCTATGCTTTTACCTCACACAGACATGCACTGAAAATTTAAAGGGGGGGTGAAACACTCATTTTCAGTCAATCTCATGTTAATCTTGAGTACATATAGAGTAGTATTGCATCCTTCAAATCTTCAAAAAGTCTTTAGTTTTATTATATTTATAAAAGAAAGTTAGGCTGTACCGAGTCTTTCCGGAAAAAAACGAGCGGCTGGAGGCGTGCCGTGCGGGCGGTGCTAAAGCTGTGCTTACGCGCCGAGCTAAGAACACACAGACATTTGGAGCAGTTTTACTCACCGCCTGCGGTTCCAACGCATGACTGCAAACCTTTATCATTGTGACTGCTCGATCCTTAACCCTCTGGGGTCTAGGGTGTTTTTGGGGCCCTTGGGATGTTCTGACATGCCCTGACATTTGTGCTTTTTTCAGTTATTTATAAACATGTTAATGGCAAAGGTGTAAATTCACTCTATATAGCACAAACAGGGCTACCATAATATGTAAGCCACATGTATGTAGATGTTTGTATTTTTAAGAGAATAATGTTTATGCCTGGTTATTGAAAAAAATTAAAATGAAAGTTGCTGAAATAAGACCACAAAACTCATACTAAATATGTGTCCACAAGACTTTTGACTAATGGATGTTGTCGCTTCGAGTTCTGGCTTCAAAATTATGTGAAAATAGTCTTGCTTTATCGTTCACATAAAACAATACATTGATTTAAATTGGGTAAGACAGGTTTTGCTTGGAAAGCCAATATGCGAGGGGGGCGTGAACGAGGAGTGGTTTACACCTGAGAATACAATGTCCCACCCACTCTGCATAATTAGCCATTCATTCAGGTGTGACACTGACTGAGCCACAATGCAAGGACAAAAGATATATTTAGAAGAAGACTTATATTGACCATTTAAGATTTTGCTTACATCTATCTTGTAAATATCTTTTGCTATTTTATTATAAAAGGTTACAGTTACAACAATAATTACAATTTCAACAATATTTCAAGTGTACTCTTTCTTTGTAAAAAATGATTATAGGCCTACATTTTATTATGTATTCATTAGTTTGAATATAGCCAACATTGGAACATCTAACATCTTAGTTGATGACTTTATTTTTGACAAAAATAGTATTATATATTTTTTTTATATATATATATATATATATATATATATATATATATATATATATATATATATATTTATATATATATATATATATATATATATATATATATATATATATATATATATATATATACAAAAATAGTATTATATATATATATATATATATATACAAAAATAGTATTATATATATATATATATATATATATATATATATATATATATATATATATATATAGAGAGAGAGAGAGAGAGAGAGAGAGAGAGAGAGAGAGAGAGAGAGAGAGAGAGAGAGAGAGAGAGAGAGAGAGAGAGAGCATATGAGCAGAAATTGCTAAACAAAAGCTTATTTGATGTGGCAGTATATTCTACAGTAAAAACTGTACCCAAATCTAGTCAACAAAATGTTGTCTTTCATATTTCGCCTGACTGTAACGTTGTTTTTATGAAATATTAGGGCATATAAATGTTAATTTGCAGTTTAATACGTTGCTTATACAAATAGCCTACATTTTATTTCAACATATTTCAGTCGATTTTTACTCATCTCAGTATAGCAATACAGTTTGCTAAAACATCATCATTCATTTACACACGCGATTTAAATTTAAACCGTCTTTTTGCGAGCTGTGGTAAACAGCGCGCATCTCTGCCGTTCATTCATTCACAAACAGAAACCCGATTCACTTGAGAAGGAAAAAAAACGTACTACAGTATTCCTCAGCTCAGTCGGATTCTTGCTCCTCGAAATACCCGCACTTCTGAGGTACATTTTCCATTATTATTATTCCTTACATCGCTGCGAGACGGTGTAAACAAGTAATGATCTGAATAAACTTGTTTTCTTGAGCTGATATGGGGGCGTTCACAGGTTTGCGTGGATTGCCTCAGTCATTTGCGTTTGAATAGCGCGCGCTCTCCGGGGTGTGGTCACATTACATTTGAATGAGCTCTAATGAGCTCGACTGGAATCGCTCTCTTTTAATATAGATTTCACAAGATGAGAATATTTGTTTTTTATATAAATTACTTCATTTAAAAGAAGAGAATTCAAGCTTCATGCCTGTGCGTCTGTATGCCTGTTTGACTGAGTATTCGCTGAGTTACATTTTCGGACGCGTTTCAGAATGGACTTAACTGACAGAGAGAAGGCAGAACTCGCATCACGTTTATTTTTCTTTATTTGGCAAAAAGCACAACACTTTGTTTTTATTGTGAGTATACACAAAAATAATACACATTTAACAGAATCGATTGATGTATGAAACTTGTTTGTAATATCAAAGTCAACAGAGAAAAATGAATTTCTTTTGAACTGATAAGAAAAAAAGCGAGCTGGTATCGCCGGCGATACCGCCGACCCCAGGGGGTTAAGCATTAGACGATCTGCAAATCCGTCGATCTGGGCTTTGTTTATAAAACAATCATCGTAAAAATGCAGGGAACAAACAGTCTTGCACAACTCTGTTGATGCTCTGAAAAAACAAACTCCATCCACTGGTCCCTTAACGCTAGGTTCTTTGGGAATCTGTGCAGAGTTGTCTTGCCCTGGCAACCAAAAACACACTTCTTCTCTCTCTGGTCTACGGATGCGCACGCGCCCGCGCCTTTCCGAGAGAGGGCCCTTAGGACCCATATAAGGAAATTCCGCCCCATCTGACGTCACACAGGCCCATACTCGAAACAAACTTTCCCGAATCTTGTGACAAACCAGAAGGAGAATTTTTGGCACAGAAATACTCCTTCAAACGTACAATTTAATTTTTGAAACTTTGTCCATGTTTAGCATGGGAATCCAACTCTTTAACAGTGTAAAAAACTCAGTATGCATGAAATAGCATTTCACCCCCCCTTTAAAGTAGTTTAAGAAACTAAATGAAATAACACGATGGACATATGCACTACACAAAGGTGCAACTTGAAAAGGGACACCAAAGTCATATCCAGTAACTGATATATTAATGATATTTCTGATGCTCATTGTAATCACTGGAATTTCTGCTCTTTTATTTTTTCAGTAGGGGGAAGATACCTGAGCTGATCAGATCTGGGCCGTCCTCTACATCCCACTATCAGACTCCCATCTGTCAGAAAAAAACTGAAGCAGTCCAGCAGAAACACACACTGGAGACTGGAGACTTGCAGAGAGTCAAATACCAGAACAAAACCATTATGAAGAACAAGTATGAGAGATTATTTGAGGGACCCAAACACCAAGAGAATGAAACCCTCCTGAACAGGATCTACACACAGCTCTACATCATAGAGGGAGAGAGAGAAGGAGTGAATGAAGAACATGAGGTTTTACAGATGGAGAAAACAGCCAGAACACAACACTCACAAGACACTCCAATCTACTGCAATGACATCTTTAAAGCCTCACCTGAACCAGGATGTGAGGAGAACAACCAAATCAAGACTGTTCTTACTAAAGGCATCGCTGGAATCGGGAAAACCGTCTCTGTGCAGAAGTTCATTCTGGACTGGGCCGAGGGAAAAGCCAATCAGGATGTAGATTTCATATTTGTGCTTCCATTTCGAGAGCTGAACTTGATCCGAGATGATCAGTACAGTCTTCACAGACTTCTGCTGGACTTTCATCCTGAACTTCACAGTCTGGACTCAAAGATTTATGAGGAGTGTAAAGTTGTGTTCATCTTTGATGGTCTGGATGAAAGCAGAATCACACTGATGTTCTCAGACACTCAGAAAGTTTCTGATGTGACTGAGACTTCATCAGTGGGTGAGTTGATGTCAAACCTCATTAAAGGAGAGCTGCTTCCCTCTGCTCTCATCTGGATCACCTCCAGACCAGCAGCAGCCAATCAGATCCCTTCCAAATACATCCACCGTCTGACAGAAATTCAGGGATTCAATGAGCCTCAGAAGGAGGAATATTTCAGGAAGAGAATCGGTGACGAGCATCAAGCCAGCAGAATCATCTCACACATCAGAAGAGCAAGAAGCCTCCACATCATGTGCCACATACCCGTCTTCTGCTGGATCTCATCCACTGTGCTTCAAAAGCTCATGAAAGAAGATCTGAGTGCAGAAATCCCTCAAACTCTGACTGAAATGTACATCCACTTCCTGCTGATTCAGATCAACATGAGGAATCAGAAGTATGAAGAGAGATATCCAGAGAAACTCCTGCAGTCCAACAGAGAAGTGATTGTGAAACTTGCTGAAGTGGCTTTCAAACAGCTGATGAAGGGCAATGTTATGTTCTATGAGAAGGACCTGATTGAGAGCGGTATAGACGTCACTGACGCCTCAGTGCATTATGGGATTTGCACTGAGATCTTTAAAGAGGAATCTGTGATTCATCAGAGGAAAGTCTACAGCTTCATTCATCTGAGCATTCAGGAGTTTCTTGCTGCTTTTTATGCATTTTACTACCATGTGAACATTACCATGGAGAGACTGAAGAATTTTGCCTCAGTACAAAATTTGCTTAAAGGAGCAGTAGATAAAGCCCTTGAGAGTGAGAATGGACAGCTGGATCTGTTCCTGCGGTTCCTGCTGGGTGTTTCACTGGAGTCCAATCAGAGACTCTTACAGGATCTACTGACACACACAGAGAACAGCTCAGAGAGCATCAAGAGAACCACACAGTCCATTAAAGGGAAAATCAAATATGGACATGGACTCTCTGCTGAAAGATCTATCAATCTGTTCCTCTGTCTGCTGGAAGTCAAAGATCAGACTCTGTCCAGAGAGATTCAGGAGTTTGTGAAATCAGACAAACACTCAGAGAATAAACTCTCTCCTGTTCACTGCTCAACAATCGCCTACATGCTTCAGATTTCAGATGAGGTGCTGGATGAGCTGGACCTCAAGAAATACAACACATCAGATGAGGGTAGAAGAAGACTGATACCTGCTGTGATCAACTGCACTAAAGCTATGTGAGTGTTTAATCCATAAATTACAAAGAGTTATCTCTAAATAGGATTTTAGCTTCTTTTGTTATGTCAAGTAAATATAATATATAATTTACCTAATTTATAATTTACTCAGTTTCAGATTTCATTTTAATCTGAAAAATTAATGTTTATGTTGAAATGCTAGTTGTAGAAACAGGTTAAGAATGAATTTCTTGTTGTTGTTGTTGTTTTTTCAGTCTTGCTGGCTGTAATCTCACTGCTCAGCAATGTGAAACTGTGTTACCGGCTCTACAATCCTCAAACTGTGTCCTGAAAGAGCTGGATCTGAGTAACAATGACCTACAGGATACAGGAGTGAAGCTGCTCTCTGATGGACTGAAGAGTCCAAACTGTAAGCTGGAGATACTGAGGTGTGTAACATTTGATATTATATATTTACATTTACATTTAGTCATTTAGCAGACGCTTTTATCCAAAGCGACTTGCAAATTAGGACTAAATTAAGCGAGTCATCATGACGAGGCAAAAACAACAACGCAAGAAGTGCTCAAAATACGAAGTATTCAGAGTAGCATGAGCCTGATAAGTGATGTTTCAAAGGGAAACATTTATTTTTATTTTTATTTATTTTTTGTATGAGGTTAAGTGCTCACAGAATAGATAGGTTTTCAGCTGTCTTTTGAATGTTGTCAGGGATTCTGCATTCCGGATGAGGGTGGGGAGAGCGTTCCACCAGCATGGAACTGTGAATGAGAATGTTCTGGAAAGTGATTTTGTGGCTTTCTGTGATGGAACCACGAGACGTCGCTCGTTGACCGATCGTAGGCTTCTGGTAGGGATGTAGACTCGTAGGAGTGAGTGAAAGTAGGAGGGAGCTGAGCCTGTGATAGATCTGTATATTGTGGATGACCAGTACGTTTTATTTAAGCTAGGAATATTTTCTGTTAATTGTGATTTAAGCATAAAAATGGGTAAATTATCACACTGATCGAGGATGGTCTGAACTTTCTGGGTGGCAATTTAAACCGTTTGCATAGAATTGTACATTTGTTAAATTAATTGATAATTACAGCACCTATTATGTCTTTCATCAGATCCTCTCCATTTTTATACTTGGATATCTCTTTCTTTAAAAAGATAGATTTAGAAGCACATTAACATATGAAAATAGCATATGAAAAATTGCAATGCCTAATCTCTTATTTAATCTATCTCTCTGTAGGTTGTCTGACTGTTAATGCGTGTTTTTATCTGACTGTGTATGTATGTCTGTATGTATGTCTGTAGATGATCTGACTGTGTGTGTCTGTAGGTTGTCAGGCTGTATGGTGACAGAGGAAGGCTGTGGTTATGTGTCTTCAGCTCTGAGTTCAAACCCCTCACACCTGAGAGAGCTGGATCTGAGCTACAATCACCCAGGACAGTCAGGAATCCAGCTGCTCAACGACAAAATGAAGGATCCAAACTGCTCATTGAAGAAACTCCAGTATGTATCAAGGAAGTTTCACGCAAGATTACTAATACTACTAACTTCATTTGGGTGAAATTAGTTGAACTACCAGCAATGATGATGCACTTTGCATAAGAAATCAAGAATTAATTGATCAAGAATTTACATAAAATTTGAATCCAATCTTGGTGTGACGACTTTTGTTTTTTAAAACAAATCCAAAACTTGTTGCACTTGTGTGCACAGTTCTTCAGGAAATTTCCTGCATCTTGAATTTGCCACAAGTTTTCAAGATTAATGATGGTGACTTCAGGGTTTCACTTTATTTTGCAAAACAAAATCTGCCTCAGGCATACAGTAGGTTTCAGCAGAGAGAGAATAATGCAGATAGAACAAGAGAAGAAGCCTTCAGACAGCGTTGCGGAGTTTTGGGCAATTTTAAAAAATGCAGTCACAGGAAAAAATACAGTTATTTACAGAGACAATACTTATATATGCATCAAGGTCACCAAAAAGTTTAACTGTACACAACAACAAACAAAAAAACATCTTTTTACTAATGTGTGTTGATCCTTTGAATGAATACCAGGAATCTTCAGGACCGCTAAAAAGAGAAAGTGAAGGAGAGATGGAATGAGAGGCACGTTTCATTTCACTTCACAACTTAGAAGTTACATGCGTTTCTCCCACATAGGGAATTGTAAGGCATGTTAATTGAGTTTTGCATTTTATATTAAAGGTTTGTCGGTTTTTGAGTCGACATTGAGCTGGACATTTTTCTGGGACCTGGCAACCTTGCCTTCAGATCACTTGAAACTAGATATATTTCTGCACACTTAAAGTATCCTTGTTTGCTTTTGTACACTTGCATAAAGTATGCTCCTGTAATAAAACTAACCCTTGGTAGAATCAAATGTGATCTTGTGAGAGTTAAACCTATTTACCTCTATATAGTTGTATAGATAAAGCTTAGATAAAGCTTAGTTGTTGCTGACTGATATTTTTTGAATTTTTCTTTGCACACTTTTAATGAAACATCTGTGGTTTATATTTGTCCCTCTCAAGTGTGGACCATGGAGACCCCATTAGAATCACACCAGGAATGAGAAAATGTAGGTCTCTCTCTCTCTCTCTCTCTCTCTCTCTCTCTCTCTCTCTCTCTCTCTCTCTCTCTCTCTCTCTCTCTCTCTCTCTCTCTCTCTCTCTCTCACTCACACACAAACATTCACTTAACTATCTAAAAGGGCACATTGCATACACTTCAATTGTATTTACAAACCTCCTTCATGTTGTTCTCATGTCTCTTCTTGTGTTCAGATGCCTGTGATCTCACACTGGATCCAAACACAGCACATGTTAACCTCTCTCTGTCTGAGGACAACAGAAAAGCAACACATGTTAAGGAGAAGCAGTCCTATCCTGATCGTCCAGAGAGATTTGATGACTTTGAGCAGGTTCTGTGTGGAGAGAGTCTGACTGGACGCTGTTACTGGGAGGCTGAATGGACTGGAGTTAAGGCAGATATAGCAGTGACTTATAAAGAACTCAGCAGGAAAAGAGGGAATGACTCTTGGTTTGGATGCAGTGACAAATCCTGGAGTCTGTACTGTTCAGATAATGGATTCACTTCCTGGCACAATAATGTGAACAATAATATCCCTGTACCATCACCCTTTTCTAACAGAGTAGGAGTGTATGTGGACGTGTCGGCCGGCACTCTGTCCTTCTACAGCGTCTCTGACACACACACACTCACACACTTACACACATTTAATGCCACATTCACTGAACCCATATATGCTGGATTTGGTGTGTTTGAGTCCTCACTGTCACTGTGTAAGGTTTAACAACCTGCTGTGAGAAACACCTGAGACACACACTAGCTTTTAGCGCATCTAATTGCTTGTGTATGTCTGATGCAATTATATTTCAATTTGATGCATCATTGCACAATGCATATAAAACACACACACACACACACACACACACACACACACACACACACACACACACACACACACACACACACACACACACACACACTTATTTCCAGTAAAGTGCAAGAGTGTGTGTGTGTTCATCCAAGGACTTTGTGTTTGCAAATACAGATACACAAATTTCTCTGTTTTGATGAAGATAAATTGCTGACTATTGTGATGTGATGTCGACATTAAATGATTTCTAGAGCTTGTTAGAGTAAAGCTTGAGTATATTCATGAGATTGAGTTTTTTCAGGATTCATGGGAGATCTTATAAAAGCTACTGTAGATGTCGTCACTGTTTCAGAGGATCCACAGACTCAGCTTTATCCTTCTGTATTGTTACAACTCTTACTGTTAGGTCAATATGTTTTCTCTCTGTTTAATTAGATTTCAAGATAATTATTTATATTATCATAACTAATATGAAAATGTTCGGCAGCACTGATTTATACATTCAATAATTTTGTTGTTCAGTCATTTTTGGCTCACTCTGTTTAACACTATTCTCTTTTTTTTAAAAATTCTTATATAACTACATTTCTGAGTAGTTCATATGTTTGATTATTTTTTTTTTTTTTTTTTTGCCACCTTGATGCATTCTTACATTTTTAAAGTTTTCTGTTTATATCTTTTGGATTTGTCAAAATATTTTGCCAGGTAAGCTAAATATGAATAAGCTAAATACAAGTTGAAATAAATGTCAAAATATAAATGAATATGACTGAATCAAGCTGACTTCATTAGGTTGTTTTAGTGATAGTAACAGGTAAAAATGTCTCTTTAATGTAACATCTGCACAGTGTAACTCTGGGTTACTGGTTTTCTTCATTAAATTTTTGCACATAATGAATCACATGGACTGTGTGTTATGTTACATCTGTAAAGTTCAGATTGAGGACTGAGAGATTCAGACAATCAACATTGAGATGATGTAGTTATTCAGTGTATGTTTAAAGCAGACGTCACACACTCACACACTGTCTGCTCTCCTCTATTTTGTGTCTTTCTGATTTCTCAGTCTGTTTTCATTCTTCATTGGTTCCTCTATCATGTCCTGAATGGACCCAGCAGGCACAGTACGTCAATGTGACGTCAGGAAGACGTTGGACTCCAACTAATCCAATATTTTGGTTGAAAATGAAAGTCAGGTTGACGTCTAAACCCAACGTTTCTTTGACGTCAAGCTCCAACGTCAGACAGATGTTGAATTTTGGTTGGAATAAGCACTGCAAAAAAATGTGACATGCATGGCAGCACATTAAATCTGTGAAAATCTCAGCAGAGGAGGATTAAACAACTCCACAAACAGCATTACCAGCTTCACTTATTACTAACCAGACTGACTTTATTTAATGTTTGTTTGAATGAAATCAAGTTGTATTTTAAAGTCACCATGATGGTGTTTAGCATTTGCTTTAGTTGGACTCTTGACCCTTGACTTCTTAGTATAACATTTTCTCTGGCTGCTATAATTGTGTGTTTTTAAAGCACAATTGTTGTGGCAGAATCGTTTAGAGAAATAGAAATCAGGTGATATTGATGAATCCCTGATCTTATTCAGTGTCTAATGTTTTTATTATAAAGGACTTGTATTTTTAATGTTTTATAATCGAAGCCGTTTAATTTGACAGCATGAGAGCAATGTTGTTTACCACATAATATAGAGAATTTGAAAAACATTTAGTGCAATAAACTTTTCTTACATTATTACTTAGCCATCAAGAATCAGTGTATGACTCTCAACAATGGTGACAATCAATGAAATGCTTCATGCTGCAGTGCATGCTGGGTACCACCAATCAAAACTCACCTTTATCTCCCAGCATGCATTGCGGCATTAATCAATTATGCAGCTGGATTTTTTGTAGCTTGTTTTATGCTCAGAGTTGATCTGATTATCTGCACATTTTGTTTGATTGTCACCATTGTTGAGATTCATATGCTGTTTCTTGATGTCTGTGTGCATCTAAGTACTGGCATAGATTAAAGGTTTTTGTGCACTAAATAGTTTTTAATAATCAAGTATTTTATTACCAACATTGCTTGATATGCTGTAGAATCAAATTACTTCTATTATGAATAAAACAATATTAAAACCTCAAGTCCTATATAATCAAAGCATTAGACACTGAATAAGATCAGGGATTCAGGCAATTACATGATGATATCATCATCATCATAATCAGCCAACACCACCTGATCTCATGGCTTTTTTTTGCTACAACAATTGTGCTTCATAAACACTCAATTATAGCAGCCAGAGATATTTTTATATTAAAGAGACAAGGGTCAAGAGCACAACTAAAGCAAATGCTAACCACCATCATGGTGACTTTAAAATACAAAATATTATTTCATTAAAACAAAAATTAAAAAAAAGTAAATCTGGTTAGTTTTAAGTGAAGCTGGTAATAAGTGTATGGCCATGCATTTCAACTTTTTGTCTGGTTTATTCCAACTAAAATTCAACGATTGCCCAATGTTGGAGCTTGACGTTAAACAAACGTTGGGTTTAGACGTCAACCCAATTTTCATTTTCAACCAAAATCCAACGTCTGACCGACGTTGTAGTCTATATCCTGTGCCTGCTGGGGATGTGTAGTTGGACGGGGGTCTCTGTGAGTCTGTGTGTCCAGGACAGTCATTTCTCTGTGGAACACGAGCAGAGTCTGTCCCTGTTCTGTCTGGATCATCTGACCGCTGTGAGCCGTGAGGGAGAGAACACTGACACACATGAAGAACACAGAAGAACATGACTGCAAGGTAACACACACACACACACACACACACACACACACACACACACACACACACACACACACACACTGAATTAAAGTGACAGCGCATGGTTCGTGGTCAAAATTAACACAGAATATGACATGAAAATATAATAATCTCACTATAAATGCATTTTATTAAACAAAATGTAGTAATCTCACCATAAATGTATTTTTGGACTTGCAGACTTGGAGTAGTTCCGTTTTCGCACACACACACACACACACACACACACACACACACACACACACACACACACACACACACACACACACACACACACACACACACACACACACACACACACACACGACTTGTTTAAATACATTTATGTTGTTAATAAATATCAATAAATAGTTGGTGTACCAACAATATCCCCAAGTTTTGTTTTTCACTGTAGAAATCTCAAATGTCATGATTACTTACCAATGTAAGAGAGTACCGGCACCTTTTTCCCCCCACTTCAAGCACTGGTAGCGAGGATAAATGCTCCTAAGGAGTTACTCATTTAATCGCCATTAAAACAAGAAGAAGAGTACTATGATTATTTTTACAGATGGATCTAGAGATCTAGTTAGTGGGAAAACTGGATTTGGGGTATATGTGGAACAGTTATGGTTGGAAATTGGTCGACGTATTTCTAATGGAAGTTCTGTTCTTACTGCTGAGTTAATGGCAATTTTATGGGCTCTATGGTGGATTGAGGAAGGAAAATCTTAGAGAAGTCATTATTTGCTCTGATTCTGCAGCTGCTCTAGAAACTCTAAAGCTCGTCCTGACATTGTAAATGACATATTGAATGTGTTTTTTAGAATTAGGTTTGATTGTAATATCAGTTTTTGCTGGGTTCCCGGGCATGCTGGGGTGAGGGGGAATGAGCGGGTGGATAAAATAGCAAAGGAGAGCTTAGGAAGAGAAGTAGATGTCCATGTATTATTATGGAGAGTGGAACTGAGGGAACAAATTAAAGAGGGTTTAATAAATGAATGGCAGAGAGGGTGGGAAAAGGAAATTAGGGGTAGACAATACTTTTCCATAACAACCTAAAGTTAGAAAAAGATGTTCATTTAACATTTTGTCCCATAGGGACTCAGTTAAAATGTGTAGATTGAGGTAGGGGCACTGTGGGTTAAATTATTATTTGTGCATTGTAGGAAATCATGTTTCTGGCTTGTGTGAATGTGGGAGTCTTGAGACAGTAGGGCATGTTTTCCTAGAATGCAGAAAGTATAGGGCAGAAAGAAATATATTCTTTATTAAACTGACATGACTTGGAGTTAAGGCTTTTTCTCTTTTATCTTTGTTTGGTCACAGTGATGAGCATAAACTGATCTCCAAGGCAGTTCTTCAGTTCTTACATGATACTGGACTGTATGTAAGAATTTAAGTCAAACTTTGACCTGTGGAGGGCAGTAATACGCTCAGCAGCGTCTACACTGCCGGAATCCGATAAGAAGAAGAAGAAGAAGAACCTGCGAATTTGATGATGCTCTGCGCCACTAGAGGGAGCGCGATTTTACATGTGGTTGGAGTTAAAAACGAAAGTAAAACAGGGAAACTACGACATTCGGAAGCATCTGTTAACACTGAGATTTTGTTTTACACACCGTTTTATGTAAACTGCTGCATATTTTGTGGTAAGTTCATAACTTATTCTTCATGTAACCATCTAGTCAGCTCTGAACAATATGGCGCAGGCATCGTCGAATAGGCTATTTATTAAGACTTGTTATGATCTTTTATCTTAACGAATGTGGCATTAATGTACGTACAGTATTGACGATCGATTCTGTTATTTGATTCATCGTTGTAATGACTCACTCATTGTAATGACTAAAATACATCGACACAGTAGCCAACAAAACACTGATGTATGCTAAACGTATACATCTATCCTACAGCATACAAGTTGCTATAATAGTGCTTAAACTGCTATATTAAAACTGTTGTACATTTTATTGTATTCAGAATTAAATCTGAGGCTACATGAATGTACCATAATAAAACGAAAATAACTGAACATCAGCAAGTATTATGAAATTGATGTTTGAACTGAAAAATTAACTGAAAAATATTAGAGACGTCACAAGAGTGTAAGTTAAATGAAAGTGAAACCCGCCATCAAACAAACCCTGATCAGAAGCATTGCAAAGCTGCTTGCAAGTTGTAACTGCAATTCTGTTTACTTTGAAAAATATCAGTTATTTAGACAGTTTTATTAATTGCAGTCATTTTTTTCAGTGCACTTATGCTGTATTGTATTTAATTTCTGCGTTTATTCCGCTATTTGTATTGCTCTGGACTTAAGCTGTAATACCCTAATTGAACAATAGTACTCTATGTGTAGGTCATGCAGTTACAGTGGATTAAGGGTATATTTTAATGTATCTGTACTCCAGTCTACATGTGGTTAAAGCATTTTTAGCATTGAACTGGATCATTGAACTATACAACTGTACTGTTCTGTAAGGTCTGAAATCAGTCTCTCAACACAGAAATGTGAGAAGGAGAACACTGCCTCTAAAATGAGTTCTTCATCTGATGAATCAAGCGACAGTCAACCCACGAAGAATCGTCCCTCTGCGTCCAGTGATGCAACAGTGACCTCTGACCTCAGGTAACACATTAGCTATTTTTGCATATGTCAGATGTTTTTAATCCACATTGACTGATAGTGCATTCCTAAAGCCTGCATTTTAATAATAACTATAATGATAAATAATTGTTTGAATTTGATGAGAATAGTAAAGTCCACACCACAAATATAGCAAGAATTCTTTTTTTATTGAAATAATTTTCAGAAAGATGATCAACAATAAAATGATTGACTGCCGCTTGTGCATTTAAAGTGGCAGATGATGAATAACCAAACATTTACAGTCTGATAATGTTGTTATCATAATTGTTATTCTTATTCTAGCCTTAAATTTGGCCTTTACCCAAAAATGAAATTTGTAATTTTTCTCTCCCTTAAGGCTGCTTCAAACCTCTAAGAATTTTGTTCATATTCGAATAACAAATTAAGATAATTTTTAATGAAACCTGAGAGACTTGTGCCCTTCTGCTGAAACTCCATGGCATCAAAAATGTGAAGATCCAAATGGCTCATAAATGTATTGTAAAACTAATCCATATGAATCAAGTGGTTTAGTCTTGTGAAGAGATACAATCACTTTGTATGATGAAAATATTTAATTTAGCCTTTCGGAAGACCCTTAACGGATCTTTAAAATTTTGGTTTCATGGACACCAATGGTTTCATGGTCCTTTCAGCAAAAGGACAGCAATCTTTCAGATTTCATTAAAAACTTGTGTTTCAAAGATGAATAAAATTCTTACATGTTTAGAATGACAGAATATATATTTTTGAACTAACCCGTTTAATTATTGTCTAAAATTCTGTTTTGTTATCTTCATCAGCAGGAGGAAGAGACCGAGACCAGAGTCTCCAGAGCCCAGCGGTGTGTCTGTGAAGAGTAGCAGATCCATGGAGCAACCCCCTAGATTGAGTGATGAACCAGTGTCTTCTGATCCTCTGTTAGTATAAACATTTACTCACTAATTTACTGTACTGCATCTCAGATTAATAATGATATAATAAACTAAATGAAAGAGCACTAAATGCACTCCAAAATATGTAGGCCTAGCATATGCATTGCACAGGGGAGCAACTTGAAGAGGGGTGCCAAACTTATTTATAATCTATATTTTTTATGGTTGTTAGTCCTTGTATCACTGCCATAGTCATTTTTGCCAATCAAAATCCATTGGTTTTAAAGAGCTTGTGCGTTTAAAGCAGTAGATGACGAAACTTTAGCAAGCGTTGGAAATAAACAAAACAGTATAGTCTTTTGATGGAGATGCTAATGTAGTTATCATTATTGTTATTGCTCTTTATGTGAATGGGCCTAAAATGTACAGTTCCCCCAAAAAAATAAATTAAGTAATTTACTCCCCTCAGGTTGCTACAAAACTGTAACACTTTCGTTTGTCTTTGAAACACAAATTAAGAAACTTTTAATTAGGGCTTGGCGATATGGCCATAAACACTTATCACAATAAAAATGTTCAGATCGGACGATATCGGTAATTATAATGATAAATGTCAAACCCCTTATTTCTTTCAAGTTTAAAGGGCAATTTTTTATCCTAAGTGAAAGTTGTAGAAACCAGATTTTTTTGTTTCTAAATGTGCTTATGTGTGATATTGTTTCTAGTCATGAAACAGGTTTGAGTTGCCTTATTTTAATGTCATCATTTTGATGTATTAATCTGCTGCACAGTTTGCAGTGCAGGCTGCAATATTAATCATTTTACAGGTTTTGTCTCTTGGGAATCCACGTTTGACAGTGAGTTGAAAGTAGAAGTATCTTAAGTTAAGATGCAGATATAACATCCCTAAAGTGGATAAGGGCATGAGGGGACACAACACAAAATAAATGTATAATTTTTTAATAATAATAATTAATAATAAATTAAAAATTAAATAATGTTTAATAACCGGATTGTTTAATATCTGGTAAGGTGATTAAGGTGCTTAGGTGCAAAAGAACACAAGAACAAAGGGCGTTTTAACTTGAGAAAAGGAATATATTTATTCACAACAAAGTGCTCAAAAGAGAGAGACTAAAAAAAACACAAATACCGCACACAGGGAGTAGGAACCTGGGCGGGGCTAAATAAAAAAAAAAAGAAGTAAAACACAACCCGCATTCCAAATACATTGCCTTCCCAATAAACTACTAATACAACAAGAAAAGAAAAAAATGCAACAAACAAAATAAAGTCTTCAGCGTTCAACATGCCCTGCCTGATCTATACTACTTAAGAAAACTCAAAACATACAATAGTGGCACCTGCTCCTTACCTAGTGTCTTAATAATGTGCTTTCCTAGATTTTATGTAATGGAAGTCACGTCTCCCTGGTCACTACTCCCTGGTCGGCTGTAAGACAAAATGAAAAACAAAAACATAAAGACTCAAAGTTTCAACTTAATACAAAAACAACAAACCACCGGGAGAAAACAAACTGTTAACTCAAAAATTGAAGAGGGTAAACAAATAATAAAAAAAAAAAAAAAAACGAGACACACCAACAACCCAGCATGACAAAACAAAAGAATCAGCTCCCTCCATCTTTCTCTATCGCGCTTCCGGTCTGCGTCAGACTTTTATAGTAGGGATGCCCATTCAGGTGTAAACGTCACAATGATGATTGACGACCTTAAAACAACAACAACAACAGAACACCATATCCTCTGAGCATGTAACAATGTTCATTAACAAAAACAGACACATCTGTAAAAATTAACAACCTCATTTTTAAATGGTAAAAATATATTCAGACTATTTTAGTTTTATTAAAATTAACCATTGGTCATCCATAATATAATATATTTAGTTAACACAGTTAAAACCACGCGTACAGCACCTCAATACCATGGTAGAATATAACTATATGGTTTCTATGGTACTTTATATGAAAAATAGTAGCCTAAATACATTTAGTATAAATTCACAAACACTATAGCTTTATCACAAAAAAAAAAAATACTGTAATTATATGTAATACACGTCTACATAATAATATGATCAGATTCTATCTGAATATCCCACATTTCTGCCACAATTCCATGGTGCAGTTTGTGTTACTACAGTATATCCATGGTAAATGATGTGATTTGTAGATTGAAAAGCTTTTTTGACTGCATCGTTGTGCACAGTGTTTCCTGCTTGTCAGTGCGGTTTCATCTGGCTTTAAACCAGTTTAAATCACAGAGACATTTGTGTTCTTCGCTGAATTCAAGCGCTTCTCACTGGATCTCACAGTGCTGTTTAGTGGTTGTGTGACCGAGACCATTCAGCAAGTAAACACATCTGATCTAGTAAATGCTGCGCTGCCGTTTGGACTTTGAGCTGAGTGGATAAATGGTCCATGTGGTGCGTTGATCAAATGAGTTTCGTTCCGCTTTCAGCACATAAACATTATCGCACATTTATCAAACTCTTGATATCTTTTTATCAAGTAAAATTATATTGCAGTAATTTTGTTATCATTTTGTCACCCAGCCTACTTTTAATGACACCTGGGAGATTTCTGTCCCTTCTGCTGAAAGTTCATGCCAACAAAATATTGAAGATCCAAAATGGTCATAATGGCATCATAAAACAAATCCATATGAATCGAGTTATTTAATCCAAGTTTTGTGAAGAGATACAATCACTTTATATGATGAACAAATTTAATTTAGCTTTTAGTGAGACCCTATTGGATCTTTAAAAAAAATTGGTGGTTATGGACTTTGAATGGAATTTCTCAGTTTTATTAAAATATCTTGATTTGTGTTTTAAAGATTAATGAAAGTAATACATTTTTGGAATGACAGAATATTTATTTTTGAACTAACCCATTTAAAAATGGTCTAAAATGCTGTTTTGTCTGTCTTTTGTCAGAGTCAGCATGAGGAAGAGACTGAGATCAGGGTCTCCAGAACCCAGTGGTGTGTCTGTGAAGAGTAGCAGATCCATGGAGCAACCCCCTAGATTGAGTGATGAACCAGTGTGTTCTGATCCTCTGTTAGTATAAACATTTACTTGCTAATTTACTGTACTGCATATCAGATTAATAATGATTTAATAAACTAAATGAAATACCACTAAATGTACTCCAAAATATGTAACATATACACAGTACAGAGGAGCTACTTGATGAGGGGTGTAAAACTTATTTCTAATAACCAATATATTTCTGATGTCGTCAGCTGTCCTTGTGTCACTGCCATATTCCTTTTTGCTGCTATGTTATTTTCTTTTTCAGCAAGGGAAAGGAGCTGATCAGATCTGTACCGTCATCTAGATCCCACTATCACTCTCACATCAGGCAGGACAAAACTGAATCAGTCCAGCAGACACACAGACTGAAGACTGGAGACCTGCAGAGAGTCAAAGACCAGCAGAAAACCAGCATGAAGCACAAGTATGAGAGATTATTTGAGGGTGGATGAGGAGTGAATGAAGAACATGAGGTTTTACAGATGGAGAAAACAGCCAGAACACTTCACTCACAAGACACTGCAATCGATTGTAATGACATCTTTAAAGCCTCACCTGAACCAGGACGTGAGGAGAAAGACCAAATCAAGACTGTTCTTACTAAAGGCATCGCTGGAATCGGAAAAACCGTCTCTGTGCAGAAGTTCATTCTGGACTGGGCCGAGGGAAAAGCCAATCAGGATGTAGATTTCATGTTTGTGCTTCCATTTCGAGAGCTGAACTTGATCCGAGATCATCAGTACAGTCTTCACAGACTTCTGCTGGACTTTCATCCTGATCTTCAAGATCTGGACTCAAAGATTTATGAGGAGTGTAAAGTTGTGTTCATCTTTGATGGTCTGGATGAAAGCAGAATGACACTGATGTTTTCAGACACTCAGAAAGTTTCTGATGTGACTGAGACTTCATCAGTGGGTGAGTTGATGTCAAACCTCATGAAAGGAGAGTTGCTTCCCTCTGCTCTCATCTGGATCACCTCTAGACCAGCAGCAGCAAATCAGATCCCCTCCAAATACATCAACCGTCTGACTGAGATTCAGGGATTTAATGAGCCTCAGAAGGAGGAATATTTCAGGAAGAGAATCAGTGACGACCATCAAGCCAGCAGAATCATCTCACACATCAGAAGAGCAAGAAGCCTCCACATCATGTGCCACATACCCGTCTTCTGCTGGATCTCGTCCACTGTGCTTCAAAAGCTCCTGAAAGAAGATCTGAGTGCAGAAATCCCTCAAACTCTGACTGAAATGTACATCCACTTCCTGCTGATTCAGATCAACATGAGGAATCAGAAGTATGAAGAGAGAGATCCAGAGAAACTCCTGCAGTCCAACAGAGAAGTGATTGTGAAACTTGCTGAAGTGGCTTTCAAACAGCTGATGAAGGGCAATGTGATGTTCTATGAGGAGGACCTGAGAGAGAGCGGCATAGACATCACTGACGCCTCAGTGTATTCTGGGATTTGCACTGAGATCTTTAAGGAGGAATCTGTGATTCATCAGAAGAAAGTCTACAGCTTCATTCATCTGAGCGTCCAGGAGTTTCTTGCTGCTTTCTATTTGTTTTACCTTTATGTAGTGAAAAATGTTGACCCATCTAAGTTTTTGGATGTAGTTCATTGTCTGCAAAGGGAAGCAGTAGATAAAGCTCTTAAGAGTAAGAATGGACACCTGGATCTGTGTCTGTGGTTCCTGCTTGGAGTCTCACTGGAGTCCAATCAGAGACTCTTACAGGATCTACTGACACACACAGAGAACAGCTCAGAGAGCATCAGGAGAACCACACAGTACATTAAAGAGAAGATAAAAGATGGTCATGGACTCTCCGCTGAAAGATCCATCAATCTGTTCCTCTGTCTGCTGGAAGTCAAAGATCAGACTCTGTCCAGAGAGATTCAGGAGTTTGTGAAATCAGACAAACACTCAGAGGAGAAACTCTCTCCTGCTCAGTGCTCAACAATCGCCTACATGCTTCAGATGTCAGAGGAGGTGCTGGATGAGCTGGACCTCAAGAAATACAACACATCAGATGAGGGGAGAAGAAGACTGATACCAGCTGTGATCAACTGCAGGAAAGCTCTGTGAGTGTTTAATTTCTGTACATTTACAATTAACACATTTTTCTTAAGTTACCTTCTTTTATTACATATTTTGTCCCATAGTCTTGCTGGCTGTAATCTCTCAGAGCAGTGCTGTGAGAGTCTGGCATCAGCTCTGCAATCCCCAAACTGTGTCTTGAGAGAGCTGGATCTGAGTAACAATGACCTGAAGGATTTGGGATTGAAGCTGCTCTCTGTTGGACTAAAGAGCCCAAACTGTCAGCTGGAGATATTAAGGTTTGTTGTAGTAATATTTTTCCATGTCTAATCTCTAGGGCTGGGTATTGTTAAAAGAATTTCGATACCGATTCCTGAAAAATACTTTTTTCGATACATATTTTATGAAATCCATTTTAACAAGATTACATATGCATATAACACATTAGCTCAGAAAAACTTTGGTTTTATCTTTTCAGTTTGACTCATGCTCCTTAGTCAGTGCACAAAGGAACAAAAAAAGCACAAAAGGAACAAAATGTTTTTTATAAAGAGCTCATGTTCACCAAAGCTGAATTTGTTTGATCAAAAATACAGTAAAACTTGTAATATTGTGAAATAGTATTACAATTTAAAATCTGTTATTTTATTTGAATATATTTCAAAATGTAATTTATTTCTGTGATGTCAAAGCTGAATTTTCAAAATCATTATTTCAGTGTCACATGATCCTTCAGAAATATGAAAACAGTTTGCTGCTTAATATTTTGGAAACTATGATACATTTTTTCATGATTCTTTGATGAATAAAAAATTCAAAAGAACAGCATTTATTTGAAACAGAAATCTTTTGTAACATTACACATTTTAAGGTCACTTTTGATCACTTTAATGCATCCTTACTAAAAAAAATTCTGACCAACACATTTTTGAACGGCAGTGTACATTCAGTAGGTCATTATTGAAATGTAAACACTGTCAGAGTGATCAACAAGGTATCTCTTCATTTACCAGTCGAAGACGGAGCAACTTTCTGCTCTTATGTTTACTCCGTGCACTGTCAAGGGCTTCATCATATTTGTCGTGGTACCGGTCTTTGCAGCAATTATTTTACCGCAAAAACTGCATCGCGCACTGTTGGCATCAAACCTGGAGAAATTTAGCCACACTTTTGATCTACTTTTCCACATCTTTAGGGTATTTGCATGAGCGACTTTAGGTGTGTCGTCGTGCATGTCATATGTATTTGTTTGAGCATCCAGCAGTATACATGTATGTGTGACTACTTGGTATATGTGTATGCAAGTTAGTGTTGTCACGATACCAAAATTATAACTTCGATACGATACCAGACCAAAATACCTTAAAGGGTTAGTTCACCCAAAAATGAAAATTATGTCATTAATGACTCACCCTCATGTCACTCCAAACCCGTAAGACCTCCGTTTCTCTTCTGAAGACATAAGATATTTTAGATTTCAATGGACGTGTCACTGTTCACGTCCATAAAGGTAATAGACATCATCAAAGTAGTCCATGTGACATCAGTGGGTTATTTAGAATGTTTTGAAGCATCGAAAATACATTTTGGTCCAAAATTAACAAAAACTACGACTTTATTCAATATTGTATTCTCTTCTGGTCTGTTTTCCATCCGCGTTCACGAGTCCCCATTGACGCTGCTGACGTGTTATCTGGTGCGTCAATGTGGACTCGTGAACGCGATTTAAGCTCTAGACGGTGCCTCATATTAGGGGGTTGGGACGATTACACACTTCACGTGAGCCACGTCTCTGGGCATAACCGCGTAAACTATTGTTTTTAGTGCTTATTGGCTCACTGACGTTGACGAGTTAACCCCTTAGGTATCGAAATCTGGTACCGAACAACAAGTCATTTTTCGATACTCAATAGAATCGAAGCAATTCGGTCGGTACCTTAAAAGTATCATACTCGGTACACAGCCCTACTAATCTCTGATTAATTCCTGATGGAGGTGTTTAGTAATAAAGCTCTACATGTCTAATATCTGTTGAAGTCTAAAACAGATGCTTAGTTTACTTTCCATTTCCTTTTAAAGCAGGGAGAGCCAAATCTGCTCTAGGAGATAGACTTTCCTGCCAGCTTCAGTTCCAACCCTGCTTCAATATACCTGCCTGTCATCCTTGATTAGCTGGTTCAGGTGTGATTGATTTGTGGTTGGGCTGAACTCTGCAGGATGACAACTTTCTAGGAGCAGGATTTAAAATCACTATAATCACAATATATAGCAGTTTACTTTAAGTTCCTCATGATCAGCTTGGATGTTAACTGCTCTACCTCATAGTTGGCTGCTGTTAAAGCAACACTAAGGAACATTTTTTAACTTAAAATAATGTTTCCAAAATCGTATCAGTGGTTCATCAAGTCGTAACAGGGTGAAAGGCACTTCTGGATTCGCTTTGCGGCCATATATCTGCTATAACCGCACTATGCAAGTTTGCCAAACCGGGTCACGTTTCTGTAGTTCAAATGAGACATAAGAAAACTACAAATTTTACTTGGTTTACGTCAAGCGTTACAATAGTGATTATTTAGTTTTTCTTCGTTTCTAATGTTGCAATACATCATACTTTCATGAAATCATGCAACATACTCTACCTTGTCTGTGAACATCGTTCATTCCAAAACCGGTGCTAGATAAACAGCGAGCGTGTGTGCGACAGTAGGCTGCGGTAGGCAAAATGATTTACGACGGTGGTAATGGACAATTCCGCTTCCAACCTGTTGGGCAACCGAAGAGGAAAAGTTCCTTAGTGTTGCTTTAACACCTAAATTTTTGCAGAAATATTTCCAAACACAAAAGGTGCACTGTGACCCTTTGTTGAAGACTTCCATAATGGTGATGCATAAATTGGGGTTGTTAAAAATACAGCCCACAGGCCATGAGGAATCTAATCCAAACCAACCAAAGTCTGGCATGATATAAAGAGTTAAGTAATATATGATAAAATACATTCATAAGTTATTATGTTGGTAAAACATGCTATTTTTTTTTTTTTAAGTGAACATATGTATAACTTAAATCAGTAGCACCAGTATGTAGAAAGCAAGAAAAATAGGCAATGTGCTGTGAACTGTTGTTGATTCAGCTTTTAGATTTAAAATGCTTTCTGTAAGCACTGTAGTTACTCTGATTGGTACATCTCACTTCAAGGCCACTGTTGGCATTTATTTTAATGCTTCAATAGAATTAGGCTTAAAACACTTTTACCATGAAACTTTTCAAACTTATACACACCTATCAGACTTTTAACCTGTGATGCTTTTTGTTTAAAGTATGAGTAAGTGATTCTCAAAGTATTGATGAAAATATAATATTAGTTTTTGAGAAATTTTTCCTGACAGAAATGACCAGTATTTAAATATCTTAATAAATCAAAACTGATCTATATTTCAATCTCTTAATAGAAAATACAGATCAATGTTTACATCTCTTAACGCTCAGACTTGTATCATCATTTTATATCATTATATCACCCAACCATAAAACGTATATGGTTTTTATATGGTAACTTTAATATATTTTAAAGCAATAATGCTTTATTGACACAACAGTGTGACTTTTGGTAAAACTGCTCTGAAATGTGTATAGTGAAAAACACAAATAAATTTGACTTCATTAAATTTGACCAGAACACATCCATGGTCACCCTGAAAGTACAGCAAATATACTTTTAGGGATGTGATCACAATGTGTCAGTTTATGCCTGGCTTTTAATGTGGTCAGGATCTGAACACAGAAAACACATTCTAAGGCCAGGTATAAAGAGAGTCTTGGAGTGACTTTACTGCACAGTTTGGTAATAAATGGGTGAAGTTTACATTTACTCATTTACTTTTATATTAAAGGTTGTATCAGTGATTTCAGGCCCCCCCAAAAAAAGATCACATTCATCTAATCTTTCCTAACGATCCTCTAGCTGCCCGCCCCATAAGCATGCCGTCAAAAAAACACGTCTCTGTAGGCAGCCTAGGCTCTGAGATCTGCACACAAAAACAATTGGTTTCACCAACCACTCAAAACACTAACAAATAGTGTTCCAACCAATCACGACAGGGGAAGGGTGTTTTGGGGTTTTGAGACAGCTTTTTCTTCAGCTCCGACTTCGGGTGCAGCCGTGCACGAGCACAAAACCTCACAACACCCACCCCCTGTAGGCTGCCTACAGAGACGCGTTTTTTTGACGGCATGCTTATGGGGCGGGCAGCTAGAGGATCGTTAGGAAAGATTAGATGAATGTGATCTTTTTTGGGGGGGCCTGAAATCACTGATACAACCTTTAAGTGATTTGCAAATGAGGAATACAACATCACCTTCACTTTGCCAGCAGCCATATCACCCTGTATCCCAAGACTGGTTAATATAAACACACACACTTCTGCCTCTGTAGGTTGTCAGGCTGTATGGTGACAGAGGAAGGCTGTGGTTATGTGTCTTTAGCTCTGAGTTCAAACCCCTCTCACCTGAGAGAGCTGGATCTGAGCTACAATCACCCAGGAGAATCAGGAGTCCAGCTGCTCAACGATAAACTAAAGGATCCAAACTGCTCTCTGCAGTTTCTCAAGTATGTGGGGCAGTGTGTGATGGGGTCATCTAATCTTTTGTTAAGAAATTGTTTTTATTTTCTTGTGTATCATGGATTTTTTAACCTTGCTTTTTCTGACTAAATGTAGCAGAATCCATAAAAATCTCTTAAGAAAAAGAAAGCATAAATCAACATTGCTCAAATCAAGACATAAAATATATTAAGACAAATTGTATTTTTGAAATGGGGCATTTTACATTGAAAGGCAGACTACTGAGATTTAAAACTGAGCCTAATGATCAGAGGGTTAAATGTTTAAATCACATTTTGCACATTACTCTTACCACTTTGTTGTGGTCTATCAGGTTCAAATGCAGTATTTAATCATCTTTCCTTAAACCCTTGTGATGCTGTATCTATTTTACACAACAGTTAAATATTTCATTGGAAATTAGTTATCAGTTATATGAATTTTTTTTATTTTTATGTTTTTGTCTCTGTTCAGTTTGGAAAATGTAGGAAATTTCAGGATCACGACAGGACTGCGGAAATGTGAGTCCTCAAACATACATACACCTATGCATTTTTAATGCCATAGCTCTTCTGATCTATCTTTCTGTGTTCAGATGCTTGTGATCTCACTCTGGATCCAAACACAGCACACACTCGTCTCTCTCTGTTAGAAGGGAACAAAACAACAAAATGTGAGCGAAAGAATCAGTCGTATCCTGATCATCCAGAGAGATTTGAGAACTGTGAGCAGGTTCTGTGTAAAGAGAGTCTGACTGGACGTCATTACTGGGAGATTAAATGGACTGGATGGGGTCATGTAGCAGTGGCATACAAAGGAATCAGCAGGAAAGGTGGGAGTGACTGTCGGTTTGGACTCAATGACAAGTCCTGGAATATTTACTGTTGTGATACGATTTACTCTGCTTGGCATGATGATAAAAGCATAAACATTCCTCGCCCTTCATCCTCTAATAGAGTAGGAGTGTATCTGGACTGGTCTGCCGGCACTCTGTCCTTCTACAGCGTCTCTGACAAACACACACTCACACACTTACACACATTTAACACCACATTCACTGAACCCCTCTATGCTGGATTTTTGGTCTATCGTGATTCTTCAGTGTCTCTGTGTCAAATTTAACAAACTCGTGTAAGGAACCTTAAGGCGGGCATACACTGTGCGATTTTCGTCCGATTTTGAGCCGAATTCTGACTCGTGCGACTCTTTTTCGGGTCGGGACGATTTTCATCTTTGTCGTGCGTCGTTTGTCGTGCAGTGTTCGTGCAGTGTACATGGGGAAACGAGAGGCGATTATCTCTCCCGACCGGCAATCGGATGGTCGGATGAATTTCTGCTATGTTAGAAATTTTGGTCGCTCCTTGTGACTATATCACGCAGTTGAAGCAGAGATACGAACCGATTGCCCTAAACTCAGCATTTTTCCCCTCACTGCGCTTGCGTGAAAACAGAAGTTTAACCATTTCATCTGCAGCAAAAAACAAAAAAAACAAAAAAAAACGAAAAGAGGGAGATCTTAAAGTTCTGTAGTTCAAACTACAAATTACTGTTGCTTACCTCCAGTTCGTGTTGCAAAATGGATTAACCATTACGCACTTCTTCCAGCCACCTGCGATGTACACTTTGCTTCTTTTATTAATTTGTTAAACAATGTTTTTGAAATAAAGCTCTTTTTAATTTTCATTGATGAATTATTGCAGTGTTTGGACATATTATAGACGGTTAATAATTAATTATATGTCTGTAATTCATTGTAATCGACCTAAATGTTTTAGACAATTTTCAATGAGGAGGAGTAGGCTAAGCTTCTCTGTGTGATATTTTATTGTCCTCACAGCGCGTTGGTTTTGCGGTGATGCGCTATGAAATTATTGCGTGGCAATAACTATTTCATGCAATTTCAAGTTTAAGACCTTGTGTGCCAGAGGAACAAGCGTGCAGACATTTCGAATTTTGTCTATGAACTTAATTTTGTGCAGTAGCTCACTATATTTCTATAGCATTGCTGTCAAAGAGTAATTATCTGCTGAAGTGAACTTACTTATTGTAGAGGTTGTAACAGTTTCAGAGTGTGTTCACTATTACTGGCTGTTTATAGCTGTTTTGTAATTATCTTCCTGGTCACCAGGGGGCAACGCCCTCAGGTAAGGGGGTTAGAATACCCATATAAAGAAGAATGAGTGATCTAGCTAAAAAGGCCATGTGGTGGCTTTTCTTGGAGAGGACTCACTCTTTCTACTTAAGAGGGGTTTTGAGTTAAGGCTCAATGTTTATGCCTCTTTTGGCTACTATTTGAGGAACAGTGCGTTTGCAATACTCAATGTAGGCCATATTTCCTCAATTGTGTTGTTTGGTGTTACCCGGAATCCTTGTTCAATACGGACTTAACCCCAGCATCAAATCTTCTTCGAACGGATTTCTTTGGTGGATTATATATTTTTTTGTTCCAACCTGGCCCAGAGGACTACAAGTTTTGGCTGAGTGAGTTTTTTGCGGTGATGGGACTGTGGTCGCAACTGGTCTAATTTTGAACTGAACTTTTGTGCACTAACAATTGGACTGATCATCGCTGGATGGCAGGTTCATTATTTCCATTACACACATATCATCCATATTATCCTTTTATGGTTTTGTGTTTACCTTGTATGGACTGAACTACTGTTGAAGGTCTCATTGGACCAGGTTTTGGGTGATTGTAAGCTATTATTGCTTTATGGTGTTGTGATATATTGTTTTGATATATATTCATTTTGAGCTGGTGGTTGGCAATTATATTTGGATGTGATTCCCCCCTTATTTTTTTTGTGTTTCATTTTTGTCTTTGATATTAGACGAGTTGTTACACAAAATGGCGCCCGAACAGGGACCTTCCAAAGGCAACCAGTTCATTTGAAATAATCTTGATTTATTTGTTTGTGTGTACTGGGTATTGTACAAACAATTGTATTTTTTTTATATACTTAACCGTTTATAGTTGAGCAGTAATATCTTGTATTTTTCAGTCATTCATGTTGCTTTAATACCAATTTGTATTTTTTTATATATAGTAGTTTACTCATAACCTCCCAAAATGGATGCTGATCCTGCCGAGACAGTGGGTGAGGGCCCATTAGAGCCAGATTATGGTTCAGATGCTTTCACTTTGCGTCGTGAACCTCTGCAAGATATCATACAGTCGCTCAGTAGTCTCTATTTGGATCCTCTGTTGGAGGGTGAAGAGGGAGAAGAGCTAACTGTGCTGCCGCCGCCACCACCAATAGAGGAGGATGAGAGTCTGATATCTATGGTGATCGCCTCAAGGGTAAGCCAAGTTGAACAAAAAGTGATGGGGTTGGAGAATGATATCAAGTGTCGCATTAAGGACTTTGAAACACAGGTACTTGATGGATTTAAAACCCAGCATGACCAGGTGTATCATTTGGAATCTCAAGTTAGTGCCCTAGAAAGGTCGCACAAGAAGTTGGCCGAAACCATACTTGATGGAACTAAACAAGAATGTCAGAGAGTGAAACTGCTCCTTGAGCAGAATATGCAATCGCTGGGAAATGCTGTCATGGACTGCCTTAGACGAAGAGATGAACAGTTAAAGGCTAAGGTACTCCCCATTCCATATGCCATGTCCACTCCCACTGTAACTTCAGCCTCACTTTTTGACACTGGGCAGCGATCAATTCACTTTAGTGCTCCCATCAAAATTGAATTTCCAAAGTTCAGCAGTCAGGAAGGAGAAGATCCGATAGCCTACCTAGAGAAGTGTGATGAATATCTGGCTATTCACCCTCTAAGTAGTACAGAGATATTATCCATGCTTCCGTCAGTACTTATCCACACAGCAAAAGACTGGTGGATTGCTGAGAGAACCCGGGTAAAAACTTGGGCTCAATTTAAGACCCTCTTCTTGCGATCGTTCTTACCTGATGACCACGAAGTCGAAGCTGAAAGGAAAATCAGGGAGCGAAAACAGGAAATAGGAGAAAGTATACGCACTTTTGTTTATCAGTACAGAGCGCTGTGCTTAAGACTGAAGCCTTCTATGTCTGAAAGAGAAATTCTACAAGCCACTCTCCGAAACTGCAATCCTCGTATTGCTAACGTACTAAGGGGTACCGTATCTACAGTGGACGAGATGGTTAGAGTGGGAACATTGGTGGAGAGAGACCTCAATGAGGAGAGAGCATATTGGAGACAGAGACAGGCTGAGCAATCACGAAAACCTGCTGTGGTTGGAAGAGCTGGTCGAGGTCAGCATGATAGTCAACCTATTGCTCTCTTGGATGGAACTTGTGAGCGTTCTGTAACTCCTCTGACATTACCTCTAGTTATTCGTGGTTATCCCTTTGAAGCTTTAATAGATACAGGCAGCACTTACTCGTTGGTACAAGAATCCCTTTGGCATCGTATCAAGGAAAGGGAGGAGGCTTGGCAGTCTGCTAGAGGGCAGACGTTTTCCCTTGCCAATGGACACCTTCAGCATGCCTTGGGAAAGGTAACATTAGAATGCACATTGCATGACCATGTTTATCCTTTTAACGCTTACATCATGAGAGATCGTGATTTGACTTTTCCCTTGATAATAGGCCTTGATTTCTTGAATGTCACTGGCATGGCCTTGGACTTCCATGGCGCAACATATTCTTTGCCCGAAGAAGATAAGGTGCATCAGTTTACCATCCCTTCATCTTCACATAATACTGACTTCTTTTCAACGGCAACTAGATTACATTTAGCACTACCTGCTGTTCAAATCAATGAGGCCACCAGAACTCTCATTAAAGATCTTGTGAATTCAGCAGATGCCTTACCTTCCCAGAGACATCAATTAGAAAGCTTTCTCTTTGATTGGCCTACAGTGTGTACTGATTCACTGGGAAGAACCTCCACCATCAGGCATCGCATCAACACCAGGGATGAAATTCCAGTGAGGAAACGGGCATACCCTACCCCAATTCATAAGCAAAAATTGATTGAGGATGAGGTGTCGAAGATGCTGGAAAAGGGAATTATTCGTCCATCCACTTCCCCGTGGGCTGCACCTATTGTATTGGTGCCAAAAAAGGATGGTAGTTTGCGCTTTTGCGTAGACTACAGGTCCTTAAATGCAAAAACTCCACTAGATGGTTTTCCTATGCCTCAGGTGCAGGACATTCTCGTCTCTTTGTATGGAGCCTCGGTTTTCAGCACTTTAGATCTGAAGAGTGGTTATTGGCAGGTCTGTATGGAGGAAGATAGCATTCCCAAAACTGCTTTTGTCACCAAATCTGCACAATATGAGTTCATTCATCTTCCTTTTGGTTTGAAAAATGCTGCTTTGACTTTCCAGCAATTAATGAATACCATCTTACAAGAGCTCATCGGTAGATGTTGTTTTGTCTATATAGACGATATTGTTGTGTACTCGGCTAATGTTCAGGAGCACTTTGGGCATTTAAGACAGCTGTTCACAAAGCTGGAAGCTTCTGGTTTGACTTTGAACTTGAAAAAATGCAACCTAATAAGAAAGTCCCTTTCGTTCCTTGGTCATGTCATCTCAGAAGGAGGAGTAAAGACTGAACCCTCTAAGGTTGAAGCTGTCCATAATTTCCCAACTCCCAAGAATGTGAAGGAAGTCCAGCGATTCCTTGGCTTGGTGGGTTGGTATCATCGCTTCATACCTAACTTTTCAGAGCGTGCAGCACCTCTTCATGCCCTGAAAAAGAAGGATGTCTTGTGGGTATGGACTCAGGAGTGCCAACAATCATTTGAGTGGCTAAAGGAAGCTCTGCAGAAAGCTCCTATACTTAGACCTCCAGATTTCAGTCGGCCCTTCAGAGTGCAAACAGATGCCAGTAACGTTGGTTTGGGGGCAGTATTAACACAAGAAACTGATCAAGGGGAAAATGTAGTAGCGAATGCTTCCAAGCTGCTGCAGAGTGCTGAGAAGTCATACTCCACAGCTGAGAAAGAGTGTCTCGCTGTGGTATGGGCTGTGGAGAAATGGCGAGAGTACCTCGAAGGAAGACACTTTGATGTGCTTACAGACCATTCTGCACTCACATGGGTTTTTAATCATCCAAGACCCACATCTCGGTTAACAAGATGGGCCATTCGGCTCCAAAGCTTCAATTTTACGGTAAAGTACCGTAGAGGGCAGTGCAATGTTATCCCTGACACGCTGTCACGAGGAATGGAAGAAGAAATCCCTGGGACAATTGCTCTCTCTCAGGCGGTCAGTGCCCCATGTAACTTACCTTTGAACTGGGAAGACATCGAGCGTGGGCAGAAAGAGGATGTTTCTCTTCAGCATCTCTGGGATGAAGCCAAAATTGATGTTGCAAATCCAAATCGAATTCGTTATGCCATTCAAAATGACTACTTATTTAGGTGTACCGTCAACAAAGATGGAGGTCAAGTTTTCCAAGTGATCATTCCTACACAATACAGAGAGCAGTGTCTTCAATTCGTCCATGCAAACCCCTTGTCCGGACATCTGGGACGCATGAAAACCTTGCGCAGATTGCTGGAGGTGGCCTATTGGCCAGAGATTCGGAAGGATGTCTGGAAGACCTGTAAAGAGTGTCAGACGTGCCAGCAGTATAAGCCACGGATCACCAAACTTGCAGGCCGACTTCAATCAACTCCCATTGTTGAACCAGGCTTTATGTTAGGGATTGACCTAATGGGGCCTTTCCCCAAAAGTACTCGCCTGAATGAATACCTGCTGGTGATTGTGGATTATTGCAGCAAGTGGGTGGAATTATTTCCTTTAAGATCTGCAAAAACACCCTTGATTTCAAATGTCCTGACGAAGGAAATCTTTACCAGGTGGGGTACCCCAGCATATCTAGTCTCAGATCGAGGACCTCAATTTACATCTCAACTGCTTCAAGACACCTGCAAGCAGTGGGGTGTGGTCCAGAAACTCACAACGGCTTACCATCCTCAGACTAATTTGACGGAGCGAATTAACCGTACCCTTAAGACCATGTTAGCCTCCTATGTGCAAGAGAACCATCGCCAATGGGATAGGTGGATCCCTGAATTTCGGTATGCACTAAATTCGGCATGGCAGGAGAGCACTGACCACACACCTGCTGAAATTGCAATTGGCAGAAAACTGAAAGGTCCCCTTGAGCGTCTGGTCCACAAGTCTCCAGACCCTGACCAAGCCGCTTATAACACCATTGAGAGACAGAAGGCCTTATTAAAATGTGTCAAAGACAATGTGAGTAGAGCCCAGATGAGACAGGCCAAGTATTATGATCTCAGAAGGAGATTAGTCCAATATGAAGAAGGAGACTTAGTATGGGTACAAACTCACCCGCTGTCTCGAGCAAGTGATGCTTATATGGCAAAGCTGGCTCCCAAGTGGCAAGGACCTGCTAAAGTCATGTCAAAACTTAATAAAGTCAATTATCGAGTAAAAATGGTCCAGGAGCCAAATAATGTCGAGATCTATCATGTAGAGAAGTTAAAACCCTTTTTTGGGGCTGTCTAGCCTTTTTCAGAAGGGAGGGGTATGTAACAGTTTCAGAGTGTGTTCACTATTACTGGCTGTTTATAGCTGTTTTGTAATTATCTTCCTGGTCACCAGGGGGCAACGCCCTCAGGTAAGGGGGTTAGAATACCCATATAAAGAAGAATGAGTGATCTAGCTAAAAAGGCCATGTGGTGGCTTTTCTTGGAGAGGACTCACTCTTTCTACTTAAGAGGGGTTTTGAGTTAAGGCTCAATGTTTATGCCTCTTTTGGCTACTATTTGAGGAACAGTGCGTTTGCAATACTCAATGTAGGCCATATTTCCTCAATTGTGTTGTTTGGTGTTACCCGGAATCCTTGTTCAATACGGACTTAACCCCAGCATCAAATCTTCTTCGAACGGATTTCTTTGGTGGATTATATATTTTTTTGTTCCAACCTGGCCCAGAGGACTACAAGTTTTGGCTGAGTGAGTTTTTTGCGGTGATGGGACTGTGGTCGCAACTGGTCTAATTTTGAACTGAACTTTTGTGCACTAACAATTGGACTGATCATCGCTGGATGGCAGGTTCATTATTTCCATTACACACATATCATCCATATTATCCTTTTATGGTTTTGTGTTTACCTTGTATGGACTGAACTACTGTTGAAGGTCTCATTGGACCAGGTTTTGGGTGATTGTAAGCTATTATTGCTTTATGGTGTTGTGATATATTGTTTTGATATATATTCATTTTGAGCTGGTGGTTGGCAATTATATTTGGATGTGATTCCCCCCTTATTTTTTTTGTTTCATTTTTGTCTTTGATATTAGACGAGTTGTTACAAGGTAACGAAAGTTATAATGAGCATTCTAATGTTTGAAGCAGATGTCATAACAAATATCAGTAGATGGGGAAGTTTTTAAAACGAGCGTTTCATTCATAAACCCATAGGATCTTACCTTACCTGGCTAGAGTCCTGCACACTCACAAATCCTTACATATAACAACAAAATATAAACTCATTGTAAATAAGAGATTCATTGTTGAGTGTAGACAGCTTCATAGATTATAACGGGAGTTTTTGTAAGAGTCCCAAATACTTAAAGGGGTCATTGAATGTCCATTTTCCACAAGTTGTTATGATTCTTTAGGGTCTTCATGTAAAGATTGTAACATACTTTGGTTAAAATTCCTCAATGGTTGTGTAAAACAACACCCTTTTTACCTCCTCAAAAACAGTTCTGTTCACAGCAACCCGTTTCGGTGCATGTCTCTTTAAATGATAATGAGAAACTGCTCACCCCTCTTCCATGGGGGGTGTCATGGCAACCTGCCTTGGCGGACAGTACACAAATGGCTGAGGGCGGAAATATGCATAGGAAATATGCTAACATGGGACAGTCCGTCAGCGGTCATGGGCGGAGCATGAGCAATATGACATCATATTGCTCAGAAAATCCAAATGGCTTGATTATTGAGAGTGTTTAGACTTTTTGAGGATCAAAAAAAAAGGAGTGAAAGTGAATTTTGTATCTGATGACTCCATGCAGTACTGAATCCACTCTGGAAAAGTATGGAATTTTGAAATGAAAAATGTTAGGAACCCTGAAGGATATAAACTCTCACTGTGAGATGTAAATCCAGATTTTGAGGTCTAGAGTTAGCATTTTATGAGATCTAGAGTCACAATTATGTTGCAATTACCTTTTTTTATTTTTTGAATAGTTGTAAATACAATTCTGTTTTGCATCTATTAAATACAAGGTTTTACTAGTAAGAATGCAAATGTAGAGATCTGTAATTGCAATTCTTACTTGTAGTGGGGCGGCCGTAGCCTAAAGGTTACCATATTTATTAGCCTTCAAGTCACTTTCACTTCATTATGTGAAAATGAGTAACACATTAAATTAAGAATTATTCAACTTGCTATAGATATAATTGGTTAAATTATCTGTAATTTTGCTTATATGAATGAGTTACTTATAGTTATAATTAACATAGTTATATGTGAAGATGCACGCAGTATTCATAATGAGCAGTTCTGATCTCACAGATTAATGCTTCTTAAGAGGTAGTCAAGCTGTTTTATATTGTATGTATTATTTAAGTGTTCAATGAACATTTCATAACCTTTGAAATCTTTTGCCATCCCATTTTTTTTGTCAGCCCTTCTCTGAATGGAGGGTCTGACTGCAGGTCACACGTTTAGGGTTTTGTCTGTTATTGTGTGTGAATCTGTAGAGACTTCATTGAGTCAAAGGTGATGGTCTGTAGAAACACTTCATTTGGTGTGTTCTTATAAAAGCTACAGTATATGTCATCACTGTTTCAGAGGATCCACATGTTCAGTTTCAGACTGCTGGATTGTCACGAACTGTTACTGTTTATTCAATGTATTTTCTCTCTGTTCAATACGTTATGATGATAAAATCATCTCTTAATGATTGCTATTATAATAACTGTAATGACAATGTCTTGCAGCACTAAAATTATGCATTCTAGAGTGTTTTGTTATAATGTTTGGCTCACACTGTGTTTAACCCTCTGGGGACCAAAAACTCGCCCGCACGTTTTGCTCGTTTTTTTTTTAGCGATGAAAAATAAACACAAAATGCTCTGTTAATTTTGATCTTTCATTTTCGTGTAATACATCAATCGATCCTGTTCAGTTTCTATTTTTTTTTCTGTATACTCACAATAAAAATAAAGTGTTTTGCTTTTTGACAAATAAAGAAAAATTAACATGATTCGATTTCTGCCTTCTCTCTGTCAGTAAACTCCCATTTGAAACGCGTTCGAAAATGATCTATAACTCCGCGAAAATTCAGTCAAACAGGCAAACAGACCCACGGGCATAAAGCTTGAGATCGCATCTTTTAAATGAAGTAATTTATATAAAAAACAAATATTCTCAGCTTCTGTAATCTGTATAAAAATAGAGCGATTCCAGTCGAGCTCATTACGAGCTCATTCAAAAGTAATGTGACCACTCCCCGGAGAGCGCGTGCTATTCAAACGCAAATTCTGAGAATCATTTCAGACCTGTGAAACGCCCACATCAGCTGTAAACAAAGCGCCGCGAGTGAGGCATAATATAGCCTACCTTATGGAGAAAAGTTTCCTCAGAACAGTGCTGATATGAGGAGCAATAAATCCCGCTGAGGAGTGAGGTAGGCTGTTATCTTTTCTCAAGTGTTAATGTGGTGGAATGTGTGGATGGAATAACGTTAGTGTAGGCCTATGTAAACCGCAAAAAGATGAATCGCGTTTCTGTGAGATGAATGAAGGGTACATATTTGTGAAGACTGTTTAGCCTAAATATGAATCGCGCGTCTGTGTGTGAAAGAATAAACTGCTTTGCTATAGCCTACTGAGATGAGTAAAAATCGACTGAAATATGTTGAAATAAAATGTATTTGTATAAGCAACATATTAGACTGCAAATTAACATTTATATGCCCTAATATTTCATAAAAACAACGTTACAGTCAGGCGAAGTATGAAAGACAACATTTTGTTGACTAGATTTGGGTACAGTTTTTACTGTAGAATATACTGCCACATCAAATAAGCTTTTGTTAAGCAATTTCTGCTCATATATATATATATATATATATATATATATATATATAATACTATTTTTGTCAAAAATAAAGTCATAGACTAAGATGTTAGATGTTCCAATGTTGGCTATATTCAAACTAATGAATACATATGATAAAAATGTAGGCCTATAATCTTTTTTTTTTTTTTTTACAAAGAAAGAGTACACTTGAAATATTGTTGAAATTGTAATTATTGTTGTAATTGTAACCTTTTTAATAAAATAGCAAAACATATTTACAAGATAGATGTAAGCGAAATCTTAAATGGTCAATATAAGTCTTCTTCTAAATATATCTTTTGTCCTTGCATTGTGGCTCAGTCAGTGTCACACCTGAATGAATGGCTCATTACACATAATGGGTGGGACATTGTATTCTCAGGTGTAAACCACTCCTCCTTCACGCCCCCCTCGCATATTGGCTTTCCAAGCAAAACCTGTTTTACACCATTTAAATCAATGTATTTTTTTTGGTGAACGATAAAGCAAGACTATTTTCACATAATTTTGAAGCCAGAACTCGAAGCGACAACATCCATTAGTCAAAAGTCTTGTGGACACATATTTAATATTTGTTTTGTGGTCTTATTTCAGCAACTTTCATTTTTATTTTTTTCCAATAACCACGCATAAACATTATTCTCTTAAAAATACAAATATCTACATACACGTTGCTCGCAGATTATGGTAGCCCTGTTTGTGCTATATAGAGTGAATGTACACCTTTGCCATTAACATGTTTATAAATAACTGAAAAAAGCACAAATGTCAAGGCATGCCAGAACATCTCAAGGGCCCCAAAAACACCTTGGCCCCCAGAGGGTTAACTAAATTTTTTTGAAAAATGATGATAGTTAACTACAATTGTAAGCAATTCATATTTTTGGTTTTGAGTTGTTGCTACCTTGACATGTTACATTTTATATCTATTGGTTTATATTTAGTTTTCCCTGTGCTGTGTATTTTGTGGTTGCAAAGACACACTCTGACTTCACAAAATACATTATACAAACAGTAATGGGATGAGCTAAATTTGGTGTGTGTGTTTAATGTTTTCCACTGGTACATATGTAACCAGGATGTATACACTAAAGCACAGGTTTTCAAGACTTAAAATATGTGTTGCCAGAATTTTCTTAAAATCATTGTCTGTCACATTTCAGTTTGTTTGGACTTTATGTTTCTATATGATCAGTACCTGTGTTCACTATATAAAATAAATACAAATATGCTAAATATATTTGTTATGATTCCAGTCTGTGTTCCCCTGTCTTGTCCCATGTTTAGCAGTTCCCCGGTATGATTGTCTATTAGGCTGCATTTACACTGCAGGTCTTGATGCCCAAATCCGATTTGCTGACTATATCCGATTTTTTTGACGACCCGCTTACATCATCTTTTAAAAGTGACCCGTATCCGATTTTTGCATTTACATTATATACTGCCAAAACTACCAAATGTAGAAGTTCTGACCCGGAAAAGGAAGTAAAACAGCACGAAATGCAATGGATGAAGATGCAAATACAATTATCCAGTGTTTTGCTTTCCACAATATTTTGAAAAGTCAGCAAAAAAGTCAGCAAAACATTGGTCTCGTACGCCGGAGAAAAAAGAGGAGAGCTCTTGTTGAACCTCCATCGCGCCTATAATAAGTCATGTGATCTCAGTTGGTGGTGTCCACCTGAGTTGACGTCACTTTTTTTAATGACGTATGACTCGCATTTACTGGGGAATATCCGATTTGTCTGCTTACATGGCACACACAAATGCATGTATCCGATTCATATCCGATTTATTACCACATATGAGTGAGGCCTGAATCCGATCTGAGAAAAAACGGAATCCATGCGTTTTTTTCCTGCTTACACGTTCACTGTTCATATCCGATCTGTGCCACATGAGAGGAAAAAAAATCAGAATTGGGTCACTTGAACCATGCTGTGTAAATGGGGCCTTAGTCTCCCCAGGTGTCTCTGATCCCCCTTGTTATCTTGTTCAGCTTGTTTGCCTGTGTAAGTCCTGTGTCTAGTCTAGTTCAGTCTTTGTTGAGTTCTTGATGTTGTATGTTGGTTGGTCTGTTCCTGAGTCCTGTTCCCTACTCTGAGTCTGATTTTGTCAAGTTTTGAGTTTATTTAATAAAGTGTGCTGCATGTGGATCCTGCTTCCTCCTATGCTTCTATTTGACTTAAATTATGCATTTAAAAAAAAAAAAGTAACCTATTAACAAAACGAAAGAAAAAACTGTGACAGTGTGCTGTTGAGTTTGGTTCATTTGTGTGAGGTGCGGAGCTCCACAAACAAGTTGATGGAAAGGAAACCGAGACAACAGAAAGCACATCCTGTTCGTTTTCTGTATTTTTTAAAAGCACTATGATCTCTTTTATTGTGAGTGTACACAAATAAAAGTAAACACAGTTTACAGTTTGTAGTTTCAAATGCTGTCCTACTCTTTTCTTTGACTAAAATTACATTTTGAGCATGTTTTTGTATTCTCTGTTCGATTGCGCCAGCGCCTCATGCACACACAATATATTACAGCGTTGCAAACTTGACATCGCAGCCTGTTCATTATCAAAATAAAATAGTCAACCTAATATATAAAAATTACACTGCTCAGTTTAAATAGTCAGTAGTACAATTTGTGCAATTCAGCGTAAGCACCGTTCCCACTTTGAGGTGTTAAAAAATATGATTTGTTCCATTGATATTGGAATGCAAGTGATGCAAGCCTATAATAAATAATAGTTAAGCATCCAAATACACAGAGAATTTGGAAACATTTGAATTCGAATGAGAGAGTAATGCTACGTGAGCCCAACCTCAGTTTCAGTTTCGCTTTACATGATTTCGTTTTTGGCTTGTTTATAGTTACTAATATTTTTTTCATTCTTGTTCTATTCTGAATACAATTTCATTAAATTTAAAGATTTAATTGTGGAGTGAATTGAACTAAATTAGCCTTTAGCTGTTTGTAGTGTTTATAATGTTTGTAGTAGGCCAACAATATAAAATTTTGCTTTATTTTCCGGTATTATGCAATAAATATATAATGCAATAAAATGCCACTTCTACGTGACTTACCTCTCTCAAAAAAATTCAATAATATTTGTAGAGTATTTTTTAAGCAGCAAATTAACGGTTAACTGTTAAATTAGCATCCCTGTATATATAGCTAGATCAAATGATTGCAGAATCAACTTTGTGTTGCTATTGCGTCAAAGTTCAGCCACGTGCACTTGCATCATCCAGAAATTATGAATTAAGAAAAAAAAAAATATTAAGAAAAGTGCTGAGCTGGATTGTTTGCCATCTAGTGGTTTAAAAGGAGAATAAAGTCAAATGCGTCTTTCAGTCAGAACACTTTAGCGACTTCCTAGTAACAGCCAAAACAACCACTCAGAATGCCTTAGTAATGACAAAGCAGCCACCTAGGCATTTCATAGCAACCACCCCTTTCCCTAACAACCACTTAGCAACCACATAGCAAGAAAAACATAACCTTTTAATGACACCCTAATTTTGTGGTTGTGAATTTTGAACATGCAAGGAGCTAGTTCATAATGTTATATTAATTTAACTTAAAAGTTTGTATCTTGTATTATTTCAGTTCTGAACGGAATGTTGTAGAATGTGACTGTAAACAGAAGCCAGAGAAGCTGTTTGGGTCTCTAATTAATTTTCCTGATCATGTGACCAATAAGAAATTCACAGTTTGGAAGAGGATTTTGATGGTCGTCACCTACAGTGAGTCACATTTTTGTGTCTAAGAATAAAATGTACGTTTTTATTAACATGGATTCATATCTGTCTTGCTTTCTAGTGTCGATCACTTTGGATCTCAGCCCTGTATCATCTTCCCTGTGGATTTCTCATGGTTTCATTCAGGTCCTGTATCTAGAGTATTTTCTACCCGCCATACCAGAATGCATTGACATTTACACATTATCTCTAGGCTCAGAGAAATTGTGCCTTATAATTTAGCTGTTTCATCTTTTTATCTCTTTATCTCTTTATCTGGAACAACCATTAATGTTATGAAAGAGTCACTGGAGGCAAGCTGGTTGAGGACCCAAACACAACTTAAATAACAAAACAATTCAAAAACAAGATCAAACATAAAACAAAAAGCATGGCATGGCATAACAGGAAACAGGACATAGAACAAACAATACTCGACAAGGACACAGGGCAAACATGAGGGCTTAAATACATAGACTAATTATAAGACAAGGAACACCTGTGAACAATAATCAGACGATTAACCAATGACAACACACATGGCAGGATCACATGACAAACAGGGAATCACATGACAAGACACAGAAACATGACAATGACAAGAAAACCCAACCCTTGACATAGCCAGGTAACCATTTAGGCTCGGCTTGGCCCTATCAAGGGACCCACTGCCCCACCCCCAAATTTTCTTCTGGGCAGCTATGGGGTTCGGCTCAGGAACAGACATGGCGGCGACCATTTCTGGTGAGGGCTCAGGTTCAGGCTTGGCGGCGACAATCTTGTCCGGAGACACTGGCTCGGCGGCAGCCATCTTGTCCGGAGACACTGGCTTGGCGGCGGCCATCTTGTCCGGAGACACTAGCTTGGCAGACGTGACGTGAACAGTCTCCGGCTCGGCAGACGTGACGTGAACCGTCTCTGGCTCGGCTGACGTGACGTGTAAAAACTCAGGCTCAGCAGAGCTGGCGTGAAGAAGCTCATTCTGAGGGGATGCTGTGAGCTTGTCGGACCCCTCATCCACAAAGCCTACAGTAAAGGATGAGCCGCAGGGTTGCTAACTCTCACGCATCTGGTGTGACACTCACGCTTTCAGCATCAATCTCATGCTCACGCAAGAAATGTCACGCCAAAATCCATTTTTCTCCCCTCTCAATCCATTAATTTTCTGTTGATGACTAGACCACAGCGTATTAATGACAGGAGAGGAGTTTAAGGCCCACAGCTGTAATATCTTAGCCTGACATTGTCATACTCAGATTCTAGTCAGAATGTGAGTCTGATACTGCTCCACTGAGCTTTGATTATGGGGCGTGTTTCAACCGAACCAGGAAGGAAAATGCCTCTGCACTCAATTGGATAGACCTACAACCAATCAGAGCAACGGAGTAAGTGACGTATGTTTTTCATTCATGTTTCCGATCGACAAATGCCTTGATCGCTGTTCTCTGTTCCTCTTTTAAAATGAATGCGCTGTCGATATCTTCTATAACAGACGCGATGGCGGAATCTACACATGATGTTTCATAAACAAAGTTCGGGAGAAGCACGTTCAAATAATCAATCAAATCAACTTGTCATCAAACAATTACCGTCTACAGTCTACACTATATCAGCATGAGAGGAAGAATATGTTCACTATGTCAACTCAACTCACCTAACATTCCTTGACAGTTTTCAGCATCCCTTCACTCACTCTCTGCTTGTTCTTCCACAGCCTGGAATACGGGGGGAGTACTTTGGGTTCGGGCCGAATACCGAGCCCAACAACACGCCAAATATGCATTTATTCTATCTGGCTTATTTGTAAGTGTGAACTCGTGAAATAACAATTCTCCAGCGGCAGTCATCTTTGTTGTAAACGAATTCAACCCAAGCGCTCGTTGGTGACGTGGATGATTACGTTACGTTGCTCATCTGTCCATCATCGTATAAAGCCCGCCCTGACAATTTGATTGGTCCGAACAATTTTTGTTCGGGCATAATAGCTCCTCAACAGATCGAGTCCAGACTGAACTTCTCGACCTAAAAATGTTGTGGGCGGGGCTAAGTTCGGCTGGCATCCAGGCTAGTAATATCTGCCTTAACCCTCTGGGGACCACAAAAGCGCCCGCGCGTTTTGCTCGTTTTTTTTTTTTTAGCAGTGAAAATAAACACTAAATGCTCTGTTAATTTTGATCTTTCATTTTCGTGTAATACATCAATCGATCCTGTTCAGTTTCTATTTTTTTTCTGTATACTCACAATAAAAATAAAGTGTTTTGCTTTTTGACAAATAAAGAAAAATTAACATGATGCGATTTCTGCCTTCTCTCTCTCAGTGAACTCCCATTTGAAACGCGTTCGAAAATGATCTATAACTCCGCGAAAATTCAGTCAAACAGGCAAACAGACCCACGGGCATAAAGCTTGAGATCGCATCTTTTAAATGAAGTCATTTATATAAAAAACAAATATTCTCAGCTTCTGTAATCTGTATAAAAATAGAGCGATTCCAGTCGAGCTCATTACGAGCTCATTCACAGTAATGTGACCACTCCCCGGAGAGCGCGTGCTATTCAAACGCAAATTCTGAGAAGAAGATCTGTGAAACGCCCATCAGCTGTAAACACAGCGCGTCGCGATCGAGTGAGGCATAATATAGCCTACCTTATGGAGAAAAGATTCCTCAGAACAGTGCAGATATGAGGAGCAATATCTCCTGAAATGAGGAGCAGATTCCGCTGAGGAGTGAGGTAGGCTGTTTTCTTTTCTCACGTGTGGAATAAAGTTATGGAATAACGTTAGTGTAGGCCTATGTAAACCGCAAAAAGATGAATCGCATTTCTATAATATGACTCGCCTTTCTGTGAGATGAATGAAGGGTACATATTTGTAAAGACTGTTTAGCCTAAATATAAATCGCGCGTCTGTGTGTGAAAGAATAAACTGCTTTGCTATAGCCTGCTGAGATGAGTAAAAATCGACTGGAAAATTGAAATAAAATGTATTTGTACGTATAAGCAACGTATTAAACTGCAAATTAGCATTTATATACCCTAATATTTCATAAAAACAACGTTACAGTCAGTCACTTGTTGACTAGATTTGGGTACAGTTTTTAGGCTACTGTAGAATATACTGCCACATCAAATAAGCTTTTGTTTAGCAATTTCTGCTCATATCTAACGTTATATTTATATATATATATATATATATATATATATATATATATATATATATATATATATATATATATATATTTGTCAAAAATAAAGTCATAGACTAAGATGTTAGATGTTCCAATGTTGGCTATATTCAAACTAATGAATACATATGATAAAATGTAGGCCTAGAATCTTTTTTCTTTTTCTTTTTTACAAAGAAAGAGTACACTTGAAATATTGTTGAAATTGTAATTATTGTTGTAATTGTAACATTTTTAATAAAATAGCAAAACATATTTACAAGAGAGATGTAAGCGAAATCTTAAATGGTCAATATAAGTCTTCTAAATACATCTTTTGTCCTTGTATTGTGGCTCAGTCAGTGTCACACCTGAATGAATGGCTAATTATGCAGAGTCATTATGCAGAGTGGGTGGGACATTGTAATCTAAGGTGTAAACTACTCCTCCCCCTCGCATATTGGCTTTCCAAGCAAAACCTGTTTTACACCATTTAAATCAATGTATTTTTTTTTGTGAACGATAAAGCAAGACTATTTTCAGCTAGAACTCAAAGGGACAACATCCATTATCCAAAAATCTTGTGGACACATTGTGTTTTGTGGTCTTAATTCAGCAACTTTCATTTAAATTTTTTCCAATAACCACGCATAAACATTATTCTCTTAAAAATACAAACATCTACATACACGTTGCTCACATATTATGGTAGCCCTGTTTGTGCTATATAGAGTGAATTTACACCTTTGCCATTAACATGTTTATAAATAACTGAAAAAAGCACAAATGTCAAGGCATGTCAGAACATCTCAAAGGCCCCAAAAACACCTTGGTCCCCTGAGGGTTAAACGTTCTCACTGCAGTATATTCTGATCGTTGATTCGCTGAAAACCTTGCACCTGATACATCAGTTGCGTGTGAGAAGTTCAGAGAGAGTTCAGAGCATAGGTTCGGAGTCGGAGCCACTGATGCGCGTTTGAAAGTATGGATGACAATGAAGGTAAGCAGATAACAAAATGTGTGCCTTTCACTCACGGGCGCTTTTTGAATCCCGTTCGTCTCCCCACACTTTCAAATTAGTTTAAGATTTTTTTAACACGCCGTCATCGCCAAAGAGGAGCAGGACCGAGAAGGACACGGAGCGCCTGCCTGCATCAATGCGCGCTGCCGCGTCCAGGAACGTCGCTTGCACACACTAAAAATACTTTACTGAAAGTTATAATGAGCAGGTATCGCACTGTCTGTGAATGTCCTGATGCACACACAAAGCACAGAAAGACTCGCGCCAGTATCAAGCGCTCAGACAGCGGCCCAGTTTTGCTGGGCAGTTCTCCTTTGAACGAACAATAACACGCCAAAATGTCAGTTTTGTCGAGTATCCTCATAACAATAAGCAGTCTTAAATTAGTTACATAAAGTCTTAAATGAACAAGAGTAAATGAGAAAATGAGATGCAGAACAAAGAACAAAGGGAACAGAGAAAATCACTAACTGCTCTTGACTAAAGAACGCTTGCAGCTTTAATAAGGATTAATCTAATTGAATTCATAATTTATGCAGTGCGGACTGTTTGATAACCTAATTCAATTTCTGTATATTTCATACCTGTTAGACAGGAAGGGCACATGTAAATATTACATTTATTTTTGGGTTTATGTGAGGAAAGTTCACTTATATTAAAAGTTGTTATAATTTTCAAAAGTAAAAAAAATAATTTTCATGGAGACATCAGTAGCTACAGTGATACTGGCCTTCATTCATAAAAAAATGGCATTAAACAATTGTTTAAAATATACTGTCTTTATGTTGTTTCTATATTACAGTGGAAATTGAGTCTCACATTATTTAAATTTTATTTGCACACAAAACATTAACGGTGAACATTTTTGACTTTATAAAATGATTCTCTCAAGTCTTGGCAATTGGCCCCTATTAAACAATAAAGAAAGTAAGACATATTTTTCTTATACATAGTTTAGTAGCCTACTATATTCATTTATCATTATAATCAACTTAATTATTTCCTGGATTTTGTATCACCATAGTCCCTAAAGGTATGTGAATGCAGGAAATGTGATTAAAATTGTGAAAAACATTTTTGCTTTTTTTAAAGTGCAAAAACTTTTTCCCTCATTTTGTGTGATGATCAAAAAAATGATCAAAGGTTGCCCAGATTGTGTTGAGCCTGCCACACTCAAATGTGGATGCCGAGCGAACCTTTTCAGTTATTGGCCTAAACAAGACTGACATCAGGAACAGACTGTCACTTGATGGCACCCTGTGAGTGATGGGAAGTTCGGATCATTTTACTCAATCGTTTGTTCGATCTCGTTCATTAAAATGAACAAATCTTTTTTCGAGTCATTTCGTTCATTTAAGGGGCTTTAAATGTTATACTTTTAAGAGCCAAATTCCCCGGACACATCCAACTACGCAGTCTTTATCATATTCTGAATTAAGAAATCATTATAATGCCGTCAAAAATAATTTACAGGGAACATAAATAATTACTTTCCGAGTCTTTCGTTCATCTGTCATGTGACAGACGCAATGAACGTTCATGAACGGATTGAACCCTGCTTCAGACACGAGCCTCCTGCAGAGGTAGTGAAGCAGGCCAACACTGCCACTGTGGCACAGGCTACAACAGGCCTAATGAGTGGAACTTGTGTTGTGGTTTACTGGGGAGGTGGAGTAACTATTATGTGTTACTATTATATTTGTAACTATTATTGTTTTGAAGTTGTTGTTTTACATGTTTGTTATTTAATCACCTCTATCTTTATTTTTTTTATAGTGCAATCAATAAATTAATTGTACATTTTGAAAAAACTTTTTTTCCCATAAATCAGGGTTTAGGCTATATAAGTAAACAAGGACGGATGTTTTTAAAATTAGGGTTAGGGTTACACGCACGCACTGATGTTTTACAGAGTCTCACTCCAGCCAAAGTCCCAAAGTTGGCAACCCTGGAACCACTTATCTGATGGGCGAGGTCAATATATTGGATTAAAGTCCATTGAGGGGTGTTATCAGGCATGAGGTAATCAAGAATGTCCGTAAGCTCATAGCGAAACATGTCCTTTAAGACACCCTCATTAAAGTCCACCCCATGGCAGAGCTCACAAAATTCATCAACATACTTCTCAATAGGGCGGTCACCTTGGCTGAGACGGAAGAGACGGTTTGCTGGGTCCATATTTTGGTTGAGTATTCTGTTATGAAAGATTCACTGGAGGCAAGCTGGTTGAGAGCCTAAACACAACTTAAATAACAAAATAATTCAAAAACAAGATCAAACATTAAAGCTGCAAGCAGCGATGAAAGGGCCCTTGCACCTGTGCCATCAACACTCGGTGGCTTTAGGAAGACAGAGCATGGTTGGGAAATGTACATTTAAGGAGGTATATATAGTAAGAGTATGTCAAAGTCATGTACAAAATGTTTTGTATAATGGTGATAATAGCATGCTTCATGACTCAGCTAAGTGTTGCTAGCATGTTTAGTCTGTTTCTAGCATGCTTAGTACACAATAAGTATGTGGTTAGTATTGCATTACTGTGTTAACCATGTCAGTTTCTGTTGCCAGTAGGTGGCGTTATGACTATAACTGAATATGAGCATGGATGTGTGTTCAGGACAGAACATTTAATAAAAGTGTGAAGTTTGGCGCAGATTGGACATTGCCTTCTTGAGTAACAACAACATCCTGTTTCATTGAATTAGCATTGTTTAGCACTTAGCTAAGTATTGCTAGCATGTTTTAACATGTTTCTAGCATGTTTAGAAGTCAATGGCATTTTTAACATGTTGCTAGAATGGCATCAACGTGTTAAACATGACAATTCCTGTTACCAGTAGGTGGCGCTATTACTATAACTGAATATTCTCATGTAGATGTGTTCAGGACAGAACGCTTAACAAAAGTGTGAAGTTTGGGGCAGATTGGACATTCCGTGCCTGAGTTACAGCAAATTCCTATTTAATTGCAATAATAGCATGCTTTAGCACTTAGCTAAGAGTTTGCTAGCATGTTTTAACATGCTTCTAGTATGTTGTTAACATGTTTAGCACTTGCTGGCACTTTTTTATATGTTATTAGGAGTCCATAACAGTGTTAAACATGTCACTTCCTGTTGCCAGCAGGTGGCGCTATGACTATAACTGAATATGAGCATGGTCATGTGTTCAGGACAGAACTCTTATCAAAAGTGTGAAGTTTGGAGCAGATTGGACATCCCATGCCTGAGTTACAGCAACTTCCTGTTTCATGGCGAAACATCGAAATTTGTCAGGCCGCCGAGGACCCGCCCTTCGACGAAAACTCAAGATCTTCGCAATTTAACATCGCAATGGCCTTAAGATTACACTCACCAAATTTGAAGATGATCAGATTAAAACTGTAGGAGGAGTTCGTTAACCCTCTGAGGTCTGAGCTGTTTTCTGGGCCCTGGAGGTGTTCTGACATGCTCTGACATTTCTGGTTATTTCTGTTACTTGTGACATTTTCATGGCTAAAGTCTAATTACACTGTATTCAGCACAAACTCTGCTTCAATAATATATCAGCAGCATGTATGTAAAGTTTGTAGTTTTGAGATAATGACATTTATGCGTGGTTTTTGAAAATATTCTCACTGAAATAAGGCCATGAAACCCATACTGATTATTTATATTTGCTGCAAAACTATGTGAAAATCACCCTGACTGCTCATTCAGATAAGACAATATATTGATTTAAAAATTTTATGATGTGTTTTGTGTGAAAAAGCCTTATGCGAGAGCTCATTAATATGTAAGCTTTTCTCACCTGAGAAAGACAAAGAACCTCCCCTAACGACCCTATAAGGAGCTATCAGGCCCCTATCATTCTGAGCAACCTTGCACAATACTGTAAATGAGGAGATTTAAAAAAGAATGGCTTTTAAATTGTTTGGATTTATTTACAACACAACATAATCCAAAGATACACAACACATGCCAAAAAAGCACTTCAAAGACAGAGACCTTTGTGCCATTCCTAAAAACATTGTACATACCTTTCATTTCCAAGATTTTCACTTTACCATGTTCACGTACTGAGACTCATGTGAATGTTGAAGTCCTCAGTGGCATCTGGGACCTGAAAAAAAAAAGTGAGCATACTGATATCAAGAGAAAGGCCTGCACGATTTTGGAAATAAATATTAGATTTTTCTGGTTAAAATTGCTTTTTAAAATTCCTTTTTAAAATTCACAGAATACACACACACACACACACACACACACACACGTTTCCAACGATATATAATATAATGAACACCAGGTTTGTTGTGCCTTGTAGGCATAAGGTATATGCGCAGTGCGGATAAAATAATAATAACAATAAATAACCTATAGCAGCCAATAAATCTTCCAAAAGATTTCAGTAACAACTAAGCTAGAGAAAAATATATTAATTATCATGTTACTTCAAATGTTTCCATCCGTTATGATGATATGAAATGAGATAATAATAAAAACATGAAGCCGTTTGGTGCGTTTTGCTTTCATCCAAAATATGATACATTCAAACGCGATTGCTTGCAAAATATGAATCATTTCAACGCGATCACGCTCAAATATAAAACATTATGGTTACCATAAAAATATCTATGTTTGAGCAGATATCCTCAAACACAGTAAACACGGGTCTAAATATTATAATATTCCCCATATATCTAGTAACAGTTCAACTGCAACGTGACATTTATGCAACAATAACAAACTAGGCTATGTAAGAATTTCTTACTTATCTTTCTTGTCTTCAAATCGCGTTCTTCTTCTTCTGAGGTAGCCTAAATCCAATGTAAGCTCAGGCACGTCTTTCAAACTCGACGAAAAGTGAAGTGAAGTGTTTTGTTGTTGAGGTAACGAGCGCGTTCGCGTTCCATGTGGAGATTTGCATGTGAATATCTTTTGCGCGAGTAGGCGTGGCCAAATTAACTGTAATGAGCAAGCGTTTGAGAAGCTGGACATCTTGTTGGTTTTATACAAATTACTTAAACAGAGAATATTTGTTTTCAGTTTGAATCCGATCATTTAAAAGTACACACTTAAATGTTTATAAAGGTATATTGCTCATAAATGTGTGACAAGTATTCGCTGAGTTTTGTTTCAGTTTATAGACGTGCTCAAGAAAAAAAAGTTCATCGCCACAGAGAGGCAGAACGCACACCCTGTTTATTTTCTTTATTTTACAAAAGCACAATGTTTTGATTTGATTGTAAGTGGACACATACAAAAGGAGAAATATCACAGATTCTTTTTTTATATTTCTTTTTTCTGTATGACCATAAATGATGGAGTAATTTAAGTTTATAGTGCTACAATGTGGAGAAAATCCGGCAAAACGCGCCGGCGCGTTTGTCGACCTCAGAGGGTTAAAGTACGAGGCCTGAAAATGGCAAAAACTGCACAAAAATCTGAGAGGAAGTTCAAAATGGCTGACTTCCTGTTGTGTTTAGGGCTATGCTCCAAGAGACTTTTTTGTAGGTATTAGGTCATTACATGTATGTACCGAATTTCGTGCACGTACGTGGAACATTGCGGGAGGCGCACTCCGTTGAACTTTTATAGTTGGCGCTATCGAGCCATTTTGCCCAGCCCAATTCTGAAACCTATATCAGATTTTCATAAATTTCAATAAATTTTCGCCAGTTCTGACGCGTGTGCAAAGTTTTGTGAGTTTTCGAGCATGTTTAGGCCCTCAAAAATGCAATTAAATGCAGAGAATAATAATAATAATAATAATAATAATAATAATAATAATAAACAGAGCAATTCCAAGAGGGTCCTCACACCATCGGTGCTCGGGCCCTAATAAAACAAAAGCATGGCGTGGCATTAAACTAGAAAACAAGAAACTGGATCTGGGACTAATGGAGCCTTCAAGTGCTATGGTAATTATGGTAAATACCAAAAGCCGACTTGGAAAATGCACATGAACACCCCCTCATGTGGTATTTTCCACTGGGCAGCTCGTAGAATATTTTGATGCACGAGTTGCCGAGATGAGATAACCTTTGACCTTTTCAAAATGCCGGAGAGCAACGCAAGAGTCGTGAATACTGTTAGCGGATAGTTTTTGTAGCCCATACAATGTTGTGTCATTAACAATTGTAATATGATGCGTTAACACTCAATTTTCAACTTCGCCGCAATTTCCTTGGTTCATATTTAATTATTTTATGTCATGTTTTATTTTTTTATTTATTATTAATTATGTTTTAATCATCAGAAAGCACCACATTTACGTTTTTTTTTTTTTTTTAAAGATAAAAAAGATACTCTACTGACACAGACCTTGCGGGTACTACATTACGACAACAAAAGCACTTGAACACAACACACTGGTAAATACCATTTCACAAGTGGAAAATATCATCTTTTCCATAGCACGTGAAGGCTCCAATAGAACAAACAATACTCGACAAGGACACAGGGCAAACATGAGGGCTTAAATACATAGACTAATTACAAGACAAGGAACACCTGTGAACAATGATCAGACGATTAACCAGTGACAAGACACATGGCTGGATCACATGACAAACAGGGAATCACATGGCAAGACACAGAAACATGACAATGACAAGAGTTCATGTTGCTTCCCCTTCGCACAGAATCAATCTGTGATTGGATTTCCCCCTAGAAATAAAAGGGAAAAAAAGAAAAGTTATTCTGTTTTGAGGCTTTAAACCTGTTACACTGGATTTTTAAACGGCTGTAGATTCTGTGGTAAGTTCAGAACTTATTCTTTATGTACACATGTTGTCATATAAAAATGAGCTGCTGTTTGATTTCTTGCTTTTCTTCACATGGGATTTCAAATATGGATCATTATATTTCGACAAAGAAATGCTCTGACCATAGTCAAAAACATGGATGACTAAAGTAAAATTACTTTTGATATTTCCTCAGATCATTATATATAATAATATGTTAATATAATAAACAGTTATGAAAAAAAATATGTATTTTTTTTATATTCAAATATTTATAGATCATGACATCAAGTTAAACTTTAAGTTGAACTTTAGCTTAAGCTTTCTTAATGTTTAGAAAAATAGTTCTAAATGGTACAGATTACAGTTCTTTGTAACAATAGCAGAACAATTGGTGTTAAATAGAGCCCTTTATAAGGTTACGTAAAGAACCATGATTTTTAATGTCTGTGTAGTACTTTAAACGATCCCATAATAAAATAATGAATATGTTTTTTAATGTCTCAGTCTGCCTGGATTTATAACATGTAGTGACAGTGTCAGTTCCTCTCTACAAATCATGTGATTTTAGCATTTTGTTGTGTCGGTTTCTCTTTGCAAATGTGGTTTGTGCATGTGATTGTCTGTATAAGCAGAAATAAACAGTTGAGGTCAAAGTCACAATGTCCTCCATTTAAAGGTGCTGTTTTTTTACTCTAATAAAGCATAAAAATACCATAATATGTTTGCATATATTGAGGAAACACAAGTTTACATACTCGTTTCTCTGAAAAACACTTCTACAGCCAGTTATTTTACTAATTATTTTACAAGTTCCGTGTTGTCAGTCGGGTTTTGTTTTGGTCTGTGTGACTCCGCCCACTGCCAGTTCACCCAATAGTATTTTGACACCCTGGGATGCCAGTTGGCAGGAAATACAGCGTATCATAGCCTTGGATACGAGCAAACAAACTGGGTCAAAAATGGCAGATTCCATGCAACCTAAAAAGCCTTGATATCCATCTAAAATCTCTATGAACGAGAGCATATTAAAGCACGGATAAATCAACTCATTAACTTACAGTCTGTTAGTCTTTTCAGCTTTCATTGTCAATTGCGCTCTTGCATGTCCTCAAACTGGCAACCCGCGTGCGAGTTGAGTCTGAGGAGGAGGGGACGGGGGAAACAACGATCTCCAATAGTTTTAATTTGGACTGCAGTACCCATTTTATCATTCTTACAGACAGCACCTTTAAGTAAAAGCAATTGTTTATGAAGGCCACAAAACAAGTTGGGATGAATAAGGAGCCCTGATCCCTTAAATAACCATTTCAGCAAGTTTTTCAAGAGGATATGGTCTCTAAATAGAATATACTACAATTACTTTACATTATGTGTAAGGCAAATAGACTGGTATGTCTTATACAATTAAGAGTTTAATGTATCTGTACTGCAGTGTCCAAAAATACTATAAATGAAATAATTGTAACATCAGTACAGCATCATTGTATTATGTTTTTATTTTATTTTTTGCTCCGGTTCCAATAAAAGATTTGAAATCAATCACTCCACTTTTTGAGAAAAGGAAGTGGGAGGACGGTGCCTTTAAAATGAGTTCTCTATCTACTGGATCCAGCTCCGTGTCTATGAAGCGTGATCAATCCATGATGAATGATCCTTCTGAATTAATAGATGGAACAGTGTCCTCTGACCTGAGGTAAGACTAATTTTGCATTTAGTAGACATTTGTATTCAAAGTGACTTTCCAGTAGCCTGCTGACAGTGAATGAGTGACAGCTAATGTTACATTACAGAGAAGCAAAGAGTCACTGTCTTACCAAAAAATGTCATTTGGCATTTTCAAGAAGTTATTTTTGATATGTTGTTATATTTTGGTATTCTTTTTATTTACTCAAGAGGAAACATAGTACATTGAAGAGAGTTCACCCAATGTAAAAAAATTCAGTTCATTATTTACTCAGTGTCAAAAAATGAATCAATGTAAATTTTATATGCATGCACAGTATAGCTAATACTCTAAAATGCAGTTTTGCTTGTCTTTTTTCAGTATAATCAGGAAACGGAAATCAGAGTCTCCAGAACCCAGCGGCGTGTCTGTGAAGAGTAACAGATCCATGGAGCAACCTTATAAATTCAGTAAAGGAACAGAGACCTCTGACCTTTCGTTAGTATTTGTAGTTGCTAATTTTCTGGTAACAGATATATTTCTTAAGCTCTCCAACAGTCATTGTAATGTTGCTATTTTGCTTTTTAATCTCAGCATGGAAGAGAAACAAGAGCTGATCAGATCTGTGTCGTTCTCTACATCCCACTATCGGACCCACATCAGGCGGAAAAAATCTGAAGCAATCCTGCAGACACACACACTGGAGACTGGAGACCTGCAGAGAGTCAAAGACCAGCACAAAACCAGCATGAAGAACAAGTATGAGAGAATATTTGAGGGACATAAACTCCAAGAGAATCAAACCCTGATAAACAGTATCTACACACATCTCTACATCATAGAGGCAGAGAGAGAAGGAGTGAATGAAGAACATGAGGTTTTACAAATGGAGAAAACGCCCAGAACACAACACTCACAAGATACTCCGATCTACTGCAATGACATATTTAAACCCTTGCCTAAATCAGGATATGAGGATAAAGAAAAAATCAAGACTGTTCTTACTAAAGGCATCGCTGGAATCGGAAAAACCGTCTCTGTGCAGAAGTTCATTCTGGACTGGGCCGAGGGAAAAGCCAATCAGGATGTAGATTTCATGTTTGTGCTTCCATTTCGAGAGCTGAACTTGATCCGAGATCATCAGTACAGTCTTCACAGACTTCTGCTGGACTTTCATCCTGAACTTCAAGATCTAGACTCAAAGATATATGAGTGTAATGTTGTGTTCATCTTGGATGGTCTGGATGAAAGCAGAATCGCACTGATGTTTTCAGAGGCTCAGGAAGTTTCTGATGTGACCGAGACTTCATCAGTGGGTGTGTTGATGTCAAACCTCATGAAAGGAGATCTGCTTCCCTCCGCTCTCATCTGGATCACCTCCAGACCAGCAGCAGCCAATCAGATCCCCTCCAAATACATCAACCGTCTGACAGAAATTCAGGGATTCAATGAGCCTCAGAAGGAGGAATATTTCAGGAAGAGAATCAGAGATGAGCATCAAGCCAACAGAATCATCTCACACATCAGAAGAGCAAGAAGCCTCCACATCATGTGCCACATACCCGTATTCTGCTGGATCTCGTCCACTGTGCTTCAGAAGCTCCTGGAAGAAGATCTGAGTGCAGAAATCCCTCAGACTCTGACTGAAATGTACATCCACTTCCTGCTGATTCAGATCAACATGAGGGATCAGAAGTATGAAGAGAAAGATCCAGAGAAACTCCTGCAGTCAAACAGAGAAGTGATTGTGAAACTTGCTGACGTGGCTTTCAAACAGCTGATGAAGGGCAATGTGATGTTCTATGAGGAGGACCTGAGAGAGAGCGGCATTGACGTCACTAACGCCTCAGTGTATTCTGGGATTTGCACTGAAATCTTTAAGGAGGAATCTGTGATTCATCAGAGGAAAGTATACTGCTTCATTCATCTGAGCGTTCAAGAGTTTCTCGCTGCTTTCTATGTGTATTACTACCACATAAGCAGCAATACAGAAGTGTGTTTAGATTCACTGCATGATTTACAGAAAAGAGCAGTAGAAAAATCCCTTGAAAGTGAGAATGGACACCTGGATTTGTTCCTGCGGTTCCTGCTTGGAGTCTCACTAGAGTCCAATCAGAGGCTCTTACAGGATCTACTGACACACACAGAGAACAGCTCAGAGAGCATCAGGAGAACCACACAGTACATTAAAGAGAAGATCCAATATGGACATGGACTCTCCACTGAAAGATCCATCAATCTGTTCCTCTGTCTGCTGGAAGTGAAAGATCAGACTCTGTCCAGAGAGATTCAGGAGTTTGTGAAATCAGACAAACACTCAAAAGAGAATCTCTCTCCTGCTCACTGCTCAACAATCGCCTACATGCTTCAGATGTCAGAGGAGGTGCTGGATGAGCTGGACCTCAAGAAATACAACACATCAGATGAGGGTAGAAGAAGACTGATACCAGCTGTGATCAACTGCACAAAAGCCATGTGAGTTGAGGAACATTGATATCTAGTTACCATATCAAAACTAGTATGCTGTTTTAATGTTTTAGTTCAGTGCTTTGATGAGATCATGTGGTACAAACATTTAAAGTAATTAATTATGTCCCACAGGCTTGCTGGCTGTTATCTCACTCAGTATTGTGAAACCGTGTTACCGGCTCTTCAGTCATCAAGCTGTGTCATTAGAGAGCTGGATGTGAGTAACAATGACTTGCAGAATTCAGGAGTGAAGCTGCTCTCTGATGGACTGAAGTTTCCAACGTGTAAGCTGGAGATACTGAGGTATTACTAGGAGACTTACTGAGTGATCTAAGTCTGTTTTTTATTAGAAGTTATATCCTGGATATTTCCTCTTTTGTGTGTAGTTGATCTGCTGTTGATGTGTGTCTGTAGATGATCAATCTGTTGCTGTGTGTCTGTAGATGATAAATCTGTTGATGTGTGTCTGTAGATGATCAGTCTGTTAATGTGTTTCTGTAGGTGATCTGTCTGTTGATGTGTGTAGATGATCAATCTGTTGATATGTGTCTGTAGGTGATCAGTAGGGCTGGGCGATTTAAATCGCGATATTGTTATGCGCATCTCATCAGTAATGCCGGTTCCTTGATTAGTAGTAAATCGCCATCACCTGCTTTCAGATGAAGCGGCATTTACTACAAAGAGCCGTAGTTAACTGACAAGCTGAGCCAAATCACATCAATATCGCGGACGTATCGCCAGCGATATTTAATGCGATATGGCTCAGCTTGTCAGTTAACTACGGCTCTTTGTACACAGCGAAACATCCAATGTTAAATTAACACTCCTGGGAGTGTATGAGTCCACACTCAACAGTGTTTAAGTTAATGAGATAACTAAGTGATCAATTTAGTGATGATTGAGCATTATTGAAGACACCTGATGTTAACAAGTAGAATCGCTGAAGGAGAAAATCGCAAATTGTAAGTTACCATTATTGTGATGGGTAGTTGCTTTAGTTGGGCTCTGACCATTTTATTTGTACTTTAGATTTTGTTTGGCTGTTGTAACTGAGTTAAAACTGCCAGTTGAACAAAGAATAAAAAGTAATCTGATGGTGTTGGTTATATTATGACAATCATCAATTGAACTTGATCACTGAACTCTTTAAAATCCTTCTTTCTGACTTCGATTTATGTTATTGGTTACAGCATAACTGTGAATCTAAATAAATGGCCAGAATTTTTTTATGTAATTTAAAGGATTTCTTAAAAGATGTTTTTTTTTTAAAAAAAATCATTCTTTTAGGCACACACAGATGTCAAGATTCAGTCTATGCATCTCAACAATGGTGAGGAGCAGAATATTCAATTAGGAAAAGTAAATTACATAGACAATTCAGATCATAATTTATTCATACCGCAATGCATGATGGGAGCCATTAATGAGTTGTGATTGGTGGCAGCCACTGCAACATGCTTTATTATTGTCACCATTGTTGAGATTCACGGGCTGATTATTGATGTCTGTGTTTTAAATTAATTTATCTGAATGTCTTTTTGATCGGAACAATGTTTATTAAATTTGAATTATAAGTAAAGTACTGATAATCATAGGCTGAAGAATCACAAAACTGCTGCTAACAAGTTAAGCCAAACTATCTCAATATGTTTCCTTTTTCAGATCACAGCATGATTATGTCAAAACGTAGACAACACTATAAGATAACATTTTACTTTGTTCAGTTAACTGTTTTAAATCAATAACAGCAGACGAACAACAGTAAAAATTAAAGTAATCATATAATGGTCTAGAGCCCAACTAAAGCAAACACCCATCACCTTAATGGTAACTTACAATTTGTGATTTGCTCCTTCAGTGATTCTGCTTGTTAACATCAGGTGTCTTCAATAATGCTCAATCATCACTAAATTAATCACTTAATTATTTCCTCAGCCCTAAATGCCGCTTCATCTGAAAGCAGGTGATGGTGATTTACTACTAATCAAGGAACCGGCTTTACTGACGAGATGCGCATAACAATATCGCGATTTAAATCGCCCAGCCCTAGTGATCAGTCTGTTAGTGTGTTTCTGTAGGTGATCTGTCTGTTGATGTGTGTAGATGATCAATCTGTTCATGTGTGTCTGTAGATGATCAGTTTGTTGATGTGTATCTTTAGGTGATCTGTCTGTTGATGTGTGCCTGTAGATGATCTGTCTGTTGATGTGTCTGTAGGCGATCTGTCTGTTGATGTGTATCTTTAGATGATCAATCTGTTGATGTTTGTCTGTAGATGATCTGACTGTGTGTGTCTGTAGGATGTCAGGCTGTATGGTGACCGAGGAAGGCTGTGGTTATGTGTCTTCAGCTCTGAGTTCAAACCCCTCACACCTGAGAGAGCTGGATCTGAGCTACAATCATCCAGGAGATTTAGGAGTCAAGCTACTCAATGACAAACTGAAGGATCCAAACTGCTCTCTGGAGATATTGAAGTAGGTGGGGAAGTAAGAGAGTTACGATGTTAGAGAGTTGTGGTACGGTGCAAAAGACTTAGGCACTGTTTAAACTGCAAAAGACCAGAATGAAAACAATCATACTTCTTTAATGGATTTAGCTTTAGTCTCAATTACTGATCTAACACTTCACTAGTTTATAGTACTGTATATGCTTTAGAGCAGAGGTTCTCAACTTGAAGAGATAACCAAATTGCAGGTAAAAAAGAAAAGGTTTATGTGCAACAGGCAAAACTCAGCAAAATCCGGCCCAAGAGGGTCAAAACAAAAAATATATACATTTTGCCAGGAAAAATAAGATGCTGAGTAGCAGGAAGTAATTCACGCAGACAAAAAAAACTAAATTGGGCAGCCTGGTATTGATGCCTGGCAAGGGCAAGAAAAAGGAACAAGACAGGGCAACAAATCCAGGTCAGGAGAAGAGAACCTCAGGATCCCAGGCAGGTCAGATCAGACATTCTAACTAGGCAGGGGTAGACAAAAAAGAAATGCAGGATTGACAGAAAATCCTGGAGCCAAAAAAAAAAAAAAATCATATATTCATATATTATGAATTTTACATACATACATATGCATATATACATATTACATATATTATTTTCAGACATGTGCAGACCTACTATGTACTGATGCAATTTTGCCATTAAAGAACACTTACCAGCGTAATTTGGCAAAATTCCATCAGTATGCATTATTTTTGTCAATTTAGTGATCAAAATGGACAAATATGTTATTAGATTAGAAAAATTAAACGAGGAACATACCAATGAAGGGACACATGCAAACAAGTAGAGTTGTAGCATCAGCAGTGAAGGTGGGGAGTATTGGAAGAATGGAAGAATCAGTTTGCTGTCAATGAGAAGGAAGGGCAGGCTTTCTGTTTGCTCCAGAGTAAAGTAACTGAAATCAATGCGAGGTAGCTTAAAAGTGTCCCAGGCTGTGACATTTGCAACATTAAAAATGATGTGGCTCCTTGCCAAGCATTGCAGACTATTCAATGAGATGGGGAACTATTTAAAAACTCTTTTCTGGAATCACAATATCTTTTTGATCATATGAGCAACAAGAGCTAGACAATCTGCAGGATAAAAATATTACAGCTCAGTAAAGACACAGTTACGTGTTAAATTTCAGAAATGTATGAGCACTTGACAGAAGATCTAAAAACTAAGCTAGCCACTGCTACAGGACTCCTCTGGCTGCAGATGAATTGACAGACATCAGATATGTTGCTCAGCTTTGCATTTGGTTGAGATGTGTGAATTCAGGAACTTTTGAGATTACGAAAGTTTTATTGGCATTGAATCTGCAACAAGAACGAACAAGGGGCAAGGGCATTCATAAAGCACTCAGTGAAGCATGCAAAGATATGAACATACCGGCATCCTCAGTTGCCTACATCACTACCCTCAATGATGGGAAAACACAAGGGTCTTGTTGCTGAAATGCAAAAAACACTGCCCTTACTTGTTGGCATTTCACAGTATTGTGCACCAGCAAGCCTTATGCAGTAAGTTAATTGATGGATACCTCATGAAGGTTATAGACACTGTGGTCAAGGTGGTCAACTTCATTTGAGCATACCCTCTAATGTATTGACGTTTTTTTGTGTAGTTGGATGAATTGGATGGTGCCTTTAGACACCTTCTGCACAGTGGAAAGTCTTAAATTGTTTTCTGGCTGTACTCCTTGTGATAGTTTACTTTCTTGATGACATTGGTGAAGAAGAGAGATTTCCAGTCTTGAGAGATAAGGAGTGGAAAACAAATCTAGCTTTTCTATCACGGATACATCACAGTTCACCGAAGCAAGCTGAACTTTCAACTGCGAGGATGTTTCAAAATGAAGCTATAGTACACTACACAACTCAAAGATGGTGATTTAACTAATTTTCCATTTCTGAATGACTCAAATCAAGCATAGCGTCAGTTCTGGCAGGTCACGTTAGTCAAGCTCACATCAGCTGACTCTCAGCTGATCCACGTCTACCTATAGGAATACGACGCCTATCACCATATACATATATAAGCTCCTTCAGTATTACCAGCAGCTATCGTGTTTCTCAGGAGCTAATTACCCTCCTCCATCCCCAGCTCTTCCTCTCGTCAGTCAGGATTTGGCATTCTGATTCCCTTGAATCAGAAAAAATTCTCGAATTATGTGTGTACTATTAAATCTTGAATTAATGATTTCTGCAATACATTCATGTTGGTTCTGTTCTGTTTACCCTAAGGGGGGTTATTGCTGCTCACCCGGCTGCATGGATGCGCAGGGAGTTCTTGCCAAGAACAGAACCATACCGCCAATCCAAACTGTATGCTAATTGTCAGTCATATTTTATGATAGTGGTCCTGACAGAAGTGTGGGTTTACTTGACACACAACAGAGAGAAAGATTTTTTTATTACAACCATCAATCAAATGCAAATCTCAATCAAATCTCTCGTCAGATTTTGTAAAACTAAAATTTGCTGGACATTTCATCAGAAAGCCATTCACTTTCCCTGTGGAACAAATCAAGGACTTGGCTGCAACTTTCGGTTTGCCCCACCACTCACTTGAAGATGAATCGATGGATTTTCAGGCAAGAGGAAACACCCGTATTGAAAAGCAAACATCCTCATTTGCAGAAATGTGTTGAAACATCCCTGGACAGAACATTTAATTACTAATGCTTTCAATATTTGGATCAACCTACATTTGCCAACGCACATTTTCTGCAATGTCACGTATTAAGTCACGCTTCAGTGCGCGTTTTACAGTTGCAACTTAATTGTGCTTTACTCATTTCGAGCCAAATTTCACCAAATTGGTCAGCTCCAGACAACATCAGGTGTCCAATTAATGGCGAGTAGCTCTCTGATAATACTAATAAATGTAATCATCTATGTAGTCATATAGATCAAGTAGTCTTATGTATGTATTGTTATTATTATGATTATTAGTTATAATTATTAAGTATTCTGATGTATATTTTAACATCCCTTGGACCTGCGTGTACTGGTGGGTGACACTAGAGGGTGATGGTGAGCCACAGGGAGTTTCACTTTGATATGAAGAAGTCACACCAGTCATTTCAACACACTATGAAACAAAAACAAATTTCTTATGTTTGTTGAGTTTGCAGAGTGTTACAAAAATAAAAGACCATATGTGCCACCAGAAAATGCTTCTGTGTGTGCAACATCTAGGGATAATAATAAGATTATTTGCTAATACCTTAACATTAAATTGGGTTGGTTTGCAGTGGTGACATAATGTATAAATGATATGCTGCCCGTGACGTGCACTGTAGTGTGGCCCAGTAGGAAAAATGGCTGAGAACCACTGCTTTAGAGTGTCAGTTTGTGTGTCATGAATCATACTGTATGTGTGTCTGTATGTGAGATGAGGGTCATCTAATGGATCTTTTGTGAAGAAATTGCTTTCATTTTGATTTATTTTTTGTTGCTCCCACTATTTTATCTGCTTTTATTGACTTGATACAGCAGAATCCACAAAGCTTATTTATGAAACAAGAAAAATCATTGAAACATGTTCTGTGATATCAAAGTGTGAAACTGAAAGCTAAATTTAAGTAAAAAAAAAAAAAAAGACAATTAAACAACCTTTTTTTTTTTTTTTGATCCTACTATTATTTGAGAGAGAGATTAGTGTAATGCTGCGTTCTCACTGAACGTGAATTGAGCGTCTGGAGCGAGTGATTTCCATGTTAAGTCACTGTTACGACGACATCAGCCATCTTGCAAATAGAAAACCGCCTAGCACTTGAAGTATTTCACCTCGAGAAGAATTTCACCTCGAATGAGCGTCTATTTTGCTTCAAACGCTCGCATAATTTGACGCGCGAGTGGATTCAAAATGTTCAAGCGTCCAACTAGATGCGATAGAAGCAAATTTGACGCTCAATTCGCATTCGGTGTAAACGCAGCAAAAGGAGGGTTAAATTGTATCGTAATTTGCAGTAACACTTTTGAACCTGTATAGTGCACTGTGAGCCATTCACCATGTAGGAAGTAGTAAATGTGTTGAGAAGTAAATCTGTTTAAAAGCTGAGGTGAAGAATGATGTCATTAACATTTTTGATCCATACTGGTGGTAGAGACAGACAACATTTTGTATGCATATATCTTCTAAGTTTGAAATTTGTATTTTTTTTTTATGGGAACAAAAGCTTAAAGATAGTATTAATGCTAACATTTATTCTAAAAGAAAAAAAAAAAAAAAACAAGTGTTATTTAATTTCCAATTTTAATAAATTTTACTCAACCAATGGTGCCACTATCTATTTTACACAATTAGCATTTCTAAAACGATGTGTTTTTTTTTTGTTTCTGTTCAGTTTAGATCATGGAGGACATTTCAGGATCACACCAGGACTGAGAAAATGTAAGTCTCATCATGTACACACACACACACACACACAGCTAGACATTTTTTGTTCTAAAAATGTTCTGAGAACATTATCATGCAGTGTTCTAATAATGTTTTCAGCGGGTAGTTTTATTTTAGTTCCCAGAATGTTCTACTAAAAGGTAGGATAACATTCTCTAAAAACATTCTAAAAATGTTTAATGATTACATTGTTAGAACATTATTCCTAATGTTCTTTTAACATTTTCAGCGAGTAGTTGTATTTTACCCATGTGATAATGAGCTGATGAGTTGAATCAGGTGTGTTTGATTAGGGAGACAAAGAAAACGTGCAGTGTTGGGGGTCCTTCAGGACAGGTTTGGCTACCACTGGTCTAATACATTGAAAAATGTACTAATATCGATATTGCTCTAATCGCATTTAGACTCTCAATTTAACACAATATATTTTGATGTAGCAGAATTTTATTTTATTTTATTTTTTGTCCATTTGTTGTCCATTTACATACCGCAACTGGCTCAAAATAAAAATGTAGCTGTCCGATGTAAAATAATCCATGTTTTAAACAATGTAAAAGCCACAGAACCGAAGTCGGCTAGTACTGAAGATCCCGAGCAGCAGCACGCACGCACGCACGCACGCACGCACGCACACACACACACACACACACACACACACACTCCAACAGACGGATATTCAAACTTGACCTGTAAAGGCGCGCATAGATGTCATTGGCCAGATTCCTGGATGACTGTCAGAATAACCAATCAAAACAACTCGGAGAGACAGCCAATAGTGTGGTAACATTGCAATTACAGGAAAAGCAATTACTTACAAAGCTTGTTGTGACTTCTTTTTTCGACGTGAGAGGACGCTGGAGTTGTTTGTTCGCCGCTTCTCCGTCCAAAAGTCTATCCCTATGCTAAAACTGGCATTATCGTTTCAACTTTACTGACCACGATTGTCAACTGTAATCCAGTACCTCTCCATCTGTACATGGATTATATCAATTTGGATGTCAACTTACCTGCCATCAGCTTTGACGGCTTCTACCATTGACCAACACCACCAGCACTCACGTTGCTGCCATCCGGATTTCTCCGTGGTAACATCACCGCCACCGGCAGCTCATCTCTGGGTAACTCCACAAAATTTTTTGCCCTTCTCAACGGGAAACGCTAGCTGGCTCAGCTATCGCCATTTTAAATCGCCCGCTGCTTGCCTGACGTTTACAACCTGGATTTCCTCACCACTTCATCTTCTTCTCCAGCACTGCTTCTGCGAGGTAGACCCCTGGACAGTCTGCTGCTGTCCGGGTGCAGTTTTGGCTTCGGCAGCTTCGGCTACTTGACAGTGGCTTACACAGTCGACCTCTCAATCGCTGTCTCCTCTGCTCATCATCCACGTTCATCAAGCTTCGTCCACCATGGCTTTCAGTCAGTTTTGCCGACTAACCTGTCGTGTCGAAACTTTCCCATCAGCTAACGTGTGACTGTAGTCTTCACCCTTACCAGCTAACTATGTCATTTACATACTCTATATTACAACTGTACAAGCTGAATACCCCTATATCTCCATTCTGTATTTCCACCATCAAAAAACTCGGTCTTCTATGTCGCCCCCGCTACATCCATCGAAGCTCCCGTAGAAAGATTGTTTACTCGGGGTTCAACCACAACATTCCGTCCATCTGGTCCAACGCTCGCCCTGTCGCTTCCTGCTTACGTCATCACAACAAACAGCACGTGCGCTCCGCCTGCCTACAAACACTACTCAAATCCGATCAGATTATACAAAACCAACCACTCCTCAGATTAGCCCTTTTTAACACCCGCTCTCTTAGCAACAAAGGCTCCATTCTCAGTGAATTTATTTTGGACAATAATCTGGATTTCCTCTGCATAACCGAAACTTGGCAAAAACCACTTGAATACTTCTCTCTCAACCAAACTACACCAGCTGGATTTACATACATAGACAAACAACGACATGAGGGGCGCGGCGGCGGAATTGCAATAATACACAAACATGATATCAAAAAGACCACAGTACCCATCCTCACTCCTGCTTCATTTGAGCACTTATCATTCAAACTGTCTGGCACTAAACCCCTGGTCATTGCAACTATCTACCGCCCCCCCAAAACAAACCCTGCATTCCTCTCTGATCTATCTGAATTTCTATCCCAACTCTGTGCCATATCACCATCCATTCTTCTGTTAGGTGACTTCAACATCCACATTGACTCCACAGACTCCAAAACAACCACCGACTTCCTGGACATCTGAAACTTTTTCAATATCTGCCAACATATTGATTTTCCCACCCACAAAAAAGGACACACTCTTGACCTGGTTTGTTCATCTGGTACCACCATTAACAATATAACCCAAACTGACCTCACCATTTCCGACCACCTGGCTATTACCATTGTCATCGACATCCCATCTCCACCCACCAAGCAAAAACGCACGATAACATTCAGGAACCTCAAATCCATTGACACCACATCTTTCTCCTCCATATTGACAACCACCATTGCAAAATCCATTGACCCCCGAAACACGTCCCCAATTGTCCTCATCAACGCCTACAATGATGTACTCTCATCCTGTCTAAATACCATCGCCCCCTTAAAACAAAATCTGTCTCCTTCACACACTCCGCCCCTTGGTACACTAACCAACTCCGCCTCCTCAAAGCCAAATGCCGACAACTGGAACGACTCACCAATAAAACCGGTCTTACTGTCCACCTGGAAGCCTACAAACTTCACAGACAACAATACAAAGACGCCCTCAACTCTGCCCGCTCCTCCCACTACTCCTCTGTCATCCAATCCGGCTCCAATAGTTCCAAGACCCTCTTCTCTACAATCAACAAACTTCTGAAACCCATGAACACAATCTCCAACTCCTTCACCACCACTAAGTGTGATTTGTTCCTCTCCTTCTTCAAAACCAAGATCGACATCATCCATAATCAACTAGCCCATAGCACCCCCTACCCAAACCCTGGACCTCCACCACCCTCCCCTCCATCCCACTCTCTCTCTTCATTCTCTCCAATCACTGAAACTGAAGTATCAACCATAATCTCCAGCATGAAGTCCTCAACCTCTCCGCTTGATCCTATTCCCACATTTCTTACCAAGGTTTGCCTCCCCTCACTTTCCCCCCTCATCACCAACATAATCAACTCCTCTCTTGCCTCTGGTATTGTCCCCTCACCTATCAAACTTGCTGCCATCACCCCCATATTAAAAAAACCTGGTTTGGACCCAGACATTCCCAACAGTTACCGTCCCATCTCAAACCTCCCATTTCTGTCCAAAATCCTGGAGCGTCCTTTTGCAACTCAACTTCAAACATACCTCAACTCCAATAATCTATATGAACCATTCCAATCTGTCTTCCGCTCTAAACACAGCACCGAAACTGCCCTTCTCAAAATCACCAACGACATTCTGCTTGCTGCCGACTCTGGTCTCCTCACCATCCTCATCCTCATAGACCTCAGTGCAGCCTTTGACACCATCAAACACTCCATCCTCCTTTCACGCCTTCAGCACCTAATTGGAATAACTGGCTCTGACCTAACCTGGTTAACCTCCTATCTCTCTGACAGACACCATTATATCTCTATAAACAATTGCACGTCTTCTACCACTCCAGTCAATCATGGTGTCCCCCAGGGTTCAGTTCTTGGCCCCCTCCTCTTCATTCTGTACATGCTCCCCCTTGGACATATCCTCCGTCAACAAATGGTCTCCACTTCCACTGCTATGCTGATGACACCCAACTCTATCTCTCCTCAAAGACCATCACAGCCTCCACCCACTCAACCCTTACAGCCTGCCTCACTGACAATAAATCATGGATGCAAGAAAACTTTCTCCAACTCAACTGCAATAAATCAGAGATTCTCATAATTGGTCCTAACTCCCTCACCCAACATGCCCAGACCTTTTCCCTCAACATCGACGGCTCCAATGTCACCACTTCCACCTACATCCGCAACCTTGGAACCATCTTCGATCCTACCCTCTCCTTTGTACCACACGTCAACCACATCACCAAAATTGCCTTCTTTCACCTTCGTAACATTGCACGGCTACGTCCCTCTCTGTCTACCACTGCAGCTAAAACACTCATCCATGCCCTTATCACCTCCAGATTGGACTATTGCAACAGCATTCTTTACGGACTACCAAACAAAACCATTGATAAACTTAAATATGTACAGAACTCAGCTGCCCGCCTTCTCACCTCCACCAGCCGCCGCGATCATATCACCCCTGTCCTCCATAACCTCCCCTGGCTCCCAGTCAAATACAAGATCAACTTCAAAATACTTCTCCTCACATACAAAGCCCTTAACAACCTTGCCCCTCCATACCTCTCCGTCCTACTAACCCGCCACACTCATGCCCGCCTCCTCAGGTTCGTTGGTGCTGACACACTCAAGACCATCAGAACTAAGCGCCGGACCTGAGGAGACAGAGCCTTCTCCGCTGCTGCACCTAGCCTCTGGAACGCCCTCCCCGACACCATCAAACAGTCAAGCACCTTAACATCCTTCAAACAGGCCCTCAAAACTCACCTCTTTGAGCTTGCTTTTCCCTGTTAACAGACTTTCCCAGTTCTTCATTGTCATCCCTTACATCGCTTCCTCTCTTGCTTTGCTTCTGCTTGTCCTTGGTCCTATGTGTTTTTTTGTTTGTTTCTTCTTATTTTCTTGTGTTATCCATGTAACCCTGTCTATATAGCATGTTTGTTTTCTGTTTTAGTTTTTCTTTCAATGTAAACCAATTAACTGTAAAGCGTCTTTGAGTGTCATGAAAAGCGCTATAAAAAATAAATGTATTATTATTATTATTATTATTATTAAAAGAAAGAATATGAAAAAATATACACATGCTATTTATTTATTTGTATTTGTAGGCTGGCTGTTATATTTAATCAATTGGTTAAATGGTGTTCTCTTACGAGAGGTTCTCTCGTATTGCGTAAGGAACTTACGCTACGGGAAAAGTCATCTTTTCTCGAGATACTGAAGCCAAAAATTATCCTAATTTTTCATATTTTGTCAACGCAGTGCAGCAGGCGGCACAGCAGAGCTAGAGCGGGCAATACTGCGTGCTCATTGGCTGCCGCGCGGCAACTGCTTAAGCCTACCAGTGAGCCCCGCGTGACGTCACGCCCAGTGAGGGCGCGCGCGCCCTCGCGCGTCACAGCCCGCCAGAAGGGGCGGCGTCAGAGCGTATATAAGCAGGGCTCGGAGGCTTAACTCTCTGATTTCTGTCTCTTCAGCGAAGCTCTTCGCATCGCTGCACTCTGAGAGAAGCCGTCGCCGTCGAAACCAGCAACGAGCCAGCCTAGGACAGCCTGAGGAAGCCGGTCGAATCTTCGCCGCCTTCAGCCTGCCGTGCCAGCTCAGCTATCCGGCGATATATCCTTTCTCGCTTGCCTTGTGTGTGTTTTTCTTGCAGCACTCACTAAAAGAGCAAGGCGTTTGTTTCAAAATGCCTCGAGTTTCATGCGGTTCATGCCGCTCTCCGCTCATCTGCGCTCTCTGCCTGGGACGTGACCATGCAGCCGTTGCCTTGTCTACGGGCGGCTGCGAATTCTGCGAGGAACTGCCGATGTCGACCCTGCGGGCTCGACTCGCCTTGTTCAATGCAGAGCCCGCTCCAACTGTCTCCGGGCCGCGTAAGAAGAAGCGCCGCTCGCAGAGACCACCGGAGCCGGAGATTCGAATCAGGCCATCGCCGGAGCACCTCCCGCGAGCCTCGCTCTCTCCCTCGCCTCCCCCGCTTCCCGACGCGCAGCCGCCGGCTACGGCCTGCGATGCCGTCGCCTCTGACAATGAAGCGGAAGTGGACGCGCTTCTGGACAGCTGCTCTCTTCTGGCGTCAGACAGCGAAGAGTGGTCCGGTTCACTCCGCTCCGCCTCGTCTTCGAGAGTGTCTGGCAGGACCCATACCGGTGTGGACGCCGAGCTTCTCCGCCTCCTCACGACGGCAGTCGAGCGCTTAGGCCTCGAGTGGTCCCCGCCTGCGGTGCCTCCACCGAACAGGCTCGATGGATGCTTCCTGCCCAACCGCCGCCAGTCTACAGCCTCCAGACCAGCCCCTTTTCTGCCCGAGCTCCACGAGGAACTCTCCAAAGCGTGGAACGCTCCGGTTTCGGCCAGGCTCCGCTCTTCAGCTTCAGCTGCTCTCTCCCAGGTGGACAGAGCCGCGGAGAAGGGATACAACAACATCCCTCCGGTCGAACAGGCGGTCGCAGCGCACCTTTGCCCCCCATCCGCGAGATGGCGCTCAAAGTCTGCCCTCCCGTCCAAGGCCTGCAGGACTACTTCGGCGTTCGTCCACCGCGCCTTCTCGGCTAACGGACAGGCCGCTTCAGCCCTGCACACTATGGCGGTCCTTCAGGTCCTTCAGGCCGACCTCCTCCGCCAGCTGGACGAGAAGGGCCCCGACCAGACCACCTTGACCGACCTGCGCAGCGCGACAGATCTTTCTCTCCGCGCTACCAAGGTAGCTGCACAAGCTATCGGTCGCTCAATGGCCTTGCTCACCGTCACAGAGCGCCACCTGTGGCTGACGCTAGCCGATATGGGAGAATCAGAGCGGTCCGTCTTCCTTAACGCCCCGCTCTCCCCCACCGGCCTCTTCGGACCAGCAGTGAGTGGCCTCGTGGACCGGTTTACGGAGGTGCAGAAGGCATCACAGGCTATGAGCCTCTTCCTGCCTCGCCGCTCGAGCTCCGCTGCAGGCCGCTCTAGCACAGAGCCTCCTGCACGCAGTTCTAACCAGCGCACTTCCCGCCCTCCGACCACACAGCAGCGCCAGCGCGGCCGCCCTAGGTCCCGCTCATCCAGCCAGCGCAGGCCGCCGCCCCCACGAGGGCCTCGGCCTCGAGTCTCGCTGAAGCCCGAGCCTGCGAAGTCCTCCTAGCACTCGTCGGGAGGAAAAGACGGGCGGGTCCCGCTGCGGCCGGACCGCCGTCAAAACTCATTTGTCATCCTCTGCCAGTCCCCTTAAAAGAGGCTACTGCAGTAGTGTTTTCAGCAGCCAACGAGCCAGTCTGTCGACTCACTCGCCTGCACTCAAACGCCGTTTTTACGGCGACCCAGATAAATCACAAGATGAGCATAATATCTGGCCGTTCGGCTCAGGCCGACAGTGTTATGAGTGTAATGAATATGCCCACAACCCAGTGTTCATTTCTACACACAAGCACAAATCCCCCTGTGTACCCCACAGAGCACACTCGCATAAAGCGCGCTCTTGCCGCTCGAGTAATAAGTGTAGGAAATGTGCCCGCTCACGAGTGCTCACAACTACACACTGCTCGCTCTGTCTCACACATTCGGGGTTCAAATATCGCCACCGCCACCGGCCGTGTTTTAATAAAGAGTCATGTGCCCGCTCCCCCGCGTTCACACTCTGTTGTAAACACTCACGCGCGCTCTCCCAGCGCAGTTCGGCCGGTCACTGCTATCAGCGAGTCCCCGTCCCGCGGCACTGTCTCAGCGCGCAGTGCGCGCCCGCCACTGCAGATTCCTCGTCCCGCGCTATGCGACGGACGGGACTCAGAGGCCATTCGACCCCTAGCTATGAGTGCGAATGCATGGAAGGCTATTCCGGGTGTGTCGACATGGGTGCTGGACACGTTAATACAGGGCTATTCGCTACAGTTCAGTCGTCGGCCTCCGCGCTTTATAGCCCGGACCGAAACGAAAGTGAACGCAGAAGCGGCCCATCTGCTGTATGCAGAGATAGCGAAGCTCCTGCGAAAAAAGGCGATAGAGAGAGTCCCCCCTTCTCTGACCGAGGCGGGCTTTTACAGCCGTTATTTCCTCGTGCCCAAGAAGGACGGCGGGCTCAGACCCATATTAGATCTGAGACATTTGAACAGAGCCCTCATGAGACGGCCGTTCAAAATGCTTACGACCAGGCAGATCCTCGCGCTAGTTCGCCCGAGGGACTGGTTTATATCTCTCGATCTAAAAGACGCGTATTTTCAAATCCAGATTATACCCCGTCACAGGCCATTCTTGAGATTCGCCTTCGACGGCCAGGTGTATCAATATACCGTTCTGCCGTTCGGCCTGTCCATAGCACCCCGCACATTTACGAAGTGCATGGACTCAGCTCTCGCTCCCCTGAGAAAACAGGGCATGCGAATACTGAACTATCTGGACGATTGGCTCATTCTAGCGCAGTCGAAAGAGGAACTCATCTCTCACAAGATAGCGCTTCACAGTCATCTGGAAAGCCTGGGTCTTTCGGTGAACTGGGACAAGAGCTCACTTATCCCCAGTCAGTTTATTTCCTTCCTGGGAATAGAACTGGACTCGGTGGCGATGACTGCCAGGCTGTCAGAACAGCGCGCGCGCTGTGTTCGACACCTCGCCGCATCCGTCCAAAACGGCAGATACCTCCCTCTGAAACGCTTCCAAAGGCTGTTAGGCCATATGGCATCAGCCGCAGCGGTCCTACGGCTGGGTTTACTTCGTATGCGCCCGCTACAATGCTGGCTGAAATCGAAAGTACCCCGCGGAGCGTGGGTTTCGGGCAGCGTTCGAATCAGCGTGACTCAGGTCTGTGTCTCAGCTCTGCAGCCCTGGTTAGCGCCCGAATGGTACCGTCAGGGAGTGACAATGGGAGCCATCTCACACCGCAAAGTGGTCTCGACAGACGCGTCCAACATGGGTTGGGGAGCGCTTTACGAGGGCAGACCAATCTGCGGCCCCTGGTCGGGCCCAGAGCGGGACCTCCACATAAACTGTCTGGAGATGTTAGCGGTCGAGAAAGCTTTGAAGCATTTTCTCCCATACTTGCGGGGACACCACGTGTTAGTTCGCTCAGACAACATGTCAGTGGTGTCCTACGTGAACCGCCAGGGCGGACTCAGATCCAGAGCCCTGCGCGCTCTAACAGAACGCCTTCTGGTCTGGGCTCAGGGCTCGCTGCGCTCGCTGAGAGCCGCGCACGTGCCCGGGCACCTGAACGACGGCCCGGACAGACTGTCCAGGGACAATGTTCCCCCAGGGGAATGGGCGTTACACGGCCAGATGATACAGACGTTGTGGCTCCGCTTCGGCGAAGCGAAATTGGACCTTTTTGCCACAAGCGAGAACGCTCAGTGCAAAAGGTTCTTTTCGAAGAGCGAGGACGCGCTGGCCCAGGCCTGGCCCAGGGTCCCGTACGCTTTCCCCCCGATCTCTATGCTGCCTCAGGTATTAGCGAAGATCAGGGAAACGCGCTGCGCAGTGCTCCTCATAGCCCCGCACTGGGAGAACCAACCTTGGTTCCCGGAGCTGGTGAACATGTCAGATACAGCCCCGTTGCCGATCCCGGTGAGGAGAGACCTTCTCTCTCAAGCCCGAGGATCAATTCTGCATCCCCATACAGAGCATTGGTCTCTGCATGCGTGGGTAATCAACGAATATTCGTTGATCTGCCAGAAGGGGTAGTTAACACGATCTCGCAGTCCAGAGCCCCCTCGATGAGGCGGCTCTATGCGTCTAAATGGTCAGTGTTTAATAAATGGTGTACAGGGAAGAGTTTGAACTCTCAGTCCTGTGAGGTTCCACAGGTTCTGAACTTCCTCCAAGAGCTCTTGGACGCGGGCAGGTCCCCCTCCACGCTCAAGGTATATGTTGCGGCGATTGCTGCGTTCGCCAACTCGGCGCGCGGCCGCGCACTTGGAAGAAACGAACTCGTTACCCGTTTCCTGCGAGGCGCCAGGAGGCTGAACCCTCCGCGCCCGCCTTCGGTTCCGATATGGGATCTGTCTTTGGTCCTGGAGGCCCTTAAAGCTTTTCCCTTCGAGCCGCTAGACTCTGTGGGTCTCAAATACCTCACTTTCAAAACCGTTTTTCTGCTGGCCCTTGCCTCAGTAAAACGCGTGGGTGACTTACATGCGCTATCAGTTAGCGCGTCGTGTCTCGAGTTTGGACCTAACGACTCGTTAGTCATTCTCAAACCCAGACATGGCTATGTCCCTAAAGTGTTGGGTACTCCTTTCAGAGCACAGGTTATTTCCCTCTCAGCCCTGCCGCCGGCAGCCAACGAGGTCGATAATAATCTCCTTTGCCCTGTCAGGGCGTTAAGGCTTTATATTACGCGCTCTGCAGCCTTCAGGCTCTCAGAGCAGCTCTTTGTTTCATTTGGTGGGCGCACCAAGGGTCTCGCCGCCTCGAAACAGACGTTATCCAAATGGATAGTGGATGCTATCGCGACAGCATATGCGTCCAAAGACCTGCAGTGCCCTCTGGGCATACGGGCTCATTCCACCAGAGGCGTTGCCTCATCGTGGGCGTGGTCCAGTGGGATTTCCATTCATGACATTTGTACGGCAGCGGGCTGGGCCTCCCCGTCTACATTTGTTAGGTTTTATAACCTGGAAGTTCCCGCCCTGCAGGCTAAACTTCTCGCAGTCTAAAATCATGTTCATGCACTGCTCTTCGCAGGCTGGATATTAGATTTGACTTTCCTGGTCGAGCCGCACTTTCAGGGAAAGCTCTTATAATACAGACCGGCTGTGACGCTCTGTTTCTCCCTATGGGTGCTTATGTACATGTGTTGGCCCGCATTGCTGGCCACCTCTCTCCCCACTCTTCACTCCCCAGGTTCCCCCCCTGGAGTTATGTGTGGATGCATGGCGCGCACGGCGTTGACAAAGGGTTCCCGTAGCGTAAGTTCCTTACGCAATACGAGAGAACCTCTCGTAAGAGAACGATACTTGGTTACTCACGTAACCTCGGTTCTCTCTAGAGAGGGAACGAGTATTGCGTTCCCTGCCGTGCTTGCGCCCCGAGCTCATGTCGCTTCATTCGACAGAAACCAGAGAGTTAAGCCTCCGAGCCCTGCTTATATACGCTCTGACGCCGCCCCTTCTGGCGGGCTGTGACGCGCGAGGGCGCGACGTCACGCGGGGCTCACTGGTAGGCTTAAGCAGTTGCCGCGCGGCAGCCAATGAGCACGCAGTATTGCCCGCTCTAGCTCTGCTGTGCCGCCTGCTGCACTGCGTTGACAAAATATGAAAAATTAGGATAATTTTTGGCTTCAGTATCTCGAGAAAAGATGACTTTTCCCGTAGCGTAAGTTCCTTACGCAATACTCGTTCCCTCTCAAGAGAGAACGCCTCGGTTACGACTGTAACCTCGGTTCCCTGAAGAGGGAACGAGCGTTGCGTCGAAATTGACGCTATGGGGAACGCTTTGCGTGATAATGTCCTGAAGCACATGTAAAATCAGTCCAATGGTGTGGCGGAACGTCAGAGGCGGGTGACGTCACGTACCAGGAAGCTATAAAAGCCAGCCCGAAACAGAAAACGAAAGCTTCGTAGAGTCTGAAGTCGTGCTGACAGGCATGAAGGAGATATGGCAAGGTGACGCAACGCTCGTTCCCTCTTCAGGGAACCGAGGTTACAGTCGTAACCGAGGCGTTCCCTTTCAAGGGAACTCGCGTTGCGTCGAAATTGACGCTATGGGGAACGTCTATACCAATGCCACCATAGCTACAAATGTCTGTCCTGTGTGAAATCAAGTGAGCAGCACTAGGAAGACAAAACCTGAGACCCTGGAGTAGAGCCTAGGTCTAAAGAGTAGAACCTGACGAAGGTGTGCGGTGAGGACCAGCCTGCCGCATCACAAACGTCCTGTAAAGATACTCCTGATATAAGGGCCTTAGAGGCCGCCATACTCCTAGTAGAGTGCGACCGGACAGCCAAAGGAGAAGGCTGCCCAGCCGCCTCATAAGCAAGTGAGATAGCCTCAACCACCCACTTGCTCATCCTTTGCTTAGACACTGGACCTCCCTAGTTAGGGGACCCAAAGCATACAAACAATTGAACACTTTTACGCCACAGGGCAGCTCTGTGGACATAAGCGTCTTACGCCCGAACTGGGCAAAGCAAATTATTCGCCTCCTGGTCCGATTTCGAAAGGGAGGAGGACAGAAGGCCTCCGAGTGCCAGGAAGGAAACGAGATACCAAAGGGTCTTTCCCCACAGACATTCCACCCAAAGGAATGTGGTAAGCACCTAAGGCCGCCACATAAACCTTTGAAGTGGACGGGGTCAGACCTGCAGTGAACCGGTCCTGCAGGAACTCCAGAACTGTACCAATTGGGCAGTTGACTGGATCCAACCAACGGTCACTACACCAAGAAGTGAATACTCTTCACTTCAGGGCATAAAGTTTCTTCGTGGAGGGAGCTCTGAACTGTAGAATGGTCTCAACAACCTCAGTTGAGAGACCTGACTCTATGAGCTGGGCCCCCTCAGAGGCCAAGCGCACAGGTTCCACAGTTCTGGCCGAGGGTGAAATATCAAGCCCTCTGCTTGGGACAGAAGATCCCTCCTGACGGGTAACTCCGGAGGATGCCCGTCGAGGAGAGACACAAGATCGGGAAACCATACTCTGCCCGGCCAGCACGGGGCTATAAGAAGCAGGCAAACCCGGTCCCTGCGAACTCTCTCCAGAACTCCCGGGAGCAGAGCAACTGGGGGAAAGGCGTACAGACGTAGCCTCGACCACGTCTGCACCATAGCATCCAATCCAGGAGCTGGATGCGTGAGGGAGAACCAAAGTGGACAGTGAGACGTCTCTCGAGACGCAAACAGATCCACTTGAGCTTGGCTAAACTCCCTCCATATCAGCTCCACCACCTCGGGGTGGAACCTCCATTCCCCGGGCCTCAGCCCCTGTCTCGACAGAGTGTCTGCTCCAATATTCTGAACCCCGGGGAAGTAAGCTGCCCTGAGTGACAGCAACTTCCCTGGGACCACAAGAGGATATGGCGTGCCAGATTGGATAATGGGCGTGAGCGCAAACCCCCTTGGTGATTTATATAGGCGACTACCGAAGTGTTGTCCGTATGTACTAGCACATGGTGTCCCCTGAGATCTGTGATAAAGCTCCTCAGAGCCCGGAAGACAGCTAACACTTCTAGGCGATGATATGCCGGGAACGATGATGGTCTTCCCACAGACCTTGAGATGAGCGACCCTCGGGATCGCTGCCCAACCCGTGAGGGAAGCATCCGTCGTTAGCAGTTTGCGACGACAAGGAGCTCCCAGCACTGAGTCTTGGGACAGGAACCAAGGTTTCTTCCACATAACCAAGGCATGTAGGCATTACCGCATGACCTTGATTGTGCGAAATGGTTTGCCCCTCGGGGAAAACCCCCTGGTCCTGAGCCACCACTGCAGGGGCCTCATGTGCAGTAGTCCAAAAGATATCACGTTGGAAGCTGCTGCCATGAGACCCAACAGTCTCTGGAACTGTTTAACAGTGAGTAGCTGGCCTAGCTTTAAACTTTTCACAGCTGTAAGGATGGAATCTATACATGGCGGTAACAGGCGCGCCTGCATCGACACTGAATCCCAAACCACGCCTAAAAAAGTGGTCCTCTGAAGTGGAGAAAGCACACTCTTCTTGGCGTTCAGCCGTAACCCCAACTCTTTCATATGGGCGAGAACAACATCTCGATGTTGAACCGCCATCTGATGCGACTGAGCTAAAATCAACCAATCGTCGATGTAGTTCATGATGCGAAAACCCTGGAGGCGCAGAGGCGCCAGAGCTGCATCCACGCATTTGGTGAAAGTGCGGGGTGATAAAGCCAGGCCGAATGGAAGAACTCGATATTGGTATGCTTTGCCCCCGAAAGCAAACCTCAGGAACTTCCAATGACACGGACGGATGGAAATATGCGTCCTTGAGGTCTATCGTGACAAACCAGTCCTCGGACCTGATCTGTGGCACGATTATGTTAACATTTTGAACTTGAGCTGAATGACTGACTCATTCAGAACTCGAAGATCTAAAATGGGACGCAATCCCCCGTCCTTCTTTGGAACTATGAAGTACCGGCTGTAAAGCCCGGTTTCCCTGTTGGAGGGAGGTACATATTCTATGGCCCCTTTCTCTAACAGAGTGTTTACTTCCTGTTCCATAACCAGAACCTGCTCGGGGCCCACCACTGTGGGCAGGACCCCCATAAACCGAGGTGGGCTTTTCTTGAACCCTTTTTCCACGGTCTGCAGGACCCATCGAGAAACATTTGGCAGTAGCTTCCACGCTGTCAAAGATTCTACTAGAGGTACCAGTCTCTCAAGACTGGTTTCTGGATTTTGTTGTTGTTGAGTAGTCGGTTCGTCGCCCTGTAACGGCGCACCGGCAGGGAACGACTGAACAGACTGCTCTAACACCCTCCTCGGAGGGGCGGGCATCCCGAGGCCACTACGTTTCCGGGTGGTCCTTGAGATATGTGCTCGCCGGAGACCGCTGCGCCCTGAAACACCGGAGGTGGCAGGGTTGGCAGAACGGTGCCCTCAAGTAGTCAGTTCGTCGCCCTGTAACGGCGCACCGGCAGGGAACGACTGAACGGACTGCTCTAAAACCCTCCTCAGAGGGGCCGGGCATCCCGAGGCCACTACGGGTCCGGGTGGTCCTTGAGATATGTGCTCGGCGGAGACCGCTGCGCCCTGAAACACCATAGGTGGCAGGGTTGGCAGAACGGTCCCCTGAGGGCACCGAAGAGAGACGGGCACCGTAAAAAGAGGTGTTGACCGCTCTACTTCGGGGGGAGCTACCCTCTTTCTGGATTTTGTTGCTGTTGAGTAGTCGGTTCGTCGCCCTGTAACGGCGCACCGGCAGGGAACGACCGAACAGACTGCTCTAGCACCCTCCTCAGAGGGGGCGGGCATCCCGAGGCCACTACGTTTCCGGGTGGACCTTGAGAAACGTGCTCGCCAGAGACCGCTGCGCCCTGAAACACCGGAGGTGGCAGGGTTGGCAGACCGGTCCCCTGAGGGTACCAAAGAGGGACGGGCACCGTAAAAAGAGGTGTTAACCGCTCTGCTTCGGGGGGGACTACCCTCATTTGTCCTGAGCCCTCGGACATCAGGACTTTTTCCCAGCAGCCTTCTTGGCAGTAATAACGGTCCGCAGATCCGTTTTACCCCTCGACGACTGCTGGGTTTGAGAGCGCCCTCCGTGTCCCCGAGACTTTTGTGGGGGAGCACGGGAGGAAACGCTCTGTTTCTGAGTGGCACGGTGCTCAGCGCTCTTTTTAGATGAGTGAGGCTGCTCCCGCTCAGCAGCCTCAAGAAAGAACGGCGGGGGAGAAGTTTCTGAAGTGCAGCTGCCTGTTTTGAAGCTTCTTGTGACTTCGCTACAGCACTATTAACTGCGTCTCCAAATAAACCTTTAGTGGAAACCGGTGCATCCAAAAGAACATGTTTTTCTTAGTCCTTTATATCACTTAGATTGAGATACAGTATCGGGACCAATACCCCCGCCCTCCTCAGAATCACCCAATAATTCAGCCTGGTATGCTTGCATTAATGATATTGTGTGCAAACATGCTGCAGCTTGGCCATTTATTTATTTATTTATTTTTTTGGCGGCATAAGCTTTATGAACCAGGGAAGATGTGAATTTTACTGGTTTGGATGGTAATGCAGGAGCCTTCAGGGAAGATGCTGTTGCTGGAGAGAGATAGCTCGCAAGCGTCTCTTCCACCCTCGGCATCTCCCCATAACCATGCTCTTTATAATAGTGAATGGAAGAGTAGTGTGATGTTTGTGCAGTATACACTTTATATGACACTGGTTTCCCCCACGATCTCGACACCTCGGTGTGGAGATCGGGAAAAAACGGAAGGCTTCTGCGCTGAGGCTAGCTTTTATAGCTTCCTGGTACGTGACGTCACCCGCCTCTGACGTTCCGCCACACCATTGGACTGATTTTACATGTGCTTCAGGACGTCATCACGCAAAGCGTTCCCCATAGCGTCAATTTCGACGCAACGCGAGTTCCCTTGAAAGGGAACCGAGGTTACGTGAGTAACCAAGTATCGTTTTCATTGCAGTGCATGATTAAAACTTAAACTTACAATAAACCCACATAGCAACATTGTTTCGGCCCAGATCCGGCCCACATCTGGCACACGTGAAAAGATGATCTGGCCCACATGCAGCGTGGAATTACGGCACTTGGGTGGGCCACTCCTGTTTGCCAGATCTGGGCCACAAGCAGGCCATAGCAATGCCACATCTCAGCCAAGAGCAAAGAAATAAACCAGAACTGGAGGATTAAACAACTCCACAAACAGCATTACCAGCTTCACTTATTACCAACCAGACTGACTTTATTTCTGTCAGACATCTACACAAGTTTTTATTGAGAATTAACAGAGGTTTAACTATAATGTGTTTCATTTAAAGTCACCATTACAGTGAATAGTGTTTCCATTAGTTGGACTCTTAACTCTTATTATATCTTTTGTCTTCTTTGGCTGCTGTGACAGTGTGTTTGTCAAACACATTTGCAGCAGCAAAGAAAGCTAAAGTGAAATGAGATCAGTTGATGATGGTTATCTGTTGATGGTTTTATAATCATCATGAAATAACCTATTTTACTGAGATATTTTGAATCTCACAATTGTGTTGTACCATTAATATATTCTCATCACAAACCCTGTGTTACTGCAGCACGAGATCCAGCAATATTATAACAATCAGTTAGAAGACTTTAAGAAACATGAGCACGAAAAAAAACCCATGGTGACACACTTAGATATCAAAAATCAGCACATGAATCTCAACAAGGGTGACAATATATTTTTTTTTTAGATTAATTCATAACATCACTGAAAAGCTACTAAATGCCAAAACAAAAACAACAGCAAAAAATAAAAGCACATATTTAGAATTAAACAAATTAATAGGACAATTTAGCTGCATAATTTATTCATGTTGCAATGCATGCTGGGAGTTTTGTACAATGATGGTACCCAGCATGCATTGCAGCAAGGTACTTTTGATTCTCACCATTGTTGAGATTCATACGTTGATTATTGATGTCTGTGTGTGTCATCGAACAGTAATGATTCATGCTCATGTTTGTGAAAGTCTTCTAACTGATTGTTATAATATTGCTGGACCTCATGCTGCAGTAACACAGGGTTTGTGATGAGAAGAATATATTAATGGTACAACACAGTTTTTAGATTCAAATTATCTCAGTGAAACAGATTATTTCATGATGATTATAAAACCATCAACAGGTAACCATCATCACCTGATCTCATTTCACTTTAGCTTTCTTTGCTGCTGCAAATGTGTTTGACAAACACACTGTCACAGCAGCCAAAGAAGAAAAGATATAATAAGAGTTAAGAGCCCAACTAATGGAAACACTATTCACTGTAATGGTGACTTTAAATGAAACACATTATAGTTAAACCTCTGTTAATTCTCAATAAAAACTTTTGTAGACGTCTGACAGAAATAAAGTCAGTCTGGTTGGTAATAAGTGAAGCCGGTAATGCTGTTTGTGGAGTTGTTTAATCCTCCAGTTCTGGTTTATTTCTTTGCTCTTGGCTGAGATGTGGCATTGCTATGGCCTGCTTGTGGCCCAGATCTGGCAAACAGGAGTGGCCCACCCAAGTGCCGTAATTCCACGCTGCATGTGGGCCAGATCATCTTTTCATGTGTGCCAGATGTGGGCCGGATCTGGGCCGACACAATGTTGCTATGTGGGAATGATATACCATATATATATAACAACATATTTTTACCACTGCTCTGCTAAACAGCAGTTAAACAGAGCAAACAGATTATATATTAAACAGAGCAAACACTGCATATGTATTCATATAAAATTATGCATATATGAAAAACTAATGGACTGGTATCATGGTGACATTAGAGTTATATTCATGTGACCCATAATGACCCTTTTGCACTTTAACAAATTACTGACCTTTCCTTAAGAAACACTCATATGCCTAATAATGTCTTGCTTTTCACCCTGTGTGGTACTGTTACACAACCTGTTGGTTTAGGGTTAATCCTCTGTCCAACGCAACACTTTACTAACATTGGCATAATTCTATAAAAGTTACAAAATATACCCCGGGTTTCACAGGCAAGGCTAGTGAAACAAGCCTTTTAACAGCATGGATACTCCAAGGTGTTGACTGCTGTGGTTAGGCCTCAAGCGTTGATACAGGACAAATAACTTCTCACTGTCACAGTCTGTAATGTATTTTAGCAAAGAGTGTTTGTATGGATTGTCCCTAAGCTAGAGCCATTAGTGCATTCAAGTCATGTCAAAAATATCGTATTTACAAGTTGAACGCACATGAACGCCACCACAATGATGAAAATATGAGTAGGAAGCTCAGGATTTTATTTAAGCCCCAATCTTGAAGAGTTAGGAGTGTGTCAGTGAGAAACATTGTGGAATACCACAATACTTAGGTATTCAGCAGTGACATTGTCAGGCTTTTTTACAATGAAGTAAGCTAATGCCTGCACAAAATATGACAGCATTATAATATAACAATATAATATGTAATGATAAAGTTAACAGTGGCTTCATTAATTAATTTAAAACATTAAAAAAAGATAATTTTACAGCCTGCTACCTCAACAACATCCTTAAAGAAATCCTCAAAATGTTTCATGCAAAATGTTCTACTTTTGTTAAAAAGTCAATTGACAGGAATGAAAACATTTATCTCAGGACTTAATAATATCCTAAACACATTTTATGAACATTGATTTGATAATGTTCCTCCTCTATTATTATGAACCATTGTGCCAATGTTTTATAAAAGATCATTCTACAAACTTTTACCTAAACAACATCCTAAATACATCCTCAAAATGTTACAGACAGTTAAAATGTTCTAGTTTTGTTAACACGTCACATTACAAGAACGTTTTATAAAAAACACTCATCATCTCAGGCCTCAATAATATCCTCAAAACATTTTACGAACGTTGATCTGATAATGTTCCTCCTCTGTTATTATGGAACATTGTGCCAATGTTTTACTGAGAACATTATATAATCTGTTATCTCAACAACATCCTCAAAACATCCTCAAAATGTTACAGTTAAAACGTTATATTTTAGTTTACATTTAACCTTATAGAAACATTATTTGAAATGAGAAAACATCCTTAAAACATTCTTTGAACATTACATTCAAATGTTTTCTTTAAAACATTAACCAAACTTGTAGGAAATGTTAGCCAAAGTTCTGAGAACATTCCCTGCTAGCTGGGCACACCTGTGAATATATTTACAGTGTCATAGATGTGCTGATCTCTCTTGTTGTCTTCAGATGCCTGCGATCTCACACTGGATCCAAACACAGCAAACACTCATCACATTCTGTCTGAGAACAAGAGAAAGGTGAAACACACCAAAGAGCAGCAGCCGTATCCTGATCATCCAGAGAGATTTGAGCTCCATGACCAGGTTCTGTGTGGAGAGAGTCTGACTGGACGCTGTTACTGGGATGTTAAATGGAGTGGCTCAGGTCATGTAGCAGTGGCATATAAAGGAATCAACAGGAAAGAAGGGAGTGATTGTCGGTTTGGACTCAATGACAAGTCCTGGAGTCTCTTCTGTAGTAATAAGGTTTACTCTTTTTGGCACAATAATAAAAGCACTGATGTACGTGGCCCGTCAGCCCGCTCTAATAGAGTAGGAGTGTATCTGGACGTGTCGGCCGGCACTCTGTCCTTCTACAGCGTCTCTGACACACACACACTCACACACTTACACACATTCAACACCACATTCACTGAACCCCTCTATGCTGGATTTGTAGTTTATCCAGATTCGTTTGTGTCTCTGTGTTAAGAACCATAGGAAGCCTGTTTTCCATGCACAGTAAATTCCCCGGTGTTAAATTAACGGTGTTCATATGGGATCTACCAGCTAGGTTGTTAAAAGTAACACAGAAGCAGTGTTAAAGTTAATGAGATAATTAAGTGATTAATTGAGTGATGATTGACCATTATTGAAGACACCTGATGTTAACAAGCAGAATCACTTAAGGAGAAAAATCTAAATGTTTAGTTGGGCTCTTGACCCTTGAAACTAATAACATTAGATTTAGTTTGGCTGCTGTAATTGAGTTATAACTGCCAGATGAACAAAGAGAAAAAGTGATCTGATGGTGTTGGTTAGTTTTTGTAATAATAATCATTTGACCTGAATCACTGAACTCATTCAGAGCCTTATTTCTGACTTAAATTTATATTGTTGATTACAGTGTTGATTACTGTGATTCAACAGCATAAGATCCAGAATTTTCAATATATTCCAATGGATTTTTTAAAAAGTTCTGATAATTTTTTTTTATTTTTTAAACTGCCTTTTAGGCACACACAGACATCAAGAATCGGTGTATGAATCTCAACAATGGTGACAAATATGAAATTCAATTAGGAAAATTCAATTTATGCATACCACAATGCATGATGGGAGCCATTAATGAGTTGTGATTGGTGGCACCCAGAATGCACAGCAGCATGCTTTATTATTGTCACCATTGTTGAGAATCACAGGCTGATTTTTTATGTCTGTGTGTCTAAAGGACAGAAAACTTTAGCTTTTTTTTCAGAACAACTTGTAATCCTTTAGATCAGTGGTTCTCAACCTCTCCTGCAGGGACCCCCTGACAGGCCATGCTTCTGTTTTAATCCTGAAATGGCACACCTGATTCATTTAATTAAAGGCTTAACGAGTAGTTGACTAATTGATTAACCCCCTGAGGTCGGCTATCGCGCCGGCGCGATAGGCTCGTTTTTTTCCGTATGAGTGAAATTTTTTTTTTTTTTTTAAATATTAATTTTTATCTTATATGCTTGTGTTATACATCAATCGATCCTGTTTAGTGTGTATTATTTTTGTGTATACTCATAATAAAAACAAAGTGTTGTGCTTTTCGCCAAATAAAGAAAAAATAAACATGATGCGAGTTCTGCCTTCTCTCTGTCAGTGTAGTCCATTCTGAAACGCGTCCGAAAATGAACCATAACTCAGCGAATACTCAGTCAATCAGGCATACAGACACACATGCATGAAGCTTGAATTCTCTCCTTTTAAATGAAGTAATATATATAAAGAACAAATATTCTCAGCTTGTGAAATCTGTATTAAAAGAGAGCGATTCCAGTCGAGCTAATTAGAGCTCATTCAAATGTAATGTGACTCCGCCCCGGAGAGCGCGCGCTATTCAAACGCAAATGACTGAGGCAATCCACACAAACTGTGAACGTCCCCATATCAGCTCGAGAAAACACATCAGATCATTGTACTTTTTTACACATTCTCGCAGCGCTGTGAGGAATAATACTATAATGGAACATTTACCTCAGAAGTACAAGGAGCAACAGATCCGAGGCTATGGAATAATGTAGTAAGTTTTTTTTTTTCATTCTCAAGTGCGACGCGTTTCTGTGCACGAATGAATGAACGGCAGAAATGCGCGCTGTTTACCACAACTAAAGACGGTTTAAATTTGAATCGTTTCTGTCTGTGAATGTTTTGCTTTTAGCAAACTGTATTGCCAGAGCCGCCTTAACCTAATGTTAGGCCCCGGGGCTGAGAGGTTTTGTAGGCCCCCCATCCCCTCGATTTATAGAGTCTCATTTTAAAAAAGTGTAATCTAGTTAATCTACATTACAAAATGCATTAGTTTCTTTCGAGACCTACAACAGTGAGTTTTTTTATATTGTTTTTAATTTTAATATTGTTATTAACATATCACTGAGCACATAAACACAAGAAACTTTATTTAACAACCACACACAGCAACTAAATTTCAACTTTATGCAAATGAGAAGTGATTTTCGCGAGCGACAACCAATAGGAAAGAAGCCTTTCAATGGAGCTCAGCTCTCGTCACCGTCTCGAGTGCAGTGCAGGCAAGACAGAAGAGTTCAAGGGCGATTTCACTGTTTTATATGATTTGACTGTAACTAACCACAAACATGGATATAATAAAATGATGCATGGAAAAGAATCTGTCGACAGTCTCAGTGAGTTTAATTCATACATTTATAGTTCGAGTGTTGTAGTTTTATGATGCAAGTTTAGCACTGCTGCAGTTCATTTTACAGTTTCCCCTGCATTATGTTGACTATTAGGGACAAGAAAATGTATTATTTGTCAAATTCGGATGACGTTTTAGTAATTTATGATAGTATGAGTGAGTTTAATTTGTAGATTGATCGATCGTTAGTAAATTATTTACCGAACACTGTTGTGTGGTAGCCTAATATAAAAACACTCTCCCAACAGCATACTGTTTCTTTTGAGCCTAATTCCTAGCCAAATTAAAATGATATAGTTGTATAATATCACTTGTGATGGTGTTTTGTATAGATGTGGCCAGACGAGCAGTCTAAACGCCTCATTCGCGCCGCGGGACCTCTAGACGCGCGTAAACGCGTCTTTGCATTGACTTAACATTGAAATCACTCGCGCCAGACGCTCTATTCGCGTTTGGTGTGAACGTACCATTACAATAACATTAGAGCACTACCAACGCCCACAAGCGACAAGCGACTAGCGACATACAGCGACAAAATCTGACAAGTTAAAACAATATGACCTTTTCAGCTCATCATGAACCTGAACATGGGAGGCCCCTGAACTTGGGAGGCCCCTGGGCTTCAGCCCAGGTTAGCCCGTGCATTAATGCGGCCTTGTGTATTGCTATAGGCTACTGAGTAAAAATCGAGTGAAATATGTTGAAATTTAATGTATTTGTATAAGCAACGTATTAAACTGCAAATTAACATTTATATTTCTTATAATAAAAACGAAAGTTACTATGTTACAGACATATGAAAGACAACATTTCGTTGACTAGTTTTGGATAGATTATACATTTTTACTGTAAAATATCTGCCACCTCAAATAAGCTTTTGTTTGCCAATTTTTGCTCATATGTTAAATATAGTATGTTTTGTCAAAAATAAAGTAATAAAATAATATGTTGTTTATTCCAATGTAGCCTAGGCTATATTCAAGTAATGAATCCTTAACTTTTAAATATGTATGATAAAATGTATACTTTAGTTTTTACAAAGAAAGATTACACTTGAATTGTTGTTGTAATTGTAAATTTTGAATTAATAAAAAATACAAGGCAGATGTAAACAAACTAATAAAAGGTAAATATAAGCCTTTTCTTTAAAATAATTTTTATTGTGTTTTATTAGTGACAAATTTGGGGAGAGGATAAATGTTCCAAAACTGAAAATACAGTATGAGATTTAACTGCACAATTACTAGACATGTTTTACTTTTCATATTATAGCCCAATTTGCAAGCACAATTTGTGTAAAAAAAAAACAAAAAAACATGAGATGCTTCCAACTGTTTCTCTTGCATTCTTTCTTGTGACACCTGAATGAATGCCTCATTAAGTATGCGGGCCCCATTGTCTCCAGGTGCGAACCACTAAATATGCATGATCGTTGACGCCCACTCCGCATATTGCCTTTCCAGACAGAAAGTGTTTTGCAAAATATAAATCAATGTATTGTGTTATGTAAATGATTAGGCAGGATGATTTTCACATCATTTTGAAGAAAAAACACTAGGCAATGACATCCATAAGTCAAAAGTCTTATTGACACATATTTAGTATGTGTTTTGTGGCCTTATTTCAGAAACTTTAATTTTTATTTTTTTCAATAACCATGCATAAACATTATTCTCTCAAAAATGAAAACATGTACATACATGTGGCTCACATATTATGGTAGTCCTGTTTGTGCTTTATAAAGTGTAATTTTTTTTTTGCCATTGATATGTTTATAAGCAAATAAAAAAAGCACAAATGTCAGGGCATGTCAGAACATCTCAAGGAGCCCAAAAACACCTCAGACCCCAGAGGGTTAATTGACTAATTCCTACTCTTCCTACTCTAATAAATACTCATTAATTGAATCAGGTGTGCCATTTCAGGGTTAAAACAGAAACATGGCCTGTCAGGGGGTCTCTGCAGGAGAGGTTGAGAACCACTGCTTTAGATTACATTACAAAAGGTCTTGTGGCTCAGATAAGGTCCAGTTCTGGTTTATTTCTTTTGCTTTTGGCTATCCAGGTTCAGAAAGTAAAAGTCCTCCTCAGTATGTTGTTCCAATCACCTGGATTTGCTAATTCAGCAGGAGAGAGAACTAATTAGTGAAATCAGCTGACTAAGTTCATGGGTGGAATAAACATATGGCAGGACTTTTACTTTCTGACCCCTGGACTAGCCCTGACCCCTCGGTGAGGTTTGGGAGAATGCTATTTTTAATCGCCAAACCGACACCATGCAGTTGTTGTCCTACCCTCTCCAGTAAATGTATAACCCTCACCTTCCTCCTTTAATGATCCTTCACCCAGAAATCTGGTCTCACTTAGTGCAGCTTTATCTATGTTATAACGCTTAAGCTCAGCAGTGACCAATGCTGTCCTTTGACTAGGCTGATTAGTGCCATAGTTTGAATCCAGGAGAGCTCTAATATTTCATGTTGCTATACGTAACAAAATATATTTCTTTTGCATTCTGTGACCACTGAAACAGAATGGGCCGATAGGTGCGGCATCCTTTCCAGGCCGTCTGGAGCAAGGACACACACACACACACACACACACACACACACACACACACACACACACACATACAAAGCTGATTAAAAAAACATTGAGCAGATCTGATAAATCAAATTATTTTGCCATAAAAATACATTTTTACCATATTTTACCCCAGAAAAAAAAAAAAAAAAAAAAAAACATTTTGAATGATGATAACTGATCAATTTCTGAAAGCTCAAATGACATTATGATTATCTGTATATAAATGTATGTAATGATTAGACTGTACAGTGTGAGGTATTGAGGACATCAGAGCACATCAGAATCAGAATCAGAATGAGCTTTATTCGCCAAGTGTGCACAAACACACAAGGACTTTTTTGTGGTTTTTACAGGAGCTATTGGTACATACATACATATTTGACATTAGAACAGGCATTTAAATGAGAACATAAATAAATAGAATAAACAATAATAAAAGTTTTAGTATACATCTGAAACAGAAGACTTATGTACAAATTTGTGCATTGTGTGTACAGCTCTATAAATAAAATTTGTATATGTATTTACACAAAAAAACCTCTTGCTTCTCTCTCAAGTACTGAATTAATTATACAGCAGGTGTTAATTGCTGTTTTAGCTGTTTAAGCTGGAGATAGCATGGGGGAAAAAACTGTTTTTGTGCCTAGATGTTCTAGTGCGCAGAGATCTGTAACGTCTGCCTGACGGCAGAAGTGCAAACAGGTTTTGGCCGGGGTGGGAGGGGTCTGTGATGATGTTCCTTGCCTGTTTCTTCACTCTGGCATTGTACAAGTCCTGAAGGTTGGGGAGGTGTACACCAATGATCCTTTCAGCTGTCCTAACAGTCCGTTGTAGTCTTCTTATATCTGATTTGCTGGCTGACCCAAACCAGACAGTTATAGAAGTGCACCGAACTGACTCAATAACAGCTGAGTAAAACTGAGTCATCTGCGCTTGTGGTAGGTTGAACTTTTTCAGTTGACGAAGGAAGTACAACCTCTGTTGGGCCTTTTTGACAATGGAGTCAATGTGATTGTCCCACTTCAGGTCCTGAGAGATGGTAGTGCCCAGGAACCTGAATGACTCCACTGCTGTCACAGTGCTGTCCATGATGGTGAGAGGGGGGAGTGCAGGGGGGTTTCTCCTAAAGTCCACTATCATCTCCACAGTTTTGAGCATGTTCAACCTGTCAGGAAGCTGATGATCCACTGACAGATGGAGGAGGGCACAGAGAGCTGGGTTAGTTTATTCAGGAGGGTATCTGGGATGATGGTGTTGAAAGCGGAGCTGAAGTCCACAAACAGGATCCTTGCATAAGTCCCTGGTTTGTCCAGATGTTGGAGGATGTAGTGCAGTCCCATGTTGACTGCATCATCCACAGAACTGTTTGCTCGATAAGCAAACTACAGGGGGTCCAGCAAGGGTCCAGTGAGGTCCTTCAGGTAGGCCAGCACCAGTCTCTCAAATGACTTCATGACCACAGATGTCAAAGCAACAGGTCTGTAATTGTTAAGTCCAGAGATTTTAGGTTTCTTGGGTACCGGGTACATGCTGATCAAGTATAAATTTAATGCACAAGGGAAAAAACTTAGACAAACTTTTAATGTTAGCTTGAAAAATAAAATCATGATTGGAAATGTAATGATTAGTTTGATGAGTGTGGTTCATCAGCAAAGCAGCTATTATTCAACTTATTAAATCACATATTTTTTCCCTAATGTCTAGTTCTTGTGTTGTTTAATTTTCTTTTAGTGTGTGTGTGCGTGTGTGTGCGTGTGCATGCGTGTGTGTGTGTGTGTGTGTGTGTGTGTGTGTGTGTGTGTGTGTGTGTGTGTGTGTGTGTGTGTGTGTGTGTGTGTGTGTGTGTGTGTGTTGTTCAGTCACCTAAAGCAGCTTCCCACATAGCAACATTTTGACGTCCCAGATCTGGGCCACAAGCAGGCCATAGCAATGCCACATGTCAGCCAAGAGCAAAGAAATAAACCAGAACTGGGCCTTATCTGAGCCACAAAACCAGTGTATATTACTGTAAATATGAAGTCATCTCAGTAAGCCTTAATCTCTTAATAAGCCTGTTAACAAGCAGAATCACTGAAGAAAAGAAGAGAACAGAAAAAGAGACGAGCAGAAACACAAGAACTACAACTGACTTCAGTCATAGATTGACTTTTCATGCTCATGTTTGGTAAAATTTTCTAAATGATTGTTATAATATTGCTGGATCTCATGCTGCAGTAACACAGGGTTTGAGATATTAATATATTAATGGAACAACACAATTGTTAGATTGAAGAAATCTCAGTGAATCAGTCTATTTCATGATGATTATAAAGCCATCAACAGGTAACCATCATCACCTGATCTCATTTCACTTTAGCTTTCTTTGCTGCTACAAACACACTGTCACAGCAGCCAAAAAAAGACAAAATATGTAATAAGAGTTAAGAGGCCAACTAATTGAAACACTAATCACTGTTATGGTGACTTCAAATGAGTTAAACCCCAGTTAATTCTATTTCTTTACTCTTGGCTGACATGTGGCATTGCTATGGCCTGCTTTGTTGCCCAGATCTGGCAAACAGGAGTGAGCCGCCAAAGGGCCGTCATTCCACGCTGCATGTGGGATCATCTTTCCACGTGTGCCAGATGTGGGCCGGATCTGGGACGTCATAATGTTGCTATGTGGGTTAACTCTTCCAAGTCGCCGATCACGCCGGCGTGATCAAATCACATGACCAGTTTAAGACGTCGAAGCATAAAAACAAAGTCACGTTGAGCGCTGCTGTCCACTTCTGTCCACTTCTGTCGAAAGTGCTGGCTTGAAACTCTATTTTACTTTTTGTTTTGTGTTGATAGACCAAGTAAAAACGGAGATATGATAATTTAAACTTTATATAAAAAAATATTGAAAATATTGACGCGTTCGTAAAGGAACGCAAGATGGGATGCGACAGGCGTTGCGTTTATTCTCATAACTTCGTCGGTTTTTGTCATAAAACAAAACGGAGAAAAATGTGTGAATCTGCTGACTCTGCTCTTCAGGCTGCACACTTTAGGGAGTGGAGGAGGAGCCAACTGAGCAAAGAAGTGAAATTGAAAGGCGCCCGCGGGAGTCGGGAGATTGACGGAGTAGACAGAGAGACATAGGCTATATATAGAAAGAGATAGAGAGAGAGATATTATTGCTAGTTTTTGGAAAAGTTTGAATAGATTTTGAGTGTAGTTTAGGAGTAGTGTAGATTGTTTAGGTAGTTTTTTTGTGGAAGGAAAATGAAGCGAATGTCTTTGGTCTCATTGTTGACAGAAACTGTTTTGAGGAGTGGCACAGATAAAAAAAAAAAAAAACTCACCTGATATTCTTGTAAATAGTTGTATAGTTTGATTTTGTGTTCATTTTACCTTTTGTATAGTATATTTGCACTTTTTAGGAACCCCTCTTACTCAAGGAAGGAAAGCCCTGTAATGTAGCTGTCTGTGTAATTGTACATGAAGTGTTTTGTAGAGTTTCTAAGCAAAAAAGAAAAGAAAAAAACGCGTATTGCCACACCTGCTTTTTGCTGTATATAGTTAGATTTTATCTCAATTTTACCTTTTTTATGTTGTATTTGCACTAATTGGGAACCCTCATACTCTGGGAATGCAAGGCCTTAAATATAGCTCTCTGTTTAATTGTGTGCATAAACTTTTAAAAAGTGGCAAAGCTAAAAAGAGAAAAAAAAGCCTATGGCTACACTCGCTTTTATTTTGTAAATCATATTTTTTTTTGTATATAGCTTGATTATATCTGAATTTTACCTGTATATGTTGACATTTACAACTTGTGTTTACATTTTAAACATTTTAAAATGCTTCATTGAGCATGTTTGTGTTTTTTGTAGTAAAAAAACTATAATTTTTCTATTCGGATTTTGTGTTTTTTGTGTGATTTTGGGTCCAGTATGTTGATACAGTACATAAAAAGTGAAAAAATAATTGTCTGTTCATATAGGTGATGTTGTGCTGAAAAAAACAATACCAAACATTGGTATGGTAAACATTTGTTTATGTCGCAAAATAAAAAAAATAAAAAGTACTCAAAAACGACCAAAATAGCCCAAGACTCCGAAGAGTTAAAGCACAACTGCTCTGATAATTAAAATTTGATGATGCTCTGCGCCACTAGAGGGAGCGCAATTTTCACATGTGGTTGGAGTTAAAAACGAAAGTAAAAAGAGAGAAACTACTACGCCATTCGGAAGCACTGAATCTGTTAACACTGGGATTTTATTTTACACACTGTTTTATGTAAACTGCTGCATATTTCTTGGTAAGTTCAGAACTTATTCTTCATGTTACCATCTAGTCAAACTGAGCTGCTATTTGGTTTTGAGTTTCGTAACTTTCGACTGTCTAACTAACAGAGCAGGCATTTGCATTTGTAGTGGAAAGCAACTGCTCCGGAAGCACAGTAATGTTAGTTTTAGGTTAGATTATGATATTCGCTGTATCGCATAGATTAACTTCCACGCTGCATATGGGCCAGATCATCTTTCCACATGTGCCAGATGTGGGCCGGATCTGGGATGAAACAATGTTGCTATGTGGGATATTCGCCTAGGCTGCTAAAGGGACCGTCTGCAAATTCCACTCACAGTCCAAAAATATAAACGGCCAATTATTCATTCCAGTGAACGATATTTACAAGGTTATAGTAACTGCCTAGGCACACTGAATTACTGTATGTACTTTTGCCAATGTCTCACTTGTACAGTACAAAATTATATAAATAAAAAGTGCTTTAACGTTTAAAGTTTTGTTTTTCGCATGTTCCAAAAGTCAGGGCTGAAGCCTGAAGGGATGGTTTTATAATGACAGGGGGTCATTATAATGATCATTGTTTCAGAGGATCCACAGGCTCAGAGTCATCCTGCTGTACTGTCAGAATCTGTTGCTGTTACATCAACAAGTTGTCCTGTAGCTCAAACAGTAGAGCGTTGGCGCTTGCAACGCCAAGGTCATGGGTTTGATTTCCAGTGAAAGCAATATTGATAAGAATATAAATGTGTACCTTGAAATTCAATGTAAGTCGCTTTGGATAAATGCATAAATGTGTTGTCTCCCTGATCAAAATATTATGATGATAAAATCGCCTTTTAATGATACGATCATAAAGAGAACATTTTTTTGCTTTAAAGCCATTTTTGTATCACTCTGTGTTTTATCACACTAGTGTCTTTATGAAATTATGTCCGCTAAAAATATGATTCTTAGTGAATTATAATCTTTAATATATATATTTTTTGCTACCTTGACATTTTTTCCACTGCGCCTTGGTACACGGACACGTGCCGTTAGTGTGTTTCCTCAGCACAGTAACACAAAAGTGTTGCTTCATTTCCCCACGATGTTGTCAGAGCTGCACTGTAAAAAGTAAGCATGAGCAGTTGTTGCTTTAAAGCAGCACTCAGTAGCTTCGGGATTTCTCGCTTTTTGCTCGCAGGTTTCTCTCTAGAGCTCCCCCCACAGCTTCGGAATATATATTTGACAACACTGTTGTAAAAACTCGTTGGTTATTCTCAGACACCAGAGGCTATAGATCAACGACATCAAAGCAGATGGGACATTCTTTAAAACGTCTTCTTCATTCGGGTTCAAACAGCGTGAGGGAGCGCAATAATGACAGCATTTTAGCAGATTTCTTTTGGCCGTAAAGCAATTGTTTACATCGCGAGACCTGATATCGCGCGAGACTTCCTGACTCGGTGGCCGGCGGCCCGCCGGCTCAAGGTTGCAAGTGCGTATTTTCCGCTCACGGGCACCAGGGGGGTGCGAAACGACCACCATTCAACCCGAAATAAGTAATATAACCATTCCAATGACTCCGAAGCTGTTCAGTTAAGGTAAAAAAAGTTACTTAGTTCACCTTTAAGAAAGTATTTCTACCTTTACATTCTAATTTTGTTGTTGTAACCTAATTCAGTCAGGTTTATATGACATAAAACAAGGGAATGCTGTTTTAGCCTAATACCCAGGGGGCAAAGGGGGTTTAGCAGACATGGGCTGCTGTAAAAGGTTGTCATATAAAAATGAAATCTATGATGTCTGAGGATCACAACCTGGGTGGACAACCCGGTCAACAAGCTGCTGGAAACTTGTAATTAGGGTCAAAACAATGTTACCTCAAATTCTGCTTTAACTCCCCGGAATCACCCAAACATGCTAAAAAGGTTTAATTATATTCATGAATCGTGAGCCATATCTCCCTGATACTTTATGCTAGAAACAAACTGAGCACACCTTTAGAAAGAGTGGAAGATAAGCTTTCATCTGATGCCTTGATTGTACATGTAATTAGAAGGTAAGAGTTAACAATGCCTCTTAATTCATAGGTAGGCAAAAAAAAAGAAAAAAATATTGAACATTCCAATTGTAATCGGTAGCATTCTTTTCCCTTTGTTGTTGTTACAATAAACAAATTACCATGTAAAGTTAACTTTTACTGGATGAAATCATATTTTGATTCTTTTTTTACTAACCAGACAGTCCTCATGGCCCATAACACATTTAGAGGGAATTCAATTTCAAGCCTATAATAGCCTGCCAATTCAAACAAGATCCAAGAAAGAAGTTTACCATTGACTTATGTTAACTGTATACTGCTCTGTTTCTGTATGTACAGTATATCGTTTGCATATTTATGCAATATCAATTATTTGTATTGCAATGTCTATTTCTAATATTCTTTCACAAGTGGGATAGCTTTATTTATTCTATTGAAATAAAGAAAAAGGGATTTGAGGATTTTGGGTTAGGCTGGTTACTGTTCAATCCTGGTGTTTGGAATGTGAGACAAAGGTACTGACAACTAAATGCTGAAAGACTAAAACACACAGGAGTCATGTGTGGAGTAGGTTTAAAAGTATTTACTGATTAAAACTGTTACATTAAGTAGCAATTTGTACCAAAAAACAAACAAACAGACAAACAGATTAAAATTCAGGGTGATAACTAATTTCTGTAATAATGTTTATAACAATTTGTTTAGCTGTTTCGGAATCACCGCTGCTGTCGCTGCTCTCTAGTGTTTCAGCATGCTGTGTCCTACTACATTTGGTTGCCAACCCCTATAGCAACGGCATCCTATGTAGCATGAGCAGTTCTTCTGACAACCTTTAACCAGAGATGGGCACAAATACATCAAAAAGTATTTAATTAAAATACAAGTAATTTGTAATTTGAAAATACAAAAATATATTTTTTTACAGTCTTCTGTAGTGTAAGTGTGGCGTTAGGTACATGTAAGAGTCTAGAATATTGCAATATTATTGTTTAGTGCAGAAGATGCGCTTTTAACGTACATGTTGCCACATACTGTCATAATAAAAGATAATTGTGCATATAACACTATATTTGTATTATATTACACAAAAACTAGTTAAGTAATGTTATTTTTGTAGTTGTTAATATTATAGAAACCATGGTAATTAGGAGCATGCTTTTTTGCCTAAGTCTTGATCAGTTAAACTCTGGATGCAAGAACTGTTGTAACTTTTATCAGGGCAACTGCAAAGGAGAATTGAAGAGCTTTATAGCCTGGATGAATTAAGGATGAAGCTATGCATTTTCCTTCTGTGTACACTGTAAAATCAAAATAAGTTAGTTTTACTAAAAAAAAAAAAGTGTGCAAACTGATGCCTTAAAAAAACAAGTAAAGTGAAATAGGAACAGTATGCTTAGTATAGTTCACTTACACAAAAGTTCTAATAACTAAAAAATAACTGAGAGTAATTGATAATTTACTTTTAAATAAATTTTAATTGTTGACGATGATGATGATGATGATGCATTTTATTTGTAATGCGCTTTTCTCCAACCCAAAGCGCTACACAGTATAGTAAACATAATATAAGATAATTAAACAATAATTAAAAACAGAAAAATCAGACCAAAAAAAAAAAAAAAATATATATATATATATATAAATAAGATACACTTCAAAGACAGTAAGCATTTTTAAAAAGATGGGTCTTTAAAGACCTCTTAAAGCAGTCCAGAGTTGGGGAATTTTTAATCGCAAATGGAAGTTTATTCCACAACCGCGGGGCGGTAACCGTAAAGGAGCGACCACCCATCGACTTTAATTTGAATGTGGGCTGCTGTAGAGTAGAAGAGTCAGACGAGCGGAGAGAACGATTTGGAATGTAAGGAACAACTAGATCACAAAGGTATTCTGGTGCTAATGCAAGAATGGCTTTATATGTTAAAATCAAGATTTTAAAATCGATACGTGCCGTTACTGGAAGCCAATGGAGTTCATAAAGAACAGGGGAAATATGCTGCTGAACAGTTGTGTGTGTTAATACGCGTGCGGCCGAGTTTTGGATATACTGTAATTTCTTAATATGTTTATCAGGGAGACCAGAGTATAGTGCATTACAGTAATCCAATCTCGACATGATAAATGCGTGGATAAGCTTTTCCGCATCTGGCAGGGATATAAAAGGCCGAACTCTGGCTGATTTTGAAACCAATTTGATATGGCCATCAAAAGACAAATGTGAATCAAAAATAACACCTAAATTTCGCACCTGTGATGCTGGGGCCAGTAAATCAGAATCAGTGATCAGATTTTGACAGTTAAACTTGTGCAAGGCTGTCGGCATACCAACAAGTAGAAATTCTGTTTTTGATTCATTAAGGCGAGACACTACAGGTGAATAGGGTACAAATTTTAACTAGCAGATATCACCATGAAACTTTCACAGATTACCTACATTAAGATGAGAAAAAAAATATATTACAAGTTTTCTGTAATTTAATGTTTAAATATGCAAATTAGGCAATATCTAATCAAATATGCACTAATTTGCATATATTTTAAAAAACGAAATCTGAGTATTGGATAAAGCCAGGTTAAAAATTATTTTTTCAATGTGTTCACATATTAGATGGGAAAAAAATTACAGAGGGATTTATGGATATCTACTTTTGTTATCCTGTAAATCAGAAAATACTGTCAATAGCCTTAAAAAAATGATTTTCGCCATGTTTTTTGGAATAAAATGTTATATAAATCAGGCTAGGAATAATATATTTACAAATCCCTCTGTAAATGTCTTCATAATTTAACTAGGTACAAGACTGGAAAGTTTGGTGTATATCGGTGCTACTGAAGTGGAGATTTCGGACTTGGAGAATGAGAGAACAGTCATTTTGAGAAAACAGGCTTTAAAGATTTATCATCAGCCAATGAGATTGCGCATTCAGCCCTTTTACTTTCACTATTGGTTGCTTATAAAAAGGAAATGACCATATTTGGATCCGACAGGATTGTACACAAGAGAGAGAGCTTCCTAACGGTGCTTGTGATGACAGGCTGCTGGCAGAGATCGCGGAGCAGCATGTTGATTTAGAACGCGAACTTTTGTTGAATTTATGAGAAATCTACAGACGCAAACAGACAAAGTGTAATAAAATAAAGACCTAAATGTGTATTTCGGACTTTTTTTCAAAACAAGTCTGAAAGAAGACATGTTATTGAAGACAAATATCCAAAAATCTCAAAATTGACCAGTAAAAAAAAAATGATGTTTTTGCCTGCCGTGTCTCGCCTTAAGTTTAAGATAATTGGCATGCATCCATAACTTAATTTCTTCCATACATGCGCTCAGAGCTGTGATTGCAAGATTAAGATCCGGGAGTGTGTTAACATAGATCTGCGTGTCATCAGCGTAACAATGAAACCCCAGACCGTATTTTCTTATAATGTCACCAAGTGGAAGCATATAAACGCAGAACAAAGTCGGCCCTATCACTGACCCCTGCGGGACACCCTGCTGAACTAATGTGGCCTCAGATTTATGTTTCCCCATGCAAACATACTGAAAACGATCTGCTAAATAGGACTCAAACCATTTGAACACAACACCAGAGATGCCTAACAACACACGCAACCTGTTAAGAAGGATAATATGACATATAGTGTCAAAAGCTGTTGTACAGAAGAGGACTGGCTTCTTTGATTTAAATAGTTTGTGGATCGTTAGGTAGAGCTCACAGCGGGTGATCGGTCAGAATCACGCAAGATTTCTTCATTGGAAGTATTTATTGAATTTACAACTGCATGATTGAATATGTACATTGATGTGTGGTTCTGAAACAAATAAAAGAAATAAAACAAACGTAATTAGTTGAATACAAATGAATGATTATCATGCAACAAACCTCTATTTATATTAACTGTATCCTATTATAATAATATAGCAGGAATAATATACAATAATATTTTAACATGGCTTAAACTGGCATTGAAAGAATGAGAAAGGCTGTTTTGTGTTTCTAAACAGCTACAACTATAACAAAGTGAAAGAATAACCATTCGCAATACAATAGCTCCCTCTGCTGGTCGCATAAATAACTACACCAGGCCGCTCTGAGAAGTGTCACGTGACAACCAGTGTACATGCGGGAGGTGCGTGCCCTATAACCAATTAACTGGATTGAAGGCGAATATCACCACGATAGTTTTCCAAACTATGCGCAAAGGTGCTTAACTGGTATTCTACAATGTGTAACCAAAGAATAATGCCCGAGTGGCAACCTATACATTGATAGAACGAAGTATCACGACACGAGGTCTAGCCAGGCAGGAAAAGCCTGAGCTTACATTTAGCAACACTAAACAGACAAAACACTACCAATCTAGCCTTAGCATTGACAGTAAAAAACAACAAAACATCAATTCTTACTTGTAAAGACGCACACAGAACAAAGCAGTTGTTATCAAGGCAGGTTGTAAGTCCGTGCTGTTAGCGTACACTACTGGCAAAAGTCTATGACAGAATGCTACCCGCGTGCAGCGATCCTGAGTCAACTTGTGATTGGCTAAGAGTCCAGGTGACGCGAGGCGTCTTACAGTAGGAGAGAGAGAGTCACAGTAAAGTGTGTGATGCTTAGCGGCCACAAGGGGGCCTTTTTTACAGCCGCCCCCAGATTACTGAAGGGAATCTGCAGAAGAAGAAAAGGCACCCACTTGTCCGGTAGTGGTTAGTCTGACAACTCTGGAAGCTGGATGAGTCGAGCCACAGGGCGGGTGTACGCTCGGTCTCCTACATTCACTTCAGCAGATCGTACTTTACCATCAAGGCCGGGGGAGACGCTGGTCACTGTACCCACTGGCCACAGTGAGCGAGGGAGCTGCGGGTCAATGATGAGGACTGTCTTGCCGATGTGTAGGTCTGGGTTTTCAGCATTCCACTTCTGTCGGGCCTGGAGGCTGGGCAGATAGAAACGGATAAAATGCTTCCAGAAGTGGTCAGCCAACAGCTGACTGTGGCGCCAACGCCTACTGCTCAGGAGCTCGGAGTCAGGATACACCACCTGCGGGAGAGAGGCATCTGGCCGCCCAATGAGCAGGGAGTTGGGAGTTATTGGATCAGGGTCGGCGATGTCTGCAGATGTGTAGCCTAATGGTTTGGAGTTGAGAATCCCTTCAATCTCAACTAGTAGGGTTCTCAGTACCTCATCTGTCACAAGCTGGGCTCCAAGGGTTACTTGCAGGGCTTGTTTTACTGAGCGTATCTCGCGCTCCCAGCAGCCGCCAAAGTGGGGGGCGTTAGGTGGATTAAACTTCCAGTCGATCTGCTGAGAGGCGAGTTGAGCCTTGATGTCTGGAGCAAGGTCGGCGAATGCTTCCCGGAGCTCTCGATCGCCACCTCTGAAGTTAGTCCCCTGGTCTGAGATCAGCTCGAACGGCTTTCCTCTGCGGGCGATGAACCGTCTCAGGGCCATGAGGAATGAGTCTGCATTCAAACTGGAGAGCAGATCGATATGCACGGCTCGGGTGGTCATGCATTTAAAGATTATTCCCCAGCGCTTTTCACTCCTCCTTCCAATCGCTACCGAGTATGGCCCGAAGCAGTCTACTCCTGTTGAGTAAAACGCTGGCTTGAAAAGTCGGACTCTGGATGGAGGCAGGTCTGCCATTTTAGGGATTTGTGGCTTTCCGCGCCATTTCTGACACTCTTGGCACTTGCGCTGAAAGCGGCGGATAGCCTCTCGCCCTCCTGGTAGCCAATACTTGCGGCGCATCTCTGAGAAGACCCTCTCTGGGCCTGGATGGTGCAGACGGTAATCATACTCTTGGATGAGCAGCTGCGTGACTGGGTGTTTGGCATCCAGCACCACTGGGTGAACAGTATCCGGTTCCAACTGGTTACTATGGCGCAGACGTCCACCAACACGGATGAGCTTGTCACTGTGGTCGAACTCTGGTGCCAGCTTGAGAAGTCTGCTACTCTTGGCGACTGGTTTCCCTGACTGCAGCTGGGCATAGTCAACAGGAAAACTGTCTTGTTGGACCTGTTGTAGCAGAGCCAGCTGGGCTTGCCTGTAGGCTGTGACGTCGCCTGGGGCCGCCCCATGTAGAGTCTTAGTTGTAGCAGTCAGAAGGTCTTTGAAGGAAGAGAACTGCTTAGTGTCAGGGAGATGACTTGGCGTGGTAGAAGTGAGGCCGCAGAACAGAGGTTTCTTGAGCTCTTCACCCTGATCTGCCTCTGTCTGAATCTGAGGACTTTGTGGCCATTTGTCTGGGTCACACCACAAGAAGGTTGGGCCTCGACCCCAGCGGCTATCTGGTGTCAATGTGTCGAGAGGTTTGCCACGCGTTATGTCGTCGGCAGGGTTCTGTGCAGAGTCCACGTACCTCCATGTGTCGCCATCGGTGAGATCTTGGATCTCTGCCACACGTGTGCCAACAAACACTTTGAATCGGCATGACTCCGACTGCAGCCACTTGAGCACAGTAGTGGAGTCCGACCAGAGCACCACTCGTTGGATGGGTAGTGTGAGTTCAGATTTGAGAATCCGAGCCATTTGTGCTCCGGTCAGCGCAGCGCATAACTCCAGGCGTGGGATTGACTGTTGCTTTTTTGGAGCAACTCTGGATCTTGCAGTGACGAAAGCTACTTGGACGACTCCATGAGGATTCTCGGTTCGGAGGTATGCCACAGAGCCATAGGCTTGCTCTGAGGCATCACAGAATACGTGGATCTCACGCTCACAGGTGGAAGAGTCTAACTCACAGTCAGTGTAACACCTCTGAAGTGCTATGCTCTGTAGGTGAGGTAACTCGTCCTTCCACTCTCTCCATGCGGCTAGCAGGTGATCTGGCAGAGCAGAGTCGTCCCAGTCACGCTTTTTGTCCCACAGGTGTTGGATGACAACTTTGGCCCTGGTGGTGTAAGGCAGTGGTTCCCAACAGGGGGGTCGCGGCCCACAAGGGGGCCTCAGCGAGCTCTTTGGGGGGTCGCGTCATATTTTGAAAAGTTTTGAGCAATGAGCAGCATTAAATAAAAGTCCTTAACTTTTTTCTGTTCAAAATTTACAAAATGTATATAATGAGCGAGTTCATCATGAATCCATTTTCCAATCCGTGTTTTTGTCTTATCCTGAACAACTATGGTACACCTATAATAAGTGTTTACATTGGGACTATTTTACACTAGATCGGATCGCTGACGCTGCGGAGTAGCCCAGTACCTGCGTGACTCGTCATAGACGTACACAGAGAGAGAAGTAGTTCCGGCTACAATGTTAATGTTTTAAAGACGCATTATTCTGTTAATAAACGCAAGTTTATTATTGCTCGCTATAGCGCCAAAAGCGTCAAAAATAAAGCCTCACATTGATAAAGCCTCACAAATAACATGCAAGTACTGAGGCCCCAGACAGCAGTCATTTAGTAATAGCCTATATTCTTTTCTTTTTTTTTTACCTACACACCAGTGTGAATTTTTTTGTTATTGCATTTCAAATAGGGCCAATTTATAGGCTACTCCTAGGCTTACGTTTTTAAATTACAAAGGGCCTACAGATGTTTTTGTTATTGTATTTTCAATATCATAGGCTATTATTTGTGCATAAACATATCTGGTTATAGTAAACATATCGTTTGCTTAAAAACAACATATTTTGTCATCCTTGCTGCAAGCTTACAACAGCGATATAATATCATTAAATGTGAAGGGGGGCCCTAAAATATTTTCTTGGGAAAAAGGGGGTCTCAGACAAAAAAAGGTTGGGAACCACTGGTGTAAGGTACTAGAAAGCCAAGGGGGTCATATTGGCGTGCCACCACTTTGTAGATGGAGCGCATAGTGACAACTTCTTCAGTGGCTACAGCCTCTCGACTCTTGAAGGACAGGGTGTCCTCTCGACAGTCCCACTGCAGGCCCAGGGCTGATTCTTCTTTACCTGGGTGACCTTGGGCGATCCACTTTTCAGCACTAGCCGATCTCGCCTCAGCAGGGAGGTGACGGATGGTGTCTGGATGGGTACTGGCCCACTGGCGTAGCTCAAAGCCTCCCTCGGCAAGGAGAGTCTGCAGCTTGTCGATGATGGGCTTGGCATCTTCAACTGTAGGCACGCTTTGAAGACAGTTATCCACATAAAAATGTCTCAACACAGAGTCTCTCACTGCATCAGCTGGCTGAGTATGGTCGGTGATGTGCTTCTGTAAGGCATATGTAGCACAGCAGGGGCTACAGGTAGTGCCGAAGGGAAGCACCTTCCACTGGTAGACTGTGGGTTGTTCATCACGCTTGAGCTCCCTCCAGAGGAAGCGGAGGAGAGGCTCATCCTCTGGAAGGAGCCTGACCTGGTGAAACATCCCCCGTATGTCACTGCTGAAGGCCACACAATGTTCTCTGAATCGCAAGAGAACTGAAAGGAGAGGTGGACCAAGGGTTGGACCAGGGAGCAGGAGTTTGTTCAAGTCAGTGGCGCTGTACTGAAAAGAGCAATTAAAAACCACTCGGTGCTTGCCATTGTGCTCGACAAGGTGGTGAGGGATGTACCAGCTGCTTGATGTCTTCTCTGTGCCAGGGGGTAGTTTCGCCACATAGCCAGCTTGTTCAAGTCTCTGGATCTCTGCGTTGTAGACTTGGGCCGTCTCAGGGTTCTTTGCCAGCCGCCTTTCCGTATTCCGGAGCTGAGGAAGTACTGCCTCCTTTGGTGCGCAGAGCTGGGGAAAGTTCTTCACGCGGAGGAGAGGAGTAGCATAGCGGTGGACACCATTAACGTCTACTCGCACCGTCTGTTTATCCAAGCATTCAAGGGCCTGCTTGTCCTGCCGTGACCTCGTACTGGCCTTTTCGCTGCGCCATGGGAGGACGTCCAGCTGCCACAGTCTCTCGATGTGCTGGTAGATGTCAGCTGGAGGTGCCCCGAAGGTGGTGAAAAGACAGCGTTGTTCGATCAGGTACTGTTTTAGATTGTAGGTCGGACCTTGCAGCGTCCATCCGAGACGGGTGCGGACAGCAACCGGTGCCCCAGGGGGACCAAAGATGACTGGCTCAACTGGAGTCACCAAGTGAGGGTGGTCTGAGCCAATGAGCAGTAGCGGGACTATGTCCTTGAATGAAGGTATAGAAAGTTTCTTCAAATGTCTGTATTTGCTCTGCAGTGCTTTGAAGGGATACGTGTGCTGGCCTAGCCCGAGCTTGGGTGCGGTAAAGGCTCCTTGGATGTTGTATACCATGGCTGGATAACAGGCTGGAGAGATGCTAAATGAGACAGCCGCCCCGTGAAGCGTCTGCAGCTCCTGTCTGACTGTACGCAGGGGCAAATCCTCGGGCTGGCCTTCAAGTCCCAGTTGTTGGACAGCCGGTTGGAGGAGCAGGGTGCGTTCGGAGCCGTCATCTAGCACAGCGTATGTCTCTAGAGTTTGGTCACCATGGCGGAGGATAACTTTACTGACCTTGAGAAGCACACGATGGCCCTGCGGTGGCTTGCCAATGTATAGCACTTGGTCTGCACTTGGTATGGTCAAAGGTTTGCACTCACTGGACTTCTCCTGGTCAGGCCTTCTCTCAGCTTTGTCAGCCTTGGCTAAACTTCTCTTGCTGACATCGTGCAAAGCAAGCAGGTGTCTGCTGTTACATGTTTTACAGCACATCTTCAGATCACATTCAGCTGATCTGTGTTCTCTGCCGCATCGCCAACATCGGTTGTTGTCCTGAATCCAGTTACGTTTCTGGGTGGCGCTGAGCAGTTTGAAATTTGCGCAACTATTCAGAGTGTGCTTGTAGTTCTCACAGAATGGGCAGAACTTCTTTGCATCTAGACTGGTTGGAGGAGTGGATCTGGCCGGCTCCCTAGCTCCCAGCATGAGAACTGAGGCCTTAGGTGACGACTTGACAGTACTCTTCGAGTCTTTGGGCTTAGATCCAGTGTCCTTTCTCAAGCGATATTGTGCTATATCCTCCTGGATCTGGAGCTCGTATTCCAACCAATCTGCTAGGTCCAGAAGAGTGGGGATAGGAATGCGGAGCGGGTGGATGTAGCGCCTGAAACTGGACCTCAGGTCGTGCGGTAGTTTGCCCAGTAGACGGGTGACATGAGAACCACAGTCCAGCTCAACTTTCCCCTTTAAACCGAGCTGCTCCAACATGCTCACCAGGGATCTGACGTTCAGGGTGAACAACCTGAATGACTTGATGTCTCCACTCTGAATGTTGGGACCGTCCATCAGTTCAGCAATACGCTGAAGGGCGAGTTGGTGTGGCTGCCCGTACTGCTGGTTTAAAGCTGCCATAGTGTCAGTGAAAGGGTAATCAGAATTGCTGTAAGAATCTGCCACCAGCAATGCTTCCTCCAGCTTCAGATGATCCACTAATATCTGGAACTTGAAACGTTCAGTGGCATCTCTAGGAAGGAGATTGTCTAGGGCAATACGGAGTCTCGCAAAGTCTCTTGGGTTAGGACGATTAAAGTTCGGGATTGTAGGAGTGGGCCCTCTGTATGTTCTTTCCTGTCCACCAGGGGGAGTCACTGAACGTCGGCGTCTAGGCTCATACCGAGGTGAAGGGGGACTACGTCTCTCACGTTGGTCTGGAGAGTAGCTGCGGCGGCGCGCAGGAGAGTAGTCACCTCTGCGTGATGGTTCTCTGTATTCTCTGGAGGAATAGCAAGAGTCTCTGTAGCTGGCGTGGCGCTCAGGTGAGCGGCGGTGGCTGAACTGCTCATAGTTATAATGAGAACTGTAGCGCCCTTCTCTGGACTCATAGCTTCGTCGCGGGGCTTGGTGTTTGGTGCGTACTGGCTCAGGAGAACGCTTAGGTGAGGGAGAGTCATACCTGGTTGATTCCCTGTAGTCCTTTGTCTCTCTGCTGTAGTCATGACGCCTGTCAGAAGCCCGTTGTGATGGTGTCTCCCTGTCCCTGAAGTAGACTGATTTGTACTGGGTTGAAGCACCTCCATAATCCAGCCCTTCTCGGTAAAGTCTATCTCTGGCAGTTACAGTACGTAGCTCTGGATGGGAACTGCTGGGCTCCACTTTGGCTTTGAGCTGCTCGTTCTGTATTTTTAATTCCTCCATTGCTGCTAGGAGATCTTCCCTTTCACGCTCAAGTATTTGGCACTCCCTTCTCCACTCATCTGCAGAAGATTCCCATTTATCAGTGACTGACCATCGCGCTGGGCTGTGATGCAGCTGACTTTCTGGGGATGTAGAGCGTGAATCAGGTCTGCTGTGGTCCTCTTCGTCTAGTCGCTCTCTGGACTGTGACTCAGAAGACTTCTTGGTTTGAGATCTGGTCGGGAGATCAGACAAGTCATAATCTTGCAAGTAGTTAGGGAGGGACCGCTGCCTCCTGGCTCGTGCACTAGACTCTTTATCCGAGGTGGTAGACATCTTGCTCCGCTGCAGGCTCTGGATCCGGCTCGAAGGACCACTTTGTACAGAAGAGGACTGGCTTCTTTGATTTAAATAGTTTGTGGATCGTTAGGTAGAGCTCACAGCGGGTGATCGGTCAGAATCACGCAAGATTTCTTCATTGGAAGTATTTATTGAATTTACAACTGCATGATTGAATATGTACATTGATGTGTGGTTCTGAAACAAATAAAAGAAATAAAACAAACGTAATTAGTTGAATACAAATGAATGATTATCATGCAACAAACCTCTATTTATATTAACTGTATCCTATTATAATAATATAGCAGGAATAATATACAATAATATTTTAACATGGCTTAAACTGGCATTGAAAGAATGAGAAAGGCTGTTTTGTGTTTCTAAACAGCTACAACTATAACAAAGTGAAAGAATAACCATTCGCAATACAATAGCTCCCTCTGCTGGTCGCATAAATAACTACACCAGGCCGCTCTGAGAAGTGTCACGTGACAACCAGTGTACATGCGGGAGGTGCGTGCCCTATAACCAATTAACTGGATTGAAGGCGAATATCACCACGATAGTTTTCCAAACTATGCGCAAAGGTGCTTAACTGGTATTCTACAATGTGTAACCAAAGAATAATGCCCGAGTGGCAACCTATACATTGATAGAACGAAGTATCACGACACGAGGTCTAGCCAGGCAGGAAAAGCCTGAGCTTACATTTAGCAACACTAAACAGACAAAACACTACCAATCTAGCCTTAGCATTGACAGTAAAAAACAACAAAACATCAATTCTTACTTGTAAAGACGCACACAGAACAAAGCAGTTGTTATCAAGGCAGGTTGTAAGTCCGTGCTGTTAGCGTACACTACTGGCAAAAGTCTATGACAGAATGCTACCCGCGTGCAGCGATCCTGAGTCAACTTGTGATTGGCTAAGAGTCCAGGTGACGCGAGGCGTCTTACAGTAGGAGAGAGAGAGTCACAGTAAAGTGTGTGATGCTTAGCGGCCACAAGGGGGCCTTTTTTACAGCTGTGCTAATGTCTAGCAGGACTAGAATGCTGCAAGCACCAGTGTCAGCGGAAACAAGTAGGTCGTTGGTGACCCTTACAAGTGCAGTCTCAGTGCTGTGTCCAGATCTGAAACCAGACTGAAACGGTTCCAACAAGTTGTTATTGGACAGATATTGCTGTAACTGACCAACAACAACTCGTTCGAGAACCTTTGCCACAAAGGGCAGGTTCACAATAGGCCTGTAGTTAGCTAAATTTTGAACATCACAGCCAGTTTTTTTTAGAACAGGTGTGATAGCGGCCACCTTAAGGGCCGGAGGAATAATTACAGTGATGGAAGGGCAGACATGTGATAAACACTGTATGTAGGCAAGGGGTCAAGAAAGCACGTGGATGAACTCATAGTCATGATCAATTTAAAAACATTGTCTACATTGACAGTAGTAAAGTTCGAAAGGGCTGTAGAAGGTGAGTTTTTTTAGTAAGACTCACTAGTCAGCAAAGGAGAGTCAAAGGAGATATATATATACTATAGATAGCTATAAATACTCTGAAAATTATTACACATCTCATCAGAAGGACAGACAGTTTTCTTTTGAGATTTGAGAAGGCTATCAATTGTCTTAAATAACGTCCTAGGATTAGCAGCACCTTTATTGATAACATGAGAGTAATATGCCTCTCTGCTAGTCTTCAAAGCTAGATGATACTGCAGCTGGTGTTGTGTAAACATTAATTTGTGAACGGTGAGGCCTGATTTTTTATACAACCGCTCAATCTTCCTTCCTTCAACTTTAAGTGCACACAGATCATTTGTGTACCAGGGAGACGACTTGGAAAAAGATACAACTCGTTCTTTCGCTGGTGCAACAACATTAAGAATTGAGGAAAGTGCAGAGTTGTAACAGTCAATAGAGTCAAGCACAGGAAGCTCCGCAACAGGTTAGAAATCCTTTCAGGGTCAATATTCCTAATATTTCTAAAGGATATGACACGCTGTTTAGAAGACTGCAGGGAGGCAGAGATGGTAAATTCACTTGTCAGTAATTTATGATCACTAAAATTAACTTCATCCTTTGAAAGCTGATCTATACCAATACCCACAGAACATACCAGGTCCAATGTATGTCCAGATTTATGAGTTGAAAAGTCAACATGTTGAATGAAGTTAAAACACTCTAACACATGCAGGAAGGCAGCTGCAGAGGAACAGTTTGGATTGTCAACATGAATATTCAGGTCCCCTATTAGCAGCATGTCTGGACAAATAGGACTTAGCAGAGTCAATAATTCTGCAAGTTCAGAAAAGAACCTCGCATCAGCCTTAGGTGGGCGATAGATTAAAACAGCTAGTACTGGTGAAGTGCTGTTAATTTTGATAGTCAGGCATTCAAAAGATGACACAGCAGGTGTTGTAACTTCTACAATAGACAAATCAGATCTGTATAGAATAGCAAGACCACCACCTTTACCAGTGAGTCTAGGTCTGTCAATGTATGTGAATCCAGGTGGTTTAGCTAAATTAAGGTTATAAAAGTCATTTGGTTGATGCCATGTCTCACAGAGACAGAGAAAATCAAGTTTTCTATCCAATATTATATTGTGAAGCAGCGTGGCTTTCTTGTTCATTGAACGCACATTTAATTGAGCGAGTCTAATTTTAGAACTTGCGTTCTTTACGCGATTCTGCAACGTCTTCTGAGGAAAATGTAAGTTAGATGAACTGATGCCACGAGAGTTAAGATGTCTTGAACGCCTAGATGAGGAGTGAAGTAAATTTATTCCAGCAGGCGAAGGATAGAAACATTGGCGGGAGCCACGATGCAAATATCTTGGCCGATGCAAAAGTTTGAATGATCGCAAAGTTTTAACAATACAGGTGCTGGGAGGCAGATGATGATCCAATGAAAAAAGCTCAGAATATGAGTACCTTATCATGTTGGTGTTCCACAATCTTGATTCCAGTGTTCCACAGAATCCAGTTATAGCATAGACCAGTGAAAAGAATGTAGTAAAGGGAAACAGCATGCTTATATCCAATGGAATCCTGATAAAATTGTGAAGATCGCAACACTCTGAGTCGCGGGAGTCGTTCAGCGATTAAAATGCAGAGGCCGCAGCAGCATCAGACCGTTAGTGAATCCACACACGCAGACATACACCGACTTCAGATTGAGATGACACAGTTTCCAGCCTCGTTCAGGTGCCGCACCCGCCACTCGCCACTCGAAACAAGAAGACGCCGAGGAATCACCTCAAAAGCGATCAGCAATCCAAGCTCAACAGGAACCTCACATTTAAATGTTGAGATGAGAGGTAGGCCTAATAGGCTATTAAATCATTTAAAAAGTTGGTAGCAGAATAAAACAAATTTTAAAATTACAAATAACTAAAACACATGGGTTGAGAAGTGGCATCCAGCTGAGCCAGCGTTCTCTCACACCCCGGAAGAAGTATGTGTGGTTAATTGTTACCATTGTTGTGCTTTGCATGCTGAATGTTGAAGTCTGTGTGTGACTCAAGCATGACTAATTACAAGATATTGTCACAAATATAGAGATATTATGTAATGGAGGTCAGCAAGTAGTAGCTGTGCGAGTAAACATCACTCATCTGATCTCAAGAGGCGCTCTAGCGACAGACGCTAGAGGCTGCAGTCTTTAGCCTCTTTATTAGTGTGCCTGACGACGTTCACAATTATGACAACCCAATTAAAAGTTTCACAAGCTGTTTATGACCTAAATTATATACATCAACAGGAAGAGAATTACAATAATACAAATGAAGTTTCAAGTGCCCAACCAAAGGGAACACTGATCAACATATAAACAAAATATCAAATAAAACAGTCCAGGCCTGGTCCTCTCTCATCCTTCACAATCGTCACTCCTTTTATGCTTCTGTTCCTCCGTGAGAGATACGAGACCGGTGCGTCTCACAGGTGTCGCTCATCAGTAATCACGCCACCGGCCTCGAGCCGTTCTCCCGCGGCCCTCAGTCTCGTCCTGCTCGTCAAAATCACTGCTGGATTTTACAGTGTAGATATGTTCAGCTCTAACAAACTTTTACTGTAAAATATTAATTCATTAAGAATCATTTTGCTATATAACTTAATAGGCTATTAATATTGTTAAAGGCATAGTTCACCCAAAAATCATCATTTACTCACCCTCAAGTTGTTTCAAACCTGTATGAATTTCTTTTTTCTGCTGAACACAAAAGAAGATATTTTGAAAAATGTCGGTAACCAAACAGTTGATGGACCCCATTGACTTCCATAGTAGGAAAAAAAAATACTATGGAAGTCAATGGGGTCCATCAACTGTTTGGTTACCAACATTTTTCAAAATATCTTCTTTTGTGTTCAGCAGAAAAAAGAAATTCATACAGATTTGAAACAACTTGAGGGTGAGTAAATGATGACAGAATTTTCATTTTTGGGTGAACTATCCCTTTAAAACACATTTACAGTACATTCAAAATATCTATTGTTTGTTTCTGTCTTAATTAATCAACTTCGATATGAACAGATTTCGAAATCAAATAATTAGACCTTCTAATGATGAAACTATTTAAAGTAAATTCCTTAAGGCAGTCTTATGTGCAAAAGATATTGCGGTTTCTGGAAACCTGTTTGCTTTGACCTCATTTTTGAAGTTAATGAATTTATGCTTATAATGTGTTATAGCCAACAATATTTGTTTTTTTTAGTTTCTGTAAACTGGTGGACAGTGGCTATTCGGCTATTCAATAATGGGTCAAGAAGAGCTAGAAGGCCTAGCAGGTCAAAGAGGTCAAGAAGGCAAGTCAAAAAGGTGATGAAGAATGCACACACACAAACACTCTCACGCACATATGCACCCACTCAAACACTCTCACACACACTCTTTCTCTCTCACACATACACACACGCACACACACACACACTGTCTCTCTCTCTCTCACACATACACACGCATATAAAGTAATATAGTAAAATGTAAAAGAAAATCTATAGTCCTCAGAACTGTAGAGGTTCAAGATGTAACGTATTCCATATTGCATGAGAAAAGGATTAAGTGACAGAATAACTGACATGACATGATTCGATCAGGTATGCCAGTTGATAAGATAAGTAAGAGATAAGAGCTTCTCTACCACAAAATAAATAAAAATTAAACCACATAACATTTGAATTCTGTTTGTGTGGTGAATAAATATCAAATATATCAAACTCTTGTTGTGTACTTTCAGACAGAGCTTGTGCCTGAATTGCTGCATGGGCCTCATCTTCGTCCTCGGCCTGATACTGTGCGTCGCCTTCATTGTTCTGATGGTATTGATCTGTCAGAAATGCGGAGGCTATCTGAGAAGCTCTGTTAATTGCTATGATAAAGCAGCAGTGGCAGCGGATGCTGAGGTTTGCTCTAAGATCGGGAGGTACAGAACGTTTACAAAGAGACACATTTATGTTTCTGGGAGAAATTATACAACCCTATGATCTGCATTAATAATGTGAAGTTCACTTGACTTTACACAGAGCTCTTTGTGTTTGCAGGGACATGTTGACAAAAGGTTCAGTAGTTGATGCTGCTATTGCTGCTCTGCTGTGTCTGAGTGTGGTTAATCCCCACAACATGGGCATCGGAGGAGGAGTGGTTTTCACCATATACAGTCCATCAACAGGTACATGGGATTTGAGATACTTAAACCAGTCTGCCACAACTCCCACAATGGAAACAGTTCAAGAAACAAACAAAGAACCCCCTATGAGTGCTCATCTTTATAAAGCACATCTTGGGCTAGTCTTTTTCTTTTTTTTCTTTTTTTGCTATTCAGCAGATACATTTCAAATCAACTTAAAGCAACTTATAGTGCATTATTAAAGAAGTGGTTTTCCCTAGAGCAGCCTGAGGTCAAGTGCCATGAGAAACAATTCCCGTCACATTTACCTGGGCACAAATGTGGAAATTTTGTATTAGCAAACCATACCTTGACCAGGTGTGCATGTGTTTTCATCCAAAATGTTTCTAGATCAACATCTTTTCAATTTCTGGAACAACTTTTATTTTAATCAATTAGATTTTTTGGGGGGGCTGGATATAAGGTTTATGTGGTTAGGATTTAGTGCTCTGTTGGGGGATTCTACACAATTTATTATTTTTTTAGTTTAGGGTTGGACTTTGTTTTAGGGGTGTGAAGATACACTTAGCTCACGAGACAAGACAATACACAATATTGGGTTCACAAGAAAGAGACAATGTTTTTAAGAAATCTTGACTGAAAAACGTTTTACTTATTAGACTGAAAGTCACAAAATGCACACTCAGATGAATTTTGAAATGTTTGAACTAATCCAGGGCTGTGACTAATGATTAATTTAGTGAGTTATCTGTCAATTATTTTGACAATTAATCAGATTTTTTTAATTATAGCCTATAAAATTACTTAAAATATAAATGAGAAAATAATAATTAATTCAAATAAAGTATCAAAAGCAAGTAATCATATGGTTTTATTGAACAAATAATGTAATACATAATATAAACATAACTTATGTACGTTATGTATTATAACAAATGCCTGCAGAGGGCGCCAGCTGCTTGGTGATTGTTGTTGTTACACTTTACAGCAGATCAAATCCTTGTTTAATTTTGGCCAAACAACATTTAATTCAAGTGTTCACTTAATTTTGAATATGTGGCCACTTCTTTACAAGAGAAATAATTTCTTGAACAAGAACATGTGGACATCAAAACATGCAAACTGCTTTTGTTACTTTTTTTTTACTTTTTTTTTTTTTTTTTTTTTAATTGCAATGAACCTGAAAAGCCAGACCCACATCAAGATGTTGGGTCTGGGAACACACCATTGGCAGGGCTCAATCCGAGGGGCGGGATAAACAGTTGTCTTTCAAATTCCCTCTGCATGCAATAGGATAGCGCTACTACCAACCAGAGCAATGAAGAAGGTGACGTAGTCAGAGTGACGTAAAATTAATCCATGGGGGAGTGTTCCGCTTATGGTGTGTTGTGGTAAAATTTGATGGAGAGATTCCTGTAAACAAACAAATGTTATGTTAATGGAGCCCAACGGCTGTTCGCCAGCAGCAGCAGCCATCCTCTTTGTTTTCTAGAAGCAGGGAATTCACGCAGAACCATTGCAACACTTTGGCCAAATCACTGCAACCTTTTGACCACTGGGCCACATATTTGTGTTAAATTCAAAGTTTCATGTTTTCACCTTCAGGAAAGGTGGAGACAATTAATGCTAAAGAAATCGCTCCAATGAATGCTTCACAGAACATGTTTGGCAGTGACCCCGATAATGCAATATCAGGTAAACCACCATAAATCTACATATCTCCAAAACCATCCTCCATGATGGCTTTACAGCACAGATTCAGTATAAGCACATTAGTCCACACATTAAAACGTGAAGCCCCAGTTTCACAGTCAAGGCTATAGCTAGTCCCAGATTAAAATTTTGATCTGATTTAACTGAAAGCAACTTGCACTGAGATATTTCAATTGCAATTGTTTTGTCTCAAGATGTACACCAGTAATGTTTTTTTTTTCTCGCTTCTTTTTCTAAGGAACATATTTAAAGGGGGGGGTGAAACACTCATTTTCAGTCAATCTCATGTTAATCTTGAGTACCTATAGAGTAGTATTGCATCCTTCATATCTCCAAAAAGTCTTTAGTTTTATTATATTTATAAAAGAAAGATAGGCTGTACCGAGTCTTTCCGGAAAAAAACGAGCGGCTGGAGGCGTGCCGTGTGGGCGGAGCTAAAGCTGTGCTAACGCGCTGAACTAACAACACACAGACATTTGAAGCAGTTTTACTCACCGCCTGCGGTTCCATCGCACGACCGCGAACCTTTATCATTGTGACTGCTCCCTCCTTAAGCATTAACGATCTGCAAATCCGTCGATCTGGGCTTTGTTTATAAAACAATCATCGTCGAAATGCAGGGAACAAACAGTCTTGCACAACTCCGTTGATGCTCTGGAAAAACAAACTCCATCCACTGGTCCCTTAACGCTAGGTTCTTTGGGAATCTGTGCAGGGTTGAATTGCCCTGGCAACCAAAAACACACTTATTTGGTGACATTGACTTCCCTAAAGCCGAACACAGCGCTTTGATGGGCGAACTGCTTTCACTCTCTTCTCTCTCTGCTCTACGAGTGCGCGCGCGCCCGCGACCTTCCGGGAGAAGTGCCCTTAGGACCCATATAAGGAAATTCCGCCCTATCTGACGTCACACAGACCCATATTCGAAAAATAACTTTCCGAAACTTGTGACAAACCGGAAGGAGTATTTTTGGCACAGAAATACTCCTTTAAACGTACAATTAAATTTTTGAAACTTTGTCCATGTTTAGCATGGGAATCCAACTCTTTAACAGTGTAAAAAACTCAGTATGCATGAAATAGCATTTCACCCCCCCCTTTAATATAAAAGCTACGTAAATATCCTAATTAAACTAAGGCCTAGTCCTGGCTTAATCTAAGCCTTGTCTGTGAAACCAGGTCTAAAGCAGCTAAGTGATGTCTCTGATGATTTCTTGCGTGTTTGGCCAATGAATGACTTGACCATTCCTCTGTTTTATATAAATCTTATGCCAGGGTTGTATATCGCTGTGCCAGGAGAACTGCGTGGTTATCAGATGGCACACCAAAGACACGGGAAACTACCATGGAAGGATCTGTTTGAGCCCAGTATAAAGCTGGCAAAGGATGGTTTTCCAATTGGCAAGGCCTTGGCTGATGCCATAAAGGAGACTAGTCACACAATTCTGAATAATACAGCATTGTGGTAAGAATATATAATTTTGTAAATTAGAAAAAAAAAGAAGAGAAAAAACAACACTTTCTCAGTGGCAAATATCCTGAAAGGCAGATCTGACTCTATTACTGTATGTCTATATTTACACAAGGGTCCCTAAAGCATCAGCCTTTTAAATTTTATTCTGTTGTTCTCTTTCTTCTTTCCAGTGAAGTGCTTTGCGACTCAAATAATAACCTCTTGAAGGAAAATGACATTATAAGATTTCCCAAACTAGCTCTCACGTATATGAAGATCGCTGAAGAAGGACCAGATGTATTTTATAATGGGTCATTAACTCAGACTATAGTGGATGATATCAAGGCTGCAGGTTATTTCATGCTTATTAAATTTGACTCATATCTAATGGATCTAGTGACTTAATTTGATGCAAATCTGTCTGAATCTGTGTTTCTCATAACACAGGAGGCATTATAACACGTGAGGACCTACTGCATTATAAGCCAGTGCTGAATGAGTATGCATTAAACTTTACTGTGGGGAAATACATATTTCATGCTCCTACTGCACCATTCGGTGGACCTGTACTCGCTCTGATACTCAACATACTCAAAGGTCAGTGTGTGTGTGTGTGTGTGTGTGTGTGTGTGTGTGTGTGTGTGTGTGTGTGTGTGTGTGTGTGTGTGTGTGTGTGAGTGGATTACAGGTTGGGAATATTAAGGCCCCATCCACACTACTGCGTTTTCGTTTAGAAACGGAGACCTTTTGCTACGTTTGCACCTCCCATCCAGACTAAAACGGCAAAAACGAAGACCTAAAACGGAGAAGTTTAGAAACGCTGCCGACCCCGTTTTGAGTTTTGAATCTCCGGAGGGCGTTTTAGTGAAGACCCTCGGCTCTATGATTGGGTGTCATCAGTCATGGAGTATACACAGGTAATATTCAGTACCAGTAAACTCCACCCGCTGGAACAGTTTCTTACAGTAAGAAACGTCTCGGGTTACGTATGTAACCCTCGTTCCCTGAGTAGGGAACGAGACGCTGCATCGATACTCGATACTTTGGGGAATGCCTTCGGCATGAAGCGTCTGAAGTCTACTATACAACTATTCCAATCTTGATTGGTGCAACGTCATTACGTCACGCGTGACGTCGCATGTGACGGTGATCCGGAAGCTATAAAACGGTCACAGGAACCAGGAAGTGTTAGCTTCTAATTGGTCAAAGCAAGTCGTTCTCAGGGCGCGAAAAGTATGGCCGAGTGATGCAGCGTCTCGTTCCCTACTCAGGGAACGAGGGTTACATACGTAACCCGAGACGTTCCCTTTCGTAAAGGGAACTCCCGCTGCATCGATACTCGATACTTTGGGGAACGAATACCCACGCCGCCATACTGAGAGAAAAACGCCCTGGTACAAAGCATCTGGTACATCTCACGGACGATAGAATAAGTGGAGAACAGATCCAAACTAGCTTGTCATAAGATTTGGTTGTAAAAAAGAGGAGGTCAGGAACTAGAGGCTCGACTGACCTCCTGAATGAGAGCCCCATACAATAGAAAGCATTGGATAAGAGGTGAAGGCAAAAGCGCACCTTATACTTCAGATAAGCCTATTGGTTTATAGAAAGCCAGCTGCTCACTTGGTAATGAAGGGAATAGCTCCTAACCCTGATCTAGCTAGATGGACTGACTCCTTTCAGCCTGAGGTCTATATAGAACCCTCCAAGGCTATGACCTTGACCATCCGACACATGCGATGGAGGATAGAATACCTTGAAGAATCTTAATTATTACCCACCGGCACCTCAGTACCGGAGTAAAAAACAATTCAGAGTGGCTCCTCCAGTAGTAAGTGAAAGGGGGCAGCATCACCACTCTTCCAGGGAGTAAGATAAACAGGAAACCGACTCATTAGATTCTTCTATATATATTATATATACTCACACATATAATATATGTCATCCACAGGACATGATGGGTGCCAGGGATACCCCATCAGCCTGATGCCAATAAGCTGGACGAAAGGATTTATCCTCCAATCTACTGGAACATGGAGTTTGAGTGGGAATGTCCCTACATATACACCCTTAGAGGCTTGCGGAGGGCACTAAGGCCGCCACAGAGGCCCTAAGCATGAACGGGAGGTCCCGTTAGAGAGTAGGATGGAACACCAGAACTGAAGCCAGTGGGCAGTAATAACACTGGGTTCGATGCCCTCCCTAACTTAATTGTTTAGTTCCTAGTAGAATGAGGTTCTAGAATGGCTGTCCTAACCACCTCAGTGGAAAGGCAACCTGATTATGGATGGGACCCCCTCAGGGGCCAGACCCATAGTCTCCATAACTCTGGTCTGGGATGAAATATTGTACCCTCAGCCTGGGACAGAAGATCTCTCCTAACAGGAATTTTCCATGGAGGACTCTCCAGGAGACTATTAAGGTCCGAAAACCAAATTCGGGCCGGCCAGTACGGGGCTACAAGGAGTAGTCTCACTCCGTACCTCCTGACCCTTTCTAGAACCCCAGGGAGCAGAGCGATCGGGGGAAAAGCATACAGAAGTGACCTCGGCCACCTCTGTACCATGGCATCCAAACCCAAAGGAGCTGGATGTGAGAGAGAGTACCAGAGCGGGCAATGAGAGTTCTCATAAGAAGCGAACAGGTCAACCTCCGCCCGGCCAAACTCTCTCCATATAAGCTCAACCACTTCAGGGTGGAGCCGCCATTCCCCGGGCCTCAGCCCCTGCCTCGACAGGATGTCTGCTCCCATATTTTCAACCCCAGGAATATAAATGGATCTCACAGAGAGAAATTTGCCCTGGGACCAAAGAAGGATTTGATGCGCAAGTCTACAAAGAGGGCGAGATCTCAAACCTCCTTGGCGGTTGATATACGAGACCACCGACATATTGTCTGTCCTAACAAGAACATGATGGCCTCTGGGGTATACAAGGAAGTGCCTCAAGGCAAAGAATACAGCCAACATCTCCAAACAATTAATATGTAATGAGAGATGATGGTCCTTCCAAGCACCTCGGGTGTAACGGCCCTCCATAACCGCACCCCAGCCCGTGAGGGAAGCATCCGTAGTAAGAGTTCTTCTCTCACATGGTGCTCCCAAAACCGGACCTTGAGACAGGAACCATGGTTTCTTCCACATGACCAGAGAACGAAGACATCTGTGCGTAACTCTGATCGTGCGAAAAGGGTTTCCCAGAGGAGAAAAACCCTTGTTCCTGAGCCACCACTGCAGGGCTCTCATATGAAGCAGACCAAAGGGAATTACCGTGGAAGCTGCAGCCATAAGCCCTAAAATTCTCTGAAAATGTTTTACAGTGATAGCCTGGCCTAACCTGATACTCTTCATTGTGTTTAAAATGGTTTCAATACGAGCGGGAGACAACTGTGCCCGCATCGTGACTGAGTCCCACTCTACTCCCAGGAACGTAGTCCTCTGAAGAGGAGTCAATGAACTCTTCTTTACATTGAGTCTCAGCCCCAAGCACCTCAAATGGTTCAAAACAACATCTCGATGTTGAATTGCCAGTTCTTTCGACTGAGCTAGAATCAGCCAGTCATCTATATAATTCAGGATACGAATCCCCTGAAGTCTCAAAGGAGCAAGGGAAGCATCCATACATTTAGTGAAGGTGCGAGGTGATAAGGCTAGGCCGAAAGGAAGAACTCTGTATTGATAAGCTTTTCCCCCAAAAGCAAATCTAAGAAACTTCCTATGATGTGGGATGATGGAAATATGAAAATATGCATCCTTAAGATCTATCGTTATAAACCAGTCCTCGGATCTGATTTGTTGAACGATCATAGGTATAGTCAACATTTTGAACTTAAATCTCCTCAAAGATTTATTCAATACCCTAAGATCTATAATGGGACGCAGCCCACCATCCTTTTTTGGAACTATGAAGTACCGGCTGTAGAACCCGGAATCCCTCTGCTCTAAGGGCACATATTCTATGGCCTCTTTAGCTAGAAGAGTCTGAACTTCATCTTCCATCACCTGAGCCTGATCAGGAGCTACCAGTGTATGAATAACGCCACTAAACTTAGGTGGTCTAAACTGGAACTGGATTCTATATCCCTTCTCAACTGTATTCAGGACCCACTGAGATATATTTTGAAGACCTTTCCAGGTGTCTAAATAATCTACTAAGGGAATCAGTCTCTCAGGACTGACCTCAGGTGCTATATTCACATCTTTATTCTTTTCCTTATTTTTGTATTTATTTTTATTATCGGTGACCTGAAGCAGTTTCCTGGCAGGAGCTAACCGAATAATTTTTTCTACAGGCCTCGTGAGAGGTAGCGAACGCTTTAACCCACTAGATGTTATAGAAATATTTTGTGTGATACGTTCGCTGGAACTCGATGCGTCCCGAGGCGCACTCGGCGGCGGGAAGCAACATCGATTTCCTGAGGGCTCCGCGGAGCGAAGTTTTAAAAATCTCACGCGGAGGGGGATGCCCTCAGAGGCCTGGGTGTCCCGTCATGGCCTCTTAGCCGAAGCCTTCTTCGCCTGAATAACAGTCCTCAGATCTGTTTTCGGCTTAGAAGACTTCGACTGAGGGTGTTGCTTCTGCCTCCAGGCCCCTTGGGGGGGAGCACGAGAAGCAACACTCTCCTTCTGCCTCAGCAGGTGTGAGGAGCTGGCGGCGGCCTCCTGGGACTGCCCCCTGGCAGCAGACCCACGAGACCTGGAACGACGGCGGGGGATAAGTTCTTTAAATGCGGCTGACTGTCGCTTCGCCTCCTGAAACCTATCGACGACTTGGTTGACTCCGTCGCCGAAAAGGCCAGAAGGCGAAAGCGGGGCATCGAGGAGACAAGCCCTGTCCTTGTCCCCGATGCCCGACAGATTCAGCCACAGGTGTCTCTCCGTAGCTACCAATGCTGCCATGGAGCGGCCGATGGCGCGGGCCGTCTCCTTGGTAGCACGGAGAGACAAGTCAACCACACGACGCATCTCCCTGATGTCATCGTAGGCGACCTCCCCGCTGTCGTCCACCTCTTTGAGGAGGTCGGCCTGGTATGCCTGCAACAGCCCCATTGTATGCAGACAACTACCAGCCCGACCTGCCGCCATATATGCCTTCCCTACCAAGGCCGATGTTGTACGGCAGGGCTTGGAGGGAAGCGTCGGAGCCCGCAGGGATGATGCAGCGTCAGGGGAGAGGTGCGACGCAAACGACTCTTCAACCCTGGGCATCATCCCATAGCCCTCCTCCTTAGCACCCAATATGTTGGAATATAAATGAATATTGGGGCCAGATATACGCGAGGAGAAGGGCTTATTCCACGATCTCGACACCTCAGCATGGAGATCGGGAAAGAATGGCAGGCTCCGACGTAGAGGTTGTGACCGAGGCTGCAGGAAGCGCTCATCGAGCTTACTTTTTACTGTCGCTTCCTGCACCTCAGGTGGCCAGTCAATCTTTAATTTATCTACTGCTCTGGTCACAACCTCTAGCAGCTCCTCAAATGCAGGGGAATGGATGGATGCTTGTGTTTCACATTCCCCCGCGTCGATGCTCATACTCTCCAATTCCTCAGAACCAGAGAGTTCGAGCATCGGTCCCGCTACCGGGGCGGAAGAAGCCGCAACGCGGGCTTCCGCACCCTGAGCGGAACCACGGGAACTAGTCTCAGAATGCTGAGAAAGGGCCGAAGCCGTCTCAGCATTATCCACTAGATCCCGCTGCGATCCCCATGAATGCAGACGCCGCGCTGCCTCGACAGACGCGGGACCTGATCCACGAGGATCGCGGGGCTGGCCGGTTTCAGTGAACATAGCTCGCCGGGAGCGGAGCGTTCTCAGGGGCATGATCTCACAGTTAGCACAGACAGCGCCCTCGAGCGCTGCCTGTGCATGCTCCACTCCCAAACAAACTACACACAGCGAGTGTGTGTCACCCTCAGCGAGAAATCGCGGGCAAGGGGACGCACACTGCCTGAACTGTTTCTCAGCCATCACAATAAATATATATATATATAACTTTCTCACAGACAAACAACACCAAATAAGACAGACAAGTTGTACATAGAGCGCTTGCTGAAGACCAGAAGCTAACACTTCCTGGTTCCTGTGACCGTTTTATAGCTTCCGGATCACCGTCACATGCGACGTCACGCGTGACGTAATGACGTTGCACCAATCAAGATTGGAATAGTTGTATAGTAGACTTCAGACGCTTCATGCCGAAGGCATTCCCCAAAGTATCGAGTATCGATGCAGCGGGAGTTCCCTTTACGAAAGGGAACTGCCGCGTCTCAGGCGCGGCTCACGCAGTAAACACGTGCATGCTAGAAATAGATGAATGGTGAATGGTCACGTGATCCGCCTTTTCAGTCGTTTTAATGTGGACGGAGATCAATTATAATATGCAGCTAAAGCGCTGATTGTGGACGTTTTCGTTTTAATTCTCTGTTTCTAAAACACTAAACGCAGTAGTGTGGATGGGGCCTAAGGCTCTTTAATTACTAGAGCCATCTTCATTAAGGACCGGCCCATGGCATAGGTGACATAGGCAGTTGCCTAGGGTGCAAAAAATTATAGGGGGCATCACACGAGAGGATTTGTATGTATTGTGCCATTAACCTAATAAAGCACAACAGTTGATGTGCATGTGAGAGAGTTCAATTCTCTATATAATACATTACATTTTCTATATAAATGTCCAACACAAGATGTCACGACCCCATTACATCTATTAATATAGTTCTATTCAAATTACCTTGAGTTTGCTCTTAAAACAGCCAGTTCATGCCATCATACTTTGCTTAAGTTACTAAAGACACTTAAGACATTTAAACTTTAAGATCACATCAAACACTTCTAAAAAGCAACAATTGTAAAGGTCCAAAAGACTTGTACAGTGTGCAACATGGCTTTAGTAATATCTCAGAGTCTGTGTTTAACCTGAGTCTTTAATTATTTTAATGTTTTAAGGTTCAGCTCAAATAATTAAGCATTTAATTGCAGGTTACAACATCTCAAGCAGCAGCGTGTCCACTGTAGAGAAAAAGATTTTGATGTATCATCGTATGATAGAGGCGTTCCGCTTCGCTGATGTCCAAAAGACAAACCTGGGACTTACTAAAAACATCACTGAGGTGAGTTCAAGTCTACCTATATATTCCTTGGGCCTATACTGGATATTTGGAGGCTAAAGGGATGTGTTAAAAGGGAATAGTTCACCCAAAAATAACAATTATGGGACCAAGCTCCAAACACATATAAAAGTACCACAGATGTTTGATCAATAGCCTTGTTGGCAGCGGTTTGACATATAGCGGGTCCCAACTCAGGATGCTTTGCTGATCCTGTTGCACACTCTCTTTGCTCTGTTGTTTCTTGTCTCATCTACACTGTCCTTCACTGATTATGTTATATTATTATTTACTGATAATGTTTCCCTCCACAAATTTGAACTGAACGTGATGTGAGCAGCTGTGGTGTGCACCAAGGGGAAAGCTACCTCAGATCTCAAATACAGTATTTCTGAATCGTATAAAATATCTTTGCAACATCTGATCTAACAGGAGTAACTTATCTTAGTAAATTAGTAACTTTTATCAAAGCTTTTCCTTGTTCCTATATTTATGCATTTTGTCAATTTTGTTTAACAGTTGGTCAAAAAAATAACCTCAGACAGCTTTGCAGACAAAAAACGGAGTAAGATTAATGATGACATCAAACAAACTAGATATGATGATGATGATGAGCCGGAGACCACTGATACAGTGCCTGATGACCATGGCACATCTCACCTGTCTATTATCGCAGAAGATGGGAGTGCAGTGGCAGTCACTAGCAGCATCAATAACGAGTAAGAGGAAAAAAAAGAGAAAAGGGATCAGTGTTTCTTAATCCTGGTCTTGATCTAACACACCCAGATTCAGTTATTGAGCACTGGAATAACTGAACTCTCTACCAACTGGCTCTAATAACATGTTGAAAGCTGTCAGAGAGTCATTAGCCGCATTTCAATTACAGATTTGCGTAAATCTTTTGCAATGTTTTCTAAATGTCGATAAAAAACTATTGCGCAATGGCAGCGTTTCCATTAACTGATGTTATGCGACTGAAACAAAAAATGTTCCTCTCACAATAAGTCATTACAATAATTATGGCAAGGGATGGTTGTAGGTTTACATTTTTCCCAGCCACTGCACTAACCATATTTTTAATCAGGCGTGTTAAGCAGGCGTGTTAATGGTAAGGACAAGCCCCATATACTTGTGAGTGGCACATATGAGGTGTTTCTGGGTGTTTCTCCATCATACGTGCTTCAAGTTTTTGATTGTGGTATTCTTTGTGGTTTAGCATCCAGTATTCACGTAATTATTTTGTCTTTTATGAGTTTAATAAAGAACTATGTCTCGTTTTATGTCCAAACACACCACGCCAGGTGACCTGTAAATCCTCAAAAGCTGTTTCCATTGCAGTTTTGCAAAATATTCCTTTTTCGAATTGCTTGAAAAACACATCATGCGAGCGAAAAAACTTTTTAGCGATATATGGGAGTTTTTGCAAAATTTACATCTTTCCATTGGCCGTGTTTTCAATTCGTTATTTCAATTTGCGCAATTTGAAGGGTAATAGTAACGCGGCTATGCAACTTCCTACATGTTTTTTCAGAGTCTTCATAGTCCAGAGGGAACAAATACCTCATGCACCTTTATATGGTGGGATTACTGCATGAACTACATTTTAATGTTTCTATTCACTTCTATGTCTATGTTCACGTAGTGCTCCGGTTCTTATTTTTCAAGAAATTCAGCAAAATCATTCAAGTCAGCTAATGAGACAAAGCCTTTAGCAATACTTATATTAAACACTGCTAACAAGATTTACTCAACTGAGTAAAATACAACACTTTTTTTTTAAACTGCACTCTTCCGTTCAAAAATACAGATTAGATTTTAATGTAGAATAGATATTAAAAAACAAGATGTTAAAGGTGTCCTTGATCATGATTTCTTTTTTTAACTTCGCTATGTTGCTGTTTGAGCATACACAACATCTGCAAAGTTGTGAAGCTCAAAGTTTAAAGCAATGGGAGGTATTTTTTTTTACAGAAATCTCTTCTTAAGAGTACATTGCTGACTACAACAATCAGCTTTTTACAACAATGCTTACCTCCACATCAGCTACCTAAATTAAACTACAGTAACAATTCAGAAACATCCTGTTGCATTCTACATGTTCACTTCTTCTTAAGTCCCTCCATCATTGTCCAACTCTAGTTTGAACATAAAAGGCTAAAAGTTTTTGAAATCTTCAGTGCATGTCCATGTGAGGTAATGCTAACCATAGATATCATATATAAACGCTAGATGTCTTATGGCGCAGTCACTTCCGGCATCATCGTTCGGCCATCTTGTGACAGTGCTCTGTGCATTAAGGTGAATGATCAGCATGCACACAAATCCTCTTATCTCGCTGAAATCTTGACGGATTTACAAACGGTTTGGTTTCTTACAAACGTTATTAACGTGGCTATAATTCCGAATGCTTGAAAATGTATGTTATAATTTTTCATATGTATGCAGTGTATGTATGCAGTGTCATAACTACATCTCTGACGTTTATAACAAACCAAACCGTTTGAAAATCGGTAGAAAAATGAGCAAGTTATGGTTATTTAAAAGTACATGCACCATTTAACATGCTATATAAATATATCTGTGGGGTATTTTGAGCAAAACTTCATATACTCACTCTGGAGACATCAGATAATTATATACATCTTTTGAAAAGAATATTATAGGACCCCCTTTAATGCACGTTTAGTGTATATATTTATGAAGCGTATTTGCTTTGTTATCTGGATCTTTTTTGTGTTCTCACAGGTTTGGCTCTGGAGTGATATCAAGCTCAACAGGCATTATATTTAATGACCAAATGAGGGATTTCATTGATCCTGAGGTGAAAAATGGAGTTGGCAAAATCAAATTACTTGAACCAGGTAAAACATAAAATAAAAAAAGTTGCCGTTTTATGAGTTATAATATTAACTCTTTCCCTGCCATTGATGGCATTTTCTGTAATTTATGACAAAACGCTTCCCCGTTGTTGACAGAAATTTCCGGCTATCCAAGTTTTCACTGATATGCTGTATGGGCGCTATTATGCATCTTTTGGAAGAGTACAGAATCTCCAGATCAAAACAAGCAAAGAAGAAGCAGAAAAAAACAATAGAAGTATTGCTGACATACAAATAACTTAATCATAAGACATTAAACAGTATATAAATCAAAACTGCCTAATGTTCCTGAATGAAATGTCAACCTATAAAGAGGAAACGACTGTGAAGCATTAGGTGTGGTGATGGACACGATCTACTCCATCTGTGTTTTGATCATCATTCTAAAATCAGATCCAGACGTAGTCTTTGACAAAACCACTATTTTCTCAGCTTTTTGTTTTTATGAAACTTGCCCACATTCAAGTGTTGATAAACAAGTAATAAAAACTCAGTGAGTGTTTTAGCGCAATTTTCTCACGTCATGGGATCACAACACTAAGAGATAGTAAATGAAAGAGAAAATAAGTTGCTCGAGAATATAACTTTCTCTTGAAATTCAAATGAACTTTCTGAAATCAAATCAGCAATGGATAATAAAAAAGGCACAATCACTTGACTAGTTGAACATCATTTTTTTTATTAGCTCATTATTTTTTACATCTTGTGTTCACTCAATATCCTCGATTTTCTCTGTATCAGCTTCCTTTTCTGCTTTGTCCTCTTCAGATTCTTCCTTCTTTTCTGCTTGACTATTGGCTTGTGACTTTGTAAACTCTTCTTCTGCTTTCGAGATATTTGCCAAAACATCCTCTGAAAGCCACGAGTCATCGTAGAAATCAGATACGCCTGATGAAGAAGCCGTTGGTGTGGATGTCGCCATCTTTTGTCGCTTTGCTGAACGTTCTTCCATTTATTTTGCAACAACCTCTTGTCATTTTCTCATATATTCTTGCTCCTTCTCCAAATCTTGATCGATACCTTCATTGATTTCTTGCTAATTCAGTGGAATTAATTGTGCTCATGACTCTTGTGAATACCTTCCTTACGTATTTCTGTGGAACAATAGTTTTATAGGTGAAAAGGCAATATTTTTCTTATTTCCCTTCATATAAAGTTTTAATTAATTTTTGAAGCATAAAGGAAAGATTTTTGATCAATTCTTTTTTTCTAATATTATTGTAAATTTTAGAAGCTATCGATTGCAATTTGTTTCAACTCGATAGCTATTATGGTTGCAGAGAAATTTGCAAAAAACTGATTTTTTTCTGGAATTTCCAGGAAATCCAAAATCTTTTCCTGGATTTTTTTTTGTGCGTTCCCGAGATTAGACCTTCCTTAACATAATGCCGAAAACCCGAAGTCTCTAGGTGGTCTGGTTGAGGAGTACAGTGCTATGCATAAGTTTAGACACCCATGCTAAAGTTGACTAAAAAGAGGAATAAAAAATAATCTTTTGGAAATTAAACTTAATGTCTTAATTTAAAAAATTAGGAAAAATCCAACCTTTAAGGACACCAATTTTCTTTGTGAATGAATAATGTATCGTAAATAAATAAATGTTCTTCCTTAAAATACAGGGTGCATAAGTTTGGACACCCCTATGTTAAATTCCCATAGAGGCAGGCAGATTATTATTTTTAAGTATTTTTTTTATTTATTTTTTAGGATACTATGCATCCTGATAAAGTTCCCTTGGCCTTTGGAATTAAAATAGCCCCACATCATCACATAGCCTTCACCATACCTAGAGATTGGCATGGTTTTATTTCAGTTAGCCTAATAGCTAGTTTGATTTGCATTGAGAGATGATCTTATGGAAAGTACCCCATGCCAATCTCTCAATGCAAATCAAACTAGCTATTAGGCTAACTGAAATAAAACCATGCCAATCTCTAGGTATGTGATGATGTGGGGCTATTTTAATTCCAAAGGCCAAGGGAACTTTATCAGGATGCATAGTATCCTAAAAAATAAATAAAAAATAAATACTGAAAAATAATAATCTGCCTGCCTCTATGGGAATTTAACATAGGGGTGTCCAAACTTATGCACCCTGTATTTTAAGGAAGAACATTTATTTATTTACGATGCATTATTCATTCACAAAGAAAATTGCTGTCCTTAAAGGTTGGATTTTTCCTAATTTTTTAAATTAAGGCATTAAGTTCAATTTCCAAAAGATGATTTTTTATTCCTCTTTTTAGTCAACTTTAGCATGGGTGTCTAAACTTATGCATAGCACTGTAGATAGAAGTGCAAGATTGGTGCGCACAGACAGAACAGAAATCATGAGTTAACAATCGCAATTTTGTCCGGTGGAAAATTGCGCTAAAAAGAATGCATGAATGCATGACTTTTTTAAAACAGAATCTTTGTTCTTTCTTTTGTTATACTGCATGTTCAGATATTCATACATCAGAATATTCTGGAGTTTTGTAAAGATTTGTGAAAATTATCAAAGATGCTGCCGTTTACTGGAAGCTAAAAAAAAAAAAAAAAAACGCTGACAGGGAATGAGTTATAAATAATAAAAAAATTGTAAAATGACTATTTGTTTTGACAAGGTAAATGGCCACCTTCATCTATGTGTCCCACAATAATATTGGACAAACAAAGCAGAAAAGTCAGAATGGTGGTTGGAGGTTCAGGTGGGACAAATATCACCACTGCAACTGCTCAGGTAACAAAACAAAAACACTTAAAAGACACACTATGTAAGATTTTTTTTTTTTCAAAAACCATTAAAACAATGTTATATATTTTGTTGATTTGTGTACTTACATTATCCCAAATGTTTCTTATAATGTTTAAATCCAGAGAAATAAGCAGTTTCAACCAGGACCGTGCCTGTGCGTCGCCTATCAATGACATTATACACACGTTACCCCCGATTTCCGAGCCATGTGTCGCGTTCGTCTTTCATTAGCAATCACTCCAGCAGCCTCGTTCTGCTAACAACGGCTTTCATAACGTTAATAAATCAATAAATTAATAAATCTAGTCCATCGTATTCTCCCCGATTGTAGAGGTGAAGACAACAACTCCCATGATTCAGCCAAATCAAGGCGTCATCAAGCTATCCCTTTGTTTTGAATACGACCTCTGGCGAAACATTACTTAGTGTGCCTTTAAGAGAGTTGAACAATTTTACATAACAGCACATTACAGAAAGCAACATAATTTTTTTTTACATTTGATTATTCTGGATGACTATTCTGAACTTGAAAAACATTTGTTGATTCTGAATATGTCAAGGTTGGGGTGAAGGGAAGAGGCGAGGACTCAATAATGCAGAATATGGGCTTTTATTTGATAAAAAAACGAACAAAAACTACCCCGAGCGGGAAAACAGGACCGGCAGCAGGACTTGACTTGACTTACAAGGCAGGGAAACACACAAGTGGGGACATTTGAAGATGGTCTGGCACAGGACTGCAAACACAAGGAGAATAAGGCCCCGCTTACTTTGAAAAAGTATAACCCCATGGTTATTTTGAAAAAACTGAGACATTTCCCTTCGTTTGTGCCGTTCGTTTACACGCAAACAGAGAATTCACCTCTGAAAACTATTCTTTCTAAAAACTTCGGCCAGAGTGGAGATTTCGGAAAACTTTGTTTGCATGTTTGCATGTCAACTGACGTCCGTTTCACACATACTCCGTGTGCAGTGCGTATGCGGTGCAGGAGCAGCACGCGCTACAGTGCTTTCACATATGCTGCGTTTGCAGTGCGTAACCCACGGCTGTACCACAAACACATTTACTCACTATTTTTCTTTCAAATCCAGAAGTTATCAGCAAATTTTATTTAAAAAAAAGTTTTGTCAGCATTGTGATTCTCTTTGTACACATATACATGCTTTAATAGACGTGTTCACGGTTAAACACAATTTAAACACCATATTATTCAATGCATTACTTCTATGTAGATTTATATATTAAGTTGCTCAAGCAAGTGGTCAAATATTTAAAGGTCCCATATTGTCAAAACTGAAATTTCCTGGCTTTTTTCATGATAACAGAGGTCTAGGGGCTGTGAAACTACCATATAAGTTTCAAAACAGTCGATCCACAGACAAATGCACACAGCCTGCATTAAGTAGCTGTGCCTTTTCACAAGCCGTTGTGACATCCGTATAAATGTGACGTCAGAACTGTAGTTTTCCTTGCTTTACCCCGGTCTTAAGCAGAAATAGACTCGGTGCGGAAACGATCGCTGCACTGCTTTATACGCACCGCAACTGGAACGGATTTAGGCAGTTTTAGGCAGCTGACGTCACAGTATGTGACAGAACTTGCACCTGCGTCAAGAGAAAGAGGAAGTGATTCGTTGCTGTTGTTGTTATTTTCGGGATTCTGATTGGCTAACGTGGGCTTGAGCTTACACTGTCACCTACAGGTTTGGCATGCTCTTGATGGCAAATCTACACGGGTTCGTGTAAACGAACACTTTTCTGAAAACTGCAGGTGTGCACGATGTTATTTTTGAAAACGGAGAGGGTGAAATGTCTGTTTATGAAAATAGCCAGTCACGTGTAAACGTAGCCTAAATGGGGCAGCAAACAAAGAGGGTAACGAGGGAAGACCCAATATAAACAACATTTAGGCCCAAGCTAACTCGAAACTGCACGTTCACACAAGACAGCACACGAGAACGAACGAATGCTTATACCATGCGCTCACAACAGAAGGCAAACACTCAGAGCATGAGTGTCAGAATCTGGACACAGAACCGAAACCAAACTAGACCGAAGTCCGAACACTATCAAGACGAGACGAAAGCAGTGTCAGATCTCTGTCACCAAAACAAGAATAAACAGACCGAAGTTACAGAATAGGCCAACGGATAAGGGTTATGGGTTTTAATAAACAGGTTTGTGTGATATTTAAACCTATTTGTCTTTTATCTAAAAAAAACCTGTCCCCCTGTCCTGTCCTGTCCTGTCCTGTCTCTCATCTCAGGTGATCCTGAACTACCTGTTCTTTGACTATGACCTGAAGGAAGCTGTTAAAGAACCCAGAGTTCAGATCAGACCAAATGTGACAAATATAGAAGAAACGTTTGATAAGGTAGGATTCTTACACTTGACAATTAGATTCAGAGAGTCAGAAAAGTGAGAAATATTAAAATTTTGTCTTTATGAATTCAGGGTGTAATTAAAGGCTTGGAGGAGAAGAATCATACAATCAAAAACAATATTGAATCAACAGCGGTCCAGGCGGTTGTGCGAGAGGGGGACAAACTCTGTGCTGAATCTGACGAGAGGAAAGGCGGTCGTCCTGCTGGATACTGAGAACTGCTCCTGTGCTCACGCTGATGTTGTCAAATCTGTGTTTGATCCAGCAAAAGTAAAACCGTTGTCTAGTGACCGATCCAGACATTTTTGTTGGGGTGTTTAATAGGTGCCAATAAATCTTGAGCAGGGAACGTGCAAAAACCTGTTCATAACATTGTTTCAGCCATCCTGCATTATGATATCACACAGCTCATAAAAATGCTAAACATTTTATCAGAAGTATTCCAGCTTCTCCATTTTTTTTTAGCTTACCTATTGCTATCACTTATATCTTAAAATATGCTTAAAAAACTTCTGAATATACACTCAAAAATATATATGTGCCCTGTTGTAAGCTTTATTGAAAAGAGTTTTATAGTTGCATTGTAAAATAATTGTTTGACAATCAATAAAGTATGCTGTCAGAATTAGCCTGATAAGTGTTATTTTGAAAGGATTATTCATGCTTTTATTTCTGTATGACTAGATTATTGTAACTCACTGTATGAGGGTGTCAGTCAAGTACGATTGAATCGTCTTCAATTGGTTCTAAATTGCGTCTGCTAGACTTTTAACAGGGACTCGTAAAAAGCAGCATGTAACACAGATTTTAGCCTCACTTCATTGGTTGCCTGTGCAGTTCAGATTTTATTTTAAATTATTGATTGTTGTATACAAAGCATTGCATAATTTGGCCCCACCATCCTAAGTGCATCAACATCAAATCAGATGTTCATTCCAAGGACTAGATTGAAACTGAGTGTTGATTGGGCATTTGCTGTAGCAGCTCCAAAGCGCTGGAATAATCTGTCTTTACATCTTAGACTGGCTCCCTCTTTAGGTTATTTTAAATGAAACCTGAAATTACATTTGCTAGGTTAATTGGCAAGAGGCTCTTCACAGATGTTGTTAGTCATTGTTTTGTCTGAAAGGACATTTTATTTATGTAATTTTATTGTGTGACTGTACAACACATTGGTCAACATTACGTTGTTTTAAGTGTGCTTTATAAATAAATAAATAAATAAATAAAAATAAATAAAGTGTTGTTCTGTCAATGTAACATTAACATGAGTCTGCATAGAAGATATATATTTTTTTCACAGCCTACTGATTTACTTTTAGTGGGCCAGGGCACACGATTTCATCTCTGCTCTTTGCGGATGATGTTGTCGTGTTGGCCTCATCAGACCAGGACCTCCAGCATGCACTGGGACGGTTTGCAGCCGAGTGTGAAGCGGCTGGGATGAAAATCAGCACCTCCAAGTCCGAGGCCATGGTTCTCAGTCGGAAAAGGGTGGCTTGCTCGCTTCAGGTTGGTGGAGAGCTCCTGCCTCATGTGGAGGAGTTCAAGTATCTTGGGGTCTTGTTCACGAGTGAGGGAAGGATGGAACGGGAGATTGACAGGCGGATCGGTGCAGCTTCTGCAGTAATGCGGTCCCTGTACCGGTCTGTCGTGGTAAAGAAGGAGCTGAGCCGCAAGGCGAAGCTCTCGATTTACCAGTCAATCTACGTTCCTACTCTCACCTATGGTCATGAGCTGTGGGTCATGACCGAAAGGACAAGATCCCGGATACAAGCGGCCGAAATGAGCTTTCTCCGCAGGGTGGCTGGGCGATCCCTTAGAGATAGGGTGAGAAGCTCGGTCACTCGGGAGGAGCTCAGATTAGAGCCGCTGCTCCTCCACATCGAGAGGGGTCAGTTGAGGTGGCTCGGGCATCTTTTCCGGATGCCTCCTGGACGCCTTCCCGCGGGAAGGTGTTCCGGGCATGTCCCACCGGGAGGAGACCCCGGGGAAGACCTAGGACACGCTGGAGAGACTATGTCTCCCGGCTGGCCTGGGAACGCCTCGGTGTCCCCCCGGAAGAGCTGGAGGAAGTGTCTAGGGAGAGGGAAGTCTGGGCATCCCTGCTTAGACTGCTGCCCCCGCGACCCGGCCCCGGATAAGCGGTAGAAGATGGATGGATGGATGGATGGGCCAGGGCAGTTTGCAGAAGACATTTGTCAGAAAGGGAGTCGTAGATCCTATTGCAAGAAGGCAGTTTATTGACAGACAGGACAGCGGATAAAACTCAGAAGGGACAGTCAATACACTGGTGGACCCAAAGCAGCGATCCAAAGGAGAGAGAGATGAGGAGACAGGAATCAAACACAGCGTGGTAACTCAGACCGGACAGCTGGTTGAAGAAAACTCAAGGACGATGCTTCTTGGAAGCACAGATGAATTGCAGGAGTGACTCAGCTTGGAACTCAGATACAGGAACTAGGTGAGAGAACAAAACAAGAGTGAAGAACCGACACCAAGCATATCTCACTCCGGCTAGATATAGGCAGCTGACTAGCTGCAGCTGAATCACTGATTGAGTGATCAGCTGGTTAAACAAGCCACAAACAAGCCATCACATTCACAGACCCAACAGCTACAAACACACCCGACAAATACGCAAAATGAACACACGGATCTATGAACCGTGACACATTAAATCTGTGAAGATCTCAGCAGAGGAGGATTACACAACTCCACAAACAGCATTACCAGCTTCACTTATTACTAACCAGACTGACTTTATTTCTGTCAGACGTCTACAGAAGATCTTATTGAGAATTAACAGAGGTTTAACTCTAGTGTGTTTCATTTGAAGTCACCATAACAGTGATTAGTGTTTCCATTAGTTGGGCTCTTAACTCTTATTATATATTTTGTTTTTTTTTGGCCGTTGTGACAGTGTGTTTGTCAAACACATTTACAGCAACAAAGAAAGCTAAAGTGAACTGAGATCAGGTGATGATGGTTTCCTGTTGATGGTTTTATAATCATCATGAAATAGACTGATTCACTGAGGTAATTTGAATCTAACAATTGTGTTGTACCATTAATATTTTCACATCACAAACCCTGTGTTACTGCAGCATGAGATCCAGCAATATTATAACAATCAGAAGATTTTAACAAGCATGAGCATGAAAAGTAAATCTACGACGACACACAGATATCAATAATCAGCACATGAATCTCAACAACCCTTTTTAAAATTTAAATGGATCATTTTATACACATTCTCTGCTGTGGAGATTCAACTGATGAGACAGATGAGGATGATGAGAATGATGACGATGATGATGAGGATGGTGATGTTGCTTCTGGAACTTTTGTATATAAAAAAAATGAAACAATGTATTTCTAAAGGATGTTTTTTTTTTCACACACAGAACTTGACATCTCTTTTCAGCTTGTTACTGATGTCTATCACACATTGACTACCCAGAATACATGTTTGCTGACACACAGACACTAAGAAAACAGAATCGTGAGCTGTTAGTTTGAGTTTCCAGAACTGAAGCCTGTGGTTTCACACTGAATAATACAGTGTCAGCAGAGTTACTGATGAGCACTGTTAAACTGCAGTTAAAAAAAAATATATATATATTGTAATATGTGTCCAAATTAACACACTAATGCTGCAATGCCAAACACTGTAGTATTACGAAATTAATTATTTCTTAATTGCATTATGATTCATATCACAGAAAAAATCATCCATACCTGTAATGCTGATGAAGATCTTGTGTCCTTGATCAGACTGAACTCCACACCAGTATTCTGAATCTTCTTCAGTCACATGACTGATGCTTCCCGTCAGGAGCTGCTGTTCTCTGTCATCATACAGCCGGATCTTTCCCTCATCCCTCCATCTTCTGCTCTCCTTCACAGACGTCTCTTTAGCACAGAGATCAGCTCCAGATCTCCAGCACAGAAACTTCACATCACGAATGTGGGATTGTGGGTATTTGCAGCTGATGTTCACAGATCCTCCTGCAGAAGCTGATAGACTGATGCTCTTCACACAACAATCCTCTGTTTAAGATCCAGATAAAGTGCAGCAATGTTACAATCACCAGATATATTCATGGATTCTGTCAAATAATGCATAAATGACTGAAAGCAGCTCACCCTTCTTAATGTCCAGATTAAACTCAGAGAAGAAACTGTAATCTTCAGAAACTTTGACTATAATCTTATATTCTCCAGAGTCGTTCTCATTCAGATCTCTTATAAACAGAAGTAAGAGTCCTGCAGATCTGTCATTATAAATGGAGAATCGTCTGTCATGTTTCCATTCTGCTCTTCTCTTAGTGTTTATTACAGTAAAACACTGATCTGCAGTTTTACAGACGTCTATTACAGGATTCGTGTGTTGCATCTCATATTTGTAGTTTATAATGACGTTTCCTCCTGAATATCCCATCACTGTCCTGATTTGTTGACCTGAAAAACAGTTTATTTTACAATGTATCTTATTTTTGGCCTGCACAATCATTTGCATTGTAATGTCGTGTCTCGCGCACTTCCTCCCTTGGGTTTATTTTATTTAAATTTCCTGCGCAGGGAAAGTTATTTCCCTCTCCACCTCCAATAAAGTGATGGGTCGATGAGACCTTGTACCTAATGGTGCGTTCAAGTCATCTCGTATAGATCATATTTACGAGTTGAAAGCACATGAACACCACCACAATGCCGTAAATACCAGTGGGAAGCTTGGGATTTTCTCTAAACCCCGATCTTTACGAGTTGGGTGCGTGTCACTGAGAAACAGAATACCACAATACTTAAAGGTATTTAGCAGTGATATTGTCAGGCTTTTCTATTTACAGCGCAGTTAGCTAATTGCCTGCACAGGATATGATGGCATTATAATATAACAATGCACCATGTAACATTTCTAGAACAAGAATTTAAGAACCTTACTGTGTTTTTGTGTAATTATTTAAGAGAAAGTACTCCGCCATCTCTTACTCCGACTTGAACGCACCTGCCATCATAATTCATATTACAGTACATTGTATTTGCTATTATTATTATTATTGTTATAATATTATACCATTTGCAATTATCAATCTAGTATTGTTATGCTGTTAAATTATTGTACTATTCAGTCACTATTTACTTATTATTTTTTTATTGTCTATATTCTGTCATTGATATTTCATATTCTATTGTTATTATAGTATTATACATAAACTATATGCTATTATCAATATATAATTATTATATTATTGTACTTATGTAATTACACAATAAGAAAACTTTATTTCATTTAATGTGAAAATGTAATTATATCTCAGTATGGGGGTCTTCACAATTTTTATTTATCAGTAGGCTAATACATGACAAAGCCTTTTCAAGCTTTGATAATTCCTTATATTTTATAAGTCTAACTATCGAGATTTTGAATAACTATAGAGATAGAACTTTTAGTAGGCTACACCACGTAAAAACCATTGAAATCGGTTGATAAATGTAAACATTATTGTTTTTATCCAGAAAAACCGCAGCTCACCCGTTTACTTGCATTGGTTTACAGCGCAGTCTTGCCCTCAGCAAATTGGCAGACGCGTTGACGCTTTGACGCAGCAACGCTCCAAAACGGCCAATAGGGCGTCTATGTATTTATTATGTTTATGCCTTGTACCCTATGTCTTTTGCAGTGCCCTCCGAGTTCGCACTGAACACGTACGAGTACGGACTGGAATCTCACTCAAGATGGCGGAGTAGTCTACCTAGTGTAGTCCACTTCACAGTGCACTGACGGGCGAATGAAAACAACTCAAGTCACCTTACCTGACCTGACCAGAAAACAAAGTGAAACGGAAGAGATGCCTGTCAGGAGATAACAAAACACATATCCAGTGTAGGCTATTTAACTCCGATATATGCTGTGGTGAGTTCAAAAGTTATTCTTTATGTTATAATGTAGGCTACAATACTCTGTCATTTATTGTAGGCTTCTCCATTTCCTTACAGATGATTTCAAACCGGACGATATTGAATGTGCAAATAGAAATGAAAACATTGATAGTGTTGGCGCACTTTTCTAAAATGATGTGTTGAAAACAAAACAACCTGTAAAAAGAGATGTTAAAAATGACACGTTTTGTAGATTTTAACACATGTAGTGTGTGTGTGTGCTCAGGCACAGCACATGTTATGTCAAATTTAACACACAACCTGTGTCGTTTCTTAACACATCTCTGTTTACTACACATTTTGTTACCTTTAACACATCTAATGTGTTAACGTTATTCCTCTGACACAGAAGTGTGTTGAAACCTTTTACAAGGTTTACCTTAACCTTTAATGTGGTAGCCTATAGTTGTGTCAGATACTATACACAACTTGTGTCAGATATTACATGCTACTGTTGTCGGTGTATTGCCACAGTTACTTCCTGTGTTTACAACTGAGTGTTTGGATGAAACTGAAACATATTGTTAACTTGTTTTTATGGAGTCCAGTGATGTTTAATAAAGAGTTTGAACATTGTATTACCTGGATGTTTTAGACATCATTAATCTACATAGACAAGCTCTTATTGAGAATTAACAGAGGTTCAGAGGTTTGATGTTTCATTGAATGTTTTAATTGAAGTCACCAGAATCGTGATTAATGGCTACTTTATTGAAGCTCTTGACCCCTTACTCTTCTTTTAGTTTTTCTCTGGCTGCTGTTACTGTATTTTAATAAAACACATTTTTTATGGTGAGAGAAAATTAGATCAGATGTTTGAATGTTTATCAGAACAATGAAAAAGAGACGTGATGTTATTGGCTGCCAAAAAACACCCGTTAATCTTTAAAGGTGGGGTATGTGATTTGCAGAACCTCAAATGGTCCTACCTTCTTTCCTTTGACTCCACCCATTCAAAGAACATGAACATGGACATGGAGGGGGGGATGGTACGACCGTTTGATTGACACACTTACTGTCCAATGATTCTAGGTGGTCTTGGAAATGATTGGCTGGAATTTTTCGAGTCCTGCCCGTTCCACAGATGATTAAATTGCTTAATTTTTATTTCAGTGCTTCTAACTCAGTGGCTGTAAGTGGGTTAGGAATAGGATTTTAAGTGATTTTGAAAAAATGGCCAAAAAAGAGAATTACATACCCCACCTTTAAGATTTTATATATTTTTATTTAAAAAAAAAAAAAATTAGAGCTTTTTATGGGATTTTTTTCATAAACACAAACTGCCCTCCATCCAGTGCTATTCAGAGTAACATTTTAACACGCATTGTGTATTAAAAATCTACACAACATGTGTCAAAATACCATCAACACATGCTGTGTGTTGTTTTTTAACACATCTCAGAGGCATGGGTTATAATACGCCCTGGAATAGTTCATTATTATTTTCTCATTAAAAGTAAAGATGTTGGTTTTTATGAGAAAATGTAAAATGCACTTTTTGTTAAACGTGTAGTTTAGATAACTAGATTTTAATTTTATTGTATTATTACTTTTGTTAACTTAAACTTATTAGGTAGCCTATAAAGTGGGCCGTCCCTGATTTATCAAAAAAAATTCTGTTTCTAAATTAAGAACATACAGAATATTAACACATATTATCAAAAAACATATTTAACCTGTTAAGCTGCAACCCCACTTTTGAAAAATCCCCAGAAATGACATACCCAAACTGAAACAGATACAGTTCATGAACCCTTTGCATTAAAAGCACAAGTATGATCTCATTTGAAAGCTGACACCTGGCAGTTTATTGTAAATGTAGAATTAATTATTGTCATAATGACAAAAATTGTTATAAATAGCTTCAAAGTTTTGTAAAATTATTAGAAATTAATTTTTATGAAACATCCTCATGAAAATAAAATTGAAGTTGGCACTGGAGCAATCTAGAAATGCACTACAGCTAAAGCCATATGTCTAAACATTCTATGTTTAAAATCTGAAGATAATAAGTCCAAAACTCTGTATTTAGTTAAATGTTTTTCAAGACCATGTCAAATGACTTTATTTTGATTTGACGCTAAAATGCTACTGATGTTTATTGTCATCTTCTAACCATCTATCCAGTATATTGTCTCTATTGTTTTGTGGTGCAGACGATCCCCATTCAGTCTCAGTCTCCCCCTGCACACATTCACACCTCTCCAGCCTGGTTATGGCTCGAAATATGCATTTCTTTTGTCTGCATTATAGCTACTAACGACTGGCTATTCACAGGCTATTCATAGGGTTTCAGTCCCTAATTTCTTTTCTCAAAGTTTACCTCACATTTTAAACTGTATCAAATGCATTTCTTGAATAAAGACACATTTCAGGTAGCATTCAAAAAATAATAAAAGTATAACTTCTAGGTAGCAGGTGCACCTAGGGCTAGCTAGCATGTTAGCTTAGCACACCATCAATACACGACAATTTATGAGATTAAAACCATGTTTGTGCTCTAAACTTACTTTTTAACGCACGTTGAGTATTTTAAATAATCTTCTGTGATCTAATTTGGCTTCAGATAAAAAAAATCAGACAGAAAATATACTATTGGATAGTGTTCTGCACAATGATAGTCTATATAGATTAGCATTACATTATAAATATAATCTATTATTATGAAAATACCTGGCATGGCTTGAAAAACACAGGTAACTCAAATATCAGTGCAATCATGTTTATTGTCTTCAAAACATCCGTATCTGCATGTTACAGCGCGATCTCTTGTTAGCTTTGTGTGTATCAGTGACGTCCTGGAATGTCACATGGTCATGGCTCTTCTTCATGTTCCATATATGGACTATTATTGTGCATGTAGCGCCCTCAGGCTATTGGTATGAATTAAAAAACACAGTATCGGAATACCAAATGCTCATAAAGATTACATCGACGCATTTGGGTATAAATTCAATAAATATTATTCCTGTCTATAGAAAAATGATGTAAATCTATGAGAATCTATCAATATTTCTCCAAATCTGCACATTTTTGAGCTAAAGCCCTGAGGGACGTTGTTTTGTGTATCGCTGTCATGACGACAGCACGGAGTTTTTTATGAATGAAAGCGGCTGACGCGCATAATTCATATTAAAGGTATCGACTCATTTTTTCATTTCATAACTCCTGACACAAATTAAGACATAACTGTCACTATGAGTTTCTCAGAATACAATAGTGGTCAAATACTGAAACTTGAGTATTATATCTTTTTAATTATGTATAGTTTGTCAAGGTATATGATAGTAATTTTGAATTAAATAAATAAATAACGCTTCAGTGCGCGGGCGCACTGGCAACAACCCAAATTATAAATTACCATGTAATATGTAGGCTAATAGGCTACATCCTAATAGGCTACATCCATGTGTATTTTACAAATACAAATGTATTATTAATTAATTTAATATAATTTGTCATTAGTGATAAATGTCTGTTGAAATGTTAAATATTATATGTGCTTACGTGTCTTTCATCTAATTTATAGCCGCCTACATTATCATTTGCAATGTAATGTCGTGTCTCAGGCACTTCCTTCCCTGCGTTTATTTTATTCAAATTTATTGTGCAGTGGTAGGCCTATAGCCTAGGGCTAGGCTATGAGTAAAATTAATCAGTTCACTCAATGCATGCGCAAAATATAAAACAACTGATAGAACATGTTGTGTTGACATTCAATTGGATGAAATCTTGATTAATTAATGATTCATGAAATCTTGATGAAACATTAAAAATGTGACTATAACACATGCTGCAACGAGGCTAATAAATATTGAATGAGGTACATTTCAAATGGTAACCATATTGTACAATGTTTTGCTGTATAAGCTTTCACTAAACACTTAAAATTAACTTTAATTGTGTCCATATTTTAAAGCTTTATGCTCTGCATCTAAATTTTGCTCCTCACGTCCTTTCTTCACTCCACATATTGAATGTCTATTCTAATGCCTTGACTTCCTTTCTGCTCTTTCTTTCCATTACTTGAGTTTCCTGACTGAACACTAATTTTTGTTTTCTAATAAAAGTTGATTTTATGTCATGTCAACTATAAAATAACCAGTGGATGTAAATTTGTTTATTGAATTTGAGTATAATTTAGGTTAATGGTCGTTAATTGTACCTGAATCTACTGAGTTCTCCTTTGAGGTGTGGAGCAGAACGCAAAAAGGAAGTATACCCAGGCTTTAAGACCATTGAGCACAGTCCAATCAATCTTAAATTGCCCAGAATGCCCACTTTACCTGACGGCCCTAACTAGGCCTGTCACGATAACAAATTTTGCTGGACGATAAATTGTCCAAGAAATTATCGCGATAAACGATAATATTGTCGTTCTGAGACCATTTTCATTTAATATAATTATAATGGCATAATAATGCAGGTACACCTTTTCAACGATCTATAAACTTTTATTTCTAAAGAATATTAAACATTGAAAACGGAAAACATTTTAAATATCCAAAAAAATTAACAAAACAACCAAAAACAATAAAAGCAATGGACTCTTAGTGTCTGTTAACAAAATAAATGTCTGTTAATAAATAAAATGGATGTAAACAAAATTGCACTTCAAAAAATATTAGACATTAGGCATAAATATTGATACATTCCATAACAGGCAAAACTGACAGTTAGGACCTTTGTAAACAAATCAAAAAAAGTCTCAACAAGCCATATCGCACAATTTTGCACTGTTACTCCTGTTACTTTGTCAAGTGATTGTGTACTGTCGGGAAGACGGAGACGCGCTTTATTGCGTGTTTATGCTACGCACTGAAAATACTTGGTTAGGATTAGGGGTGAGGAGTGCGTGCGTATTACACGCCATAAAGAGCGTATCATATGCACGCAAAAACTATTTTGGCGTATATATGGCACGAGAAATAACATTCGTGGTATAGATACGCATTTTCATGTGATCGGGCTCGCTGTCACAACTCACAACTAGCGTCTTCTCTCTCTCCCGGCAGTCGCCGCAAACAGTCCCGCCAGCGCTTTCCCACACAAAGACCATGTGACTGACAAGCGCCGCAGCGCCGCCTTCCCACACAAAGACCATGTGACTGACAAGCGCCGCGGCGCCGCCTCCCCACACAAAGACCATGCAACTGACAAGAGAGTTCACTCCTCCTATACGCTAAAGAACCGAGAGTGGTCATCCAGTCCAGAGATGTAGAGAGAGAGAGACGAGGAAAACAAACAAGCATGCAAATGGAATTATCGCGGCCGGAAAAATTATCGAGCTCATTTTTTTTTATCGTGCGATTAATTGACTTATCGACTATCGCGACAGGCCTAGCCCTAACCTGCATTCAAATGCTTGTTTGCATCCTAATTTCACTACAGACTCTGCAACAGCGTTAAGATTGAGACGGAGCAGTCTTCTGTTTGCAATGTGCACGAGCGCACAAGAGAACACTGGTCATTTCCGACACTTCCGCCTGAGACTACAAGCTATCACATATAAACGTTTTATATTATGATTTTTCTTGGTAATGTGACGTAAAGGGTTCACTATATTGTTCTGACTTGCAAAAAACAAACAACAAAAAAACACTTGTGAACTGTACCCGAGTCCGCATAAAAAGGGTGATCTGAGATATGAACACAATCATACTAAATTGTTGAAGTGACCCGCTATTGATGATGAATGATTCGATAAAAAGTGTGTGTGTTCTCACTTTCCTGACAAGCGTGACTAACACTCAGCAAACAGAGAGAATGTAGATATTTCTGCTCAACTTCAGCAGAAATTGACTCCCGAATGAGAGACGGTATTAAGTAGCCCGGCATTGGCACATGCCTTTATGCTTAGTGGCATCTGGTTGTCTTTGGCATGTGCCAGTGGATAGTGGCATGTGCTAAAACAGTGTTGGTGCAAAAATAGTATTTTAAATTACTTTTGGAAAAATACGTAATAAAAATCTTAATATTATTGTTCTTTCTGTTAATACAGTACAGTGAATAATTTGAAAGTGAAAGTAATTTGCATCTTGGAAAGTTTAGCATTATGTAATTTAAAATAAAACAAAACATAATGCCCTCATCTAAGGACTTTTTTTTTTTTTTTTTTTTTTGCATATCCTAATGATGCCTTCATCTTTGAAAATATTTTTTGTCTTGCAAAATATTTTTTGTCTTCATTATGACAAAAAAAAAATTGTCTTCATTATGACAAAAAAATAATATTTTTTGTCTTCATTATGACAAAAAAAAAAAAAAAAAATTGTCATAATGAACTCAGACTAATTTCCCGCTAATTCTTTTTTGTAAATTGAACTCTGTGTAAAGGATTGTGGGTGATTGGAGGATATGAAGGATACACTTGATGCATCCTTTAAAACAGACTGAATGATGGATGAAATCAAAATGAAAGCTGCTTCCAAGTATCCTTCAAACTGAGACGGCTTTACTAAAATATAGCCTTCTGATTGAGAAACACACTGAAGTGCCAGTGCAGGACAAAATAAGATGCAAGCACAAAGTGTTTAGGGTCATAATCAGATATTAGTTTTCCATCTGCAAGCAGGAGGTGTTTGAACTCAGAACTAGAAGTGTAAGACTGAGTGTTACAAATTTTGAAGAGCAATGGAGCTTAAAGGTGCATTGCGCAACTTTTCATGTTAAAAATACCCGTTTTCTAACCCATACATGCTTAAACAATTGCCTGATGGGCTGAATGAGCCCTTCTCTGATCACTGCGATTGCGTCTATAATCCTGTACAGTAAAATAAATAAGAGGGATTCGGGTCGGAATCTGAGACTGGGCGTGACGTCATGCGCGTTCACGGCACGCTCATATGTCTGGCAGGTTTGTGTATGCGCCGACGCCGCCATTCTCCGTAGAAAATGGATTCTAAGAGAAGTTCATTAGAAGTTCAGAGAAGAGAAGTTTGTAGTTCATTTCAAACACCAACGCAAACTCCACGTAAGATAAAAAAAAGAGAACTTTTGTCTAGTGCAACCAAAAGGTCCAAATTGGAGTCAGACAGGCGTCGGGGTAAGACGAGAGTAAACATAGGGAAGGCTTTCAACAAATGGAGAGATCTCCGGTCTGCTCTAGGGCTCAAACGGGATCCTCAGTTGGCTTTTTTCTTGATAAAAAGGTAAGATATATCCCATTCTCTAATGTCTGATACGGCCAATAATGACAATAAATGACGATCCATAAAATGTGTAATGCTTTAGCGTAAGCTAGATAAATGTACAATCGGAATAGGTTTTACTAACTTACCATTGTCAGTGATCAGGTTCAGAATGATTGTGATATAAAATGCTGATATATAAGTTAGATACTTAGACACAAATTTTGAGCAAATTACTGCTTAATTACGATGTATTGCTATTGGAATATGCTACTTAGCTGATCAATAAAACAGGCTAAACCCCCGCAAATCTTCGGCGGATTAGCCTGTTTGGCTTTTATGGTAACGTCATAGTGCCACTTGATTGTTTATTACCTTGAGACATTTGGGTGTACTTTGTTGACCGACTGTGTGGTATGGTATCATGATTACTATTTTGAGCTTTTACAAAGTAATAACTTATATTGTTCATGAACGTGTTTCCATAATAATAGTCATAAGTGGATACAGTAAACATAACACAGTTCAACATGGAGATAGATGGGAATAAAAAACGAAGTTTTCTACTAGGCTACCCCCATTTTTTCCCCTCACACATAAGTGTGTTATTTACTCAATTGCCTTTCCTTTCACATATTTTAAATTACTTGCAGATTTAAAACTTTATTACCTCTGAAGACATTATGATTGTAAACAAAATATTTGTGCGGCTGATGCTCCTTGGGATATGACCAGCTCGTGCTCGTGCAAGCGTGCGTGTGTGTGTGGTCCGTGAGCGTGCACACCTCTGGTTGCAGTTTCGCTTGCCGCCAGAGGGGGCGTAGTTCTGCGAAAACTCAGACTCTTGCGCAATGCACCTTTAAAAGTTACTGTTTTAATACATGAATCTGAGAGATGAAACTTGATTGCCAATGTTACTGTAAATTTGTTTTTATTGTCCTTTTGATTATAATTAACAGATTAAGGCCTTAAATCAAGACAAAGAGAAGGGAAACACAACTCCAAAATGCATCACTGTGAGGAGAGAGAGGAGGACGGAAAGGAGAAAGAAGAGTGTGGTGCAGGACCCAGCTGTGTGTCAATGAAGAGTGATCAGTCCATGCAAAACCCTGTTACTTTCACCTCTGACCTCAGGTACAGTACAATACCCATGAATGTATTTGATAAATGCTTTCAAAACAATTTACCATGCATTCAAGCTACCCAGTATTACATGTTGGGACAACAGATTGATAGACAAACAGTAGATGGGTCCAAAATTTGATCAAGCTGAATATAGTTTTAAAGCAGCTTCACAGAACACCTTATTGCCTTAAAGGGTTAGTTCACCCAAAAATGAAAATTATGTCATTAATGACTCACCCTCATGTCGTTCCAAGCCCGCAAGACCTCCGTTCATGTTCGGAACACAGTTTAAGATATTTTAGATTTAGTCCGAGAGCTTTCTGTCCCTCCATTGAAAATGTATGTACGGTATACTGTCCATGTACAGAAAGGTAATAAAACATCATCAAAGTAGTCCATGTGACATCAGTGGGTTAGTTAGAATGTTTTGAAGCATCGAAAATACATTTTGGTCCAAAAATAACAAAAACTACGACTTTATTCAGCATTGTATTTTCTTCTGGGTCTGTTGTCAATCCGGGTTCACGACTCCGCAGTGACGCTGCTGACGTGTTATCTGGTGTGCCTGAGCTTCGTTTACAGTCTGAGGGAGATGCACGCTGTATTCAAGCTATTCTACATTGTTCCTCTTTTTCGAAATCCTTAGATATGTTTGCGAAGATTGTTTTGTTTACAGCGTGCGTCTGTAAACGAAGACTGTAAACGAAGCTCAGGCGCACCAGATAACACATCAGCAGTGTCTTACATCAGCAGCGTCACTGCGGAGTTGTGAACCTTGATTGACAACAGACCCAGAGGAGAATACAATGCTGAATAAAGTCGTAGTTTTTGTTATTTTTGGACCAAAATGTATTTTCGATGCTTCAAAACATTCTAGCTAACCCACTGATGTCGGATGGTGATTTGAATTACATAATCAAAACAATATGAAACCAGTTTATTGAAAATTATAGGTTTTGTAAAAATCACCATTATGGTGATCTGTGTTTCTTTAGTTGGTCAGTTTGACTCTTGGTGTTTTTATGTGAGCTTGTGGTCTTTGTAACAGTTTTTACCAAAATACATATTTTTTTACATAGAAAGCCAGAAACATTTTTTTTAGCAGGTGATATAGTTTGAACCATCATGAAGTAGAATGATTCACTAATCTCATCACTGACCAAAAATAGTTATTTGTAATTAACACTCTGGGGACCAAAAACGCGCCTGCGCGTTTTGCTCGTTTTTTTTTTTAGCAATGAAAAATAAACACAAAATGCTCTGTTAATTTTGATCTTTCATTTTCGTGTAATACATCAATCGATCCTGTTCAGTTTCTATTTTTTTTCTGTATACTCACAATAAAAATAAAGTGTTCCCTTTCGAAAGGGAACTCTACACTACGTCAGAATGACGCTATGGGGAACGCCTCAGGCGTGACAGGTGTCTGAAATAAATATCAACTCACGTCAATTATGTTGACCGGCGACAGCCCGTGAATCATCAGCTTGATTGATTAACGCGCAACCTGGATGTATAAAGGGAAGCCTTGCATACATGACAACATCTTTTCGTCTTCAGGGACTGTTTTTGTCTGGTAAGAATATCGCTTACAGTGAATATTAAAATGAAACGTACAGAGAAGAAGCAGGGCTTCCGTAAGTGTGCAGACCCGTGCCCAAGGTTTTTGACGCCGGGTGACACACACGATCTGTGCGTTGTTTGTTTGGGTGAAGAGCATGCACGAGAGGCTCTCGAGAGAGCTTTTTGTGCGAACTGTGAGAGTTTTTCTTTGAAGACTCTCCGCTCTCGTCTGACCCTTTTCTCGAGGGAAGAGGGTTCAGCTTCTGAGCCGCGTGGTGCGGGTCCCGCTCGGGCTGAGGCTCAGCGGCGACTCTCATCATGGGGGTCTCAGAAGGAGCTGGCCGAGCGTCTTGAGAGGGAGGTTCACCTCTCAGACAGCTCGTCCACTGACGAGAATGAGCTGCAGGTAGATGATGACGTGTTATCACTATCACCAAATGCGTCTGCAGCTGCTGCTCTTCCGGACGGGCAGGAAATGATTGATGTCGTCAGTCTGGCAGATACTGAGCCATCTCAACCATCCTGCCCTGTGTATGCGGAGCTGGTGGATGTTATGGGGCGCGCCACCGACAGTTTGCAGCTGCCGTGGAGGCGCGTCAGGGAAGAAACCGCTCGTGGTCGTCTCGACGATCGGTTTCTTTCCAGCCATAGGCCACCAGCTCAGGTGAGCCTTCCATTCCTTCCAGATCTCCATGCTGAGATCAAGAAGGCATGGAAGAACCCGTACTCCGCTCGTATTCATCCACATCAGCGGGGTAGTTTCGCTGCTGTGGATGGAGCTGCGGAGCATGGGTATGTGTCGATGCCGCCCGTTGACGAGACGTTGGCTAACTATCTCGTCTCTGGGCAGGCATCGACACTAAGAGCTCCTACCCTGCCATCCAAGCCGCTTAAAATAACTTCGCGCTTGAATGGCAGAGCATACACTGCAGCAGGTCAGGCCGGTGCTGCTCTGCACACACTCGCTGTGTTACAGGCATACCAGGCCGACCTGCTGCGGGATCTCGACCAGGGGGCAGGACTGTCCCCTGAGGCGGTTATTGAGCTGCGCCGTACCACGGATCTGGCTCTCCGGGCTACCAAACAATCTGCTGCCGCCATTGGCCGGTCAATGGCGGCTATGGTGGCCACGGAGAGACATCTGTGGCTTAACCTGGCCGATATCGGGGAGAAAGAGAAGACCTTTCTTCTCGATTCGCCGGTTTCGCCCGCTGAACTTTTTGGCCCCTCCGTTCAGACGGTGGTTGAAAAGTTCAGGGAGGCGAGGGCGCGCTCAGCTGCATTCAAGAGCTGCATACCGCTGAGATCCGAGTCCGCGCCCAAACAGGCGGGCAGGCCTGGCCAGTCTGGGTCTGAGGGCCATAGACAGGCCCAGAGGGCCAGCGTCTCTTCTCGTGCGCCTCCTCCGGTCCGGAGTAGGTCACAGAGGAGACGCAGTTCCCGCAGGAAGAAGGATCTGAGGGAGGTCATCCAGCAAAAGCGCACTCAGCGGCGCTAGGGATGATCCCCCCGGATGCCTTCTTCTGATGTTCCCCAGGCGTCTCTTACATCAGGCCTGGGGCTGGGTCTATGATGAATATCATGTCTGATGGCCCCCCTTCAGCCTGGTTAGTAGAAGCGCCTCTTTCAGGCATGTAAGTGGTTAACCCAGGTACTCTTTTGGGAAAGAGAGAGTTCCTGACGTGTCTTTACTTTACACGCCGCAGGTGTACTGTCTGGTCTTCTTTGTATAATGTTTTTTGTGCGCAAATAACATATTTCTGTTCTCTTACAGACCGAGTATCCTGTATAGAGTTTGGGGGCATGTGTTTGGTAAGAAGGTAAAAATAAGATTTTTGGAGGTGCTGTATGGCAGGTAGTAGGCCTTTGCAGGCCTCCTTGACCAGACAGTCTTCTTAAAAAAAAAAAAAAAATTATATTGTGGTTGAACTCCCATATATTGTGGTTAGCAGGACAGAGGCCCCACTAGGCCTTCCTGAATATGAGCTCCCACACACTGTGGCTGAAAATGTGTTCCCACATTCTGTGGTTATCAAGTTTAGGCCTCACTAAGCCTTCTTGAATATGAGCTCCCACATACTGTGGCTGCATATGAGCTCCCACATACCATAGTCGCCAGGTGATAGGCCTCACCAGGTCTTCCTGGTTACGAGCCTCCACATGTCAGGTTACAGGCCTCACCGGCCTTCCTGAAGGTGAGCTCCTACATACTGTGGTCGTCAGGTTACAGGCCTCATCTGGCCTTCCTGGTTATGAGCTCCCACATTCTGTGGTTATCAGGTCAGAGGCCTCACTAGGCCTTCCTGAGTGTGAGCTCCCACATACTGTGGTTGTATATGAGCTCCCACATACTGTAGTCGCCAGGTTATAGGCCTCACCAGGCCTTCTTGGCTAGGAGTTTTTCACATGTCAGGTTTCAGGCCTCGCCGGCCTTCCTGAATGTGAGCTCCTACATACTGTGGTCATCAGGTTACAGGCTTCATCTGGCCTTCCGGGTTATGAGCTCCCACATTCTGTGGTTATCAGGTCAGAGGCCTCACCAGGCCTTCCTGAGTATGAGCTCCCACATACTGTGGTTGTATATGAGCTCCCACATACTGTAGTCGCCAGGTTATAGGCCTCACCAGGCCTTCTTGGTTAGGAGCCTTCACATGTCCGGTTACAGGCCTCGCCGGCCTTCCTGAATGTGAGCTCCTACATACTGTGAGCTTCCACTTACTGTGGTTATCAAGTTTTAGGCCTTACCAGGCCTTCTTGGATATGAGCTCCCACATACTGTGGTTATCAAGTTATAGGCCTCACTAGGCCTTCTTGAATATGAGCTCCCACATACTGTGGTTATCAGGTCATAGGCCTCACTAGGCCTTCCTGAGTATAGCTCTCACATACTGTGGTTGAATATGAGCTCCCACATTCTGTGGTTATCAAGTTTTAGGCCTCACCAGGCCTTCTTGAATATGAGCCCCCACATTCTGTGGTTATCAGGTCAGAGGCCTCACCAGGCCTTCCTGGATGAGAGCTTCCACATATTTTGGTTGAATATGAGCTCCCACTTACTGTGGGTATCAAGTTATAGGCCTCACCAGGCCTTCTTGAATATGAGCTCCCACATATTGGAGTTATCAGGTCATAGGCCTCACTAGGCCTTCCTGAGTATAGCTCTCACTTACTGTGGTTGAATGTGAGCTCCCACATTCTGTGGTTATCAAGTTTTAGGCCTCACCAGGCCTTCTTGAATAGGAGCTCCCACATTCTGTGGTTATCAGGTTAGAGGCCTCACCAGGCCTTCCTGAATGAGTTTCCACATATTTTGGCTGAATATGAGCTCCCACTTACTGTGAGTATCAAGTTATAGGCCTCACCAGGCCTTCTTGAATATCAGCTCCCACATACTGTGGTTATCAGGTCATAGGCCTCACTAGGCCTTCCTGAGTATAGCTCTCACTTACTGTGGTTGAATATGAGCTCCCACATTCTGTGGTTATCAAGTTTTAGGCCTCACCAGGCCTTCTTGAATAGGAGCTCCCACATATTGTGGTTATCAGGTTGAGGCCTCTCCAGGCCATCCTATGAGCTCCCACGTGCTGTGGTCGTTAGGTCACAGGCCTCACCGGCCTTCCTGAGTTTTAACCTCCCACAATTAGTGGTCACCAGGCTTTAGGCCTCTGCGGCCTTCCTGGTTATGAGTTCTTTCATGTCAGCAGGCCTCTCCAGGCCTTACTGAATGAGAACTCCCACGTATTGTGTCTATCAGGTTGCAGGCTTCTTCTGGCTTTCCTGATTATAGGTTCCCATGTACGGTGGTTCCCTGGTTACAGGCCTCACCAGGCCTTCCTGGGTTTGAGCTTTTACATGTCAGGTTACAGGCCTCATCCGGCCTTCCCGAATGTGGGCTCACACATTCTGTGTTTTTAAAGTGATGAAGTACGGGCAACCTTTACTTCATTCCTTTTTGGTACATACGTTCCGTACGTTTTTGTCCATGCTTTTGGTAAGTCACACGACTTATGTCTTGTGTACTTTCTAAATCCGTTTTCTTTGGTAAGGGTCATGCGCGTATCGCTTCTGTCCCTTCCTATGTGGATCAGACCCTGGGTTTACCTCGGGTCCCACTCTAGATGCGTCCTGTCGTCACTTTATTACGACAGACGCCTTTCTCTAGTTAACTTTCACATTCTGATGAGCTCCCACACATTGTGGTCACCGTGTTACAGGCCTCACCGGCCTTCTCGAGTATGAGCTCCCACATGCTGTGGTTGCCAGGTTAGAGGCCTTATCAGGCCTTCTTGGGTTCAGAATGACTAAGTACATGCACTTTCTTTCATGTACTTTCTATTTTTTATGGTAAGGGTGTGCGCTATAAGCTTTATTCCCTTTCTAAAGTGAGCTCCCACATCCTGTGGTCGCCAGGTTAGAGGCCTCACCGGCCTTCCTGATATGAGCTCCCACATGATGTGGTCGCCGGGCTAGAGGCCTAACCGGCCTTCCTGATAGGAGCTCCCACATGCTGTGGTGACCAGGTTAGAGGCCTCCCCGGCCTTCCTGATAGGAGTTTCCACATGCTGTGGTTATGATTGAGCTCCCACATAGTGTGGTTAGCAGGTCAGAGGCCTCACAAGGCCTTCCTGAATATGAGTTCCCACATACTGTGGTTGTATTTGAGCTCCCACATGCTGTGGTTGGCAGGTCACAGGCCTCACACAGGCCTTCCTGTATTTGAGCTTCCATATATTATAAGCTCCCCCATGTTGTGGTCGCCAGGTTAGAGGTCCTACTAGGCCTTCCTGGGGGTAGCTCCTTTTTAGGCCCTCTCAGGCCTCCTCAGTGTTTTGGAAACACAAACACTGGGTAGATCCATGGATCGAGTAGAGAGACTCTATGCTGAGTCATACTCTCCAGGGTTTCCCGTCTCTGAGATCCGGGCCGAGTGGTTCACTGCCTGTTTTGCAGTCCCTCGGGTTGGATGCCTTCTTTAGGCAAGTGTCCAGAGGCTCTGTCTTCAGACAGACAGGAAGTGGCCAGACTCTAGTGTCTTATGTAGTGACACCAGGTCAGGCCTGCCTGGTGGTATTTCAGGTGGCACGCTCCCCTGAATAGTGACTGGCTGGGAGTCCCCTGGGCCCCCTAGCCACACTCCCTAGAAGGGACCCCTTCTTTTGGAAGCTGTGGTCCTAAGCCTTTGAGCTGGCCCAGATATACCCCCCATTAACTATGTTCTGGCGGTTTCTTGGTTCATTAGCTTGGGTTATGACCGGTAGGGAGTGCTGTCACTGACAGCCCGATGTGACCTAAGGGTGAGTGGTTCCAGTGTTTTCTGAATTACTGGTTCGGACAGTTGTCACTGCCTTTGGGCATGCACTCCCCTCAGCATGGTGGCGTTGGTATATCGTTCCCCATAGCGTCATTCTGACGTAGTGTAGAGTTCCCTTTCGAAAGGGAACGTCTCAGGTTACGACTGTAACCTATGTTCCCTGAGAACAGGGAACGAGACACTACGTCTTCCTGCCATGCCTCGGGGCCTGCCTGCAACAGTCCCTTCAGACGATAGGATGTTGTCATGTATGCAAGGCTTCCCTTTATACATCCAGGTTGCGCGTTAATCAATCAAGCTGATGATTCACGGGCTGTCGCCGGTCAACATAATTGACGTGAGTTGATATTTATTTCAGACACCTGTCACGCCTGAGGCGTTCCCCATAGCGTCATTCTGACGTAGTGTCTCGTTCCCTGTTCTCAGGGAACATAGGTTACAGTCGTAACCTGAGACGTTTTGCTTTTTGACAAATAAAGAAAAACTAACATGATGCTATTTCTGCCTTCTCTCTGTCAGTAAACTCCCATTTGAAACGCGTTCGAAAATGATCTATAACTCCGCGAAAATTCAGTCAAACAGGGAAACAGACCCACGGGCATAAAGCTTGAGATCGCAGCTTTTAAATGAAGTAATTTATATAAAAAACAAATATTATCAGCTTCTGTAATCTGTATAAAAAGAGAGCGACTCCAGTCGAGCTCATTACGAGATGATTCACAGTAATTTGACCACGCCCCGGAGAGCGCGTGCTATTCAAACGCAAATTCTGAGAACCATTTCAGTCTGTGAAACGCCCACATCAACTGTAAACAAAGAGGCATAATATAGCCTACCTTATGGAGAAAATTTTCCGTGCTGATATGAGGAGCAGATCCCGCTGAGGAGTGAGGTAGGCTAAGTTATCCTTTCTCAAGTGTTAATGTGGAATAACGTTATGGAATAACGTTAGTGTAGGCCTATGTAAACAAAAAGATGAATCGCGTTTCTATAATATGAATCGCGTTTCTGTGAGATGAATGAAGGGTACATATTTGTAAAGACTGTTTAGCCTAAATATGAATCGCGTTTCTGTGAGATGAATGAAGGGTACATATTTGTAAAGACTGTTTACCCTAAATATGAATCGCGTTTCTGTGAGATGAATGAAGGGTACATATTTGTAAAGACTGTTTAGCCTAAATATGAATCGCGTTTCTGTGAGATGAATGAAGGGTACATATTTGTAAAGACTGTTTAGCCTAAATATGAATCGCGTTTCTGTGAGATGAATGAAGGGTACATATTTGTAAAGACTGTTTAGCCTAAATATGAATCGCGTTTCTGTGAGATGAATGAAGGGTACATATTTGTAAAGACTGTTTAGCCTAAATATGAATCGCGCGTCTGTGTGTGAATAAACTGCTTTGCTAGAGCCTACTGAGATGAGTAAAAATCGACTGAAATATGTTGAAATAAAATTTTTTGTATAAGCAACGTATTAAACTGCAAATTAACATTTATAGGCTATGCCCTAATATTTCATAAAAACAACGTTACAGTCAGGCGAAGTATGAAAGACAATATTTTGTTGACTAGATTTGGGTACAGTTTTTACTGTAGAATATACTGTCACATCAAATAAGCTTTTCTGCTCATATATATAAAATACTATTTTGTCAAAAATAAAGTCATAGACTAAGATGTTCCAATGTTGGCTATATTCAAACTAATGAATACATATGATAAAATGTAGGCCTATAATCTTTTTTTTTTTTTTTACAAAGAAAGAGTACTTTTTTTGCAGAAATATTGCTGAAATTGTAATTATTGTTGTAATTGTAACCTTTTTAATAAAATAGCAAAACATATTTACAAGATAGATGTAAGCAAAATCTTAAATGGTCAATATAAGTCTTCTTCTAAATATATAGGCTATTTTGTCCTTGCATTGTGGCTCAGTCAGTGTCACACCTGAATGAATGGCTAATTATGCAGAGTCATTATGCAGAGTGGGTGGGACTGGGTAATCTAAGGTGTAAACTACTCCTCCCCCTCGCATATTGGCTTTCCAAGCAAAACCTGTTTTACACCATTTAAATCAATGTATTTTTTTTGTGAACGATAAAGCAAGACTATTTTAACATAATTTTGAAGCTAGAACTCGAAGAGAAAACATCCATTAGTCAAAAGTCTTGTGGGCACATATTTTGTACGAGTTTTGTGGTCTTATTTCAGCAACTTTCATTTTTATTTTTTTAAATAACCACGCATAAACATTATTCTCTCAAAAATACAAACATCTACATACATGTTGCTCGCATATTATGGTAGGCCTGTTTGTGCTATATAGAGTGAATTTACACCTTTGCCATTAACATGTTTATAAATAACTGAAAAAAGCACAAATGTCAGAGCATGTCAGAACATCTCAAGGGCCCCAAAAACAGCTTGGTCCCCAGAGGGTTAATAAATTATTTTCACCAATGATAATTTATTACCACCGATCTGACATTATGAATTGTGATTTTAAAAACATTGTGGGTTAAATTATTTTTGACACACACAGACATCAAGAATTCGCATATTAATCTCAACAATGGTGACATGCTTTATGCAGAAATGCATGCTGGGAGCCACCATATTATACAACAAATGGCTGCCAGAATGCATTGCAGCATTAAGCATGTCACCATTGTTGAGATTCATAAGATGATTCTTGAAGTTTTCTCGCAATGTAATTAGAAATTAAAATTAAAATTCAGAATCTTTGATCTTTGGCAAAAAAAAATATTGGTGGTAAAAATCTATTAATAACCTGAAGTGACCTCTTTTGACCTCCTTAGTGACCTCTTTTGGTCAGTGATGACATTTGTGAAACATTTTTCTATATGATGATGAAATGTATATCACTTAATAATCTTTGTTTGTGGTTTCTTTTGCAACAAATTATGTGGTTTGGTAAACACTGTTACAAAGACAACAATTAACATACAAAAATTTAAAGAGTCAAACTGCCCAACTAAAGGAAACACTTATCACCATAATGGTGACCAAACATTTTCAATATAACATCAACATTTAAATCTCTGTTAATTCTTAAAAAGATATTCTGTAGATGATTGACAAAAATAAGGTCAAACTGGTTTGTAATAACAGAGATTTCATGTCTTCTCAGTTGATTTCATCTAAGGCTGTGTCTGTATGCCAGTTGTAGTTCTTTTGTTTCTCTTTTCTTCAGTGATTCTGCTTGTTATCATCAGGTGTCTTCAATAATCGAACAATCATCACTCAATTAATCACTTAATTGTCTAATTAACTCAACACTGCTTCAGTGTTACTTTTAACACCCTGCTGGTGGTTCCCATATGAACAACGATCAGTGTTAATTTAACACTGGAGAATTTACTTATTTATCAACTTGTAAACTGTGTGCTAAAACTTTTTAACATGTAAATTTAGTTGATGTTGTGTTTTTTGTATGTTGTGATCAGATCTGTGCCATCCTCTACATCCCAATATCAGACCCATATTATGCAGGTCACAACTGAAGCAGCCCTGCAGACACACACACTGGAGACTAGAGACCTGCAGAGAGTGAAAGACCATCACAAAACCAGCATGAAGATCAAGTTTGAGAAATTATTTGAGGGAATGAAATTACAGGGTGATGAAACCCTCCTGAACAGGATCTACACACAGCTCTGCATCATAAAGGGAGAGAGAGAAGGAGTGAATAAAGAACATGAGATTTTACAGATGGAGAAAACAGCCAGAACACAACACTCACAAGACACTCCAATTGACTGCAATGACATCTTTAAAGCCTCACCTGAACTAGGATGTGAGGAGAAAGACCAAATCAAGACTGTTCTTACTAAAGGCATCGCTGGAATCGGGAAAACTGTCTCTGTGCAGAAGTTCATTCTGGACTGGGCCGAGGGAAAAGCCAATCAGGATGTAGATTTCATGTTTGTGCTTCCATTTCGAGAGCTAAACTTAATCCGAGATCATCAGTATAGTCTTCACAGACTTCTGCAGGACTTTCACCCTGAACTTCAAGATCTGGACTCGAGGATTTACGAGCAGTGTAAAGTTGTGTTCATCTTTGATGGTCTGGATGAAAGCAGAATCACACTGATGTTTTCAGACACTCAGAAAGTTTCTGATGTGACTGAGACTTCATCAGTGGGTGTGTTGATGTCAAACCTCATGAAAGGAGAGCTGCTTCCCTCTGCTCTCATCTGGATCACCTCCAGACCAGCAGCAGCAGCCAATCAAATCCCCCCCAATTACATCAACCTTCTGACAGAAATTCAGGGGTTTAATGAGCCTCAGAAGGAGGAATATTTCGGGAAGAGAATCAGTGATGAGCATCAAGCCAGCAGAATCATCTCACACATCAGAAGAGCAAGAAGCGTCAACATCATGTGCCACATACCCGTCTTCTGCTGGATCTCGTCCACTGTGCTTCAAAAGCTCCTGGAAGAAGATCTGAGTGCAGAAATCCCTCAAACTCTGACTGAAATGTACATCCACTTCCTGCTGATTCAGATCAACATGAGGAATCAGAAGTATGAAAAGAAAGATCCAGAGAAACTCCTTAAGTCCAACAGAGAAGTGATTGTGAAACTTGCTGAAGTGGCTTTCAAACAGCTGATGAAGGGCAATGTGATGTTTTATGAGGAGGACCTGAGAGAGAGCGGCATAGACATCACTGACGCCTCAGTGTATTCTGGGATTTGCACTGAGATCTTTAAGGAGGAATCTGTGATTAATCAGAAGAAAGTCTACAGCTTCATTCACCTGAGCATCCAGGAGTTTCTCGCTGCATTCTATGCATTTTATCATTATGCAATCAAAATTTTTGACACGTTGCAGTTTTGTGATGTGATGCATATCCTGCAAAGGGATGCAACAGATAAAGCTCTTGAGAGTAAGAATGGACACCTGGATCTTTTCCTGCGGTTCCTGCTGGGCCTCTCACTGGAGTCCAATCAGAGACTCTTAGATTATCTACTGACACACACAGAGAACAACTCAGAGAGCATCAAGAGAACCACACAGTACATTAAAGAGAAGATCAAAGATGGACATGCACTCTCCGCTGAAAGATCCATCAATCTGTTCCTCTGTCTGCTGGAAGTCAAAGATCAGACTCTGTCCAGAGAGATTCAGGAGTTTGTGAAATCAGACAAACATTCAGAGGAGAAACTCTCTCCTGCTCACTGCTCAACAATTGCCTACGTGCTTCAGATGTCAGAGGAGGTGCTGGATGAGCTGGACCTCAAGAAATACAACACATCAGATGAGGGTAGAAGAAGACTGATACCAGCTGTGATCAACTGCACTAAAGCTTTGTGCGTGTTTAATTTTGTCCTAATATCTTAAATTGTGTCTTAACCATTTCATTTAAATGTATTATACAAATAAATAATGATATAATGGAAATACAGTTGAAGAATAAGGTTAAGAATTTAATTTTGTTTGAATTTGTTTGAATCTTTTTTCAGTCTTGCTGGCTGTAATCTCACTGGTCAGTCCTTTGAAATTATATCATCAGCTCTACAATCTTCAAACTCCGTCCTCAGAGAGCTGGATCTGAGTAACAATGACCTGCAGGATTCAGGAGTGAAACTGCTCTCTGATGGACTAAAGAGTGCAAACTGTCAGCTGGAGATACTGAGGTGTGTTAGAGCATATAACGGATAATCTACAGTCAGCCGGTCATAATGTTGATGTGTGTTTGTTAATGATCTGACTGTGTGTGTGTCTGTAGGTTGTCTGGCTGTATGGTGACACAGGAAGGCTGTGGTTATGTGTCTTCAGCTCTGAGTTCAAACCCCTCACACCTGAGAGAGCTGGACCTGAGCTACAATCACCCAGGAGAATCAGGAGTCAAGCTGCTTAACGACAAACTGGAGGATCCAAACTGCTCTCTGCAGTTTCTCAAGTATGTTTAAATGTTGCGTCTCATATGTGTGCCTAAATTTAATTAGGGGTCACCTAAGAGGGATCTTTTGTTAAGAAATAATATTTTTATGGTCATTATTTTTAACTGGCTTTATCTGATGTAATACAGCAGAATCCACAAATCTCACATAAGAGAAAAAAATTGTATATCAAATTTTGAGGGTGTAAGCATAGAGGACTGTTGCTTTAATACTAAATTAGCTTTAAGAAAAACCAAATTGTTACAACCCATATATTTTTTAATTCCTACTAGGATTCGAGAGAGCCTAGTGTTAAAGGGTAACACCTTGATATAACAATTTGCAGCACTTATTTAAAACTTTTGTTGTGGTCTTTTTTGTTTGATTGCAATGTTTTGTTGTCTGTGCTGACCTGCATATATGATTCACTCTGTGTTATCCTGTCTTTGGTCTGGAGCACACTGGTGTGTGCTGCAGTGGTTCACGTGACACAGATGCAAAATCAGGGGCTGTATTCACAAAACAATCTTAAGGCTAATTGTTTCTCTTAAGCAACTCTTAAAAATTAGGGACATGTTGCTCCTAATATTAGGACTAATATATTTTTTTTGTCTTGAAGGAATTCACATAGCATTTAATGTTAAAATTACTGTAGCTCTTAAACCCAGTACAGCTTAAAGGGGACCTATTATACAAATTTTTAAGATATGTAAAATATTGCCGATTTTCTTTGGCCCGATATTTGGAGCCGATACTGCTTTTGCTCACTCAATTTACATCATAAAAATGACACAATGATGATAACAAATGTTACAAGTCTCAATTTAAAAAAGGAACATTTATTGAACTTAAAAAAAATAATATTTGACAAATATTAAAAACATGTGAGGTAGAACAAGTAAAAAAAAAAGGAAAAAGTTCAGTGCTGAAAATACTGAAAATAAATATTTAAGCATAATTCAAATTCTGAAAATAAATATTTAAGCATAAATAAAATAATTACACTATTGCACAGTAGCAAGCAAGCAGCATACAAAAGTACAAACTTTACTATACTTAATTTTAAAAGTAACCAACTATTTACAACCTAGTCCATTTTATACAAAACAAAAACGATTTTAAAACAAATAGATTCTCGGTTTATTATGAATTAGGGACTGTTCACATATCGCATCTAAAAACGTGTGGAAAGCACGGCCGCGCCGCTTTCTCCTTTCTACCCTTTCCACAAGCGCTTGTGCTCCTGTGGCGTCTGTCGTTGCTATGGAACCATGAACTGCGATCTCCATGACGAGGAAGTAAGGATTAATTTATTTCTAGCCCTTTACGAATGCATATATTTATGGAGATGAGAAATAAAAACCCGCCCTGTCCAGCTATGATCAGCTGTTCGGCCGAGCTTTCGATGTTGTCATGGAAAGGTCAGTTGTTTTTTGTCACATGACACATGTTTTGGTTTTATCTCACCACGGCATAGGAGCGCCTGGACAAACGAGCGCGCTGCATCGCATGCGTGTCGCAACCGCGTCGCTTCTTTTACGAGCACACGTCCAAACCTCAGCCAGGTGGTCGCTGAATAAAACTCCCACAAATATCACGGAATCACGTCGGCATTATTTAATCCTATGAACAGTGTTCGTAACAGCTGCCGTATGCATATGGATAGCCTCAAACTTAGCTATTTGCAGCTCCCTAAATACAATGATAAGCAGTTTTATAGATGAGGCATTCGCGTTTTCCATTTGGACCCACAAACTTGCTTAGCTATAGTTGCACGAACATATAGAACAATGTGTTTCCACTTTTAAAGGGGTCATGACATGGTTTTTTCTTTTCTTTTATTGTGTTCCCTTAGGTGCAATTATAGTATTACTATAGTTTTTTGGACAAAAAACGTTTAAAATTGAGTGATTTATGACCTTTTCCCACCCTGTTTCTCATGCTCTGATTCAAACAGTCTGTTTTGGGGGTGTTTCCCCTTTAAGAGTTCAGTGTTAACACCCTCTGTTATGATTGGATAACGTCAGTGCCTATGCATCAATTGTTAACGCCCCCTTTTCAAAACGTGCGGATTTTGCGGAGCTGTGTTTACCGTTACCATAGTAACGGGTGATGCGTGCGAGGCGATGGCGATTGCAATGATGTTTGAGTCGGAATCAGAGGAAATGAACCATCAACACAACAAAGAATGCATCAGCCCATCCACATAGAAAGTGTGAAACTATTTTGTCAGTTTAACAGCCTACATCTTTTAATAGCCTACGGGGCATGAACATGACGGTCATAAAACAATAAGTAGGCTAAACTAAGTAAAAACACGGTGATTATTCATAATGAATTAAACTGCAATTAACGTTTTAAAAAAGTTTTAAGTTTTAAATAGCCTACATTACTTACAGTTTGCGTCGTTGTTGAGCCCAGAATAGTCCACACGGCCTTATCTTGTACAAAAGTTTTCTGGCAAAGCCAGCATCAAACTGCTTATAAACACATGCTTATTAACTCTGCCGTGACTGGGACGTCCGCAAAAAATAAACTGCATCCATTTTCCCCTGACGTCTATCTTTCAGCAGCGTATATTATTCAAACATGTTGTTTGTCCACAGCCAGGAACAGCACATCTGCGTGTCGTGACATCGCAATCTTCTTGTAAACAGACCCACTCACTGCACGTCGACTGAACACATGTGAAGCGCGTGACAGATGCGATGATGAAACGAGGTGTAGTTATCTTGCGCTTGAAGCGTAGTTGTCTACGCTGGAGGCGGTCATATGCAAACGACTGCTACGTCACTTCGTACCGTGACGTCACTTCATACCATGGATCCAGAACGAGCTGTATTTAGAGCTTGATTAAATAAATGATTCGTTTATAATGGGGAGGACGTCTTAAGCTATGAAACTTGCAGGACGTTTTAATGGTACAAAGACCTCTTATATGCCAAAAGATCAAGGCAAATTTGGTTTCTCATGTCATGACCCCTTTAAAGTGTATGGCAATATTTCAGCTAAGTCAAACAGTTAAAAGATGCCTTGAAAGTTTAAAACTTTAAAGTTTAGTTTAGTTTACCGTTGTCTTGAAGAGGCTTCCAGCACTCTGCTAGTGTGGGAGGGGCAGTGCATGGGCTGCACGTGAACTGCAGCGTCTCCAGCAACACAGAGCTGCCTGCGGACGCCTGTCTGTAAATAATGCCGGGAAAAAACTATCGGCGAATGCAGCAGATGCCGATGTGGCCGATGCCGATACACGTAAAACCCGCAAATATCGGCCTGATTTATCGGCCCACCGATATATCGGTCGATCACTAGTTACAAACATACTGAGATCAAAATTATCCAGACAGGGTAAAATACAAACAACCAGGCAGACGACAAGAACACAGGATCCGGGACAAGAATACAGGCGCTCAGACACACAGTGGTAGTGATGGGACGGTTGATACCGGGGCTCCGGCGCTCTGACACAGTTTTCAAAGCACTATTGTATCGCACATTGTACCGATGCTTGTATCAAAATGACAGTACCACGTGACTGATGACGTTTGAAGCTTCGAACGTCGTGCAGTGTCGAAAGGTCGGAACAGCTGGTTTGAAAAAAAAATTGAGCTTTGCGAGAATCGCAACCTCATCTGATGCATAAAAAGTGAAATGATTATGGAGGAGGCGTTATTTAAACGATTTAAAGGAGACATATCATGCTTTTAAATTGTTCCTTTTTACATATAAATCATACATTTGTAGTCTATATAAAGCGGAACTGCAATGCTTGGGTCTGAATTCTTCATTATTATAGCTCCACAGGCCCCTTTTCTACCCCTTTTCTGATGTGCATCTGAGAGCAACTCGTTTTGGTGCGGTCTCTTTAAATACAATTGAGACACTTCATACCCCGCCCGCTCTCCAGGTTGCAGAGGTTCAACTCCACCCTGTTCGGCCATTTTTGTAGTTTGATAGCAGAGATACGATTATCTAGCGGCTGCGGCACAGAAACTTTTTATTCACACGTTATTGACAAAATGTCAACAACGGAAGACTTGTCCAGCCAGCCTTACATGTTCGAGCCAGAGTCGGAGCCGGAGCGAGATGAAAATGAAGACGACGAACATGTAGAACAACGTCTTCATATGGATGTATCGCACTGGTGTGTACTGTATTTACACATGAAACTTTGGTCTTCCGACCTTTTACCACCGTGTCGATTTATTTGGATTAATATGTGCGAGGGAGAGAGAGCAAGACAGCGTCTAGTTTGGAGACGGTGATGTCTTGTTTACACTTTCGCCTGGCTCTGAAGAGAGAGAGAGTGAGCGCGCGCGACCGGCTCTCTCTCTCTGCTCGTTCTTTCAGTTAAACATGCGCCCTTGTCACAAGCGCGGCAGTTTATCTACATTAGACGGTGTAATGAAGCGTGTGGGTTACTACATCCAACAACTGAACATTTTAACTTACCCTCTCGTAACTTCTGCATCCTTTAGCTTGGACTACAAAATTGCAGCGAGAAATAAAAATGGCGGATTGCTCGAAGTGTTGGGCCGGAAGTCAATGTCCTTATTTGGCAGTTCCGCTGCAAATACTGAGATGTAATAGTTCAAAAAACGTCATAGATAACAGAAAAATCGGAACAGGTTGAAAAATATGACCAAAACAGAATATAAAGATATCAACGAAGCACCTGAAGAGAATAATTTCATATTTTCTGTACTTCTAAACACTCCAAATATACAACAAAATGCATTTAAGGGCTAAAAAAGTGCATTTGGCATGATATGTCCCATTTAAACCTGCACTTCCCTATTACATAATTTATATTTAATTTTTATTTTTATTTTAAAGCAGAACACCCAAAATATTTTTTCAATTAATATAATTATGATCACATAGCCTACTTGTATATTTTATATTATTGATCAATATGTTAATCCATTGACCAGGCTACACATGACAGGAGTTGTGGTCTAATTAATTTCTATGAGATTAGATAGAACTGTATTGATCCCAAACTTGTATGTCACGGACTTCTGAAGCTTTGTTTGGTCACATGCTTTTTCTGCTCTGCGATGATAAGTTAGATATGTTGGAGAAGACAAGTCTGACCACCAGATGTCACTAATGCGCATTGTGTTAAAAGCTTCAAGTAATAAACCTTTTTCTGCACAATTTGATGAAAGCCTCAAATGCTTCAGAAAGCTTTGGTTTCCCATCACTACACAGTGGTAACATTCTAGCATAACTACACAAAGAATGCACAGGAAGGCACCATAAGCCAGTGCAAACAAGGTAATAATACAGTACAAGTGTACTGAATGAAGACAGAATGAGTCCAGGCAAAGGATCGTGGGGAATGTAGTCCTTAACAGTGACACAGAGACAAAATGAGTGTCCTCTGGAAGAGCTCATATGCACTCCAGCTGGAGGATGTGACAATTTGGATTAAACTGCTTGATTCATTTGTATTACTTTTAGGGACAGCAATCTCTCAGGTCTAATTAACAATATCTAAATTTGTGTGTTGAAATAATCTGATGAGTCTGATGGGTTTGGAATGACATAAGGGAGAGTAAATTATATAAATAAACTCATATGTAAACTCTTATTAAAAGCCACAAAACTCACATTTTATTTGCAATTTTATGAATCTTCCCACATATCATGTAATTTTTGTTTGTTTGTTTTGTGTATGTTTTTGTCTCTGTATAGTTTGGACCATGGTGGATATATCAGGATCGCACCAGGACTGGCAAAATGTAGGTCCTACACACACACACACACACACACACACACACACACACACACACACACACACACACACACACACACAGGTAGGGCTGGGTAAAAATGATAAATTCCTTGATTTAAATCGATTGTCATTTTGAAGAACCGTTATCATCAATTCTTAAATCCCAATAATCTGTCTCTCAGTCAATAGCCCTATTCGAACAGGAATAGTTTTAATAGGGTTGTTAGTGAATTTGTTTCACAGACGTAAAATTGTGAAAATTCCAGTGCAAATGACCTAGTGTTTTAGACTGCCCATTTAATACCAGTGTTAAGTAAGAGTAAGATACTTGTCTAGATTTCTCTGCTCAATTATTAATTTAAACAGCCACTGCTATAAACTCATTAAGTTTACTTAAATGTTTTTTTTTATAATAAATTAAAATCATATAAACAATTAATTATTTAAAAGACATATACGTGACGCACGCACAGGACATGACCTTTGTAACGGCCACATCTAGAAAACACACAGTCCCACCTCTGTAATATACACATAGATGTTAGTCCCGTCTAAATCAGTACATGAAATCTTCTGTACGATAGTACAGATGATAAACGCTGTTTAGAAAACTAGCCCTGTCCGAATAGGGCTTCAGCTGTTTTCAGTTGATGAATGAACAAAACTTTGTAGCTTTTTCCTGTGTAACTTCTTTAATGATACAACATCTCTGCTTTTTAAATTCTGTCATTTTAATTAGGAAATTCAAATCAATAAATACTGTTTCGGTGCTCTTTAATGTGGTGCGTCAGATCACATAGCACCTTCAGTTCAGGCGAAGCGCACGTGAAATGATCATCTCTTCCCCATTATTGCTAGTTAAAGCATATAATAAACATGAATAAACATCAGAAGATATACTGAAAGATATAGTGCAACTCAGGGCCGTAGCTAGAGGATTCGGGGGCCCCTGTAAAAATATTGATGTGGGCCCCCACCACCCTCCACCAATATCATATACTGTAAATAGATGAGCATGGAGGCCCACATATAACAGAAGATGGTGATGTTGTTGTGAAACCTTTATTTTAAAAGTTAAATGTTTACATAAAAATTACAACTAATAAAAACTAACAAAAAGCAAGAAATTGTTGAATAATAATAACATTTTTTTTTAAAAGTAACAGCAAAATAATGTTTTTTTTTTCCCCATCAGTCTGTTATAATTCATAAATCAAAAAGTGAACATTTAGAAATTGACAAGAATGCAGTCAAATTTAAAAAAATATTTTTTTAATAAAGATAATATGGATCTGGTAATATTATTAAATACATCGAATAAATGTATTCATCCAAGTGCAGTGTGTTGTATTGGTGTTTTCTTGATGTAATAAATACATCACCAGCCGGCAGGTCCGGTGCATAATGCAATGCTTCGTGACTCATGTACATTTTTTACCTCTATGTACAATAGTGTAAAAAGAGAAATTTTGACCACGTAATCATTCGGTGGATTGTGGTGCGCTGCGATAATGAAGAGTGACAGTACCCGGCAGGCTGGAGACGGTAGTTTTCTTATTCCCAGTGAAATAACAATACAACCTGTCTTTAAGAACATCTTTATCGATTTATGATTTAATTAATTGATTTAGAATCGAATTGTATCAAATTGAAATCATATCAGATTGCAAGCTTGTGAATTGAAATAAAATCTTGAAATTTGTGTCAATGCCCAGCCCTACACACTGGTATTCCCTTCATTATGAGGAAATGACATAGGTGTAGTGATGTTCATACTGTAACAACTGTATTTCTGTCATGACAGAGTGTTTGGTATGGTAATGGATATGACAATGTTAATATGTTTGGCCTTAGAGGAATAGATCTGCTACACTGCTTCTGCTGTAGAGCATGTACAGAGACTTGCTATTGCCAATACATACACAACACACTGCTGTGAGCAAGTAGACACGCTGGTGCTGTACAATACAGCATACATGAAATAAACCATAGCAGATCTACACAGGTGGAGCTGGGGAAGGTGGGGGGTTTCTGAAAGCTACAGCAAATGCTGACCAAGTATATGAAGGTTGAGCAGCGAGCTCATTGGCTACTGATACAGCAGGGACCAATCAGCTGTGCCCTACAGAGAATGATGTGATTACAAGCATGATGTGATTACTGTGCCATCTAGAGTTTCATGATAGAACTTTGTATATTCTATCCCTTACACTAACCTTACCCCTAAAAATATCCTCATATATAATTTCCTCATGGGGACCAAAAAATGTCAAAAAGTACAGTTATTATCTACACTATGGAGACATTTGGTCCTCATAACGTAGGGTTTACCGAGTACACACACATATAAACACACACACACCTGTGCATATTTAACAATGTCAAAGATGTGCTGATCTCTCTTGTTGTGTTCAGATGCCTGTGATCTCACACTGGATATAAACACAGCACACACTCAGCTCATCCTGTCTGAGGACAACAGAAAGGCAACATGTGTGAAAGAGCAGCAGCTGTATCCTGATCATCCAGACAGATTTGAGTTCCAGGAGCATGTTCTGTGTAAAGAGAGTCTGACTGGACGCTGTTACTGGGAGGTTGAATGGAGTGGCCCGGGTCATGTAGCAGTGGCATATAAAGGAATCGACAGGAAAAGTGGGACTGACTGTTGGTTTGGACTGAATGATAAGTCCTGGAGTATGTACTGTTCTGATATGAATTACACAGTCTGGTTCAATAATGAAAGCACTGAAGTATCTGGCCCTTCAGCCCGCTGTAATAGAGTAGGAGTGTATCTGGACTGTTCTGCCGGCACTCTGTCCTTCTACAGCGTCTCTGACACACACACACTCACACACATATACACATTCAACACCACATTCACTGAACCCCTCTATGCTGGATTTGGGGTTTATCCCAAATCTTCAGTGTCTCTGTGTCAGATTTAACAGCCTCCTGCGAGAAACCACAGAGACACATTTCCACCTCAGAGCAAAAAAACGAACAGGTAATTACGATTTCATGCAATTGTCTCACAATTGTGAAATCAATTAATAGTCACAATTGTCAGGAATAGAGCTGCAATTGTGAGCTATAGTCACAATGTATGAGGTTGCTTTGCAAAAAACAAGTCACATTGAGATATACAGTTACAGTTATGAGAAATAGCAATTCCGAGATTTAAAGTCACATTGTAAGATGTAAAGTCGCAATTACCACAACAAGGTAACTTCCACAAGTGCAAATAAGAGATGGCTCATTCAGGCTTTCTGTCATATTGCTAATGTTACCGATATAAAAATGATACTGTTAAATATATTAAGTAGGACGAACACAAAATTGTTCATATCTGCATATTTGGTATAGCTGTCTATTTATGAGGGTTTTCCCTTTAACTGAGTCATGATGTCTTATTTATTCATTTTTGTATGAGAGTTTACTCTTATTCTTCCCTTTCGTACCATAATTGCATGGGATAGGTAGAGTTCATTTGAGCTCTCAAGTCTTTTATATATATCCATCTTAAATCATGTTTATAATGCTATTTCAATTAAGTGTGTTATTATTTTTTGTATTAGTTTTGTTTATTTTATTTTTTATTTTTTATCCAATGGTGATAAGAGTACATTTACCCGAGACAGAACATGTAAGGGAGTTTCACCCATAGAGGATGCTTGTTTGTGTGTTTATATCAAGCTTTCTGTTTTATACAATTTTCTTGTGTAAAGCAATCTCTTTTGCTTCATTTGTTTTTTTGCCTTTTTGGACTCTTTTGCACCATGATTGCGTGGGAGAGACGGGACATTTAAGAGCGATTCATGTGTGTTTATCAGAAGTGAAAATAAAGATCCAGATGAACGAAAGCCTGTTGCCCCGTGTTTGAGTGTCCAATGTTACTCAATATCTACAGAACGCAGAAGTTGTGGTTTCATCTAACTGGTTTCATGAACACTTTCATGAATGTGATGATGTGGGGCTATTTTAATTCCAAAGGCCAAGGGAACTTTATCAGGATGCATAGTATCCTAAAATAAAAAATAAAAAAAAATACTTAAAAAAAAAAATCTGCCTGCCTCTATGGGAATTTAACATAGGGGTGTACTCACTTATGCACCATGTATTTTAAGGAAGAACATTTATTTATTTACGATACATTATTCATTCACAAAGAAAATTGGTGTCCTTAAAGGTTGGATTTTTCCAAATTTTTTAAATTAAGGCATTAAGTTCAATTTCCAAAATATTATTTTTTATTCCTCTTTTTAGTCAACTTTAGCATGGGTGTATTCACTTATGCATTGCACTGTATATATATATATATATATATATATATAATAGTGTATATATATATATATATATATATATATATAATTTTTTTTTTGTGTGTGTGTGTGTGTGTGTGTGTGTGAAGTCTATATTTTAAAGCATGTAAGCATAAAAGTTAATAATTTTTTTTTTTTTTTAATATTGGAGAAAATCATATTAGATTTTGTTTTGTAGCTACCTAAACATTTGGTCAGGTAACCTAAACAATTTACTTTCTTGTGCTAACGTTTTATTTGAGTGAAAACAAATGATCAATTACAGCTTTTATTTTTCCAATGAAAATAAATTCCAGTTATTGATGAGTATGACTGTCTTCATTAGGTTGCAGCAGTGAGAGTAACAGGTGAAAATGTTTCTAATGTAACAGTTGCACAATGTAACACTGGGTTACTAGTTTTCTTTACAGTTTGCACATGGGTTAATCACATTCACTGTCTGTCATGTTACATCTATAAAGTTTAGCAGTCATGGCCTAATGGATAGAGTCAGAGTCGTCAGAGAGTCTCTATACAATTCTTTAAAAAATATAAAATTGCATCAATTATTCTTGAACTACCAAATAATTTAAAGGGAGAAGGTTACATTAAACACATCCATTAGCTAATTTTTTATGTTAAATCCACTATTGTTTTATATATACTTGTTAAATAGTATATACAGCGTTAATGCAATTACATCAGAAGTAACTAATTAAATAAAAAAAAATAAGAGTAATCCCTTACTTTACTTTTTCAAGGGAAAGGTAATTAATTTACAGTAATTAATTCCTTATTAATGCATTACACCCAACATGTTTATTATTTATTATATTAATAATTATGTATAATGCACATAATATATATATATATAAGCTTATATATATATATAAGCATATATATATATATATATATATATATATATATATAAGCTTTAATATTAAGCTTTTAAACTGATTAATCGAACGTGTATTCTTTTGAGCTCTTATTTAAATTCAGTTGATTCACATGCATTGATATAGTCAGATATTTTCTTGCAGCTGCCATCTCAAACTCTCGCTGCAGCAGAAGTGTTTGTGATTGGCTGTTCGCTGCACGTGACACATTTTCAGGCGCACACACTCGAGTTAATCACAAAATCTGGATAATAAAACATGAGTTGACAGAGAACGTTTATCGATCCCGCTGAAGTTGACTTAGGTAAAGTTGGTTTTATATTCGCACATTCGCGGACTTCCGCGTTCAATAACCCGTGAACTAAACGCCGTTGCTACACAAAACACCTATCACATATAACTACAGATTAAACATCAGAAGCTACAACATGATTTTCCTCAAAACGATCTTTCCTTCTCACTGGACAAAATACATTGATCTCTATGCGCAGGCTGCTAAGAAGGGACCATCTGCAAAGTGCAAACCCGAAGGAAAACTCATTTTAAGAAGAAGATTTAAATATTAAAACAATGTTATTTGTGAAGTAACAATATTCAGCTCACAAGATATTGAACGCAGAAAACCGCACATATACGAAGCAAATATAAAAAGCAATAACCAAGTTGCAGACTTGATCATGTAAGACCTTCACTATGAACATAGTCAAGTTAAAAAAAAAAAAAATTGTTTCAGGTTTGATATTTGCTGTGTATTCACCTAGACTGCTTTAGTGTACTTTTGTGTAGGCTATTGTACATACAGTACGCAAAAATGTTTTATGTAAAAGTTACAATTATTCACCAAAGAGATTTTTTCATTTTCCAAAGGTTGTAGTATGTTCCTACTGACCAGACTGACTTACTAAAGGTGGAATTTTCACAGTATCTCCCTTACTGTACGTTCAGTATACAAATATTAATTAAAAAAAAATTACAGTAATTCCCCTAAAGTATTTTTCCTGTTCCAAAGCCTGTAGTGCTTTCTTATTGGCTTACACTATCCCACACTGACTTACTACAGGTGAAATTTTGACAATATCTCCCTTACTGTACATACTGAAAGGTTGGGGTCAGAATCCCCTGTTTCTTCAATTAAATTATATATATCCTTTTGAATGATTACTTTATTCTTATTAAAAATTCAACAATCAAGTATATCCTAATCATTTCTGTATTCATTTTCTTTTAGGTGCATTCCAGTGTGTGCCCTTGGGTTGTGTTCACATGCAAGGGGCCTTTTGATGATAATTGTCTTGGGATTGTCTTGGGACTCCTGGAAACTCCATCTGCATACATTTAGTGTTTTACAGCCAATTGGTCAAACACAAAATCTTGAACTGTCATTATTTCTGGAAGACCCCTTAGGACTTTCACATATAAAACTCTTCGTCTCTTTGTCCTCTTTTTCTGGACCTTTCCATCATGGCTGTATCTTCTGTATCTCGTCCTCAACACATAGATGGCAATGATGGCATTTTTCTCCTTTCTTTTGCAAAGCTCTTTCTAATACATTTTCAATTCCTCTCTACTCTGCCACCATCATCTGCTTAATAAATGCTTACAACCTTCAGTGTGGTATGCTTTTCTTTAAAAAATATTTTCATAATAAAAATATTTATAAAACAAGTTACAGTGTTTTCCTTAATAAACCAGCTTCATAATAAAAATCTTTATAAAACAAGTTCAGGTGTTTTTCTTAATAAACTATTTTCTCAATATATGGTTACAATGATTATTAATACACACTGTAAAAGAAAAGTTGACTGAACTTAAAATTCTAAGGCAACTTGCTGCACCGATTTTTTGAGTTGACTCAACTAATAGAGTTTACTCAACTGGAGATGTTATAGTCGAGTCAACTCAACTATAGAGATGTTTTAGTTGAGTCAACTCAAAAAAATCTGCAGCAAGTTGCCTTATAATTTTAAGTTAAGTCAACTTTTCTTTTTTTTACAGTGAACACTTTGTAAATAAATTGTTTAACAACTACTTATGGTACTTTTCATTATAAAACCACTTTTTTAATAGTTACAATTGTGGTTTACTATGACCCATAAATACTTCATATACAACAAGCCATGCTTACAATAGAATAATTGCATATTTCAAAACAATATCCACATATCTTCATCTGTCTTAGTTGACTTGTATAAGTTTGAGGGTCAATTTATACATAATTTCACCTTATTTTCATCAAGTGAACATCTCATGTGTATTTCTTTAGGGAGTGGAGTAAAGGGGCATATTATCGTTCCTGCTTTCCTGAAGTGAAATGTTTTATCAGCCTGTTTAGGTGGACTGCTCTTCTGATAATGAGCTCAGGCCTTCTTCAGCCTCAAAGAGAACTGTTGTTTGTCAGGCAGTGTTGTGTGTGTGTGTGTGTGTGTGTGTGTGTGTGTGTGTGTGTGTGTGTGTGTGTGTGTGTGTGTGTGTGTGTGTGTGTGCGTTTTTTATTCTTTGCAGGTTCAGAACTTTGTGATATACAACATTCTTGGACCCTGGAAGAAGGTCACCACGGACTTAAATCTCGGAAATGGACGACAAATATTCTGATTAACGGCGATATACCCACGTATCTATCAAAAATGTATTATTGTTTAGACTTTATGTTCTCTTAGCCAATCAGAAGTAAACAATTATGTAATGCATGTCCTTGAAAAAGGTATAATTGTGTGAGATTTGTTTGTAAGGTAGAGTTGGCTTGCGACCTTCTCGTGACTTTAACGCTGGCTCTACCAATTTAACTGCAAACTATTCTTCAGTAAAATTTTACTTATTTGATTGAATTTCACGACTCCTGGTCTTCTTTCATCATATCTGGTCCTGGGTCTTACAACTGTAATCCCCCCCCCCCAAACAGTACAATAATCAAATCATTTTTTCCTGTTCCAAAGGCTGTAGTGCTTTCCTTGTGACCACACTGACTTACTCCAGGTGGAATTTGGACAATAACTCCCTTGCTGTACAATTATCAAATATATCTATGTAATAAACATTATTACATGTGTTTATTACATATGTTTATGTAATAAACTGTAATTCACCTATAGTGTGTTTTTATATTTATATTCAATGGTTGTAGTACTTTCCTAGTGATCAGACTGACTTACTACAGGTGGAATGTTGACAGTAACTCCCTTACTGTACGTACAATAAACAAATACGTTTCCAAAAAAATTCCCCTAAACATTTTTTTCCTGTTTTAAAGGCTGTAGTGCTTTCCTAGTGATCAGACTGACATACTACAGGTGGAATTTTGACAATTCCTCTTTTACTGTACGTACAATAAACAAATAAGTTCAAGAAAAAATTACTGTAATTCCCCTAAACTATTTTTTCCTGTTTCAAAGGCTGTAGTGCTTTCCTAGTGACCTGACTGACTTACTCCAGGTGAAATTTGGACAAAAACTCCCTTACTGTACGTACAATAAACTAATACGTTTCCAAAAAAATTACTGTAATTCCCCTAAACTATTTTTTCCTGTTCCAAAGGCTGTAGTGCTATCCTAGTGATCAGACTGACTTACTACAGTTGGAATTTGGACAATACCTCTTTTACTGTACGTACAATAAACAAATACATTTAAGAAAAAATTACAGTAATTCCCCTCAAGTATTTTGTACTGTTCCAAAGGCTGTAGTGCTTTCCTAGTGATCAGACTGACATACTACAGGTGGAATTTTGACAATACCTCTTTTACTGTACGTACAATAAACAAATACATTTAAGAAAAAATTACAGTAATTCCCCTCAAGTATTTTGTACTGTTCCAAAGGCTGTAGTGCTTTCCTAGTGATCAGACTGACATACTCCAGGTGGAATTTTGACAATACCTCTTTTACTGTACGTACAATAAACAAATACATTTAAGAAAAAATTACTGTAATTCCCCTAAACTATTTTTCATGTTCCAAAGGCTGTAGTGCTTTCCTAGTGACCACACTGACTTACTACAGGTGGAATTTTGACAATACCTCCTTTACTGTACGTACAATAAACAAATAAGTCCAAAAAAAATTACTGTAATTCCCCTAAACAATTTTTTCCTGTTTCAAAGGCTGTAGTGCTTTCTTAGTGACCAGACTGACTTACTCCAGGTGGAATTTTGACAATACCTCCTTTACTGTACGTACAATAAACAAATAAGTTTAAGAAAAAAATACAGTAATTCCCCTAAAGTATTTTTTCCTGTTCTAAAGGCTGTAGTGCTATCCTAGTGACCACACTGACTTACTACAGGTGGAATTTTGACAATACCTCCTTTACTGTACGTACAATAAACAAATACATTTAAGAAAAAATTACAGTAATTCCCCTCAAGTATTTTGTACTGTTCCAAAGGCTGTAGTGCTTTCTTAGTGACCAGACTGACTTACTCCAGGTGGAATTTTGACAAAACCTCCTTTACTGTACGTACAATAAACAAATATGTTTAAGAAAAAATTACAGTAATTCCCCTAAAGTATTTTTTCCTGTTCCAAAGGCTGTAGTGCTATCCTAGTGACCACACTGACTTACTACAGGTGGAATTTTGACAATACCTCCTTTACTGTACGTACAATAAACAAATAAGTTTAAGAAAAAAATACAGTAATTCCCCTAAAGTATTTTTTCCTGTTCCAAAGGCTGTAGTGCTATCCTAGTGACCACACTGACTTACAACAGGTGGAATTTTGACAATACCTCCTTTACTGTACGTACAATAAACAAATACATTTAAGAAAAAATTACAGTAATTCCCTTAAAGTATTTTTTCCTGTTCCAAAGGCTGTAGTGTTTTCCTACAGAACAGGCTGACTTACTACAGGTGAAATTTGGACAATAACTCCCTTACTGTACGTACAATAAACTGATACGTTTCAAAAAAATTTACTGTAATTCCCCTAAACTATTTTTTCCTGTTTCAAAGGATGTAGTGCTTTCCTAGTGACCTGACTGACTTACTCCAGGTGAAATTTGGTCAATAACTCCCTTACTGTACGTACAATAAACAAATTAGTCCAAGAAAAAATTACTTTAATTCCCCTAAACAATTTTTTCCTGTTTCAAAGGCTGTAGTGCTTTCTTAGTGACCAGACTGACTTACTACAGGTGGAATTTTGACAATACCTCCTTTACTGTACGTACAATAAACAAATAAGTCCAAGAAAAAATTACTGTAATTCCCCTAAAGTATTTTTTCCTGTTTCAAAGGCTGTAGTGCTTTCTTAGTGACCAGACTGACTTACTCCAGGTGGAATTTTGACAAAACCTCCTTTACTGTACGTACAATAAACAAATAAGTTTAAGAAAAAAATACAGTAATCCCCCTAAAGTATTTTTTCCTGTTCCAAAGGCTGTAGTGCTTTCCTAGTGATCAGACTGACATACTACAGGTGGAATTTTGACAATACCTCTTTTACTGTACGTACAATAAACAAATACATTTAAGAAAAAAATACTGTAATTCTGCTTAAGTATTTTTTCATGTTCCAAAGGCTGTAGTGCTTTCCTAGTGACCACACTGACTTACTACAGGTGGAATTTTGACAATACCTCTTTTAAATACTAAATACCTCCTTTACTGTACAATTATCAAATATTTTTATGTAATAAACATTATTACATGTGTTTATTACACATGCTTATGTAATAAACTGTAATTCACCTATAGTGTTTTTTATATATATATATATTCCAAGGATTGTAGTGCTTTCCTAGTGACCACACCGACTTACTCCAGGTGAAATTTTGACAATACCTAATAATACTGTTTTACATAATATATATAATAACTGTAATTCACTAAAGGGGGTTTTGTTTGTTTAAGGTTGTAGTACATTAATAGGGGCTACATTATTATTAACAGTAGTGACTGAACCTGTACGCATTGGTGCAGCAAATCTGACAGATAATGAACAGCAAGATCATGGAGGCATTCAAGATACTGTACAGTGCACTGTTTTATTTCTATTATCTTTCTAATTGTTCCACTGAGATTATACATAAAAGTTGTAATTAATTCCTTGTGGTTAGAGTAAAATTTCAATATCACCTCTTTAAAATGTTGCTGTTGTTGATCCTCTCTTGGTTTAAGTTGTTCTTATATTATCATAAACCCTTTAACTGATTGTTTTGTCAAGTACTTTTTACTTTACTATATTATTTTCTTTTAGTGAAGTGACGTAAAAGTTTAAGTAAAACAAATGTGTGTGTTTGAATACAATTTCTTCAAATGTTTCCAGTCAGGACTACTTTGGGTAAACAAAAATATTTAAGCAATTGAACATTTTATTCAATATTTATTCATTGCATTATGTAATTGGTTAACATACATAACTATTACTGTTAGTGGTTTGTTACATAATTAATCCTTGTCATGTTTACTAACTTGAACAGTGCCAAAGATGGTACACTGTAAAAAAAAATCCTAATTTTACAGAAAATAACTGTGATTTTTTTACGATCATTTTCTTTCATTTTAAATTGTACTCAAAACACTGTAAAATTACAAAAAATATCTGTAAAATAAAAATTCAGCTGTTATTTTAGGTATTGTGACATTAATGACAAATTACAGTAATTCACATTTTTTATACAGAACATTTGTTGTATTTTTCATACAGTATTTTTTCTGTTTTCTTAAATTACATAAAAATGTATGTAAAATTACAAATATAATCTGTAATTTAACAGAAAGAAAACAGTTAAATGATAAAATGGTCAAATGACTGTCAGCTCCCCAAAAAACTGTAAAACATCCTAAATTAAATAAACTGAAAAACACTGTTATTTTACAGGTATTTCCTGAATAATCAAGATCAAAAACCTTCATTGTAAAAAAAATCGTAAAAAAAGGGTCAAATGACTGGCAGCTGCGGCTGCCAAACAAAAACCTTAAAATTAAAGCCAAATATGGTAATTTAAATAAACCGAAAAAGCACTGTTATTTCACAGGTATTTCCTGCATTATTATAATCAAATACCTTCATTGTAAAAAAATCTTAAAAAAGGGTCAAATGACTGGCAGCTGCGGCTGCCAAACAAAAACCCTAAAATTAAAGTAAAATATGCTAATTAAATTATCAATAAAATTAAATAAATTGTAAAAAACTTTAAAATTAATTTGATGTCACCATGATTGAGATTAGTGTCTGCTTTAGTTGGGCTCATGACTTCAGTTTTTAACTTATGTATTTCTTTGGCTGTTTTAACTGTGTATTTCATGCACATTTGTTATAGCAATAAATGCTGGAGAAAATTTCAGATGATTTTGATTATTTCCTTGATGATGTCATCATATGATGGCTTGATTCTCTGATATGACAGCCAAAAATATGAATATATTAGCTTAGATTACATGTAGATGGAATTTAGCTTTATACAAAGTCTATAATGTCATAATTTCTCACATGCATATAATTTTTAAAAATCGTAATAAATCAGGAAATAGCTGTAAAATAAGTGTTTTTCTGTAAAACATTTAAGGAAAATTTCTGTAAAAGTTTTTTGCACTTCTAAAATCGGATATTTTACTTTATTTTTACGGTTTTTGTTTGACAGCCGCAGCTGACAGCTTTAAAATAAATTTGATATCACCATTATTGAGATCAGTGTCTGCTTTAGTTGGGCTCATGACCCGTGAGTTTTTAACATTAGTTTTCTCTGGCTGCTTTAACTGTGTATTTAATACACCTTTGTTATAGCAATAAATGCAGGAGAAATACCAGATGATCTTGGTCATTCATCAGTGATGTTACAGTCATCGTGATGATCTGATTCACTGTTATGACAGCCAAATTTCTGAATATATTAGTTTAGATTACATAATATGTAGATTGAATTTAGCTGTATACAAAGTCTATAATGATTTTTATTATATTTTACATTATTATCTATAATGATAATTTCTCACATGATCCTTGGCAACAATATTGTAATAATCTGAAATTTAAAAAGATATGTATTATATGGAAAAAGTTTTGAGCTGGTTAATTATTTTTTATTTTTTTGTAGTATAGACATCAAGAATCAACATATGAATCTCAACAATGGTGACAACCAACAAAGCCTTTTTGTGACTTTATAGTAGTTCAGATTTTTTTTTCGTTGTCACCATTGTTGAGATTCATACGCTGATTATTGATGTCTGAGTGAGTCTATATAATCCTGCCAAAACATTTTCTGTATAATGACATTATAAAATCTGAGTATCACAAAACTGCAGGATCTTATATAGCAGTTTTATCATGCAAAAAATAACAACAAATATTTAATTACTTAATCAGATATTACACTTCAGGTGGTATCAATGAAGCAGGACACTACATGATGACTATTATCACTAAAAAGAGACCAACATCATCTGATCTGAGTTTCTCTTGGATTCCTACCATAACAATTATGCATCAAAGACACACAGTTAAAGCAGCCAGAGAAAATTTTAAGTTAATCACTAAAAGGTCAAAAGCCCAACTAAAACAAACACTAATCTCCATCATGGTGACATCAAACTTTATTCTTTTCGATAAAACTTCAACTTCTAAACCTCTGTTAATGCTCAATAAGAATGTTAGTATGAAAGAAATAAAGTCTGGATTGTAATAAGTGAAGATGCTGAGATCCTGAGAGATCTGGTAGTGTTTAATGTTCTGTTGGGGTTTAAAGTGTTTCTGTATGGTGTGTTTTGTGTGTCACCATTGTGTTGAAGAGTAGAGCCTGAGCTTTAGTCCAGGATGAGCACAGAAACACTGATGAAATGCTGCATGTTGCTTTATTTAACAGACAGTAACTGTGTAGTTGCTGATGCAGTGACGTATAGTCACAGCAAATCATGCATATAATTAACTGCATGTTTTTCAGTAAAAAAAATCTGAAAAAATGTGAATTAACTGTGTGTTTCTGTTAAAAAAGATTAATGAAGATTTCTGTAAAAGTATTTTCCACTTATTTAAATTAGGATATTTTACATTAATTTTACGGTTTTTGTATGGCAGCCATTGCTGACAGTCATTTGACTGTTTTTTATGGGATTTTTTTTACAATGAAGGTGTTTGATTGTAATAATTCAGGAAATAGCTGTAAAAAAACACTGTTTTTCCGTAAAACATTTAAGGAAAATTTCTGTAAAAGTTTTTTGCACTTAATTTAAATTAGGATATTTTACTTTATTTTTACGGTTTTTGTTTGGCAGCCGTAGCTGACAGTCAATGACCGTTTTTTTTACGATTTTATTTTTTACAGTGTAGAAAAGCAGATGGATGTAGTGACACCTGTTAAAGAAGTCCATATTTCATCTCTGGAAGCCAGGCTAAATGAGCAAGCACTGTCACTGCATTCCGGGCATGGGACAGACCCTTACGTTACACCTCAGATATCAAATACAGACTTATATTTAAATGATACATGAAATAACATTTTCGATAATCACACTGATAATTTATATAACAAAGTAAAATCTCATAAGCCTAGAGAAGTCATTCAACTCATTTGATATATAGAAGGAAAACTATTGATTAATACCTTGATTATAATCACTCATTAGATATACATTGAAGCAGCAGTGTGTTCCAGAATCCACTTCTTCAGGACTTCATAACAAAAACGTAACTTGAATAATTACAATAAGGGCGTTGCTTATTTATAACATTGAAAATATTATTAACCTAAAATATCTGCTATTTTTAATCAATGAAATAATTGTGTTGTACAAGGAACAGCAGTTCTAATACATACTTTTACCTAATACATTTATCAAAGTTAATTGAGTAGAGCGATCACTGGGAACATACTATAACCTTTGGAACATGAAAAAAGGAGAAATTACAGTAACTTTTTAATAATAATATGTTTGTACTATACTTACAGTAAGGTATTGGCAGTATTTAACATGTAGTAAGTCAGTCTGATCGCTATGAAAGCACTACAACCTTTGCAATATCTAAAAAACACTATAGGTGAATTACTGTAATTTATTTTAATTAATATTTCTATACTGAACGTACAGTAAGGGAGGTATTGTCAAAATTTCACCAATAGTAAGTCAGTGTGGTCACTAGGAAAGCACTACAGCCTTAGGAATAGGAAAAAAAACTTTACTTGAATTACTGTAATTTTTTCTTGAACTTATTTGTTTATTGTACGTACAGTAAAAGAGGTATTGTCAAAATTCCATCTGTAGTAAGTCAGTGTGGTCACTAGGATAGCACTACAGCCTTTGGAACAGGAAAAAATACTTTAGGGGAATTACTGTATTTTTTTTCTTAAATGTATTTGTTTATTGTACGTACAGTAAAAGAGGTATTGTCAAAATTCCACCTGTTGTATGTCAGTCTGATCACTAGGAAAGCACTACAGCCTTTGGAACAGTACAAAATACTTGAGGGGAATTACTGTAATTTTTTCTTAAATGTATTTGTTTATTGTACGTACAGTAAAAGAGGTATTGTCAAAATTCCACCTGTTGTATGTCAGTGTGGTCACTAGGAAAGCACTACAGCCTTTGGAACAGGAAAAAATACTTTAGGGGAATTACTGTATTTTTTTCTTAAATGTATTTGTTTATTGTACGTACAGTAAAAGAGGTATTGTCAAAATTCCACCTGTTGTATGTCAGTCTGATCACTAGGAAAGCACTACAGCCTTTGGAACAGTACAAAATACTTGAGGGGAATTACTGTAATTTTTTCTTAAACGTATTTGTTTATTGTACGTACAGTAAAGGAGGTATTGTCAAAATTCCACCTGTAGTAAGTCAGTCTGATCACTAGGAAAGCACTACAGCCTTTGGAACATGAAAAAATACTTTAGGGGAATTACTGTATTTTTTTCTTGAAATTATTTGTTTATTGTACGTACAGTAAAGGAGGTATTGTCAAAATTCCACCTGTAGTAAGTCAGTGTGCTCACTAGGATAGCACTACAGCCTTTGGAACCGGAAAAAATACTTTAGGGGAATTACTGTATTTTTTTCTTGAAATTATTTGTTTATTGTACGTACAGTAAAGGAGGTATTGTCAAAATTCCACCTGTAGTAAGTCAGTGTGGTCACTAGGATAGCACTACAGCCTTTGGAACACGAAAAAATACTTTAGGGGAACTACTGTAATTTTTTCTTGGACTTATTTGTTTATTGTACGTACAGTAAGGGAGTTAATGTCCGAATTTCACCTGGAGTAAGTCAGTCTGATCACTAAGAAAGCACTACAGCCTTTGAAACAGGAAAAAATAGTTTAGGGGAATTACAGTAATTTTTTTGGAAACGTATCAGTTTATTGTACGTACAGTAAGGGAGTTATTGTCCAAATTTAACCTGGAGTAAGTCAGTCAGGTCACTAGGAAAGCACTACAGCCTTTGAAACAGGAAAAAATAGTTTAGGGGAATTACAGTAATTTTTTTGGAAACGTATTAGTTTATTGTACGTACAGTAAGGGAGTTATTGTCCAAATTTCACCTGGACTAAGTCAGTCAGGTCACTAGGAAAGCACTACAGCCTTTGAAACAGGAAAAAATAGTTTAGGGGAATTACAGTAATTTTTTTTGAAACGTATCAGTTTATTGTACGTACAGTAAGGGAGTTATTGTCCAAATTTCACCTGGAGTAAGTCAGTCAGGTCACTAGGAAAGCACTACAGCCTTTGAAACAGGAAAAAATAGTTTAGGGGAATTACAGTATTTTTTTCTTGGACTTATTTGTTTATTGTACGTACAGTAAGGGAGTTATTATCCAAATTTCACCTGGAGTAAGTCAGTGTGGTCACTAGGAAAGCACTACAGCCTTTGAAACAGGAAAAAATAGTTTAGGGGAATTACAGTAATTTTTTCTTGGACTTATTTGTTTATTGTACGTACAGTAAGGGAGTTATTGTCCAAATTTCAACTGGAGTAAGTCAGTCTGATCACTAGGAAAGCACTACAGCCTTTGAAACAGGAAAAAATAGTTTAGGGGAATTACAGTAATTTTTTTGGAAACATATTCGTTTATTGTACGTACAGTAAGGGAGTTATTGTCCAAATTCCACCTGGAGTAAGTCAGTGTGGTCACAAGGAAAGCACTACAGCCTTTGGAACAGGAAAAAATGATTTGATTATTGTACTGTTTGGGGGGGGGGGGGGTAGGTACAGTTGTAAGACCCAGGACCAGATATGATGAAAGAAGACCAGGAGTCGTGAAATTCAATCAAATAAGTAAAATTTTACTGAAGAATAGTTTGCAGTTAAATTGGTAGAGCCAGCGTCAAAGTCACGAGAAGGTCGCAAGCCAACTCTACCTTACAAACAAATCTCACACAATTATACCTTTTTCAAGGACATGCATTACATAATTGTTTACTTCTGATTGGCTAAGAGAACATAAAGTCTAAACAATAATACATTTTTGATAGATAAGTGGGTATATCGCCGTTAATCAGAATATTTGTCGTCCATTTCCGAGATTTAAGTCCGTGGTGACCTTCTTCCAGGGTCCAAGAATGTTGTATATCACAAAGTTCTGAACCTGCAAAGAATAAAAAACGCACACACACACACACACACACACACACACACACACACACACACACACACACACACACACACACACACACACACACACACACACACACACACACACACACACAACACTGCCTGACAAACAACAGTTCTCTTTGAGGCTGAAGAAGGCCTGAGCTCATTATCAGAAGAGCAGTCCACCTAAACAGGCTGATAAAACATTTCACTTCAGGAAAGCAGGAACGATAATATGCCCCTTTACTCCACTCCCTAAAGAAATACACATGAGATGTTCACTTGATGAAAATAAGGTGAAATTATTTATAAATTGACCCTCAAACTTATACAAGTCAACTAAGACAGATATATAGATGAAGATATGTGGATATTGTTTTGAAATATGCAATTATTCTATTGTAATCATGGCTTGTTGTATATGAAGTATTTATGGGTCATAGTAAACCACAATTGTAACTATTAAAAAAGTGGTTTTATAATGAAAAGTACCATAAGTAGTTGTTAAACAATTTATTTACAAAGTGTTCACTGTAAAAAAAAAGAAAAGTTGACTTAACTTAAAATTATAAGGCAACTTGCTGCAGTTTTTTTTTAGTTGACTCAACTAAAACATCTCTATAGTTGAGTTGACTCGACTATAACATCTCCAGTTGAGTAAACTCTATTAGTTGAGTCAACTCAAAAAATCGGTGCAGCAAGTTGCCTTAGAATTTTAAGTTTAGTCAACTTTTCTTTTACAGTGTGTATTAATAATCATTGTAACCATATATTGAGAAAATAGTTTATTAAGAAAAACACCTGAACTTGTTTTATAAAGATTTTTATTATGAAGCTGGTTTATTAAGGAAAACACTGTAACTTGTTTTATAAATATTTTTATTATGAAAATATTTTTTAAAGAAAAGCATACCACACTGAAGGTTGTAAGCATTTATTAAGCAGATGATGGTGGCAGAGTAGAGAGGAATTGAAAATGTATTAGAAAGAGCTTTGCAAAAGAAAGGAGAAAAATGCCATCATTGCCATCTATGTGTTGAGGACGAGATAAAGAAGATACAGCCATGATGGAAAGGTCCAGAAAAAGAGGACAAAGAGACGAAGAGTTTTATATGTGAAAGTCCTAAGGGGTCTTCCAGAAATAATGACAGTTCAAGATTTTGTGTTTGACCAATTGGCTGTAAAACACTAAATGTATGCAGATGGAGTTTCCAGGAGTCCCAAGACAATCCCAAGACAATTATCATCAAAAGGCCCCTTGCATGTGAACACAACCCAAGGGCACACACTGGAATGCACCTAAAAGAAAATGAATACAGAAATGATTAGGATACTACTTGACTGTTGAATTTTTAATAAGAATAAAGTAATCATTCAAAAGGATATATATAATTTAATTGAAGAAACAGGGGATTCTGACCCCAACCTTTCAGTACGTACAGTAAGGGAGGTATTGTCAAAATTTCACCTGTAGTAAGTCAGTGTGGGATAGTGTAAGCCAATAAGAAAGCACTACAGGCTTTGGAACAGGAAAAATACTTTAGGGGAATTACTGTAATTTTTTTAAATTAATATTTGTATACTGAACGTACAGTAAGGGAGATACTGTGAAAATTCCACCTGTAGTAAGTCAGTCTGGTCAGTAGCAGGCTTGTGCAAAATTCAGAATTTGAGAATTGGCCTCCATTCAATTCATGAATTTGAATTTGAATTGAATTTACTCCGCCCCACAGGACATTGAATTGAATTTGAATTGGAATGACAGGAAGTGGAATTAAATTCATGGCAATTCAAAGAAATTCCACTCAGTCACACAACAGAAAGAATGTGTTGAGTCTCACATGCATTCAGTGTTAGGAAGGTTATTTTGGAAATGTTTTTGCTTATTACTGTTATTAGTTACCCATTATAAATGTGGTTTGGATTACTTTATTTGGATAACTTTATCAATGCAAAGCAATTTCGTTTTAAGTTGATTAGTACACTCTTAAAACGGATGTGTTAAAAACAACACAACCTGTGTTATATCTTAACACACCTGTGTGTCTAGTTAAGGACAACACATTTTGTGTTACTTTTAACTCAACCAGTGTGTTATTGTTCTTAACACAGGGAGTGTGTTGAAACCTTTTACACACTAATGTGTTATAGTTACACAACTTGTGTCAGATATGTGTCACATGTGACTGTAGTCGGTGTGTATTTGCCAGAGTGCCTGTGTTTTTACAACTGAGTGTCTGGATGAACACTGAAACGTATTGTTAACTTGTGTTTATGGAGTCCAGTGACATTTAATAAAGAGTTTGTTTGAACATTTGGATGGTTTAGACATCATGAATCTACATAGACAAGCTCTTATTGAGAATTAACTGAGGTTTAGATGTTGATGTTTCACTGAATGTTTTATTTGAAGTCACCAGAATCGTGATTAATGGCTCCTTTATTTGAGCTCTTGACCCTTTACTCTTCTTTTAGTTTTTCTCTGGCTGCTTTAACTGTATTTTAATAAAATAGGCCTACATTTGTTATGGTGAGAGAAAATATGATCAGATGTTTCTTGATGATGTCATAATCAACAAGTGCTGATCTGATCAAGTCTTTGAGTATATGGATGGTGTGCATTTAATTTATTTATTTGCTAGTTATAACAATCTTGTGACACTACATCATGCTATCCATCATAATAAAAAATGTTTTCTAAAAATTTTAATCTGCAGCAGAAACTAGACAAATACAGACATCAAGAATCAGCGTATGAATCTCAACAATGGTGATAAACAAAAAGCTCCATGCCGCAATGCATGCTGGGAGTCATGGATGAGATTTGTACTATGGTGGCACCCAGCATGCATTGCGGCATGAAGCTTTATGTTTGTCACCATTGTTGAGATTCATACGCTGATTCTTGATGTCTGCTTGATACCATAGACTGTAAAGTCCTGTATGCACTGTACATTTAAAAACTAATTTTAAGCTAATTGTAATATGCTAATTCTTTTAAAAGTCATCTTTTAAATATTACATTAATCTTATAAATATTGAACTCTTGCTGAGCTTAACAACACTACATATCCATGGTGATAATATTATCATCTAAACATATTTTTCTCAGGATTATTTCTGCTGTTTCAAATGTGTTAAAATAAATACACATTTACAGCAATCACAGAAAACGAATGTTAAAGAGTTAAAGGTCAAGAGCCCAAATAAAGCTGACACTAATCACGATTCTGGTGACTTTAAATGAAACATTCAATGAATCGTCAACACCAAAACCTGTTAATTCTCAATAAGAGCTTCTGTAGAGTCTGACAGAAATAAAGTGAATCTGGTTATTAATAACAAGTGAAAGCAGCATTTGAAAAAGACATTGAAAAAGAGGCATGATGTGATTGGCTGCCAAAAAACACCCGTTAATCTTTAAGTTTTCATGAATTAAGATTTAATTTATTTATTTGAATGTATTGCTTTATTTATTTTAGAGCATTTTATGGGATACCATATAAAATATACCTATAATTTTTTTTTTCATAAACACAAACTCTCCTCCATCCAGTGCTATTCTATCCAGAGTTACACTTGAACACACATTGTGTGTTAAAAATATACACAACATGTGTCAAAATACCATCAACACATGCTGTGTGTTGTTTTTTAACACATCTCTTTTTAGAGTGTAACTAATTGAATTAAACATTTTACCTCAGTAATACAACTAAATACAATTACATTAATTTTGTAATTTATTAACAGAAATTTCATTTCACGTAACTATTTACTCCTCAAAAAAAATTTCCTCAAAAATACATTTTGTTCTAAAATAGATATTGATCAAATTCTTGAAATAAATTACCCCCTCAATGTTGTTTAATTCGTTTTTTTTTTTTTTACATTGCTTTTAACATTCATCGCTGGGGGAAAACATATCCTTTTAATGTAATCTGTACAAGTAGTTCAAACTAATATCATTTATAATGCAATCATATCTGACGTAAAGCTTCATTGTTAAACACTTCACTTAAAATATGTATATGAATTTCTTTGAATTTTTATTGAATTGCAATTCTGCTTCCTTTAATTCAAATTCGAATTGTAATTCTAGATCCTGTTTTTGACATCAATTCAAATTCAATTCAAATTCAAGAATTGAATTGGAATTAAGGAGTCATTCTCAATTCTGAATTGTGCACAAGCCTGGTCAGTAGGAACATACTACAACCTTTGGAACACGAAAAAATACTTAGGGTGAATTACAGTAATTTAAAAAAAAAACATAATTTGTCAACTGTATGTACAGTAAGGGACTTTTTGTCAAAATTTCACCAGGTAGTAAGTCAGTGTGGTCACTAGGAACATGCTACAACCTTCGGATAGTAAAAAATCCCTTTGGTGAATTAATGTAATTTTATTCTAAAAATATTTATGTACATTATGTAAAGTGAGGCAGGTTTCCTAAATACAATCATTATAATGCATTTTTTATTGTTGCTAAAGTACAATCAATAGCATTAGAACACATAATGTGAGAGAGATTTGCTGGTACATCTGTACTTTGCAAAAATGTAATTGTCTGTTTGCACACAATGGAAAAAATAGACCTTTTTAGACGGTCCCTAATCTTCTTTACCACACACATTGAATGTTCAGTGAACAGTCGCAACTTTGTATGCCATTAAAACAACATTTGCCCGTTTTGATTGATTGTGGTGTTGTAGTTCACCATCTTTGTCCTAAAGATCATGCAGCTGCTTTTATTTAGCAAAAATGTGCTTTATTGCGCTTGTTATTGAGACGTTAAAGTGCGAATATGCGAATATAAAACCAACTTTACCTAAGTCTGAAGTTGATCGAAACCATGTTGGATTTGTCTGATTTTGGCAATCTCGCAGTTTGTTTAACTAGCTTCGTGCAACGAGTGACTACTGTAGCTATAAAGTTCCAATCTGAAGTGGCCGTTTGGATCACACCTGATCTGGGAACGATGAAAAACTTTTTTTTTTCTTAGACCCTTCTTGTGCAATCCCCGTGGGAATTCACCCTAGAAAAGAAAGTGAAAGAAGGAAAGTTAGCGACACCATTCCGAGGCTCTAAACCGTCCATTTTTTGAGTATTTTACGAGCGCTCATTCTGTGGTAAGTTCAGTGCATTTTTCTCCCTCATGTAAATATGCTGTCATGAGAAATAGCTGCTGTTTGAGTTTTTTTGCTTTTATTTACATGGAATTTCAAATAATTTCGACAGATTTGACCAAAATGGCAGAAACGATAATAAAGTAAATTTTTAAGTATTAGTTTTATTTAGATCTTTGATATAACCTTATTGAAATTATAGACTGGAAGAATTATATCTACGAATATTTTAAGATAATGTGACCTCAACAACAACAAAAAAAAAAAAAAAAAAAAAAAAAAAAAAAAGAGAAGAAAGTACTGTGAGTTTGAAGATATTTCTCTTCCAGGACATTTTAATGCATAAAGCCATAATTGTCGCCTTCGTACATTGTGAACAAAATCAGTGAACCAGTTATTGTCAATGTTGCCTATTGTAAAAACGCCAGAAAATGAGACACAATGTTTGTCATGTCATGACGCGATTTTACAATAAAAAAACTGCTTCTGTTGTGGTAAACTTGGCACAGTACAAAGTCAGTGCTGAATACCGTACTTCTACTGACACTAGTAAAACTTGTTTTAAACCAACATGTATTACCCACAAAAAGCGTTTCAAACCGTGTATAGACTTCAAGTTCCTGTATTCACACACTGTTGTGGGAAAACATTAAAATCGAAATAGACAATAAGACATTGATGACTGTCTGAGTTTATTGCACTTAAATGTACTGCTAAGAAAAGGAGTACCAGATTAGGATTATTTGGCTTGTAACAAAAGCTCAACCCTTTTCATAAAAGAAGCTTACATAAAGCTTACATGAAATGTCTATATATAACTTAATGGCACAATAAATGTTAGCTTTCTTTACATTTTTATTTTAATTTTCCACTGGTTCAGTTTAAGTTTGTATTCATGTTTTTAATCCCTCTATACCTCGTTTTACAATACCTAGCCTAGTTAAGTTATACAAGCTGAATTAAGTTAAGTTATACAAGCTGAATACATTATTGATAAATCAATATTGTAAATAAATAAATACATTAAAAACACACAGAGAAGATGTAAAATATTGTAATGAAGGCCTTCTTCGCCGTGTATGTTGGTGTCACTGAGTGTCAGTTCCTCTTTGCAGATGATGTGGTTTTGTCATGTGATGTGTCTTGCAGAATTACACAATTGAGTGTCACAGTGTCTTCTGTAAGTAAAAGCAAATGTGTGTGTATATATATAAGTGGTTATATGTCCGTGAGCTCTACTTAAATGTATATATATATTATATTATATCAATTATATTAACGATGGTGTCAATTTCAAACCATTTCGAGCCCGATTCAGACCCTGACAATGTTAACAAACAAGAGGATAATTTCAGCAACAACACTCTTCATCTTCTCTAGCACAGCTCATCCAGGCCTCGCCAACTTTTTTGCGTGTTACGTGTGCGGGTAAAATATTACTGAGGAATGTTATGACTTAACAAAATCCTGAAAAATTGTGTTGTAGTCCAAATGAGCCATTCGTTGTAGTTCTTGAAAAGTGGATTCTGATTAATAAAATAGTTCCCTTTAGAGTGGCCTTTTAGCTTTGTAACCTTGCATATCTTTTTTATGCTCAAACAGCAACATTAAACACTAACTAAAGTTTAAAAAGTGAAAAAGCATAATACAACCCATTTAAGAACCCTGATCCCCAACATAAAGAACCATTTCAGCATAAAAGGGTTCTTAAGGAGAATATGATTTTTAATGGAACCTTTAAACAGTCTGTTTTTGAATGTTATATTTCAATTAACTGCATTTTTTACTTTATTATGTCATGGGGAAGGTAATTAGATTGCAATGTCGTTTAGATTAAGAGTAAGACTACTTACTACAGCGTCATTGTATTACCTTTGTACTCTATATATCTCCACATAAAAGGTCTGACATCAATCTCTCAACACTTTTGAGAAGTGAGAATGGGAGAACAGGTTCTCTAAAATGAGTGTCCATGTCAAGAGAGAAGATGAGGACACTGCCTCTAAAATGAGTTCCCCATCTCCTGGATCAAGCTGTGTGTCTGTGAAGAGCAAATGTAGGGATGCAGTGACCTCTGACCCCAGGTAAGACACTTGCCATTTAAACATTTAGCAGACGCTTTTATTCAAAGCAACTCCCAACTCAAGGGTAATAATACTTATTTTACAGAATGACGTTTGTCTCACATCTTAAATAAGTTATGTTTCTCAGAGACTGACATGTTTGACTTGTCAAAAATGTAACATTCAGCTGTCACAAATTCATTAACTTGAAAATCAAGTTATTTTTACCAGAAAAGGAATATGTTATCCTATTATTACCCCTTAGCAGATTTTTTCTCATTTATATATATATATATATATATATATATATATATATATATATATATATATATATTATTCTTACACTATTTCTTACTTTCATCTCTTTTCTCTTTTAATACTCTTTTCTATAACAATTTTGAAACTTTGTATTACAATATTTCCATTTCTAATGTTACTGCCTCCTTAAAGCCCAGATATACTTCAAAAAAAGTTCTTTTTCCATTCTCTGCTCAGTCACTTTACATAGGTGATGCATGTCATGCTCTTAGTAACACAACAAATACACAACAAAAATTACAGTTGTGATAAAAAGGGCAGTTAAGAAAGCATAGTGATGGGAATATGTTTGCGCCAGCTCTGAAATTCAGTGTATCCATCCATTTATGCTGGGGGTATCGGGCCATCATGATGAATCACTTTGTTGTATTCCTCTCTTTGGATAAAAGTGTCAGAAATGATCAAATGTAAATATAAGGTTCATTCAAGTTATACAGTATTGCTAGTGCTGTGAAACGCTGTTTTGTTTGTCATTTGTCAGCATCAGCAGGAGGAAGAGTCTGAGATCAGAGTCTCCAGAACCCAGCAGTGTGTCTATCAAGAGTAACACATCCATGACGCAACCCGTTGGACTCAGTGATGGACCAGTGACCGCTGACCCTCCGTTAGTACAAACTCGTACTTACTATCTTACTAAATCACACCTGGTAACTGATATATTTCTGATGGTCTCCAACAGCCATCAGCTGTGTTTACACTTGTGTTTACATTAATATATATATATATATATATATATCAGTCTGCCAAAAGGTAAATAAATGTAACAAATCATGTAAACATTTATCATCTTTTATTGGAAAATCAAACATTTTATCAAACTTTTATTGCTTTAATCTTTTAAACAAGAGACAAAACAAAATACTTTTAAAATTTTAAACAAGACAGTGATGAAACTACATTTTATAAAATCACTTGCCCTGCTTAGAATATACTGTATATATATATATTAAATCAGCATATGAGAGTTAAATTGGACGACTACAGGGACTCATCTCAAGATTACTCATTTAAGTTAATCTAATGCCAAAATTATGAAAAAAAAGATCAGTCATGAATAGAAAATGATTGAATTATTCTGATCAGGAATGTCAGAATCTGTAGTTGTAGCAGAAACCTGCAAAAAAAAAAAAAATTCAATTGGATTGGTGTTTATTCTCTTAATCATGCAGTGTGAAGTATTTCACTCAGTTCCTTGATCATTCTGATTCAGTTTCACCTAATGAAGAACTAATTTATACTCGCGTACGTTATACATTACATACATTATCGTCTCTGACAGACTGCACGTTGAAGCCGCCCAGGCTGCCATTTTCTCCCTTCTCTTGGAAAGCGATGATGTAGTCAAAACATCCAGTACTGTAGGTTTTCCAGGAAATGCGTGACTTGCTGGACCTCTGCTTCACGAAAATACTACCGTGTATTGTGCATGTTTATTTTTTTCAAGTGATGTGGATTTGAAAACCGATGGATCGTAAGGTAATAATTATTTATTTTTTTAGCCAGCAAGTATTGAGTGAAATGACTGATGCACTTTAGTGTGTTATGTCCATCATTTTAGTTCTAATATTCCAACCAGCAGCCAGTTTAAGTTTTTGACGAACGTGATAACATGCGTTAGGGTTGAAATATGCTTGATTTTTGGGTAATTATGATAATTTCTGGAGATGTTTGAAATGCTTCTTGCGTAGTTCAGTTCTTTATACCAGAATTAAGTTTTATCCCGTGAAGTTATCAGAGACTGACATGTTCGACTTGTCAATGTTACATTCATCTTTCACAAATTTGTTGACTTGAAAATCAAGTTCTTTTTTTTTTCTTTTACCAGAAAAGAAGTGGTTTTAAAACTGTTGTCCTATTATTACCCCTTAGCAGATTTGGACTCATATGTCTTTGTGAGTGTGTGTGTGTGTGTGTGTGTGTGTGTGTGTGTGTGTGTGTGTATGTATATGTATATATATATATATATATATATATATATATATATATATATATATATATATACATACACACACACACACATACACACACATACACACACACACACACACTATTTCTTACTTTCATCTCTTTTCTAGCCTATAACAATTTTGAAACTTTGTATTATTACAACATTTCTCATGTTACTGCCTCCTTAAATCCCAGATATACTTTAAAAAATAAAGAAGTTATTTTCCCATTCTCTGCTCAGGATTTTACATTTTGAATAGGTGAGCAAAGGTTGACTGTTTTGGTGTTTAGATGAGTATTTACATATGTGATGCATGTTATTCTCTCAGTAACACAACAAACACAAAACAAAAATGGCAGTAAAGGAAAGCATAGGGATGGGAATATGTTTGCGCCAGCTCTGAAATTGTGTATACATCCATTTTTACTGAAAGTATATCGGTGAATCACTTTGTTGTATTCCTCTCTTTGGATAAAAGTGTCAGAAATGATCAAATGTAAATCTAAGGTTCATTCAAGTTATACAGTATTGCTAGTGCTGTGAAACGCTGTTTTGTTTGTCATTTGTCAGCATCAGCAGGAGGAAGAGTCTGAGATCAGAGTCTCCAGAACCCAGCAGTGTGTCTCTCAAAAGTAACACATCCATGAGGCATTGGCAACCCATTGGACTCAGTGATGGACCAGTGACCTCTGATCCTCCGTTAGTACAAACATTTACTTATTAATTTATGGCAGTGCAACTCAGATACGAACTGAATCTCTGTGAAAAAAAACACTACGTACTCTAAAGCATACAAGATATGCACTCTGGTAACTGATGTATTTCTGATGGTCTTCAACAGCCATCAGCTGTGTTTACACTTGCATTTACATTACACTGATCATAATGAGTCCACAACCACCTTTGGATCAAGACACACACGTCAAATAACGGCGTACTCACACTAGGCACGGTTGCCTTGTACCAAACCTGAGCTACGGTGTACATTTTAGGACATCCTCAGACCTCAGTCATATGACGAAAAGTTCTCATGCTTTAGGTCTCAGGAAAAACAAAGTCAGGTGTCAGGTCTCGTACAATTAGGCATCAGGCAAAACAGACTCAAAACAAAAAGGTATCAGATGAAAGGGCCTCAGTCTAATTGATCCATGCCCAAGCCCGCCTCTTCAAGCAGGCCAGGGCACTATACGGAGTGATTACACTATTCATATGATCCATACTTGGGGGTCAAATGTGCTCTGGCACGGATCAGATTGCCTAATGTTAGTACACCCTAACATTCCCATCACAAACGTGTTTAAACGTGTCTTTTCATTGTACATGTGGACAACATCCGGATACAGGATGCATGTTAATGTCAAGTGATAAATGATGCCTTTGTAATCTCTCGATTCAGAACTAATCTCTCGATAAATTCACGATAGGCAGAACAAAACTGAAGCAGCCCTGCAGACACACACATTGGGGTCTGGAGACCTGCAAAGAGTCAATGACCAGCACAAAACCAGCATGAAGAACAAGTATGAGAGATTATTTGAAGGAAACAAACTTCAAGAGAATGAAACCCTCCTCAACAGGATCTACACACAGCTCTACATCATAGAGGGAGAGAGAGAAGGAGTGAATGAAGAACATGAGGTTTTACAGATGGAGAAAACAGCCAGAACACAACACTCACAAGACACTCCAATCTTCTGCAATGACATCTTTAAAGCCTCACCTGAACCAGGATGTGAGGAGAAAGACAAAATCAAGACCGTTCTTACTAAAGGCATCGCTGGAATCGGGAAAACCGTCTCTGTGCAGAAGTTAATTCTGGACTGGGCCGAGGGAAAAGCCAATCAGGATGTAGATTTCATGTTTGTGCTTCCATTTAGAGAGTTGAACTTGACAGGAGGTCATCAGTACAGTCTTCACAAACTTCTGCTGGACTTTCATCCTGAACTTCAAGGTCTGGACTCAAAGATTTATGAGGAGTGCAAAGTTGTGTTCATCTTTGATGGTCTGGATGAAAGCAGAATCACACTGAGGTTTTCAGACACTCAGAAAGTTTCTGATGTGACTGAGACTTCATCAGTGGGTGTGCTTATGTCAAACCTCATTAAAGGAGAGCTTCTTCCCTCTGCTCTCATCTGGATCACTTCCAGACCAGCAGCAGCCAATCAGATCCCTTCCAAATACATCAACCATCTGACAGAGATTCAGGGATTCAATGAGCCTCAGAAGGAGGAATATTTCAGGAAGAGAATCGGTGACAAGCATCAAGCCAACAAAATCATCTCACACATCAGAAGAGCAAGAAGCCTCCACATCATGTGCCACATACCCGTCTTCTGCTGGATCTCGTCCACTGTGCTTCAAAAGTTCCTGAAAGAAGATCTGAGTGCAGAAATCCCTCAAACTCTGACTGAAATGTACATCCACTTCCTGCTGATTCAGATAAACATGAGGAATCAGAAGTATGAAGAGAGAGATCCAGAGAAACTCCTGCAGTCCAACAGAGAAGTGATTGTGAAACTTGCTGAAGTGGCTTTCAAACAGCTGATGAAGGGCAATGTGATGTTCTATGAGGAGGACCTGAGAGAGAGCGGCATAGACGTCACTAACGCCTCAGTGTATTCTGGGATTTGCACTGAGATCTTTAAGGAGGAATCTGTGATTCATCAGAGGAAAGTCTACAGCTTCATTCATCTGAGCGTCCAGGAGTTTCTCGCTGCTTTCTATTTGTTTTACCATTATGTAATCAAAAATGTTGACACATTGCAGTTTTTTGATGTAGTGCATAATCTGCATAGCGAAATAGTCAATAAAGCCCTTGAGAGTGAGAATGGACAGCTGGATCTGTTCCTGCGGTTCCTGCTGGGCGTCTCACTGGAGTCCAATCAAAGACTCTTACAGGATCTACTGACACACACAGAGAACAGCTCAGAGAGCATCAGGAGAACCACACAGTACATTAAAGAGAAGATCAAAGATGGACATAGACTCTCTGCTGAAAGATCCATCAATCTATTCCTCTGTCTGCTGGAAGTCAAAGACCAGACTCTGTCCAGAGAGATTCAGGAGTTTGTGAAATCAGACAAACACTCAGAGAAGAAACTCTCTCCTGCTCACTGCTCAACAATCGCCTACATGCTTCAGATGTCAGAGGAGGTGCTGGATGAGCTGGACCTCAAGAAATACAACACATCAGATGAGGGTAGAAGAAGACTGATACCAGCTGTGATCAACTGCACTAAAGCTCTGTGAGTGTTTAATCGTGGGTCTAGTTCTTTCTAAAAGGACTTATGTTTTCTGTTGTTTTGTAAAGTAATTCATCTTGAATTTTAATTTCTTTGCTTAATTTAAATAATTATATAATAAGTCATGATATTATTAAAATAAAGTAATTTACTTATTTTACCAGAATTAAGCTGATATTATTGTAATGCCAGTTATGGATATGTTCTGTTCTCCTTCAGTCTTGCTGGCTGTAATCTCTCTGCTCAGGATTGTGAAATTGTGTCATCTGCTCTAAAATCCTCAAACTGTGTCCTGAGAGAGCTGGATCTGAGTAACAATGACCTATGTGATTCAGGAGTGAAGCTGCTCTCTGATGGACTGACGAGTACAAAGTGTCAGCTGCAGATACTGAGGTTTGAGATCAATGTTACATTTACATGTATGCATTTGGCAGACGCTTTTATCCAAAGTGACTTGGTTTGGAATGTTAAGGTACACATTAACATTCTTATCAGTTCTTGCTTTCCCTGTGAATCGAACCCATGACCTTGGTGGTGCAAGCGCCAACACTCTACTGTTTGAGTTACAGAAAAGCATTGTGTTGATCATTTAATAGTTATTGTTCAATACTTTAAAATGATTTCTGTTTACTGTTTTGTGTCTCTGTAGGTTGTCAGGCTGTATGGTGACAGAGAAAGGCTGTGGTTATATGTCTTCAGCTCTGAGTTCAAACCCCTCACACCTGAGAGAGCTGGATCTGAGTTACAATGACCCAGGACAATCAGGAATCCAGCTGCTCAATGACAAACTGAAGGATCCAAACTGCTCAATGCAGATACTCAAGTATGTGGAAAGATTTTGACTTTTAAGTGAACTTAGGATGAAATTGGGATCATCAAGAGGGGTGTAATGATGTGGTTGCTGTGCTTTTGCACATTAAGATATGTTCCTGTATTAGCATATTTTGTTGATCCTGGAACAACATTCCTGTCTAAACACAGTCCTTATCATATCCCTACCTTTAATTCTAAACATAGCTATAACTTATGCCTAAAACCAGAGAGAAATTATAGGTGAATAACACTGATGTAGAAACTCATAACCCAGGTTGTGAGCCTTAACTTGACATAAACTTGTCCCAATATATTGAAAAATGTATTTACAATATATTTATACTAGGGATGGCCCGATACCGAGACTGGCATCGGGGATCGGGCCGATACTGTACTCATATACTCGTACTCGTACTCATAAAAAAATGTACCGATACCACGTACATTTTGCGAAACGAAACTGACCGCCGCGAGTGCTTTGTCGAGGTGAACTGAGGCATAGGAAAGTATAATGTCGGCGGTTTGGACTCATTTCTTTTCTTTTTTTTTCTTTTTTTTTGCCCACCTCCACCCCCCCCTCTTCGGAGGGCAACTTTATTTTATTTTTATTTATTTTTTATACTGGCAATATATTTTTTAAGTACATACACAATATATTACCTTCGAATTACATTTATAGTCAGTGCATTAAACTGTTGTCCTACCATAATCTTTAACCATATTTTTTAGTAAGATCCTGGATCCTTATAAAGGCATGGGGGATTAGAGTACCACATACAGAGTAAAACACAAAACACTTCTTTTTCTTCTTTTCCCTCGATGCTGAACTCATTTTTCTTCTTTTACATTGTCCTTCAGTGGTCCTGATACAGAGTGAATACAGGTTTGGACTCATTTCACAGGGTTCGTACAAGGTGCTTAAAGTGCTTGAAGTACTTGAATTTGACTTTTTGAAATTTAAGTCCTGGAAAACCCTTGAAAACAGCCATATTTTTTAAGAGGTACTTGAAAAGTGCTTGAATTATTAAAAATGGGGATGCATCAATACCGAGCTCATGTACTCGTACTCGTAAAAATTCTCCGATACCAACAACCACGCAGCGTGTGTATAGTAACATAGCTGTGGTGCGCGAGCTGATAAGATAAGAGCTGGTCGAGCACATCCCTTTAAACAGACATCAGTGGAAAGTTTGTTCAGTCGGATGTCAATGGCAAAGAAAATAAAACGAGGCATGCAGCTTATTATTAACGTTAACTGACGAGAGAGAGAGAGAGTTACCTGATTTAAGTATAATGAGTGGTTCCCTACATTATTACAGGACATGTGCAGGTCAAGAAGTTCCATGAACGCAAACATCCAAAGTGCGCGCCCCGCAAACCAGCGTCTCAGCGCGCAAATACTAAATTAAATTGTCTTTCACGTCTTGTGCTTGTACGGACAAATTCACACAAAATTATGTAAAAACGCCTGTCTTGGCGAGTATCTTATAGTAAACAAAGTCGGTTATATCTCAAATGAACGTAGCCATGTTCAAATGCGGTCTGTGCGTTCGGTCTTAAAGGGGCAGCAGTTTGATAAACCTGCTTCTGTGTTTTAATGTTAATCAAACAAAGGACAAAGAAATACTCACTGCTTTTGACTAAATTGGCTACCATTTTCAACTTTACAAAAATATCCATCTATATATAAATTATACAGTAATGAATATGTTTTTTTTTTTACATTTGATTACTTTATTAAAATTTCTGTACCTCTTAGATCTACCTGGAAAAACTCTAAAAACACTGTTTATTTCATTTGTAGCCTTTCTTTGTTCTATAGTATTTATTTGTCCTATTTGTAATTCGATTGTTTGTTCTTATTTTGTTACTGACTCCTTACTTGTTTTAAATTCACATTAATTGGGCTGGTAGTTTTTGTTGTAGTATCAAAATTGGATTAAATAATTGATATTTCACTGGTTTTGACAAACATTTGAACCGCTGACCCGATCCTCAGCACTGAGCCCTGCTGAAGCAGCTCTAAATATGTGCTATGCTATTAAATGAAAGATAAAATATGATGAGCAATAGAATGGACAGTGACAGTAACATACTGTAAGCTCATACAATGCATTTTAGCAGGCTTAATTAAGCATGAAAATAACTGAAAGAAATATATATTTGATGAACAAATTAAGCCAACTAATATGATTTATATTCTTTTGTTTTATCTACTAATACATAACAAAAATGAAAGTATCGGTATCGGACTCGTTCTGCAAAAAGTGGTATCGGTGCATCCCTAATTTATACTATATATTAACACTGTTTTGTAAATAATTTTTTTGATAATAATTCAATATATGAATATCGGCAATTCCTTATATATTGTAATATATAAAACATTATATTAACGCAATATATTATTGAATATATTTTTTCAGTGTATTTACATTATATAATATATTGATCATTACATTTATGGATATATTTTTTTCTTCTGTAAGGGACTTTACAGCGAAAAAGTAACTAGTTACCAATTTCAATACCACTTGAGTAAATGTACTTTAATAAAAGTACTTAAATATTTTAATATTACATAAGTATTTTATTCTTACTGAATGTAGGCTCAAAGATGCACTAGTCCTCAACACTTAAGAGAAGTCAGTGAAAAACAAGAAACAGTTGAGGTGTGAGGAGAGCAATCACGTGTTTATTTTCTAAAGTCGAAACACCTCAGTATCGCAATAATTCACACAACAGCCGACACAGCAGCCTCTTAAACATCTACAGACACTCAAGTCTCAGTTAAGGTCATGTGCTCAAAAGGGGCATTAGGAAACAATATCCTTCAAAAAGGTCTCTTCAATTTAAAGGATAAATAAAATAATGCTTGGTAAAATTAAATGGTCAAAGCCTACTTGCACTGGATGTGCTGGTCAGCCATGTCCTCATCTCATATATGAAACGCCTATGATTTAGCAACTACCTGAAAATGCACTCACATCCGCACAAAGTAGATCTGTTGACAAGTTTTGGTGAGTAGTACCTTCAGTGCCCTGTAGATGATGGACTGCTCATTACAGAATTACAGATTAAGAATACATTGAACAGCATTTGATGTTTTTGTCTATCTATCCAGTTTGGATCATGGAGGACTTTTCAGGATCACACTAGGACTGAGAAAATGTAAGTACACACACACACACACACACACACGTCTTTGCATATTTAATTGTTATAGAATAGGGGTTCTCAACTCTGGCCATTGAGATCTCATGTCCTGCAGAGTTTAGCTCCACCCCTAATTAAACACATCTGAACAAGCTAGTTAAGTTATTCAGGATTACTAGAACGTTATAGGTAGGTGAGTTTAATCAAGGTTGGAGGTAAACTCTGCAGAAAAGGATCTCGAGGGCCAGAGTTGAAAACCTCTGTCATAGATCGTGATCTCCCTTGTATTCAGATGCCTGTGATCTCACCCTGGATCCAAACACAGCAAACACTCATCTCATTCTGTCTGAGAACAACAGAAAGGCAACATGTGTGAAAGAGCAACAGCCATATATTGATCTTCCAGAGAGATTTGAGAACTATGAACAAGTTCTGTGTAAAGAAAGTTTGACTGGACGCTGTTACTGGGAGGTTGAATTGAGAGGATGGGGTCATTTAGCAGTGACATATAAAGGAATCAACCGGAAAGGTGGGATTGACTGTCGGTTTGGACTCAATGAAAGGTCCTGGAATCTTTACTGTTGTGATACGACTTACACTTCCTGGCACAATAATAAGGCTAACAGCACAAACATTCCACCCTCTTCATCTTTATCTAATAGAGTTGGAGTGTATCTGGACGTGTCAGCGGGCACTCTGTCTTTCTACAGCGTCTCTGACACACACACACTCACACACTTACACACAATACACACCATATTCACTGAACCCCTCTATGCTGGATTTGGGTTTTACAATGATTCTGCAGTGTCTCTGTGTCAGATTTAACAACCTCCTTTGAGGAACCACAGAGACATAAGAAACAATGGGATAAAGATTTCTTTTTTGCTCTCACTATTCAAGTGGTTAACCCATTAATCAATCCGTTTTGAACTTTCGGACAATTTTGGCTGGTCTTTCTCAGGTTCATAAACAGTGTACCGGTGTAACAATATCCAAAGTTGAAACGTTTTGGTAACACTTTACACTAAGGTTCATTAGTTAACAATAATTTTTACATGGCTCTATAGAATACTTGATTCTGATTGGTCAATCGCGCCATCCAGCGGTGTGTTATTCCCAGATTCTCAAAATGTTATTCTCATCCGGGTTACTTAAGTACAGTGCTATGCATAAGTTTAGACACCCATGCTAAAGTTGACTAAAAAGAACAATACAAAATCATCTTTTGGAAATTTAACTTAATGCCTTAATTAAAAAAATTAGGAAAAATCCAACCTTTAAGGACACCAATTTTCTTTGTGAATGAATAATGTATCGTAAATAAATAAATGTTCTTCCTTAAAATACATAAATAAAGTTCCCTTGGCCTTTGGAATTAAAATAGCCCCACATCATCACATAGCCTTCACCATACCTAGAGATTGGCATGGTTTTATTTCAGTTAGCCTAATAGCTGGTTTGATTTGCATTGAGAGATGATCTTATGGAAAGTACCCCATGCCAATCTCTAGGTGAAGACTATGTGATGATGTGGAGCTATTTTAATTCCAAAGGCCAAGGGAACTTTATCAGGATGCATAGTATCCTGGATCCATGAAGTAACTGGCCTTTAAAAATAAATATCTGCCTGCCTCTATGGGAATTTAACATAGGGGTGTCCAGACTTATGCACCCTGTATTTTAAGGAAGAACATTTATTTATTTACGATACATTATTCATTCACAAAGGAAATTAAAGTCCTTAAAGGTTGGATTTTTCCTAATTTTTTTAATTAAGGCATTAAGTTCAATTTCCAAAAGATGATTTTTTATTCCTCTTTTTAGTCAACTTTAGCATGGGTGTCTAAACTTATGCATGGCACTGTAAATTCGCTATACGCTTGCTAGGAACGTTTTTCTTCGTGGAAGGTTTGCCTTTGTTGAGCTTATAAAATATTAAAACTCAGTCGAATCAATATTTTGTGTACAGTTATTTAATTATGCCATCCAGAATCGTGGACTCGCTCTCTATTGTTTCATACAAACGCAGATGCTGCCATTTTGTGACTAGTGTGGGTCCTCATCACCCTGTCGGGGGTTTATTCTCAGATAACAACCGGCTGGATGTACATTATCTTACTTAATGTATTAACTAACATGAACAAGCAATACATTTGTTACAGTATTTATAAATTTTTGTTAATGTTAGTTAATAAAAATACAGCTGTTCATTGTTTGTTCATGTTAGTTCACAGTGCATTAAATCATGTTAAGAAATGCAACCTTTGATTTTAATAATGTATTAGTAAATGTTGAAATTAATATTAACTAAGATAAATGCTATAGAAGTGTTGTTCATGCGTAGTTCATGCGTAGTTCATGTTAACTAAGGTAGTTAACTAATGAACCTTATTGTAAAGTGTTACCCATTTTGTTTTAATATTCCAGTCCAGTATATGTATATTTTGGATGCAATGTATTTTGGATAAAAGTGTCTGCCAAATGCATAAATGTAAATGCCCTTCTTTAAAAAGTATTGTTCTGTTTTGGGCTACCAATATATGGTAACTTTTAATAGTGTCATTAGTCTCAAATTTTTCTAAATTTTGCAGTGGTGGAATGTTTTTTTTTTTTTTTTTTTACTTTACTGTGCTTAATGTGAGATGATCTAATATTTTATGTGACTTAATAAATCTGACTTTATTAGGTTGCAGCGTTGAACATAACTTTAAATAGTCAGATCAGGTTAAAATGTCTCTGTTTTGTAACAGCTGCACTGGGTTACTGGTTTTCTTCAATAAATCTTTGCACATGGTGAATCACATTCTCTGTCTGCACCATTGCTTCTTTATAGTTTTTTTTTTTATTTAGTTTTTTTTTATTCAGAGTGAGAGATCCAGATTGAGGTCATTGCTTGGTTCATCAAGTGTCACCTGACCAGACAAGACATATTTCATCCCAGTTATGACATGCACACACACACGCACATTAATATATATATATATATATATATATATATATATATATATATATATATATATATATATATATATATATATATACTCCTGTGTATATACTGTACATATGGAGCCTGTCATCACTTGTGTTTGTTCATGTGAGCTGCAGGTTCTCATTAGATTAATAAGTGTGTAGTTGTGTCATGTTTTCTGCAGGAGAGGCTGGAGGCTTCAGTCAATGTGCTGGAACTGTGACCTCATGAAACAAACACGTTAAACCGCTGTTGAACACGAACCGGTGAGCTGCAGGTTCTCATTAGATTAATAAGTGTGTAGTTGTGTCATGTTTTCTGCAGGAGAGGCTGGAGGCTTCAGTCAATGTGCTGGAACTGTGACCTCATGAAACAAACACGTTAAACCGCTGTTGAACACGAACCGGTGAGTTCAGAAATCAATCCATACATCATATTTTATCCATAAATCTATATACTTCATCAGTTCTTGGAGTTCAGTTCTCTAGTTTGAAAACATGGATGAAATGATTCATTTCATTTACAGTGCCATGAGAGTGACTGAGGAAGAGATGAAGATGGATGGTGTTGATGTTCATGAGGTTTGATCTGCTGTTCTGGGGAGAGTTTCCCAAAGACGAGCATAGTCGCAAGTTCCCTTAATACCAACACAACTCAACAGTTTCTTATAAAAGGAATAATTTGCTTGATTCATAGAGATTTTCCCTTATGGAAAGAAAATATATTTATGATCAATATATTAAATGGTTTAAATATCTTGAAAAATATATGCAATAATTTTACAATATATTGAATAATACATAGGGAATTGCTGCTTTGCATATGTTGAAAAAAATTGACAATATATTTACTATATAACACAAATTATGAGTTTTCAGTATTTTTTACAGTGTGTGGAAACTGATTGCCTTAAATTTCTCAAGCATGCTTTATATTGATCATAAATATACCGAAATATATTTTCTTTCCATAAGGGTTGTCACACATTTATATAACAATAATGATAGTTTTGTGATGAAACCTCTAGCACTAAGTATTGATTGTGGTCCATGTCCTCAAACTATGTGTGTTGTTGAGAAGTGTACTGCTACTTTACTAAGTGATCAGACACATCTCCCTTGTTTCTCCAAGTTGGGGGGATTTTGCTTGATGTATACTTGGCATGTATTGTCAATCTTCATTGTTACTCACAGCAGCGTGTCGTGTGTGTATCTGCAGTGGCAAGTTACGTACTTGCTCTGCAGTAGCTATAATTAACAGCAGCAATAACGGCAAGACCAAACACATCAACAATGTCATATTCATTACCATGCATGATACTTTAAACTCTAGATTGCACTAGTGTTGTTTTTGGCGGCCTGTTTTAATTTTAGTTTTAGTCTAGTCTTTGTGTCAAGCTGTCATTTTAGTTTTCATTAGTTTTAGTCGTGTTCATATTCTTAGTCTAGTCAAGTTTCAGTCGACTAAAAGTCTGAGCATTTTAGTCTTATTTTAGTCAGAATTATCCATGACTATTTTCGTCTAGTTTTATTTGACGAAAACTGATGACATTTAGTCTAGTTTTAGTCAATAAAAATTGTATTTTAGTCTCTTTTTAGTAATGCAATTCTATTTAACCTGGTCAATACCACTATGGAAAAATAGCAAAAAATAGCGAATAGAAAAGTAACACTCGTCTCATTCGTGGAGGTGGAAAAACAAGTTCTTTGTGACAGCCAAGATTTATTGTATTAAATCAAAAAATGTCAATTTTAAATTTTAATTTAAAAGGTTTACGATTTTAATATAAGTAGCCTACATGGTTAAATATTTTACCACTTGCTTGAGCAACTTAATATATAAATCTATATATAATTAAACGTGAATTACGTCTATTAAATATTGTATATGTGTACAAAGAGAATCTCAATGCTGACAAAACTTTTTTTTAAACAAAAGTAGCTGATAACTTCTGGATTTGAAATAAAAATAGTGAGTATGTGTTTGTGGTACAGCCGTGGATCAGTTGCGCACTGCAAACGCAGCATATGTGAAAGCACTATAGCGCGTGCTGCTCCTGCACCGCCATACCCACTGCACAAGCAGTAAGTGTGAAACGGGCGTCAGACTTAACTTTGTTTGTTGTCGTTTACGCTAACTCACCACAGCTGCATCTTCTAAATAATGCCGCGAGTGGGGCTTGAGGAAGTGACGTCGCCTGCGTCTGCGCAGTGCGACCTGATGCAGCTCCTGAAGTGAGACACGGGAAACAGAAATACTGCAAAATAATAATAATAATAATAATAATAATAATGCGACTAAACGAGACGAAATAACGACATGACATTTCGTCTCGTCTCGTTTTGGTCAACGAAAATGAAGAGACATTTTAGCATAGTTTTTATTTTGTAAACCACATTTAGTCTCATTTTTATTCGTCAACAATATTGCATTATACATTTAATTATAGTTATCGTCACATGACCAGAATTTACGTTGCGTCTCGTCTTCGTCACGTGATAAAGGTTCGTTGACAACGAAAGCAACACTAGATGGCACAGGCTGATAAGTGCTTAACCCAATATTCTTGCAATTACATCATTCTTTATAGGGCACCGCTTATTGGTTCCTGCTGTATCAGTAGCCAACGAGCTTGCTGTTCAACATTCAATACACCTTCTCCAGCTCCACTTATTATGTTTTTAATATTTTTATCTCAGTAGTAGTACATCTCGACAGGTTATTCTCTGCCTCACACAATGTGCCCATGTTTTAATTTTTGACAGTTTTAACTATAGGTAGGTCAGGTGTAACATACACTACTGGTAACCGACAGCAAAAAAGCTATTATTAAATAATATTTATAGTAATACAATACAACTTCAATTCATATGGTGTGTGTATTCAATCACCAAAACCATCTTAAAGCACAACTGCTTTGAGAATGTGATGATGCTCTGCACCACTAGATGGAGTATGATTGCTTTTCAAAAGGATAGAAGTGAAAGTCAAAGAGGACAAAAGATACACTATTCCAAGGCTTTAAACCTGTTAAAACTGGATATTTAAACGCAGCATATTTTGATAAGTCCTAAACGTATTCTTCCATTAAACCAAAAGTGAGCTTCTATTTTTTTTTCTCGTTTTGCTTTTCTTCCTTACATGAGATTTTTAATCTGGATAATTATATTTTGATGCGAGTTTTGGTTAAAGGTGCAGTGTGTGAGACTGACAGCTAGCGGTTGAAATAGGCACTGCAGTCCAAATTCTAAATATTGGAGAGAGTTGTTTCCGGCCCCCTCCTCCTCAGACTCACGCTCACTCGGGTTGCCAGATTGAGGACATGCAACAGGAACAAGCACTATTGACAATGAAAGGCGAGGAGGTATACACACTGTAAGTTGATGAATTGATTTATGATGAGTGTTATCATCTTTCAATATGCTTAATATGATTTTTAGATGAGTGCGGAGGCTTTTAGGTAGAGTAGAATCTGTGATTTCTGATCCAGTTTGTTAGCTAGCTTCTATGGCCGATATATGCTGTGTTTTCCGCCCACTGGCAACCTGTGGTAGCGAAATACTGTTGGCTAAATTGGCAACATGCGATACAAAACAACAGACATTCTGACACAGAACACACATTTCAAAGTAAAATGACTGGCTGTGGCATTGTTTATCAGACATTTGCTCTTGGCTGACATGTAGCATTGCTATGGCCTGCTTGTGGCCCAGATCTGGCAAACAGGAGTGAGCCGCCCAAGGGCCGTCATTCCACACTGCATGTGGACCAGATCATCTTTCCACGTGTGCAAGATGTGGGCCGGATCTGGGCCGAAACCATGTTACTATGTGGGTATATTCTTACCTTTTTATTACCCAAGCGTGGGCCGCGGCCCTATGGTTAAGAATAGGTGTCCTAAAGTAACCTCCTAAATCTAAACCTCCTAAATCCTAAGAAAAGGTGAACGATTAGATGTAGGACAAATAATTCATTGTTCAATTCAATCCATAAAAATATGTAACTGGACCTCTACACAAAAAAACAAAAAAAACACACACCCAAAATATGAAATAATCCATCAATTACCTATATCTATCAATCGCCCAACAAACTTGTCAAAGCATAACCCTTCACCATCCTCTACGTTTAGTTGCTAACAGAGTCTATAACCAGCATCCAACACCACACTTTGTGAATAAGCAAATAGAGCTGCTCAAACAATTTATATCAGTAGTTATGGCCAAATATTCTACTGTATATGTGAAGAACTGAAATATCCCAACAGGCAGCACTTCAGTTTTACCCAAGGTCAACCCCTTTTAAAAGCAGTGATTGGCTTTGCTTCACACTATACATCAATGACAAGTTCTTCCTCTGACTGAATAAAAATGCAATTCCCACTATATAATTAACACTCCTTGATTTTAAAATATTTTCCATTAGACTTTCATAATCTGTATGTTTCTTCAATGGCACAGACATGAATGATTTTTCACCTCCTTGATCATAAAGTGTCTCAGTAGTTTCATTCATTAAACAAACCGACTCTGCAGCTATAAACTTTAGATATTATAAATCATGCACAGGGTTCAAAATTGTCTTTACACCACTTCTTAAAGCACTTCTCAGCTTCTTCCATCTTCTTCTTCTCCTTCATCTTATCTTCAGCTGTCTGATCATCAGTTCTTCTGTAATAAACTCTGACAAGCTCTTCATTAAACTTCTTTGGCAGGAAACTGGACAACTGTCAACACAAGATAAATATCACACTCAATGAGTTTTATAAAGAGACTCAATCATAGAGTAAATGAAGTACACTGCAAACTTCACTGAGCCGAACAAGACACAGTTCAAGCTCCAGTCCAATTAGTTTACCATTACCAACAGAACATTATAAAGGAATAAATGGCACCCATTTAGAAAGATTATGCAATGATCTGGAATAAAACAGTTTGAGTGTCATGAATACCTGATAATATTTAAGATCTTAAATTAAACAGTTTGAGTGTCATGAATACCTGATAATCTTCAATGGTTGAAGCTTGGTTGGGATTCCTCTTGCTGTAGAAATAAACGGATTCAATGGGGTTTTTGTCCTTCATGCCGTGATCCAGATCAACCACCTGAGCTTGTGAGAACATGAGATTCACTAAACAATTCTGTTTTATTTCAGTGTAAAAACATGTATCTTAGTCACTAAAAACACATGTTATCTGGTTTAAGTATGTAAATCAGCTCTGAAATAAGATATAACTTACATAAACTGGTAATTCTTCAGCATTCAGAGAAACAGTCGGGTCAGTGGGTTTGTACTTCTGCACTGCAGCTTTCCATGATTCTGTCAGCTGTTCCTGAATTTTCAGATTTGAGAGGGTTTGTTAGTTTTAAAGGGTTAATCAAACAGTAAATCGGTGTGTTTTTCAGTTTCTGTTCAACCTTTGACTTGTGTTCCTCAGTCAGATGAGCTTCTCCCACAAACTTTGGCAGTTTTCTCCTGACGATCTTGTTCAGGATGTTTCTGGATTCCTGCAGGTTTGGAGCAGTGGAGGACGAAATCTGCTCAAATATCTCATCTGACACAACAACAGAAGATTCATTAACATACATGTTATTTCAAATGTCCTGAGACACATAACCACGTCTCATAACGTTTCATTAACAAAGTTTGGGAGGAGCACGTTCAGATAATTAAACCTAATTAAACACATGTGGAGCACATTCAGACAATCAAACCTAATTAGACACGAGTGGACCACACTCTGTTAATCAACCCAATCAACGATGTAAGAGGTGTATATATACTGCAAACTTACCTCCATTCGTTGACAGTTTAACAGCATCCCTCCACCACCCCATCTCCTCACTTCTAGTCCTAAATACTCTTACAACAACGGGGGAGTACTCTGGGTTCGGGCAAAATTTCCGAGCTCGGAGCCCTCCCCCGGACAGCACGCCAAATACGCATAATCTTTACTTTGTTTAATTGATGTAAGGGTGAACTCGTGAAAGAGAATATGTTTATCCTGGTTTATGGTAAACCGGTATATCTTTAGCTCTTTTAGCTTTGAGTTTACATGTTTTTCACCTGTTCTTTGAGCTGACCTGTGAGTTTGCTGTATTCCTCTGCTGTCTTTATGGCTTCAGAAATCTTCAGCATATCTTTACGTTTCGGTTTATAAAGATCACGATCAGCTAGTACGAGCACTTCTGCAAACCTAACACATTTGAGTTAGTGTTTCAAACATGTTTAAGAATCACAGTCTAACTAACCCCTAAATTCCACCAACTGTGGAACGGCTGCGGAACGGCGGCGGAGTCAATAGGTTTCCATTAAAGTCAATGTGTGTATTTTCACTGACTGCGGAACGGCTGCGTTCCGACTCCGGCGATCCGCAGCCCTCCGGAGCAGATATGCAGAGCTTCTATTTTTGCCGGATGCCGAAAAGCTCCGCAGCAATTTAGCACTTATATCGCGCGATCATACGTGAATGCGCGAAATCTCGTGGGTCCTCGTGACTTCAGCTGTTAGTCATAGCCGCAGCCGTTCCGCAACAAATCCGGACCTGGTGGGTATTGAAGGACAGCGGAGCACGGAGCCGACACGCAGCCGTTCCGCAGTTGGTGGAAATCCGGGGTAATGCTGAATTTGTGTAAGAAGAATAAGTCATGCAGCAGATTAAATATTATGAAATCTCATAATCACTGCAAACAGAGAGACTCACATCTCTTCAATGATGTTGCAGATCTTGTGCTGGTAGGCCTGGCGATGGAGAGTGTATCGAGTGCGAAACATGTCATAAACATTATCTGCCTCCTGTTAGACATACAAACACCAGAGTCATAGATCCAGTTCCCATAATGCAGTGTTCGCATTCAACAGCTAATGTCACTTCTGAAGTTTTAAGCAGAGAATATAAATATAAAACAGAGTAGATGAATCTTGAATATACTCAAAACGTCATATATTCAGTATGTGTGTGTCTTTGATTAGTAATAGTATGTGATAATTGAATCATGCACCTTGTCTCTAAAACAGATGTGATTTCTCCCGTTCACTTCACAGACTCGAGCGAACTTCAGCAGACGCTGATGGTCAAAACTGTTTCGAATGCCGAGGTGATGACAGTCTCTGAGAAATAAACATTAAATATAAATATAAAAATGATATGTAAATGAGAGGATAATTTGGCTCAAAGTTATAATAGATTCTACATCATAGTACCATCTGTGCAAAATGCCTAATAATATGTACCGTGCGAAATAGTCCCATTTGTCGACATCAATGCCGTTCTGTTTGTTTGCCACAATCTCATACAGGAAGGATTTGTCTTCAGCTCTGCCCTCGTATGTCCACTGAAAATAAAAGTAAAGGCTGTATGTAAATGAGGCTTCATTCATGCTAACACATCATTAACAGATGAAGTATCAGTATGAACCTCAGCAACTGAATCTTTTGCCCCTTCGATTAACTCTTTAATGAAGGTGACGTCTTTATCATCCAGTCCGTGCTCTTTCAACACATTCTCATTCTCAGCCTTCAAACTCTTCACAATGTCATCAAACATCAGCACTGACATCTTCTCATGCTGCAGTAAAGACACAAAGACAGATGAAATCATAAATACATATATTACAGAAACCAACGGCACTGAGTGTGTGTGAGCAATGTGTTCATTCTCACCTTCCACTTCTCAGGGATGTCATCAGGCAAGCCTAAGAAAAAAAACGTAGGTCTCATGTGGATTGTAAGTCATGTTATGCACATTAACAAACTCTTTCAGGTTCATTTCCCAGATATACATGGCTTGAGTTCTCCATGTCCAAATGTAACAGTAGCATGAGTAAGAAATGTGCATGTCCACAGACACTTACCTCTTTTTGTTTTCATTGTTTTTGCTTTAGGAATAACCAGACCATCAAATACATGGGAAAATGGACCATGACCTAAAAAATAAAGAGAAACTGGATAATTCTAGGTATGGTTATCATAAATCAATGCTCGATTTGACAAGGGTTTGGGTGAGTTTAGACTCCATGACAAATACAAAAAACACAACACAAAACACTGAATAGTGGATTATTTTCACTTTCCATGTGCATTAGTGCTACTCACCCAAGTCGTGACACAGTCCAGCGATCTGAACACACAGGAAATCCTGTTTGGTGATTTTGAGCTCTGGCTGATTGTCATGAAGAGTCTTGACCAGACAACCAGCTAAATACGCCACTCTAACACACACACAACACCACAGTTTACTACCAAAAACACTGAATAGCAAAAATATTTTTATTCGTTTACTTGTATGCTTTGTAAAAACATCAACAACATCAGAGAATTGTGAACGTGTAAATGTAGTAAAATTATTGAAATATTAACTTTAAATCTCTCAAATTATTAATTTAAATATAATTACTTAAACAACCTAAAAAAAAAATTTGATCTGAATATAATAATATTTCACCCAAGTGAGTGTTCAAAGCGATTGTGAGAAGCTCCCGGATACACCAGATATGTTCCTCCGAGTTGTTTGATGTGTCGGAGTCTCTGAAACTGAGGTGTATCTGTGATCTTCACCAGCAGGGGGTGCAGCGCAATGTGACCATGAATGGGGTCGTTGAAGATCTACAGGATACAAAACGCACTAACATTTGATGCATTTCATGACTCAACATGTACAAAAACCATGTTGTTGACAAGTGATTTTGTGACCTACAAAAATCATTTCACGGGTGAATTCACAGGCAATTGAGTAATTGAATAATTTACTCAACCTATTTGTTCAAAGCAATGATTTATTTAGGAACAAAGTGCTGTTTGTTTGAGTTTGTTTTGTTGCAAAAATAGATAAGTAAAGCACACATTTATACAATTTCTCCATGAAAGGTGTTCTCTGTTATCCATTGAAATGGAAGAAACTTTTACACACAGACACCATGTTAGCCGTTACATTTCAATTTGATGGTAGACAATTGCAATTCACCAATTTAATACATATCAGCAGAACTGCTTTGTATGTTGCTTTAGGGAGGAAGTGAAATGTGAAAAGACATTATAAGCAGAAATGTTAAATGAGTAGTTAGCTTACCTTCATTTGTTCTTTTGAAAAGTCTAAGGAGTATTTCTTCAGGATGTCTTTCAATTCATCCGTAATAATCTCCCATGACTGTTGTTTCTTAGGCTCTGGAAAAGCATGACATTTTATATCCTCAGTGTAAAATCGCTTCGGTTACTAACATACTGTAACCTCACTTCCCTGAGATGACAGGAATGAGCATTGCATCAGTGTTTTCTGACGCTTATGGGGAAAGCTCCCGTTTTTCTCAGAATACTGAAGCCTGATTGGTTCATGTCTTTGCACCTGCACAGACAAATGGCTTTTCTTCCCGCCAAAATGGACGGGGCCAACTGCCTATTTGAGTTGCTCTAAAAGCCATTTTAGTCCTCATTTTTGACCGAGGAGCGGCAGTGTCGACTCTCGTAGGCTCAGTAGCACAGCAAGCTATGTAATGCTGGGGTGCTTGATACCAAGAGCCCATGGCAGGCTCCCTAAAGACATAAGTACAGGAGGTTAAACCTCCTCTGAGAAATCTGACCATCGAACGTCTGACGTTCTCGACTGAAAGGGAACCTATGTTCTCCCCATAAGCATCAGAAAACACTGATGCAGTCCGAGTTAAAATGAACACAAATATAAGCTGCACCTTTCTGGAAAGTCTTACCCATACACATTCACTATAAATGCAATGCTGAAATGTTTTCTTGCATTTACAATATGTCCTTTTCGATATGGTACCCGTTTACATTCAAACAACGAGCAGTAAGGTTTTCTAATTTAAAGGGATACTTCACCTCTGGAAAGATGAATGTGTATTTAAAATGGGTCATTTATGTAGAATAAATGTGAAATCATTTTTGAATTTGGAGCTTTCTAGACTGAGAAAAGCCAGAAAATGTATTTTTGGCTTATGCGGATGAAAGACAACAACTCCCAGAATGCACTTGCTTCGCTGCTCTACGACGCCACGCCTACCGGTAAGAGCGCGCAGTTAAACAACAAGACTAGTAGTGAGTCTCCGTGACGAGTCTGCGCGGGATTTCGAGATCGCCCAAAATGTCCGGGATTCGGCTTTTGCGTTCTACAGTCGCCATTCATTGTTTACTGTGGCGAGCAGGACGAGGCTGAGGGCCGTGGGAGAACGGCGCGAGGCCGGTGGCGTGATTACTGATGAGCGACACCTGTGAGACGCACCGGTCTCGTATCTCTCACGGAGGAGCGGGAATTTTCTTAGCAATGTTAAAATGCACATCAACCGATCACTTGTTTAGCGTTCATGTAAACACTACATTCAGATTCACCAATCGGATTGAATTCAGTTAGCTTGAAACAAAAGGTGTGCATGTAAACAATGAATGGCGACTGCAGAGAAAGCAAAAGTCAAATCCCGGACATTTTGGACAATCTCGACGGACGGACATGTCCGGGAAAAAGAGGATGGTAACCCCTACTACTCAGCTTTCTCCACAGAACAAGAGCCTGCTAGCTTAAAAAAAAAGACTGCTGATACTCTGTGTACATTCTGTGAGTGAGATCCCATCCTCTATGGGCGGGTTGAAAACATGCGGGACAGCCCCTACTACTGGCTGTAGTCTTTAGCCTCGATTTTTGCATCATCTGAGGATTTTTTCCATACAAAAAATACATAAATCTCTCGTTTCAGGGGGATATGAGGGTGGAAAGCACAGTAATTCGAAAATACTACAGGTTTTCTACTAATACAAAGCTTAATGCTACATCCTGAAAATATCCCTTTAATATTTGAACTGTAATGCTGCGTTCACACCAAACGCGAATATGCGTCTGGCGCGAGTGATTTCAATGTTAAGTCAATGGTAAGACGCGTTTACGCGCGTCTGGAGGTCTTGCGGCGCGAATGAGGCGTTTAGCGCGGCGCGGTAGACGCGAATTCGCCTCATTCGCGCGAACTAGACGCGAATTGAGCGTCTGGCGCGTTTCGCGCGTTAAGCGCGAATTGTGCTTTTTGTGCATCACGCGTTTGACGCGAATTCGCGTCTGCCGCCCGAGTTGAAAAATCTGAACTTCTGCGTCAATTCGCGCCGCGTTAACCAATCAGGAGCCTGCCTGCTTGCTGCTGTCACGTGGTGAACTGACAGTTTAATGTTATTTTATGTTTGGCCTTAATAAATTATTTTGTAATATGACTAAAATGCACAACAAAGCAAATCTTTCACATAAAAACTCGATTTCAATATGAGAGATAGCCTACTCATTTGTATTGAATGCTATTTATTCCATATCTATTCTAGATTAGCCTATATTAAACTTTATTAATCTAATGTAAAGACACCAAACACAATTAAGTGTATAAAAACTTTTCAAAAAAAATAACAGGACAGGTTTCACTTTTGGAGGCTGCCTCCATTTATTATCAAAACAAAAATAAATGACAGATTAGGTGCGGGAGAGGGTGAACCTCGCGCCGGGCTTTACAGCGCGGGCTCGTCAGGCAGCGACCACTCGAGGCCGAGGCTTTATACGGCCTACGCTGTCCTCGTCAGCGTCCTCACCGTTAGGTCCACCAAACCTACCTCCTGGAGCAAATTGTGAAACTCCTGAAACCCTCCGGAGGTTTTGGTGGACCCGAGTACAGCGACGATGTCCCCTACGCAGCTGTTTCTGCTCTTCAGATCATATAAGAGCGGTGACTCTCTCGATTAATGCTATTGCTAATGCTCGATAAACATCTAAAAAAGATGGCCGCCAACAGCTTAGAAACTTTCGCCCCCTGACTTCGCCTTTGACGCGCGTAAATTTCGCTTCAAACTTTTGATTTTACGCGCGTCAATTTCACTCTTGACGCGCGAATGCACACAAAGTGGTCACGTGTATAACTAGACGCGGCAGGCGCGAATTTTGACGCAGATTCGCGTTTGGTGTGAACGCAGCATAAGATAAGCTATGTGAGCACATGGAAAACAAAATCCATATAAGGACTTGTTTATTAGTGACAGTAGTCTTTAGGTGTTAATAAGAATATGATCTTGCTTCAATTCCTACGTCAAAGATCCGGCCCACATCTGGCACACGTGGAATGATGATCTGGCCCACGTGCAGTGTGGAATGACGGCCCTTGGGTGGACCGCTCCTGTTTGCCAGATCTGGGCCACAAGCAGGCCATAGCAATGCCACATCTCAGCCAAGAGCAAAGAAATAAACCACAACTGGACCTTATCTGAGCCACAAAATCTGTGTATATTAAATATGAATGTCTATAAATGTGTGTCTATAAAGGCTCATATTTTATTTATTTGATGTCTGACTGAGACATGAGGGACCTGGGAGAGAGGTCTAGCATTTGCCATCTAGTCATAGCCAAAACATAGCCTACACTTAAATAGCCTGTGCATAGAGTAGCATGTCATCTTTTATAAAATTAGATTTTGGCCATTTTCCCAAATTTCAGGAAAAACTGAGCGCCCAACAAACTAGTTTGTAACCTGTTGAAGAAAATGTAATGTGATGCCGCCGGCACCTTTTTAATGATGGACAAAATGCACATTTGCACACATTTGCTGGTCAAAAAACCCTGTAACTGCATTTGAGTTTGACTTTTGTCAAATGTTAACAATATATTGATAAGTAATTCAGCAACATATAATTTGTTTTTACCATCGGAAAATCATAAGCGGTGCGCCCCCGTGCTGTTTCGTACTGGAACTTACACAAAGCTACTGACTGATCCTCGTCACCTAGCATAGAGTGACATATTTCTTCTTTGATTTATGATTGCTGATGCACTTCATTTATTAAAATTTTTATTTAATGTTATGTAATAATATTAAATTATGGTTAATTCAAGGCTGTTAATATGCACATATTCGCTATCTAGCTAATTTTTGAATCTATAGTATGAATTCAATACTCTCCGCTTGTCTTCACATGTATAAATGTAGTAAAACATGTTTTTTTTCAGTGCTTTAGCCTTTTAGGGCTAAAAGAGCCCTGAAACCCTGTATATCTATATTATCTATATTATTATTATTGTTGTTATTAATTATTAGAATTATTAATTATTGAATCTGTCATGAAGATCTGACCATTTCTTCCTTTTATGTAGGCTTACTAAATAATCTTAATATTAAAAAAATACAATAAAAAAAGGGAGGGGGTGCCCTTTTTCAGTTTCAACACATGCCCCTCAAAAGGTCTGTGCACAGCCCTGGTAACAGATGAATTTTACTCTAAGCACAAATATAGGAGCAGGATATAGATGTATCACATGAACTTCAGTAAATTATATAAACGCATTATCATATGACAGTGAGTTGTGTACATGTCTTCCCTTACCTTCAATTTCTTCATATGACTTTTTTAGATCTTGAAGATTTTTCCTGAGATCAGAGAGAGTTTTGTTGTTTTTTTCAGATCGTGGCATCTTCTCTTTTGTCTTCTTTTTGTGGGTTGTTAAAAGCTCAGATGAGAAGGCAATAAAGATCTGTAGAACTGTATACAGATTTTATACATCCAGAAGCTCAACCCACTGGAATACATGAGGAAAGTTGTCATTGAACTATAAGGGTGTGTCTCAAACAAAGGTTGAGCTTTACTGAAGGCGAATGAGTCGGATCAGAGCGACTGCTGCTGGAAACACATTCAGGAAGTGCCGATCACACAATATTTACTGTACAGTTCTTATATATATATATATATATATATATATATATATATATATATATATATATATATGAAGAGTTCAGATGCGCCTTTAAGTGCCATCTGAAATTTTCTTCTAGAATGATCATTTTTATCAAGCTCATATATTTAAGTTCAGTAATTTCACTTAAATGACAATTAATAGGTAATTTTCATTGCCATTTAACGTGAAATTACTTAACTTAAATATATGAGCTTGATAAAAATTATCATTCTAGAAGAAAATTTCAGATGGCACTTAAAGGCTTTTGCATCTGAACTCTTCATATATATATATATATATGTGTGTGTGTATATATGTATATATATATATGTATATGTATATATGTGTATATATGTATGTGTATATATATATATATATATATATATATATATATATATATATATATATATATATATTTGTCTTACAACTTTGGTAGAGGAGACTGTTTATATATATATATATATATATTTTTTTTTTTCAGTGAATTTATTAGTATCGTACTCAAATGCAACTTCCGGTTCATACAGATAAGGGTTTTTAAAACATAAATAAATATTATGAATTATCTAATCATTTTCACACTAATTAACCCATGACTGCATCTAATTTTTGTTTTTATATAAATTTAAATAATAAAGCCTTACCTTCACTTTTTTACATAAAGAATTTTCTCTCTGTATTTTCAGTTGTCAGGTCCAGATATCTTCTCAATTTATCTTTGCTCAGTGATCTGCTGTCGTCTTGCTCATGTGTCGAGGAAGACGGTAATGAAGACCTGTAGAAATGTGGAGATTTTCCACTAGACTAGGTTATCATGTATCCTCATGCTGATTCTGCCTGCAGTCATAGTTACAGATACAACAGGGACACACATCACTGTACGTTTTGTCCACAGAGGTCTGAAACATAATTATGTGTTGTCTCTTGTCAAGTCAAGTCAAGTCAAGTATATTTGTATAGCGCTTTTCACAATACAGATTGTATCAAAGCAGCTTCACAGTATTAAATTAAAATAATACAACAAGGTTTGTTTCTAGTGGAATTTATTGATTGATAAAATCAAATTAAATATCCCCATAATATCCCCAACTGAGCAAGCCAAAGGCAACAGTGGCAAGGAACCGAAAAACTCCATCAAGTGACCTAATGGTGTCCTAAAACTCCATCAGGTGACCCAATGGAGAAAAAAAAACCTTGGGAGAACCCAGGCTCAGTCGGGGGCCAGTTCTCCTCTGGCGTTTATTAACTAGAGGCCGGATTGTAGTTTGAACTGTAAAATTAAAAATATTATATGAATGCCTGACTGAAGAGATGCGACTTTAATCTAGTTTTAAACTGGGAGAGCGAGTCTGAGCAACGAACAGTATCAGGAAGGCTATTCCAGAGTTTTGGAGCTAAATGTGAAAATGCTCTCCCTCCTTTGGTGGATCTGGATATCCTAGGTATGACCAAAAGCCTTGAATTAAGTGATCTTAAAGAGCGCGATGGATTATAGGGCGATAGAAGATCCGTTAAATAGACTGGAGCTAAGCCGTTTAGGGCTTTATAAGTCAGTAGCAATACCTTGTAATTAATACGGAACTTTATAGGTAACCAATGCAGTGATGATAAAATCGGTGTTATATGATCATATTTTCTTGATCTAGTAAGAACTCTGGTCATGAATGCATGAACTAGCTTTTCTGCATCAGAAACTGATAGCATATTACGTAGCTTAGCAATGTTTCTAAGGTGGAAAAAGGCTGGTTTTGTAACATATGAAATATGATTTTCAAAAGACAGGTTGCAATCGAGTATAACACCCAGGTCTTTTACTGTAGAGGATAAAGTAACAGGACATCCTACTATATTAAAGTTGTATTGCGAGAGGTTTTGTGGGCGGTTTGTTGAACCGATAAGTAGTACCTCTGTTTTGTCTGGATTTAATAAAAGAAAATTACGCGTCATCCAATCTTTTATATCTTTAACACACTCTGTCAATTTGGATAATTTAGCGTGTTCATCTGGCCGTGATGAAATATATATTTGAGTGTCATCAGCATAACAATGGAAACTAATTCCATGTTTCCTTATAATATTTCCAAGTGGCATCATATATACTGAGAATAACAGAGGGCCTAACACAGATCCCTGCGGCACTCCATAGTTTACTGGAGTTATGATCAATTTTTCTCCATTTAAATAGACAAAATGGTAGCGGTCAGATAAGTATGATCTGAACCAGCTTAATGCTTGTCCTTGAACACCAGTATAATTTTGTAGTCGATCTAAGAGTATTGTGTGATCTATAGTATCGAACGCAGCACTAAGATCAAGTAAAACATCAAGTAAAACAAGATGTAAAACATTACATCTTGTCATATGTAAAATGTATTTGTATTTTTAGATCAGAGACTTTGGACTTATAAAAGTATCAGGCCAATCATATTTTTTTATGAGTTAACTGGGCAACAAGTCGATCATAGGTTGTGCGAAATGATCATTTAATCTCTTCCTCCTCGATTAGTTTGTCATTATCAACTCATTTTCTGATACTTAGAGGTGTATAGTCCAGGGGTCAGCAAGTAGAAGTCCTGCCATATGTTTATTCCACCCATGAACTCAGTCAGCTGATTTCACTAATAAGTTCTCTCTCCTGCTGAATTAGCAAATCCAGGTGATTGGAACAAAATACTGAGGAGGACTTTTACTTTCTGAACCTGGACTTTACACATTCTGCTCTGAATTCTTTCCTTTGTCCATATTCCACCAAAGCTGGGCTGTTGATCTTATAAGATCCCTAGAGTACTCACTTTTTCATCTCTTTTTAAATATGTCAACCATTAGATGAGAAATATTCTAAAGAAAAGATGTTTATGCAGTTTTAAGGGGTACATATGTTAAAAAAGCAACAACATTTGCAAATTACATCTTCATTCATGTTTTAAAGGCAAAGGCTACATTCCCAAACATTTTGGCTTTTAAAAAAAACACATACGTTCAAATTTGTTATTGAGCTTATGAAAACGGCATAAAAAAATAAAATAAATAAATACAAAAAATATATATATAGTTAATTAGTAAATATGATTATGATGAACTTTAATTAGTGTCTAAATATAATAGTATATAATCAATAGTGACCAAAACAATATCTTATGGATATTTAAATAATAAATATCACAATTCAGTTCCATAATTGGGTCACTGTAAAAAATGTTTTGTAATTTTACAGGTAAAAAACTTAATAAAAAAAAAAAAAGCAACGGAAAAGACATGTTAATTGCTGAACAGTATGTACCCTTACTATATACAATAAAAACTGTAATAGCTTTCATGTGACATTTCAAGTAATTTTACAGTAATATACTGTTAAATGTAAGGTTTTTGGAAGTACACTGTAAAATTACTTGAAATGTCACATGAGAGCTATTACAGTTTTTATGAAAAAAACTGGCAGCTGGTTTCAAGTACTTTACCGTAAAAAATCCAGTAGAAATATTTTAGGTTTACAGCATTGAACTTCAATTTATGGTTGCTTTGGTTGGGCTCTTGACCCTTGACTTTCAAACTTTAGATTTTCTCTGACTGCTTCAACTGTGTGTTATAATACACATTCGTTATGGCACGAAAGTCAGAGAGAAAATGTAGTCAAGTGATGTTTTCAATTTATTGATGTTGACATAATCATCATGAAGTGACCTGAATCACTGATCTCATAAAGAGTCTTATCTTTCATTGTCTGAGGAATGTTACATATCATGTTTATGAGTATAATAGCTCTGCAATCCTACAGTATGCGAGCCAGCAGTGACAAACAGAAAATCTGAAGAACCTGAAAAACACATAGTGTACACAAATAATTTTGAACTTTTGTATGATTTAGACCAGGGTTTCTCAAACTCGGTCCTGGAGGGCCACTGTCCTGCACAGTTTAGCTCCAACCCTGATCAAACACACCTGAGCAAGCTAATCAATGTCTTCAGGATCACTAGAAACTCACAGCTAGGTGTGTTTGATCAGGGTTGGAGCTAAACTGTGCAGGACAGTGGCCCTCCAGGACCGAGTTTGAGAAACCCTGATTTAGACCAACACAGACATCAAGATTAAGCGTATGAATCTCAGCAACGGTGACAATCAACAAAATAATCAGATAAAACTCTGAACATCACAAAACAAGCTACTAAAAAATCGCAACAAAACCAACAGCAAAAAATAAAAGCAGATAGTGATAATAAAAGAAAATATTACGGCAATTCATCATAATTTATTCCTGGTGCAATGATATTGATAAGTTTTGACTGATGGCTCCCACCATACAATACACTTTATTCATCCCCATTATTGAGATTCATATGCTGATTCTTGATGTCTGTGTGTGTCTGAAAGATACAGTTGTTCAAACCTTTATTGTGCACATTATTTTCAAAATTCTTCTGATTATCACAACACTGATGGATCACATGCTGTAAATTAATTTAAAATGAATGAACCATATAATCATAAATGAGACTCTAAATGAGATTAGTGAATCTGGCCACTAGATGATCATCACCAATACATACCCAATATCACCAGACTTGTTTTCTCTCTGTTTCTCTCTTTCCATAATCAATGTGTCTTATAAACACAGATTTACAACAGCCAGAGAAAAAAAAAACAACAACTAATGTTAATAAGTCAAGAGCCCAACTAAAGCAAACACTGATCACCATCATGGTGACTTCAAATGAAACAATAAATCATCAACATCTAAACCTCTGTTAATTTTCAATAATAACTTTTGTAGACGTCTGACAGAAATAAAGTCAGTCTGGTCAGTAATAAGTGAAGCTGGTAATGCTGTTTGTGGAGTTGTTTAACCCTCAGAGAGTCTTCGTTTAGCAGTCACACTCAGTGCCTTCCCGGTCAGAAGTGACCGGACACCTAAAAATGAAACTTCCTCCATCCCAGTAAAAACCAATGCAATTTATTTTTGGTCTATAATATTTATTCTTTTTAATTTAGTATTTTGAGACAATTTGATTGAACTTATTAATATTTATGCAATATTTATAGTCCATTTTTTGCCATTGAAAATAATGTTTTTTTTTTTTAATTATTATTATTTTTTATTTTATTTTTCTATGCGGTATTTTCGGTTAAAATAGAGACTAGGCTTTCAGAAAAAAAATAAAAATAAAAAAAATAAATCAATTTATTAAACATAAAATTAAATAAATCATGTTATTGCATGGGTTTACCACTAGATGCCTGTAATAGCTCTAAATGGAGATGCTTGTGAATTCTAGTTGTTTTTGGACCAAATTACTTACTTTTAAGATGTGGATTGATTGTATTTTTTTAGAAATTGTAAAATAATACTTTTTGCCAAGGTTTATAACATTTTATTAATTATTATTTTAATAATTTTAATAATTATTATATTAATTATATATATATATATATATATATATATATATATATATATATATATATATATATATATATATATATATATATATATATATATATTAATTATAATTATTAATTATGTTATGTTTTTCACTCTTGATGTTTTAGAGTTTCACCCCTTCATTGAGCACTTTTTTTCTGCATCGTGGCCGATTTGTAGCGAATTTTTGTGTTTTTGTCAATTTCCCATTCATTTCCTATGGGGGTCATTTTTGACCGAAGACCATGAGTGTGACTATTTTTTTTACGACCACTTAGCATTCTCGGATCATGACCTCAATTTTTTTCTGTGTTCACATACCTAATGCCAGACAAGTCACCAAGTTTCGTAACATTCCAATGAAGCTGTGATTTTTAAAAATTCAAAACAGATTTTTTGTAATCTGAATTTATTGGTGTGTATGTGTATAAAAGTGTGTTTCTATGTGTGTGTGTGTGGGTGGGTGTGAATTTTTTGCACTCTTGATGTTGTAGAGTGTCACCCCTTTACTGCGATGTACTTTTTTTTAGAATCGTGGCCGATTTGTAGATTGTACAGACAAAAATTCTGAGAATTTTTGTGTTTTTGTAAATTTCCCATTCATTTCCTATGGGTCGGTCATTTTTGACCGAAGGCACTGAGTGTGACTATTTTTTTTACGACCACTTAGCATGCTCGGATCATGACCTCAATTTTTTTTTGCATACACATACCTAATGCCATAAAAGTCACCAAGTATCATAACCTTCCGATGAAGCTGTGATTTTTTAAAATTCAAAACAGAATTTTTTTCGGTCAGAAGTGACCGAAGACTCTCTGAGGGTTAATCCTCCTCTGCTGAGATCTTCACAGATTTAATGTCTTCTTTTATCTTCAGTTGATTTCATCTAAGGCTGTGGCTGAAGTCAGTTGTAGTTCTTGTGTTTCTGCTCATCGCTTATCTTTTTTCTGTTCTGGTTGTTTCTCAATTGACATTGCCAGAATTCCCTGCGTTATTTGTTATGTTATTTCATTTAAATAATATTTCTTCTTAGTTTTTGTTATCAGTTACATACATTCAGGGTTTATGTTACATCATATAGTTTAATGAATGTGTATGGCATTATTTGGAATCGTGTGTGTCACCATGATGGTGTTTTGTATGTGTGTGTATGACACTGTGCACCTTCATTATATTGTTATATATATATATATCAGCTTGTGGAAAAACTAATGGTGGTGAACTTTGATTCATCATGTGGTTTACTTTTTATATCTCCTGTTTTATTATGGTGGTTATCAGTATATTGCAATGGTATAAAACAGATTTTAATATTTTAGTGAAATGGAAAGATAACATTTATCAGTTAATAAAATATAAAGGTTGTATCTTAAAAACTAAAAGATTACTACTATATATAGGCCTATATATGTATATATATATATATATGAAGACTTCAGATGCAAAAGCCTCTAAGTGCCATCTGAAATTTTTCATTTTTATCAAGCTTGTATATTTATGTTCAGTTATTTCACTTAAATGGCAATGCGAATTACCTATGAATTGTCATTAAAGTGAAATTACTGCACTTAAATATACAAGCTTGATAAAAATGCAAATTTTAGAAGAAAATTTCAGATGGCACTTAGAGGCTTTTGCATCTGAAGTCTTCATATATATATATATTTGCCGTTAATGTAAGTCCCAAGTAAGTTTGCAACTGTATTTTTTACAGTAAAATACTGGCAACCAAGCTGCCAGGTTTTTTACCATAAATTTCAGAGGTATTTTTTTTACAGTGTGATTTTAATATGCTATCTGGTGCTCCATTGCTTTGTTTTCATCTCGTAAACAAACCATTTGGACACTGAACTTCTCCTGCCTTCGTTCAAACAATCCCTGACAGTTTAATTTAAAATGCAATAATTGAACCTGTGTATTATAAATTAATAACTTTCTCATTGCACACTCCTATTTATTACTTCCCTTCCTTTGAAACAAATTAACTGTGATTTCTTGTTGAATTACTGCATCAACAGGAAGATAATTACAACAATATGAAGTTCCAAGTGGCCAACCAAAGGGAACAATGATCACCATAGTGGTGAACACAGACAAAAAATGTTTAGGAAAATCAATATCAATTTATGAAGTCAGCTTGGTTCTCTCAAATTTTTCAGTTGTATTGACAATTTCACATTCAAGATGACTTTGGGAAATGAGTGAATGCAAACAGAGAAAGATAACTGCAGAAGTGGAGGAAATGAGTGAAAAGACTATTAAGAATTGCCCCGCATCAAAAAATTTTTGTATTAGATTATTAGATTTTTACATTTAAGTTTAAGTTAAGCAGAGGTGTATAGTCCAGTGGTCATAAAGTAGAAGTCATGCCATATGTTTATTCCACTCATGAACTCAAGTCAGCTGATTTCAGAAAATCACACAATTTAAGTCACCATTATGGTAATCCGTGTTTTAGTTGGGCTCTTAACCCTTACATTTTTAACTTTAGATTTAGTTTGGCTGCAGTAATTCAGTTATGACTGCCAGATGAATAAAAATAAAATATGATCTGGTGGTGTTGGTTATGTTTTAATATAATCATTTTTTGACTTGAGTCACTGAACTCATTTAGAGCCTGATCTCTGAGTTAAATTTACTTTATTGATTACAGCAGCACTGGCCTTTCACAGCATAATAATTTTAGCATTTTCATTGTACCCCAAAGGATTCCTTAATGCTTCCCCCAAAGATATGAACTCCAACATCTTTTAAAAGGTTAAAAGATTAACAGAAAGTAGAAAGATACAATCCAGATTAACTATTCTCTAAAACTGTGTAACACACAAAATTACTCATAAGAAAAGAAAATCTCTGCCCACATACCACATAAATCATATAGCCTAATATGGACTGATTAATCAATCATCAAATCTCTGCCCACACACCAAATAAATCATAATATGGACTGATTAATCAATCATCAAATCTCTGCCCACATACAAAATAAATCATATAATATGAACTGATTAATTAATCATCAAATCTCTGCTCACACACCAAATAAATCATATAATATGGACTGAAAAATCAATCATCAAACAAACGTGTCATAGCATAACTATGCCTATATGCTACAACACCACACTGTGTGAAATAACAACAACCAGCAAATATAGCTACTCGGACAATAATATAAATCAGCCATTATGCCTAAATATCCTACTGTATATGTAAAGAAACTGATAAAATATTTTCAGATTTTTCTTTTCATTGCTTTTTTTGGGATTTTTTTTGTTGTGTGCTTTTTTTAGCATCTGTGTAATAAGGTCTATTCACAAAATAAGCTGACATAGACATGTGCCATGGCTTCAGCAGTTAAGAGTAGAGTTGTCAGTCCATTTGAACCAAATTTAATTGCAAGATATGCCAAGTAATTAACAATTTATTCACCCTCATGTCTTTCCAACCACGTATAACTTTAGATTTTATCCTGACACATTTTTTCATCTAAATTAGGAAAAGGGAAACCTCAACAAAAACAACAAAAACAACAACAACAACTTCTAACTGCCACAAAGTAAATCATTGATTGTGTTGTTAAAATGATAATTGTATAAGTTAATGCTTGAACTTGACAGCCCTACTTTAAAGATTAATAAGGGTCAGACTTGACTCTGTCACACGTTTCAGAGACTGAGCAGGGTTGTTGTTGGTGGGGTCCCACGCTGCAGGATTGCGATACTCCCCCTCCTTCAGTAGGTAATAGGCCTCATTGTAGTGAGGATCCTCATAGAGCTTCCAGACACCACTGATCACCTTACAGGAGCGAACCACTTTTATACCAAACTGGTCCTCTATAGAAGAACAGTCAACTGTGGTCTCATGCACTGTGTCTTCAAAATTCTCCTGTTCATAGAGCTGGATCTTAAATGATGTCACACGATTAAGAGACTGAGCAGGAACCATGTTGGTGGAGCCCCACGCTTCAGGATTGCGATATTCCCCCCGATTCAGTTGGTATTGGGACTCATTGTAGTCACGACCCTCATAGAGCTTCCAGACGCCTCTGATCACCTTACAGGAACGAACCACTTTTATACCAAACTGGTCCTCTACAGAAGAACAGTCAACCGTGATCTCATGCATTTGGTCTTCGAAATTCTCCTGTCCATAGAGCTGGATCTCAAATGATGGCACACGTTTCAGAGACTGCACAGGGTTGTTGTTGGTGGCGTCCCACGCTGCAGGATTGGGATACTCCCCTTCCTTCAGTAGGTAATGGGGCTTGTTGTAGTCACGACCCTCATAGAGCTTCAAGACGCCTCTGATCACCTTACAGGAGCGAACCACTTCTATACCGCAGCGGACCAAAGGTGGATAGTCCCCTGTGATAAAGTAGTTGTTGCCTTTAAACTCTTCTTTATCATAGACCTGAATCACACACTTGAAGGAGAGCGAAAAGAGAGAGGTTGAGATAAACAATTTTCTTTCTCTCGTTGAGTCAGACAAGGTAATCAAATCTCTGCACACACACACACAAAGAAATCATGAAAGTTGTTGAAATAGCTTATTAACAACAGGTGTCACCACTAAAGGCCAAGCATCAATTGTAAAGTGAACCTAATTAATTTAATTAACTGCGTGAACAATCGACACATTTAACACTATGAAGAGTAGATCCTACACTGCTTCAGTGTTAGTTTTAAACATGTGGCTGAGACTCATAAATACACGAAGTGGTCATTTAATAACGGTGATTTTGTTGTGCATCATTCAAAAATCTTGACTATTTACATGGTTATTATGCAGAGTTTTTGTGTGACTTGTCTGTATGTGTGTAAATTTTGCAAGAATGATGAATAAACTATAAACACACACCTTGCCAAGGCGCCACCATTTGAAGCACTCCTTAGTGTCCTTCTCCTCCTCATCAGAGTTCTTTGTGTAGTAAACCCTACCAACATGTTCAATGAACTCCTCCGGCAGAAGACTGGATACCTGCCGATACAAGAGGAATGAATTTGTAATTCTAACACCTAATCTAATGATATGTTAATGAAGATTATATGTAATTCTGTAATATTTTGAAATGCCAGTTGGTATGAGTATGAGTATGGGGTTTTTATCATTTTGATTATAATCCAGTGTAATTACCTGTGTGAGAGGAGATTACAGTGTTATAGTCACTAAAATGTGTAGAAGAAAAATCAGAGTGGAAATTTTGGAAATTCTGAACACAACATACTTCAGTGCTGAAATCCTTCTGTAAGATTAATAAGGGAATTAAGATCAATATAACTCAAAGGGGATTGAATTACAGGGAAGAACCGAATTATTATGCAAATTATTCAGAATTAATATTTAACACTTTATCAACTATTCGTCCACCGATAAGTTGAGATTAGGGTATTTTATCAATTCTGGACAGAATATTATCCCGTGGCCTACGGTAATAATACCATAAAGTTATGATAACTGATTAATATGAGCAAGGTAGCAAAATCTTTTTAGTTTAAGGCAGTAACTTGTAAGCACACAGCACAAGACGCTTGTATGTAAAATCAACCAAGACTTTATTGAACTACTCTAATACACACAAACTAAACTAACAAAAACACACAAACATTCATTCAAACAGTGACAGAGAGTGATGTTATTAACGGAGTGTGAATGGAGTCCCAATTGTCTAGCGTTAGACACTATTTCTTGACCGCAACCTGAGAGAATCAAACTACTAGCACTTTAATCTTAGTTCGTTTTCTTAATAAGATTTGCACCAGTTCACTTCAGCCAGAATTAGGAGAATTGTGTACTTGCGTTTAGATGCTCCTGAGCGCGTGCGTTCCCTGTGACGAAGTTGCTGGAGAGGGAATCTCTTCGGCGCTGATTGGCTGGCAGTCGGTCGATGATGCGTTCTGAGGGACAGCACTCGATGGTGAGTGGTTGGTTGGCTTTGCCGGGTGGCGCTTCGTTCGCGGGATTTCCTGGATTGCGGGTTGCTATGCAACGGAGTTTCCTCTGAGTCTGGAGCGACTCTGAGAGGGGTTTCTTTGACGAAGTTCAGCGAAGGATCTTACGGAAGAGTTGATGAGTTTTGCGTGAGCTCTTGGTGGTTTGAAGAGTATGTAAGCATACACGCTGGACGATGGAAAGGTCAGCGAGAGCAAAAGTCACTGCAAAAGCGAGGCACAAGGCAGGCAAAAAGCAACTCATAGCTGCTTGTCATTGGGTTATAAGCGTGTCCATCTGACCCGTCCTTCCTAGTGCGACAGCCAATCAGATATTGTCTTGGGCGGGACCTACGCCCTGTTCTCCGGTTCTTGCATGTAATTAGCGTAAAGTCCACATGATCACGTGTGCCCAAACTCCTGAGAGTTTAGTTAAACGCTTTAATAAGTAAACTTAATAGTTTAAATATGGTGCATCCTACACACATCTACTTTATATCAAAATTCTAGAAATCATTTACCCATCAAGTAGGTACCAAAATACATATACTTCCCATAGTTGAGGTGGGAGTAAATAAGGATTTAGCTGTGATAAGTGTTTAACACACAAAATTAACTTGAGTAATATAAAGCATACAGACTACAGAGAATACACATGTATGAGGCAACTTCTGGTGATTAGTTCCTATAGCTGAGGTAGAAAACCTTACAAATAGGCTGTAATGAAAGTTAAACACACAGAAATAACTCCACAGGTTACATAAAATATACATGATACTTAAGATATATGTGAGGTAAATACTGGTGATCAGTTCAGCTTATTGGAAGCAATTTTGAGACCGTTGTTTGTATTAAACAACGAGTGGGTTAATTTCAGTCTATTGGTTTTGGAGACAAAAAGTCTCTGGAATTTACAACTGCAGAAAGGGGGGTGTCCCCTGGTTGAGGGTTTCTGGTGATTCTGGGCCATAAGAATGCTTTAGCATCCTTCGTTTCCTGATAAGGCTGTGGATTTATGCATTGGGGTCACCACAGGGTTCTTGGCCATTTGGTCTTAAGTTTGTGGAACAAAGAGGAATCTTTTCCTGCTGTCCTGCTATCGCTGGTTTGAGATTAGACACACACAAAAAGGGGAAGGGGGGTGACATCTCCTTTAGCCATCTCGCCACCATGACTGTGTTTTATGACTTACTAATGGTTCACTAGGGAATCGTTCCGAACTGTGGAATGTGGTGTTGGGTTAATATGAAATGGACTGTTCAAGGATAATCCTACATATTCCCCCTTTCGGTCGGTGATGTTCCAGGTGAGGACATCGGCGAGCGCTGGATAAAATAGGCAGAGAGAGAGAGAGACAACACATACAAACACAACACAACACTCCATTACTTAGCTGAGTTCTGGTGCAAGATTTCGCTTTTGAGAATATTGTGGGCCTATGGCGCGACAGGTTAACAATTATGATGATGATGGTGGCTTTTCTTGATTACCCTAGTTTTGGTTGTGCGACGCACGGGTAGGGGCGTAATCTCAATTAAATTGGTCGAGTTCTCAGATCGGGATCTGGTTCTGCTCGCTCGCATTGAGTCTTGTTCTACATCGGTTGCGAGAGTGCCATGACTGGTAGCTCACGGGACTCTGCAATCCACGTTTTTGCACAGTGGACGTAGTGAGTCAATCCTATCATCAGGCCCTATACCAAGTTTTTGTAGGTTTAAGATTGTTTAGGTGAGAGGAGTGGAGAGTGGAAGAGAAGGAAGGGAATAAAGAAAGTGAGCATTAGTAATGACTTCTAGCAATTGCTTCTTGTTAGTGGGGCAATCTCAAAAGAGTGGGTGCATATCAGTTGAACAACTCTGAGTAAGGTGTTTATGAAGACAATTGAGTGTTTCATGAAATAGGGTGTAGTGTGTGGTGTAATTGATCTGTGTCAGTCACTTTTGGTTTCCCCCTTTTCTTGTCTGTTGGAGCCCAAGTGCCCTTTTATCTGGTTTCGGTGGACCCAACGTAGGACTGGCTCATTGCGCTTTTGGCTCATCTTGATTCGGTATGCGACAGGTGAGAGCTTGTCCACGATTTCATGGGGTCCTGTCCAGCGAGGCAGGAACTTCTTTGACAGGCGATGGGGACCCGATTGTTGTGACTGCACAAAACTGTAGTACCACACTTTGTCTCCGATGTTGAATTCTTGGTGAGAGGCCTTCTGGTCGTAATAGGCTTTGCGACCTTCTGCACTTTTCTGTAGTTGTTGTTGCGTAAAAGCAAAGGCGGTTCTTAGATGGCGATGCAACTCTTCAAGATACTGGTGGGTGGTATATGCCGTGACAAGGCTCATGTCACCTGGCTGGTAGAGCAGGTGGAGCGGCAGTGTCATTTGCCGTCCCGTCATTAGCTCAAAGGGTGGCACCCCAGTGGACTTGTTAGGAGTTGCTCTGATAGCCATTAGCACTAGCGGGAGCTTGATATCCCAATCCTTTTGGTTCGCAGACACATACTTCTTTAGCATGCTGACCACGGTTCGGTTGGAACGCTCCACTTGCCCAGAGGCGATAGGGTGGTGGCTGATATGAAGCTTGGCCTGTATGCCCAGGAGTTTCCAGACTTCCTGCATGATTTCGGCAGTGAAATGTGTTCCGCGGTCAGAGTTCACTCTCAGCGGCAGTCCAAATCTTGAAAAGATATGGTTCATTAGGAGGCAGGCCGTGGTTTGAGCTGTATCATTGGGAGCGGGAAGGCACTCTACCCATTTTGTGAATTCACAGACGACGGTAAGGAAATATTTGTTACCCCTTGTTGACCTTGGTAGGGGTCCGACCCAGTCGATTTGGAGGTCCGACCATGGGAAGGACATTCCTTTTCGCTGTAGTGGTGCTCTGTGGTTCGGGTTCGCAGGTTGGAATTGGCAACACACCAGGCACCCTTTTACATACTCTGCTACATCTTGCTGCATGCCAGGCCAGTATGCCACTTGTCTTAGCGTTTCATAAGTGGCTTTGGCGCCGTGGTGTCCGGCACATGGTGCATCATGGGAATGTGTGAGCATAACCCCCCTTTGGCACTGAGGGACAACAAGCTTGGGTGTAGTGAGTTCATCAGGGGCATATACAAGTATGCCATGTTTTAGATGTAGCATGTGCAGGAGTGCATTAAGATGCCGGAGGTCAGAGGAAGCAGCAAGGTCAGAGGTGGTTATGGGGTTCGATTGTGGGTCAGAGAGGTGATTAACAATAGTTTGGATGGCTGCATCCGAAGTTTGGAGAGTTATAATGTCGTCATTGGAAATTTGGGGTGAGATGCTGATTTGGGAGGAGGTGGGGTTTTGCACGGCTTGTGCGTGCTGGTGGCGTGTGATGACAGAAACACATGGGCTGGGTGGGAGGGGTTTAAAAGTCCAAGGATCACCATGTAGCGCGCCAGCTTTGGCAAGGGCATCAGTTTGGTCGTTGTAGTCTTTGTCTTGCCCTGGTTGCCGTGAGTGACCGCGGACCTTTTTCCAATAGACGAGCATGTCGTGTTTCGTGACTATGTCGTCGCATGCTTGGAAGAGATCTTGATGCTTGACAGGTTTGTTGTTGGATGTTTTGAACCCATTCTGTTTCCATATTGGTATGTGGCATGTGAAGCTCAGTCGAGCATAATTTGAGTCAGTACAGATGAGGAGTTCTTTGATGTCGTGAGACACAGCAATTTGGAGGGTGATGAGGATGGCTGCTATTTCTGCATATTGTGATGTGTGAGGGCCCAGTTGGAGCCGTTGTGGTGGGCAGGGGTTGTCGTTGAGCCAGACCACACCTGCTCCCGCCTTGAGGTTACCTTGGTGATTATATGAGCAGCCGTCAACATATGCTGTGGGCATCCCTTGACATACGTTCTCCTCAAAGTATCTGTGGTTGGTTTGTGCTGTTTGTGGAGGTTCTTTAGGTTCAGGTAATGCGTTTGGGGTGTCGTCGGAGCAGTTTTGACAGGCTGCCAGTCCATTGCCTAAGGATGATTTGTGGTTTTGGGCATAGCGTGCTTCGACGTCACGTCCTTGGAGTGTCATCAGCCATGTGGCTATGCGAGCGTTGGTGACCACCCCGTCTCTGATTCGCTGGCTGTTAAGGAAAGTTACAGGTTGGTGGCATGTCTCTATGATGACCTTTTGGGCACCAATGTAGTTTGAGAAACGTTGAATGGCCCACACCGTGCAGAGCAAAGCCTTTTCACAGTCTGAGTATTTGGACTCTGGTGGAAGCAGCGTCTTGCTAGCATAGGCGACCACTCGTTTATCTCTGTCGTGGAGCTGGCATAGGCCCGCACTGAGACATTGGCTGGAGAATCCAGCTTCCAGGTAAAATTCTTTCCCTGGGTCAGGGTAGGCCAGACATGGGGCAGAGCAGAGGCGTTGTTTTAGCTCACTCATGGCCTGGTCTTGAGCTTCTGACCACACAAATGGTTGGTCCTTCTTGAGAAGGGAAGTGAGTGGACGTGCAATGTCTGAGTAGTTCTCTATGAATTGTCGTGAGTAATTGCATACGCCTAAGAAGCTGCGAAGTTCTGACACATTAGTGGGCGTTTTGATGTTCTGAATTGCTTGGGTGCGGCTCGACTGTGGCTCGATACCTTGAGGTCCGATGCGCAAGCCCACATAGTTTACTTTGGTTTTACACCACTGTCCTTTGTGGAGAGCAATCTTCGCACCTGCATTTGTTAGTGGGTTCAGAACATGATCTATCTCCTTCAGATGATCAGCGACATTGGTACTCTTCATGAGTACATCATCCACGTAGATAAGGTTGCCTCTGGTTCGTGCATCAGGGCATGCTTTGTTGAGGAAGATATTGAATTCTGCTGGTGAATTGGCATACCCGAAGGGGCACCGGGTGAAGGTGTATTGTCGGTTCCCAAAGGTGAATGCCAGTTTGTGTTGGTCCTCTGGGTGTACAGGAATTGTCCAGAATCCTGAAGCGACGTCCAGAGTTGAAAGAATTGTTGCACCTTTGATTTTTGGAATTTCTTGGTCTAGCTGTGTCATGGGCCATCGTGATAAGGGCACCTGTTGGTTCAACTTACGATAGTCTATGGTGGGCCTCCATTTGCCGTTGGGTTTCAGGACTGGCCAGATGGGGGCTGAGTAGGTGCTGTTGCAATGACGGATGACTCCGTTTTTCAACATTGAGTCAATGATTTCCTGCACGGGCTCATATGATGCAATGGGAATTTTGTACTGCCGTACAAAAGTTGGTGGCGCACTTGGGTGCGTCGGTATGCGTACCGTGTGGATGTTGGTGAGTCCACAGTCCAAAGAGTCTTTTGCAAAGGAGTCTTTGTACTTATACAGGACTTTGTGAAGTCCCTGTCGGTCAGTGTCATTGTGGAGGGCGTCTGCCTCGTTCAGAATTTGTTGGAGCTGAGCGTTGAACCCTGCATACGGCTCTTCCACCGTAGGGTCGTCGGAGAGGCCCTTGACTGTGGGGATTACCAGTTCGTTTGGTTCTGTCACAGGTTGTGTTGAGATGGTGTACACAGCGAGGTGTGCGTCATCCGTAAGTTCTGATCTGCAGACGTTTTCTTGGGACACTGGCAGGATGGAGGTGATGGCAATGGTTTTGAGGGGTGCTGTGAAAACTCTGTGGTCAATGCTTTCTTCTGGCAGTAAGTGGGCTGGTATGGGGCCTATGACAGGTACAGAGAGCTCAAAGTCATGGAATGTTTGGCTGATGAGCCATCCGAGGTGACTTGCTCTGGGGATCTTGATGTCGTTGGCGGTACAGTTGTTGAACAGTACATACACAGCACGAGATGACACTTCCATGAGAGGTGTGGCTTCTAGAGTCAGTCCCAGTTTTAAGCAGTTACGGGAAGGCTCGAAGAAGCCCAGATTGTGGTTGAGGTTTTGGCCAGGTCGCATGTTAAGGCGGACACTGACACTCTTGGTGTAGGCAGGTATTGTGACCTCCTGTTCATTGGTCGTGGCACATACTTCTGGTATGGTTTGCCCAGATTGGAGATTCTTGAGGTTGACTGAAGTGCTTATTTGGCGAGACAAGGGAGCCCATATAGCTTCGTTCAAAGTGTCCACGTAGGCATTGAGTCTGACCATAATGTCTGCTCCGATGTAGATATCGTGTGGCAGGTCGGGGACAACGAGGAAGTAGTGACTTAGGTGTCTGTCGTTCCAGCACATGTCTAAGGCACAGACAGTCTTAGAGGTAATCATGGTTAAGGAGCATGGGTTCAAAGGGAAGCGGTTATGCTTGGTGGCATGTGGCAGTTCAGGTTTGTCTTTCTTTAAGGCTCTGAAGAGCTTCAGGCTGATGGCTGAGTTTTCGGCCCATAGGGCTAGCACAGAGTCAGGTGCTGTCATGCCTTGAATGTCTATAGCTGTCATCAGTTGAAAGCCATTTGAGCCTGGTTCTGTGGTTTTGAATGCGCACAGAAGACAAGTTTGACTCTTGCCATGTGGCACCAATTTTGAGACTTGCTTTTGTCTTGGGCTTGAGTTTTCGCTCAATGAGCTGGAGCCAGTGTCTGTGACTTGACACTGCGCTTCTGTGGAGCATTGTGAGTGAAAGGGAAGGGGCTCCCGAACTTGGGCCCATATCTTTAGTTGCTTAAAGTCTATTAAGGGCTCAAAGCGATTCAGCAGGTCTTTGCCGATGAGAAGAGGGTATGTGTCCAACGGCGAGATGTACACAGGGTGTATAAGGCTCATTGGTCCTACGGTCAGGTGGATTGGGGCCACCTGCTCCAACCGCAGTCCCGTGTGGGAATAGGCTTGAACGTTGAGTGCACACTTTTGAAGTCTGAGGGTTCCACTGGTTCTTTTGGTTCTTTCTTGAATTTCTTCTAAGAGCTGAGTGGACATTAGGGTGATGTCGGCTCCCGTGTCTACTAGGGCCTCTAGTTTGACATGGTGTTCTAGTGTGATGGAGAGTTAGAACTTCCTTGCCACACCTTTCTCGATGAGGTCACCCAGAAGTTGAGGAACTGGAGTTTGGGTTGAGACAGGTAGAGTGTTGTGGTTTGTTTGCTGTTGCTCGCAGGGGTGACAGACAACCAAGATGGCGCTTTCTGGTACTTGAGTGGTTCCATCCTCCTCTGGTTCTTGGAGGTTTCTGTGGTCTGAGTTGACATGTGTCGGATCAGGTTCTGAATCTGTTGCTAGGCATTCAGGTCCAGTCTCTTGTTTCCTTGACAATGGTGTTATGGCAGCGTTACTTGTCGTGTTTTGAGGGTGGTGAATGTGAGAGAGGTGGTTATTGCTCTGGCTGATGTGTACCAGGTGGTCACTGTTCCCTTGCTTCGCCTCTAGTCACGCTGAGTCTGACTTGTCTTTCTTTTCCCATTTCCTGTCCTCTTCATTGCGTTTGAAGAATTCTTTCATGAACATCTGCATCATTTCTTGTGAACTGACACCTGGTGCAGTCTGTTGTTCTTGTGTGTACTCAGTGTGGGGTTGGTCTGATTGATGCCTGGGTGGATTTCGTCGTCGACCCCTTGGGCTAGTTGTTCCTGGAGACGTGTGTCGCTTTCCTTTAGACGTCCAGTTAGCCTCCCATGACCCTTTTCCTCTTGAGTTTCCATACGACCGTGTCTGGTTCCATGAATTATCCCAGCGGTTTTCGTGCGGCCATGACTGGTCCCATGATTTCTCCCAGTGGTGTCCAGACGTGTGTGGCGTGTCTCGTTGCTTGTGCCAGTGATTGTTTGGTTGTTTGGGTCTGACACTGACATGAGAGTCCCGTTCTTTTCTGAAGGAGGATTGTCTTTGTTCTTTAAGTGGCAGCTTGGTGCTTTCGTGATGCTGGGTGCCCTCTAGGGCTAATCCTTGATGTTGCGTATTGAAATCACAAACTGCTGGTGGTTTGGTTCCCTTTTCTGAGGCCATTTTTTGTTTGCCATAGGCTTTGTGGGCCAAATCCCTCAACTGTTGTGTAGTCATTGTGCGAGGACAGGCCATGACGCCTAGGTGGTGGCTTACTCCAGGGTGGAGGTTTCTCAGAAAGAGGGTTTTGAAGTTCAAGTCCTCCTCCATGTCAGGTTCATTACGTGCACCAAAGTAAGCTCGTCTGAGTCTGTTGTAAAAGGCTTGGGGTGTCTCATGCCGGCCTTGTTTGGTTTCTAGGGCGGCCACCAGTCCTTGGTCTGCCTCTGGGTCTGCAAATTCTTTAATTAGGGCTTCTCGGAGGAGGTGGAAGTCTGACTTGGTGTGTGTAGGCTGTCTATCCAAGAAACTTCGCACCTCAGGACTGGATGTTGTTCGAAGCAAATAAAGTCTGTCTCTGTCTGTCACATTGGATCTCATTTCCAAGTGGAATTCAATATCTTGCAGGTAGGCCTGGACATCTTGACTTCCTGCCACATTTGGGGTGAATTTGTTGATGTTCCTGGCCAGCTTGTCAAGGTCCTTGAGTTCCAGGCCATGTGCAGCTTCATAGTCGGTTCGGAGAGACCCCCTTCTCTTGTCAGCAGGGTAGCGCTCCTCCATGACAGCTGTATAGGGCTTTGGTGGTGATTCTTCACTTTTTCTTTGATGTGGCAGTCCCAGGATAGGGGACGCAGCTCTGCTGGGCAGGGGTGAGACCAGAGGACGCCTTGTCCTGGTTGGCTCAGGGTGCAGCTCATACGCATGCTTGAGTTCCTCTCTGATTGAGTCGGATTCTTCTTTTACATAGTCGAGCTGTTGAGTCAAGTCGCTGATCTGATTTCGTGACCTTTCAAGATGGTTTTCAAGGGCCTTTATTCGGCTGTTCTTGTCTCTGAAGTCAGTCTTGGCTTTTTCCAGTAGCTGCTCTGCATACTGTAACTTGTTGGCCAGATCATCTTGGGCAGCCTTAGCTTGTTCTAATTCTCTGTTGGTGGTTGTCAATGTTTCTTGAAGCCTTTCGATTTCCTCTTTGGCGCCTGGCTCCACCTCATCGGACCCTTCCTGTTGGTCCTGTGCTTCCAGTTCTAACTGCTTGATGCGTTGTTTTGCGCGAGTCAGCTGCTCCTGGAGGTGAGCTTCTTGCTCATCGCTCAGTTTGAGTGAGGCTATCAGCGTGTGACTTAGGGAGCCAGTGATCTTTGCTATCTCTTTGTGGTTGTAGCTGCGAGTTGGATCCTGTGTTGTGATGTCAGAGATGTTGGCATCCAGTTGTTCTTGCGTGTGCTGTCGTAGGTTGTTGGCAGCCTGGGGCAAGAAGTTGCATGTCACGATACTTAACCAGTTCTCTAAGTCTTCCCAGTGGGTGGTGTGATCATCAGTGCGAGACATGTTGGCACAAGGTAGGGAAAACCTGGAAAAGAGACTGGCACAGATCTGTGAAAGTGTGTGTGAGCTAAGTATGTGATGGGTGGTTAAGTGTGGTTTGCTGGAACTGTGGGCCTCCGTTGACGTGTACTGCTACTTGTAGTCTCTGTGGGAGAAAAGAGTGCATACAGCTTTGGAGGATACAGCTGAGCGGAGGGAGAGTGAGCAAAGACCAGACAAAGCAAGGTAGTACTCAAAGACAGTAGATAGCAATCAGGGCTGTGAAACAAAGAACTAAAAATAATAGTAATATTCTCAAGGAAGGGAAGTTTTTTTTTGTAAATAATTCAATAGAGATACTTCAATGAAGGTCAAATTGAAAGGTACCTGGAATCTCTTAATTCTGTGTATTATTGTTGTTATAACTTCCTCTTGGTAGAAAGTGTTAACGACAATAATCGTGCTCCTTCTTATAGGATCGACACCATACACCTGTTACGTGCTCTTTTTTTTTTTGGAATGCGTTAAGTGAGCGGTAGTCGTTTATTGTTCCTCCTATCAATTTATTTATTAATTTATTTACTTATTCTGCAATTTATTCGACTGTGTAGGATGCCAAAAATGTAGGGTAGCGTGCGGTGCAAGGAGGGTGAATTCACACGACTGTTAAAACTGAACAGAATGTTTGCAAACAATTTCTTTTGAAAACTTCCTTTAATTACTGATTGATTCTCACAGGTTCAGTTCCAGAAATATCATGGGTAGAAGAGAGAAGAGCAGAAAAGACAAGGAAGGAGTTAAATGCAAGTGAGGGAAGGGATACTGACTCAATTAGCATGTGGATCTAGTTGACCAATAGTTATGCTATGGTAATATGCTAATCCACTAAACCTTACTGCGATTAAAGGCTGCTTTTATGTGGTGCACACCTGAATAAAACAATGTAAAAAGGGAGTTGTTTCCACTTTATCATTAAACTCGCAGAGTGTTTTATCTATACATTTATGTCAATAAATATATACATTACTGCTCCCACTGAAGATAGGAGAAGGGAAAATGGAGCGGAAGGGAAAACAATACTGGCAATAGGAGATTTTGAAAACAAAATTAATCAAAAATAAAATAAAAAAAATAAAAGAAAATAAAAATAAAAGAAAATTAATGTCAAATTAAAAGTAAATAAACAAAATTTTAATTATTGTCGTCTCTTTATTTAAAACAAATGAACGATGAAGTTCCTCGTTATTTATTTAAAAGAAATGAGACTAACAGTGTAATCCAAGCGTTAATAATAATTAACATGCAAAGGAACCGCTTATGACGGTATAGAATGAGAGAAAACAAATGAAAATGGGAAATAAACAATAAAACAGAGTGAATAAATAAAGCAAAATAAAGGAATAAAAAAAAGGGAAGAAAAAAAAATTAATTATAATAAAATAATACAAAAATAAAGAAAAATAAAATGGCTGATCTAATTGGTAACTGGTTTACTTAAACTTTGAAGGTCAAGATTTCCTATTACACAATTGAAGAGCTATTGCCAATGTAATGCTTAGGGTATTGGTGATTACGATTAGCCTAGATTTAACTCTAGTTAATTGTATATTCGTCACAAATTAAATACTTCTGAGTCAATATTCCTTTAAAGGGGAGAGGGAGGTAAAAAAAAAGAGTAAAACATAAAATGGGAATGTTCACAGATTGTTAGAGTGGAGATGTGAAAAGGTTAAATCATTTCAACACTGCTACACAACACACCGCATCCAGCTTTAGCGAGCAACATCGATGCTTGTGCTAACCTACGAGGCTAATGGCTTTAGCATAGACTTCCGTGAACACCTGAGTTGTTTACAACAGTGCGCGCATGCGCACTTGAGGGTCAACCCGAGAATCTTTTAAGACTTCCGTGTCACGGCTGTTACTATGGTGACGCACAGCCATACAGTTCAAGCCGCACGTGGGTATGTCTGCGTGCAGACAAAGTTCAAAACATTACATGAAATGGCGGCGCATTTCAGTATTACACAAACACTGGGCGCTTATTCTTTACGATATAGCGCTCAATAAATCTCAGCTCTTTGTGAGTGAGGCAAAATATTTCGTGCACTGCAGATGCACTGTTAAAACAATAACGTTATTGCGATCTCGGCGGATCGGAATTCTTCGTGTCAGTTTCTGTGGACACGCAACACAGCATGCAGGGTTTACTGCATCAATTTACTTGATCAAGATTAACAAAACTCCCATTCAAATCAGACTCGGACACGTAGTGTTTCACGAGTAACAGTATCTACTTCACCAAGTGAGTCAATACAAACAGGTACATTAGTTAGCTACTCTAATGTCAACCTAGGGAGACAGCTTAGTTGATTTAATATTGGAACACGCAATAATTAATCAATCTAGCTATAACAAGGCCTTTTAGGAAAAAAGTAAGGAACACGCTTACTTCTGTCCTGGTGCGCTGTAAGGCGACTTTCTTTTGTCTCAACAGACAATCTTAAATTCGTTTACTGCAGTTTCAACAATAACAACAAAACACTTATACAAACTAAACGTGAGTTTAGATTTCCATTCATTCACACAACGCCCTGTTATGCGCTCTTAACGTTACACATCAACAATAAAAAAACTCGTTTTCCTGTGTCTCTAATCTATCTTTCCGGACCAATAGATTAGATACAATCACAAATGACTTGTTTTGTGCTTACAATTTAGTTTAAACTGCCAGCATTTTTCTCCACCATAAATATGTAAGATTAATAAGGGAATTAAGATCAATATAACTCAAAGGGGATTGAATTACAGGGAAGAACCGAATTATTATGCAAATTATTCAGAATTAATATTTAACACTTTATCAACTATTCGTCCACCGATAAGTTGAGATTAGGGTATTTTATCAATTCTGGACAGAATATTATCCCGTGGCCTACGGTAATAATACCATAAAGTTATGATAACTGATTAATATGAGCAAGGTAGCAAAATCTTTTTAGTTTAAGGCAGTAACTTGTAAGCACACAGCACAAGACGCTTGTATGTAAAATCAACCAAGACTTTATTGAACTACTCTAATACACACAAACTAAACTAACAAAAACACACAAACATTCATTCAAACAGTGACAGAGAGTGATGTTATTAACGGAGTGTGAATGGAGTCCCAATTGTCTAGCGTTAGACACTATTTCTTGACCGCAACCTGAGAGAATCAAACTACTAGCACTTTAATCTTAGTTCGTTTTCTTAATAAGATTTGCACCAGTTCACTTCAGCCAGAATTAGGAGAATTGTGTACTTGCGTTTAGATGCTCCTGAGCGCGTGCGTTCCCTGTGACGAAGTTGCTGGAGAGGGAATCTCTTCGGCGCTGATTGGCTGGCAGTCGGTCGATGATGCGTTCTGAGGGACAGCACTCGATGGTGAGTGGTTGGTTGGCTTTGCCGGGTGGCGCTTCGTTCGCGGGATTTCCTGGATTGCGGGTTGCTATGCAACGGAGTTTCCTCTGAGTCTGGAGCGACTCTGAGAGGGGTTTCTTTGACGAAGTTCAGCGAAGGATCTTACGGAAGAGTTGATGAGTTTTGCGTGAGCTCTTGGTGGTTTGAAGAGTATGTAAGCATACACGCTGGACGATGGAAAGGTCAGCGAGAGCAAAAGTCACTGCAAAAGCGAGGCACAAGGCAGGCAAAAAGCAAGGCAAAAAGCAACTCATAGCTGCTTGTCATTGGGTTATAAGCGTGTCCATCTGACCCGTCCTTCCTAGTGCGACAGCCAATCAGATATTGTCTTGGGCGGGACCTACGCCCTGTTCTCCGGTTCTTGCATGTAATTAGCGTAAAGTCCACATGATCACGTGTGCCCAAACTCCTGAGAGTTTAGTTAAACGCTTTAATAAGTAAACTTAATAGTTTAAATATGGTGCATCCTACACACATCTACTTTATATCAAAATTCTAGAAATCATTTACCCATCAAGTAGGTACCAAAATACATATACTTCCCATAGTTGAGGTGGGAGTAAATAAGGATTTAGCTGTGATAAGTGTTTAACACACAAAATTAACTTGAGTAATATAAAGCATACAGACTACAGAGAATACACATGTATGAGGCAACTTCTGGTGATTAGTTCCTATAGCTGAGGTAGAAAACCTTACAAATAGGCTGTAATGAAAGTTAAACACACAGAAATAACTCCACAGGTTACATAAAATATACATGATACTTAAGATATATGTGAGGTAAATACTGGTGATCAGTTCAGCTTATTGGAAGCAATTTTGAGACCGTTGTTTGTATTAAACAACGAGTGGGTTAATTTCAGTCTATTGGTTTTGGAGACAAAAAGTCTCTGGAATTTACAACTGCAGAAAGGGGGGTGTCCCCTGGTTGAGGGTTTCTGGTGATTCTGGGCCATAAGAATGCTTTAGCATCCTTCGTTTCCTGATAAGGCTGTGGATTTATGCATTGGGGTCACCACAGGGTTCTTGGCCATTTGGTCTTAAGTTTGTGGAACAAAGAGGAATCTTTTCCTGCTGTCCTGCTATCGCTGGTTTGAGATTAGACACACACAAAAAGGGGAAGGGGGGTGACATCTCCTTTAGCCATCTCGCCACCATGACTGTGTTTTATGACTTACTAATGGTTCACTAGGGAATCGTTCCGAACTGTGGAATGTGGTGTTGGGTTAATATGAAATGGACTGTTCAAGGATAATCCTACACTTCTTATCCAAGAACACAGTCGGGTGAAGTTTGTTCCATTTATCCACTGCTTCTTTCCATTTACGCTAGGGAATTGAGCATTAAAGTCAAACAAATAAGATCAAATTATATATGTGAGAGTCTATATCATTATCTGTGCATGTCCTTCAGCGAACAAAACTTTTTCTTATTGTTTTTTTTAACTGCACATTTCCATTGATTGTAAAGGTTATGAAATGATGAAATGGCAGATCAAAAGGTAGGTATGATTTATTGATGCATCTACCAGCATACCGGAACAGTATTATTAGCTAATTGGAACAGCCTTTTAAGTCAGTTTAATGGAGTGATAATGGAATAAATTGAATAAATAGAATTTGCAAATATGAAAATGACAATTTTAAGCCTAAAATTTAGAAGGGAAAGTTAAAATGTATTTCTAAAATAATGGTATGTTTCACAATAATTCTACACTCAAAAAAAAGTGAATTAAGTTCAATTATCCTAAAATTTATATTTTTACATTCAACCAAAACAAATAATCCAGTTCTGGTTAACTTAATTAACGTAATTGTTTTGGACAAAATTAAGACTGTTAACCTTATTCAACTAAACAGCATTGGATTAACCTTATGTAATTAACTTAAGTTAATTGAAATAAATAATATTACATAAATCCAACGTAGTTACGTGGAACCTGTTGACATAAAAAAGTTAATTAAAGCCAACATAGCATTTTTTTGAGTGTATGAACACTCATTTATCTCTCAGGAAAATTAAATGAAATGAACATCCCAAATAATAATAATAACTATTATTATTATTGCTCCTACTTAGATTTCCAAAATACCTGCAATTTTCCGACTCTGCCACAAGGAAAAGTGTTTACGTCTGCTCAGACCCTGACGTGGTGGTAAGCACTTTCCACGTCAAAGACTGTTTTTATAAATATGAACTTTGGCATAGATTTTAGTGTACGCACACTCTAAGATTAAATCTCAAAGATCAAAAACCCACGTTTCATAAATTAGGCCCAAGAACTACAACTGACTTCAGCCACAGCCTCAGATTAAATCAACTGAAGATAAAAGAAGACATTAAGGGCCATATTTTAACGATCGAAGCGCATGGTCAAAAGCACAATGCGCAAGTGCACTTAGTCCGAATTCACTTCTGCTAGTGAATGGGTGAACTGAAATGTTCTTTTCATGTATTCTCTGATGTCTGTATTACATATCTGAGAGGTGACTGAATCTGATGTTAGGAATGCACACAGTGAAATCCCTGATGTTAAATTGAACACCGCTTGGTGTTCATATGGGAACCACCAGCAGGGTATTAAAAGTGATACTGATGTAGTGTTAGAGTTAATGAGATAATTAAGTGATTAATTGAGTGATGATTGAGCATTGAATACACCTGATGATAACAAGCAGAATCACTGAAGAAAAGAGAAACACAAGAACTACAAATGACTTCTGGAGATGAAATCAACTGAAGAGAAAAAAAGACATTAAATCTGTGAAGATCTCAGCAGAGGAGGATTAAACAACTCCACAAACAGCATTACCAGCTTCAATTATTACCAACTAGTTATTGAGAATTAATAGAGGTGTAGATGTTGATGTTTTATTGGAAATAATAGGTTTTGTAAAGTCACCATTATGGTGATTAGTGTTTCAGTTTGACTCTTGGCTTTTTTTGTGCAAGTTTGTTGTCTTTGAAACAGTTTTTTTTTTTTTTACCAAAAACACATACTTTGTTACAAAGGAGCCAGAAACAAAAATGATCAGGTGATAGTTTGAACCATCTTGCACTGTAAAACCTGATGAGTTAGTTCAACTCAAACCGTTTGAGGAAACCGATTGCCTTAAATCATTTAAGTTTATTAACTCAAACAATTTAAGCATAAAAAAATATTTGATTTGTGTCCAAGTAACTCAATAACTTATTGTTAAGATAACGTGAGTAAATAAAGTTAATAGTAATAAGTCCATTCAATTAATATAACTGAAATCTATGAAGTTCATTGTAAACCCGAATAAGTTGGCAGAACTCAAAACACTTAAGGAAATCAAACTACATTAATTCATACAACTAACTTAAAACCTTCATTTAATCTCAATGTGAACACTTTTATTAGTATAAACTTAGCGTTTAAAAGCTAATCTGCTAACATACTAATTTGCTAACATATTAACAATAGTATGTTATACAGAAGCACTTGCTGTATGAGCGCAACAATATAAAAGGATTATTTGCTCTCAAATCAAGCTGCATACACCACTTGTCACCATGATGGTAACTATCCTACACTGTAAAAAAAATTCTAATTTTACAGAAAATAACTGTGATTTTTTGAAGATCATTTTCTTTAATTTTAAATTGTACTCAAAACACTGTAAAATGACAAATAATATCTGTAAAATAAAAATTCAGCTGTTATTTTAGGTATTGTGACATTAATGACAAATTCCAGTAATTCACATTTTTTATACAGAAAATTTATTGTATTTTTCATATAGAATTTTTTCTGTTTTCTTAAATTACATAAACATGTATGTACAATTACAAATATAATCTGTAATTAAACAGTAACAAAACAGTTAAATGATAAAATGGTCAAATGACTGTCAGCTCCCCAAAAAACTGTAAAACATCCTAAATTAAATAAACTGAAAAACACTGTTATTTTACAGGTATTTCATGCATTATTATGATCATAATTCTTCATTGTAAAAAAAAAAAATCGTTAAAAAAGGGTCAAATGACTGGCGGCTGCGGGTTGCCAAACAAAAACCATAAAATTAAAGTAAAATATGCTAATTGAAATAAAGTGTAAAAAACTTTAAAATAAATTTGATGTCACAAACTTTGACAACATGTTGTATGGACAAAATATCTAAGATCTAAGACGCCTAAGCATACTTTTTTGCTTTATTTATTTATTTCATTTTTGAAAAATGTACAAATGTAGTTGTCTGTGATGGTCGTGTTTAGGTGTACATGATCGAATATGCAGTTACGGTACAAAAATCATTATGGCTATGGAAAGCCCCCACCATAAAAATTGAAACCCCAGCATGGACAAAAAATGCTGATTGAATCTTTTCATATAAATGAGATTTAAGATGACTAAGTACAGTTTTTCAACCATCTAAAGATTTTGAACAGACAGTGTTTAATAACAATTATACTTTAGGGTCACCGTTAAACAAAATCATTACAGTAATCTTCTAAAAGATAAATAGAAGAAATGAATGTATTCAGACTTTAAACTTAAGACTAAAACAGCCTTTTAATTTTAAAAGATCATATTTAAACTTTTACGATTATGCTTTGAAATAAATTTAGTATGAACAAAACTTTGGCTCTGGAAAGGCGACTAACATTATATACGCTGTGACATGATGCACATAGAGATTAGTTCATTTTTTAGAACCGTGTGTGTGCGCGCGTGCAATACAGCTTAGAAATGATATTAAATTATTTTATAGTTTTCTGTGATGGTCGTGTTTAGGTGTACATGATCGAATATGCGATTACGGTACAAAAATCATCATGGCTATGGAAAGCCATCAAAATTGAAACTCCACACTCCAAATTATGATTGAATCTTTTCATATAAATGAGATTTAAGACGACTAAGTACAGTTTTTGAACAGACATTGTTTAATTACCGTTACACAAAATCATTACAGTAATCTTCTAAAAGATAAATAGAAGATATGAATGTATTCAAACTTTAAAGATTTTATTTAAACAGTCTTTTGTTTTTAAAAGATATCATTTAAACTTTTAAGATTATACTTCTCATAAATAAACTCAGCACCTGATATCCTGATCGCTGAATTTGTGTGACTCTCTGACACACACACACACACACACACACACACACACACACACACACACACACACACACACACACACACACACACACACACACACACACACCCTTTGGCTGGTGCTTTTTGAAAGCTCCGCAGGTCAAACGCTGGTGTAAAGAGAGGCCAGAGGGCCCTGATTTCTAAACATGTAAGATGATTTTTTATTTTCGTGAACCCGTTTCATACATTGCGTTGTTTCATGAGCTGTATGTTTTTTCTTCAACTCTCTAAACATTTAACTGATTGTTTCATAACATGTAGGCCTATGTTTTTTCTTCAACTCTATAAACATTTAACTCATTGCATTTTTTTTTTTTTTTTTTTTTTGTAAATCCATTTTATTTAAACTGGATAGTTCTACATTTATTTCAACTTTTTGTGTGAGGTTTTAGTAAGATCTTTATTTATATTCTTTTAAAGAACAGAATGTTTTAAGTAAGATGATTTTTTATTCTTTTGTTTATCTAAAACTGAAAGAATTGGTTTCAGTAAGATGTTATTTTATATTATTGTATATTATATTATTTGTGTGAAATATACATTATTTTATAAAATCTCTGTTTCTCACTATCACTGTGCTCTGGAATGTGGAGGAGCAGAAGGAGGGGGATGTCAGAATGCGGAGGGCGCGCGCACTACTCAGGCTGGGGCTGTGCTGGAGAGGCGCTTCAGTAACACTCTGTGATCTTTTGTGACTCCATTTTATTTAAACTTTTGGAGTGAGGTTTTAGTAAGATCTTTATTTTATATTATTTATATTCTTTTAAAAGAACTGAATGGCTTTTCAACATTTGTGTAAGATAAACTTCCATAGTTTTTTCAACCTTAGTTAAATTAGCATGAGAACAGTAAGTTTTTTCAACTTTAGTTTAATTGGCACGATAATTATTTTAAAGGATAGAATGTTTTTTTGTATGAAATTGTTTAATCACAGTGTCTGAACAGTACGTTTCAGATGTCAGAGCTCAAATGCAAAGGGTGGCAGGGGGAATCCCGTGACACACACACACACACACACACACACACACACACACAGAGAGAGAGACACGAGCGCTTCTTATGTTTTGAGACGGTGCTTTGAGAGACTTTTTTTGTGACTCTCATTTTATTTAAACTTTTGGTGTGAGGTTTTAGTAAGATCTTTATAAACATTTTATTTATATTGTTTTAAAAGAACTGAATGGTTTTTCAACGTTTGTGTGAGATAAACTTCCACAGTTTATCCTTATCAGTTTTCACATTACAGCCCAGATGCGTTCAGGAATAGGAGGATCCTGTGATACCAGCTTCAAAAACACACGCACACACAGACTAACTGTCATGTTCAAAAGGCTTCAACTTTCTGTTAGATACCATGTCATATTGTTATAACAGTTTCTGTCCATATCAAAAAGCATCAAACTAGCTGTCAGATACCATGACATATTGTTATAACACTTTCTGTCAATATCAAAAGGCATCAATAGGCATCAAACAATCAGACTTTCTGTCAGATATCATGACATAATTATTTAATCTCAGTGTCTTCAAAACCTTCTGTCCATATCAAAAGGCTTCAAAAGACTTCAAAACCCGAAACTAACTGTCAACCTGTCAATCAAAAGTCATACTAACTGTCAACCTGTCAATCAAAAGTCATACTAACTGTCAACCTGTCAATCAAAAATCAAAACTAGCTATCAAAAACACTTCAAAAGCCCTTTGATCTCCATTTGTTCTCTTTGATCCCTTTGATCCTATGCCAAAAGGGGCGGGTACCTGTCACCGGAAGGGCGGGACATGTCACCGGAAGGGGCGGGGCACCTGTCAATCAATCATTTTTTGACAGGTGGTCCTGTATATCAACTACTACCAGCTTATTAACTTATAACTAACAAGACTGACTTTATTTCTGTCAGACGTCTACAGAAGTTCTTACTGAGAATCAACAGAGGTTTAGATGTTGATGTTTTAAAACGTACTCGGTTACTAACGTAACCTCGGTTCTCTCTAGTAGAGGGAACGAGTACTGCGTCTTAGCTAAGACGCTGCGGGAAAAGTCTCTTTTCACGAATATTGAAGCAAAAAATTATCCTTAATTTTAATATTTGTAAAACGCATTTGCAGCAGTATGCAGCCATAGGCAAGACGGCTCGTTTGCTCATTGGCTGTTCTACTAGCAAATGCATAAGCCTATCGAGCGCAGGCTGATGCAACATCAGACCAATGAGGCCACTTCCCGCCGACGCGGGCGTGGCCTAGCCCTATAAAGGTAGCTCGAAAAGGCTGACTCACTTGATTTATTTCATCGAAGAAGCGAACCAAAGTGAATCGTACGCACGGCAAGGAACGCAGTACTCGTTCCCTCTACTAGAGAGAACCGAGGTTACGTTAGTAACCGAGTACGTTCTCTTACGAGAGTTCTCTCGTACTGCGTCTTAGCTAAGACGCTGCGGGAACCCAATGTAAGACGCCGTGCGCGCAGGGATTAACAACCATAAACCTGGAGGCGAACCCAGGATTTACAGTGCACAATCACCAGAGGGACTCACAGAGAGTCCTAGAACAGGAGGAGGAACTCTCCGTTCTGATATGTGGCTGCGTCCGCAGACGCAATATATGACATCACTTAGACAAGACACCCTTGACTAAAGTGGGAATATGGGTCTTACGTAATACTGCCCGTAAGATAGTAGTAACGCACTGCGCTTGTATTCTCAGTGTTCAATTACACCGATAACAGCTTAGCCTGCAAAGCGGGAACCTCAAGGTTATAAAACCTGATAAATGTAGACGGCGAGGCCCAGCCTGCCGCCATACAAATATCCTGTAAAGATATCCCACTAGACCAGGCCCACGAAGAGGCAACGCCTCTCGTGGAGTGCGCTCTGACACCCAGTGGGCACTGAAGACCTCTGGAGGTGTATGCTAACGCTATGGCGTCAACTATCCATCTGGATAGGCTTTGTTTTCGAAACAGCCATTCCCTTGGAACGTCCACTGAACGAGACAAATAGTTGCTCATTCTGTCTAAAGACAGCAGAGCGAGACACATAGGCTCTTAAAGCCCTGACAGGGCAGAGAGAGCTCAAGTCTCCTTCCTCTTCTAACACCGGCAGGGCGGACAGGGATATAACCTGAGCCCGAAACGGCGTGTTGAGGGATTTCGGCACATAGCCGTGCCTAGGTTTGAGTATGACTCTCAAAGCACTAGGCCCAAACTCCAGACACGACGGGCTCACCGAGAGCGCGTGCAGGTCCCCTATGCGCTTCACTGAAGCAAGGGCCAGCAAAAACACTGTCTAAATGACAGATGTTTGAGACTAATCGTCTGGATGGGCTCGAAAGGGAAACCTTTCATGGTCTCCAGAACCGTAGAGAGGTCCCAAACAGGAACCGACGGGGGTCTGGGAGGGTTCAGTCTCCTAGCTCCCCTGAGGAAGCGGATGACCAAATCGTTCCTTCCTATCGACTGACCGAGCGTTGTCTCAGCGAACGCTGCGATAGCCGCCACATATACTTTGAGCGTGGATGGGGCTCTGCCCTTATCCAACAGCTCTTGAAGGAAGGAGAGAACCTCCGTTACCTCACAGTCGAGGGGTGAGCATCCCCGAGCCACACACCAACTGGAGAATACCGACCACTTTGAGGCATAGAGCCGTCGAGTCGACAGTGCTCTAGCCTGAGTGATAGTATTTAGCACTCCTACTGAGAAATCAGCGGGTAACCGTTGAGAGCCCACACGTGTAGGGCCCACAACTTTGGTTGAGGGTGCCAAATCGAGCCCCTGGCCTGCGAGAGAAGGTCCCTTCTCAATGGCACCGGCCATGGGGCAGTGTCTGCTAACTGCATCAGCTCTGGAAACCAAGGTTGGTTCCTCCAGAGTGGTGCTACAAGCAGCACTGAGCATTTCGTTTCCCTCACTCGTTCTATCACCTCTGGAAGGAGGGAGACGGGGGGAAAGGCATAGAGCGGGCAGCGCGGCCACCTCTGGGACAGCGCGCTTTCGCTCTTGGAAAAGAACGCGGGGCAGTGAGCGTTTTCGCTGGACGCGAAGAGGTCCACTTCCGCTCTGCCAAATCTCTCCCACAGCAGCTGGACTGTTTGTGGGTGTAGAGACCATTCGCCTGCGGGAATGTTGTTCCTGGACAGCCTGTCTGGACCCACATTCTGTATCCCAGGCACATGAGCTGCTTTCAGCGAGCGCAAGTTGTGCTGAGCCCATACCAGGAGGCGATCCGCCAACCTGTACAGATCTCGGGATCTGAGACCGCCCTGGCGATTTATGTAGGACACCACAGACATGTTGTCCGAACGGACTAAGACGTGATGGCCCTTGATATGGGGACGAAAACGTATCAGCGCGTTTTCTACTGCCAGCATTTCCAGACAGTTGATGTGTCGGAGCTTCTCCCGTTCTGACCACAGGCCATATAACGGTCTGCCCTCGAGCAGCGCTCCCCATCCCGAGGTGGAGGCGTCCGTAGACACCACTCTCACTCTCGAGGAAGTCCCCAGGCTTGCACCTGTTTGGTACCAGCCGTTCACTGTCCAAGGTTCTAGAGCTGTAACACAGCTCTGGTTGACCTTGAGGCGCAGTCGACCAGAAGTCCACGCTCTGCGTGGTACCCGCGCTTTCAGCCAGAACTATAGGGGGCGCATGCGGAGCAGGCCCAGCTGAAGAACTGGCGATGCTGAGGCCATGAGACCTAGCATCTTCTGAAACGTCTTGAGCGGGAAGGACGCGTCGCAGCGGAGAGATCTCGCTGCGCGCTGAATGCCGAGCGCGCGCTGTGACGACAGCCGTGCCGTCATAGACTGTGAGTCCAGAACTATGCCCAAAAACGAAATCGTTTGACTGGGGTTCAGTGAACTCTTTGTCCAATTGACTCTGAGACCGAGTTTCTCGAGGTGATCGAGTAACATGGTCCTGTGCTCCACGAGCTCTGATCGTGAATGAGCCAGAATCAGCCAGTCGTCCAAATAGTTCAGCACTCGCATGCCTCTGAGTCTGAGAGGGGCGAGCGCTGCGTCCATGCACTTCGCAAATGTGCAAGTGCCAGGGACAGACCGAATGGCAGGACTGTATACTGGTATGTCTGACCGTCGAAGGCGAATCTCAAGTATTGCCTGTGACATGACGCTATCTGTATTTGCTGTACAGCCCCCGTTCGCTTTGAGCATGAGATACAGGCTCTAAGCCCCTTTGCTCATCAGTTTTGAAATTTCGGCTCGGAGTAGGTGTGCTACTTCCGAATTCACCGTAGTTTCGACACGCGCCGTAAAGCGGGGAGGGCGTTGATAAAACTGTAGCGAGTAGCCTCTCTTTATAATGCTTAGCACCCATTCTGAAACCCCTGGAGGCGCTGCCCATGCATCTGCATGGATGGCTAAGGGTTGGATGCGAAGCGCACTCTGTTGGCTGAGCAACGGAGGCGCTTCGATGTGCTGTAACACAGGCGTTATGTCTGTGGCATTCGAGGCGTGGGGCGCGCTGATGACAGCGGGCAGAGAGCTCGCCCTCGACCCCGCTATGGCGCTTAGCCGAGTGAGGGAGGGCTGAGCGAGTCCCGTGGGACTCGTATCGTCTGTGAGTAAATGTGGGCTGGAAGCGCGCACCTTTACTACTTTTGGCGCGTTGTCTGTCTGAGCAGAACGAACGTGCACGGGTTTCGTTTTTACAGAAACCGTCAGACGTGCGTGACATAGTGTTCGTGTGCACTGAGGAGTGGGCACGTCTACTATGCAGTGCGCGCGATCGACTTGAGTCGATTTTATGGGCGCGAGGCCTGTGTGAAGGGCTGTGCCTGTGTGTACGGATGGGCACTGAATAGTGGGCATCAGCACTACATTTATAGCACCATCGGCCGTGGCCGGGTGTAGCCGTGAAACGGCTTTTGTGTGCAGGCAAACAGGCACGGGTTGTACCACGTGGTTGCCTGCTGCAAAATACATGTCTGCAGTCGCCTCTCAGGGAACTGGCAGAGCGATTTGTATTTGGCGGCATAAAAACTTTTTGCCATCTGAGCGGGGATCGAACACAAGTCGCCCGCACGAAAGCCTTAGAATCTACCACTGGACCACAGTGGAAGACACATTGACTTTCTGTTAACGCGAGTGTTTGTTTGCAAGCATGCGGGTAGCATGACATGCAATATCAACATTCTCAGACGCACTCGACCTCGCCGCGGTGTTTAACCGAGTGAGGGAGGGCTGGGCGAGTCCCGTAGGACATGCAATGTCTGTGAGTGAATGTGGGCTCGGAAGAGCGGGCACATTTACTGCATTGAGCGCGCTGTCTGCCTGAGCAGAGCGAGTGCGGAAAAGCCTCTTAGCAGTAGAACGGTTTTTGTGTGCAGGCGAACGGGCACGGGTTATACCACGTGCTCGTCGGCTGCAAAAATTCACATCTGCAGTCGCCTTCCAGGGGACTGACAGAGCAAATTGTATGCGACGGCATAAATTTTTCAGCCGGCGGACCCGGGAACCGAACCCGGGTCGACTGCGCGATAGGCTATGAATCTACCACTGGACCACAGGGGCAGATACGTAAACTTTCAGTTTTCGCGAGTATTAAACACACTGCATTGAGCGCGCTGTCTGCCTGAGCAGAGCGAGTGCGGAAAGGCCTCTTAGCAGTAGAACGGTTTTTGTGTGCAGGCGAACGGGCACGGGTTATACCACGTGCTCGTCGGCTGCAAAAATTCACATCTGCAGTCGCCTTCCAGGGGACTGACAGAGCAAATTGTATGCGACGGCATAAATTTTTCAGCCGGCGGACCCGGGAACCGAACCCGGGTCGACTGCGCGATAGGCTATGAATCTACCACTGGGCCACAGGGGAAGATACATAGACTTTCAGTTATCGCGAGTATTAAACACACTAGCGTTCATTTGCAGGTATGCGTGTAGCACAACATGCAATACTGACATTTTCAGACGCCTGAAAAGTGCCAGAATGTGAGAAGAGAGGATAACGCCCGGTCTCAGCGGGGCTAAAGCACTCCATTCTCTTTTCGCCAGTGACGCACGGGAACCGTAGAAACGGTGTTCGGTTGCAGGCAAGCGGGTACCACGCGCTTGCTGGCTGCAAAAATGCACCTCTGCAGTCGCCCTCAGGGGAGTGACAGAGCGAAGCATTAGCGGCATAATATATGCGGCCAGACCGGGAATCGAACCACAGTCGTCCGTGCGAAAAACCTAACACTCCACCACTGAGCCACAGGCGTACGCTTGCTGCAAATGACATTTCCAGTCGCCGACAGGGAACTGGGAAATGTAAGAGAAAAGAGGCCAGTACACAACGAACACACTTTTCTCCTTTCGCCGGTGAATGACGCGCAGAGGCAGGGTAGTTTTTCTTGTAACGTAAAGGAAAAACTAACCCCGACCGTCCGCTTTCAGGAGGAGCAGCCTCGGAGAAGGATGCCAGGTGAGTCCTCAGAGTCACCATAGACAATTGGCTCGGAGTGGGGGCAGTCGCCGCCAGCGAGCGCGAGAGCTGCGAGATCCTCTAGAAAAGGGAGGGCGTCTTGAAAAAGACGCGAGCTCTTTTACGAGTGTGTGTCGCGGGGCGAACACACACACACACACAGAGGAACAGAAAAGGATATGAGCGCCGGAAAGCGCAGCAGGTACGGCAGTGGAAGGCGGCGAAGGCCAGCGACTTCAGATGGCTCGTCCCGCTGATGTGCTTGCACTCAGACGACGCTTGCTTCTATCCGAGATCCAGCGATGTGAGAGGTTCGCTGAAGAGATGAAAAATCAAGTGAGTCAGCCTTTTCGAGCTACCTTTATAGGGCTAGGCCACGCCCGCGTCGGCGGGAAGTGGCCTCATTGGTCTGATGTTGCATCAGCCTGCGCTCGATAGGCTTATGCATTTGCTAGTAGAACAGCCAATGAGCAAACGAGCCGTCTTGCCTATGGCTGCATACTGCTGCAAATGCGTTTTACAAATATTAAAATTAAGGATAATTTTTTGCTTCAATATTCGTGAAAAGAGACTTTTCCCGCAGCGTCTTAGCTAAGACGCAGTACGAGAGAACTCTCGTAAGAGAACCATTATGATAAACAGTGTTTCCTTTAGTTGGCCAATTTGACTCTTGACTACTTATGTGAGTTTAAGGTCTTTATAACAGTGTTTATCAAAACAAATAATTTGTTGCAAAGAAAGCCAGAAACAAAGATGGTCAGGTGATAGGCCTATAGTTTTCAACATCATAAAGTAGTGATGTGACGTTTGGCACTGAGGCTTCGAAGCTTGAAAAAAAGCATCACACACTGATGTTGCTTTCACTTTCGCTCGCTCATCCTCTCCATCTCTCTCTCTCTCTCTCTCTCTCTCATTTTCGTGATTCGTTTAGTCTTGTATCTGTTTACGTTTTCTGTATATATATATATCCATATATAAACTGTGTGAATCGTAGTATGTATTCCTTAGTTTGCATTTATTAAAACCCAATATTCCTGATTGATTCTGTCTATCTGCTCATGTTACGAAGTCAATGAAAATGTTCGATCTTAAGCTACAAAGCTGATTTGTTACTTTTCAGTAACCTAAATTTTATAAGGACAGGAGAATGGTTTCATGGCCAGAAACTATTCTCCCTGAAATTATAAGAAGTGATAACTTTGAGAAGTTGATAAGTTAATCTTACGGCCGTTTTGATTATCAAACAACTGTTTGATAATTACATTAATTTCCATTAAGGGTTATCTCATAATCGATCTGAAATAGGATTATTGATATATGAATGAGGAATCATAATTTGTTGTGATTGATTATTCATATATACCAATCGATCTATTTTCAACTTCGAATAATTTTAATGTAACTGTAATATTCAATATATTAATCATATTCATGATTAATTATTAAAATTCCCTATAGATAATTTGAGCTAATTCTAATGTACTACCCAGTGCGGCTACATTTATATAGCGCCTTTAAAGAAGCTTCTCAAGGCGATTTACATAATAGAACAAACAAATTAAAATACAACACACACAAGAAAAAAAAAAGAAAAAAAATCAAGTAAAAGCTAACTTAAAAACATTCGTTTTTAAATGAGATTTGAAATTACTTGTGAAATTAAATTAAATTAGCCCTGTCCCCTACAGTATACAACCGAGTCTGTGGGACTTCCAATAGACCAGCTTGTGAGGAGCGTAAATGACGCTTGGGTGTGTATAAAATTAAAAGTGCAGACAGATACTGAGGTGCCAGACCATGCAGTGCCTTATATGTGAGCATAAGGATTTTAAAATCAACTCGGAACCTGACCGGGAGCCAGTGCGAAGACTTTAAAATCGGTGTAATATGCTCATTTCTCCTGATTCCAGTCAAGATCCTAGCAGCAGAAGTTTGTACACATTGTAGTTTGTTAAGTGTGGTTTTAGGAACCCCAGCAAGAAGTGCATTGCAATAGTCAATGCGGGGAAAAAACAAAGGTATTAATAAGCCTTTCAATCACTGAGAGGGATAGAGCGGAGTCTAGCAATGTTTCTGAGATGAATTCTTAACAATATACCGCACATGAGAGTCAAAGGACAGACTAGAATCAAATATAACTCCCAAGTTTTTTTTATTTAGTCTGTGCCTCCAAATCAGAGCCATCTATGTTTAAAATTAGTGAGCCAGCTTTACAAAGCTGATGATGGGTGCCAATAAGCAAGACCTCAGTCTTATCACTATTAAGACACAAATTTTGGGACATCCATGTTTTTTATCTCAGAAATACGATGTGTTAAAAAAGGAAAAAATTTTGACCAGGCTTAGAGTGAATATAAATCTGAGTGTCATCTGCATAAAAATGATAATTAAGCCCAAGTGATCTTTGTAGCAGTCCGAGTGGAAATATGTAAATGCTAAAAAGTAAGGGGCCTAAAACTGAACCTTGAGGAACACCCGTACGGACAGAGCCGATCTCAGACCGAAAACCACTCATACAGACAAACTGTTGACGATCAGAGAGGTAAGATCTAAACCAGGTTAAAACAGTCTCAGAAACACCAAAGACAGTTTCCAGACGGTTGAGTAAAAGATTGTGATTGACAGTATCAAAAGCGGCACTGAGATCAAGAAGGATAAGAATAGAAAGAGAACCAGAATCTGAGGCTATTGACAGATCATTGGTGACCTTGACCAAGGCTATCTCAGTACTATGAAATTTTCAAAAACCAGACTGAAGGGGCTCAAAAAGATTATTTACTGTGCGATAAGGCTGGGTGATTTAAATCGCGATATTGTTATGCGCATCTCGTCAGTAAAGCCGGTTCCTTGATTAGTAGTAAATCACCATCACCTGCTTTCAGATGGAGCGGCATTTACTACAAAGAGCCGTAGTTAACTGACAAGCTGAGCCATATCGCATTAATATCGCGGACGTATCACCAGCGATATTTAATGTGATATGGCTCAGCTTGTCAGTTAACTACGGCTCTTTGTATACAGCAAAAACTCCAGTGTTAAATTAACACTCCTGGGAGTGTATGAATCCACACTCAAGAGTGTTTAAGTTAATGAGATAATTAAGTGATTATGATTGAACATTATTGAAGACACCTGATGTTAGCAAGCAGACTCACTGAAGGAGAAAATCTCAAATTGTAAGCCACCGTTATGACGATCAATGGTTGCTTTAGTTGGACTCTTGACCCATATTATTAACTTTAGATTTTGTTTGTCTGAGGTATCTGAGTTATAACTGCCAGTTGAACAAAGAAAAAAAAAGTGATCTGATGGTGTTGGTTATATTATGACAATCATCATTTGAACTTGATCACTGAACTCATTAAAATCCTTCTTTCTGACTTCGATTTATGTTGTTGACCACAGCATAACTGTGATTCTGCATAAATGCCCAGAATTTTTGATATAATATAAAGGATTTCTTAAAAGTTGTTTAAAAAAAAAATCATTCTTTTAGGCACATACAGACATCAAGATTCAGTCTATGCATCTCAACAATGGTGACGAGCAGAATATTCAATTAGGAAAAGTAAATTACATAGACAATTAAGATCATAATTTATTCATACCGCAATGCATGATGGGAGCCATTAATGAGTTGTGATTGGTGGCAGCCACTGCAACATGCTTTATTATTGTCACCATTGTTGAGATTCACAGGCTGATTATTGATGTCTGTGTTTTAAATGAATTTATCTGAATGTCTTTTGATCAAAACAATGTTTATTAAATATTTTGAATTATAAGTAAAGTACTGATAATTTTAGGCTTAAGAATCCCAAAACTGCTGCTAACAAGTTAAACCAAACTATCTCAAAAAGTTTCCTTTTTCAGATCACAGCATGATTATGTCAAAACATAACCAACACTATAAGATAACATTTTACTTTCTCCATTTAACTGTTATAAATCAATAACAGCAGACAAACAACAGTAAATATTAAAGTAAACATATCAGAATCAGAATCAGAATCAGAAAGAGCTTTATTGCCAAGTATGCTTGCGCATACGAGGAATTTGTCTTGGTGACAGTAGCTTCCAGTACACATACAATATAAAGTGACAAGACAAGTAACATAGGTATAAATAAAAAATAGAAAAAATAAAATAAAATAAAAATAAAAAGATTATAAATTATAAATATATATAAAGTTATAAGGTGCTATAATGAAATGTCTGAGGGAAGTATTGCACATGTTTGTTCCACAGTAGCGGAACATTTAAGTGTTCATGAGGTAGATGGCCTGGGGAAAGAAACTTTTCCTGTGTCTGGTTGTTTTTGTGCTCGGTGCTCTGTAGCGTCGACCAGACGGTAACAGTTCAAACAGAAAGTGTGCTGGGTGTGACGGGTCCAGAGTGATTTTGCGAGCCCTTTTACTCACTCTGGATGAGTGCAGTACTTTGAGTGTGGGAAGGGTAGTGCCAGTGATTCGCTCAGCAGTCCGAACTATCCGCTGTAGTCTACGGAGGTCGGTTTTGGTAGCAGAGCCGAACCAGACGGTGATGGAAGTGCAGAGGATGGACTGGATGACAGCTGAGTAGAACTGTACGAGCAGCTCCTGTGGCAGGTTGAATTTCCTCAGCTGACGCAGGAAGTACAGTCTCTGTTGGGCTTTCTTCACAATAGAGTCTATGTGAGTGTCCCACTTCAGATCCTGAGAGATGGTGGTGCCCAGGAACCTGAATGACTCTACTGCAGTCACAGTGCTGTCCATGATGGTGAGTGAAGGGAGTGCAGGGGGGTTTCTCCTGAAGTCCACGATCATCTCCACTGTTTTGAGCGTGTTCAGCTCCAGGTTGTTATAACTGCACCAAAGAGCCAGCTGCTCCACCTCCTGTCTGTACGCAGACTCGTCACCGTTCCGGATGAGTCCGATAACAGTAGTGTCGTCCGCAAACTTCAGGAGCTTGACAGAGGGGTCTTTAGAGGTGCAGTCATTTGTGTACAGGGAGAAGAGCAGTGGTGAGAGAACACATCCCTGTGGAGCACCGGTGCTGATGGTGCGGCTGTCGGACGTGATTTTGCCCATTCTGACTAGCTGTTGTCTGTCTGTCAGAAAGCTGGTGATCCATTGACAGATGGAGCTAGGGACAGACAGCTGGGTCAGTTTGGTCTGGAGCAGTGATGGGACGATGGTGTTGAAGGCAGAACTAAAGTCCACGAACAGAATCCTTGCATAGGTCCCTGGTTTGTCCAGATGTTGTAGGGTGTAATGCAGTCCCATATTGACCACATCATCCACAGACCGGTTTGCTCTGTAGGCAAACTGCAGGGGGTCCAGCAAGGGTCCAGTGATGTCCTTCAGATATGCTAACACCAGTCTTTCGAATGACTTCATGGCCACAGATGTTAAGGCAACAGGTCTGTAGTCATTGAGTCCTGTGATCTTTGGTTTCTTCGGGATTGGGATGATGGTGGAGCGTTTAAAGCAGAAAGGGACTTTGCACTGCTCCAGTGATCTGTTGAAGATCAGTGAGAAGATAGAGGCCAGCTGGTCAGCGCAGGTTTTCAGACAGGCTGGTGAAACACCGTCTGGGCCTGGTGCTTTCCTTCTCTTCTGTTTCCTGAAGATCTGACGCACATTATCCTCACTGATCTGAAGTGCAGGGGGGGAGGGGAGGGGGATGGCTGGAGGTGTTGATGGCTGTGTAGAGAGATGGTCAGGGCGGGTATGGGGTGTCTGATCGGGGGTCTCAAATCTACAGTAAAAGACATTCAGCTCGTTCGCAAGATGCTTATTGCTGTCGATGCTGGGGGATGGTGTCTTGTAGTTGGTAATGTCTTTCAGGCCTTTCCACACTGATGCAGGGTCGTTGGAGGAAAACTGGTTTTCCAGCTTTTTGGCATAGCTCTTCTTAGCCACTTCAATCTCCTTTGTCAATGTGTTCCTGGCCTGATTATACAAGATCCTATCCCCACTCCTGTAGGCATCTTCTTTGACCTGACGAAGCTGTCTGAGTTTTGGTGTGAACCATGGTTTATCATTGTTGAATGATAAGTAAGTCTTGGTAGGGATGCATAAATCCTCACAGAAACTGATGTATGATGTTACAGTCTCTGTGAGCTCGTCCAGATCGCTGGCAGCAGCTTCAAAAACACTCCAGTCAGTGCATTCAAAACAGGCTTGTAAGACCTGCTCTGTGTCGTTGGTCCATCTCTTTACAGTCCTTATTACTGGCTTAGCAGTTTTAAGTTTTTGCCTGTAAGTTGGTAGAAGATGAACCAGGCAGTGATCGGAAAGTCCTAGAGCTGCTCTGGCGACGGAGCGATATGCATCCTTTGTTGTGGTGTAGCAATGGTCCAAAATATTATTGTCTCTGGTGGGGCATGTAATGTGCTGTTTGAATTTAGGCAGTTCACGTGTGAGTTTTGCCTGATTAACGCTCTGAGGTCTGAGCTGTTTTCTGGGCCCTGGAGGTGTTCTGACATGCTCTGACATTTGTGGTTATTTCTGTTACTTGTGACATTTTCATGGCTAAAGTCTAATTACACTGTATTCAGCACAAACTCTGCTACAATAATATATCAGCAGAATGTATGTAACAGTTTGTAGTTTTGAGATAATGACATTTATGCGTGGTTTGTGAAAATACAAAAATAAATTCTCACTGAAATAAGGTCATGAAACCCATACTGATTATTTCTTCACAAGACTTTTGAAAATTGTATCACGTAGCCTAGAATATTTGCTCTAAAACTATGTGAGAATCACCCTGACTGCTCATTCAGAGAAGACAATATATTGATTTAAAAATTTTACGACGTGTTTTGTGTTAGAAAGCAATATGCGAAGAGGCGGATCACCTCATTAATATGAAAGCTTTCCACACCTGAGAAAGACAAAGAACCTCCCTAATGGCCCTATTAGGAGCTTATCAGGGCCCATCATTCTGACCACCCTTGCACAAAGAATGAGGAGATTTAAAAAAGAATGGCTTTTAAAATTGTTTGGATTTATTTACAACACAACATAATCCAAAGATACACAACAAAAAAGCACTTATTGAAGAAAGAGACCTTTGTGCCATTCCTAAAAACATTGTACATACCTTTCATTTTCTAAGGTGTTTGATTTTCACTTTACCATGTTCATGTACAGAGACATGTACTGTGAATGTTGAAGTCAGCAGGACTCAGTGGCATCTGGGCCCTGAAAAAAAAAAAAAAAAGTTAACATACTGATATCAAGAGAAAGGCCTGCACGATTTTGGGAATACATTTTAGATTTTTCTTGTTAAAATTGCTTTTTAAAATTCACAGAATACACACACACACTCACACAAATGTTTCCAACAATATATAATGAACACCAGGTTTGTTGTGCCTTGTAGGTATAGGCTATGCGCAGTGCTGCATAAAATTATAACAATATAGCAGCCTATATATATTTTCAAAAAGATTTCAGTAACAACTAAGCTAGAGAAAAATATATTGATTATCATGTTACTTCAAATGTTTCCATTCGTTATGATGATATGAAATGAGATAATAGTAAAAACATGAAGCCGTTTGGAGTGTAGGATTATCCTTGAACAGTCCATGTCATATGAAACCAACACCACATTCCACAGTTCGGAACGATTCCCTAGTGAACCATTAGTAAGTCATAAAACACAGTCATGGTGGCGAGATGGCTAAAGGAGATGTCACCCCCCTTCCCCTTTTTGTGTGTGTCTAATCTCAAACCAGCGATGCCAGGACAGCAGGAAAAGATTCCTCTTTGTTCCACAAACTTAAGACCAAATGGCCAAGAACCCTGTGGTGACCCCAATGCATAAATCCACAGCCTTATCAGGAAACGAAGGATGCTAAAGCATTCTTATGGCCCAGAATCACCAGAAACCCTCAACCAGGGGACACCCCCCTTTCTGCAGTTGTAAATTCCAGAGACTTTTTGTCTCCAAAACCAATAGACTGAAATTAACCCACTCGTTGTTTAATACAAACAACGGTCTCAAAATTGCTTCCAATAAGCTGAACTGATCACCAGTATTTACCTCACATATATCTTAAGTATCATGTATATTTTATGTAACCTGTGGAGTTATTTCTGTGTGTTTAACTTTCATTACAGCCTATTTGTAAGGTTTTCTACCTCAGCTATAGGAACTAATCACCAGAAGTTGCCTCATACATGTGTATTCTCTGTAGTCTGTATGCTTTATATTACTCAAGTTAATTTTGTGTGTTAAACACTTATCACAGCTAAATCCTTATTTACTCCCACCTCAACTATGGGAAGTATATGTATTTTGGTACCTACTTGATGGGTAAATGATTTCTAGAATTTTGATATAAAGTAGATGTGTGTAGGATGCACCATATTTAAACTATTAAGTTTACTTATTAAAGCGTTTAACTAAACTCTCAGGAGTTTGGGCACACGTGATCATGTGGACTTTACGCTAATTACATGCAAGAACCGGAGAACGGGGCGTAGGTCCCGCCCAAGACAATATCTGATTGGCTGTCGCACTAGGAAGGACGGGTCAGATGGACACGCTTATAACCCAATGACAAGCAGCTATGAGTTGCTTTTTGCCTTGCTTTTTGCCTGCCTTGTGCCTCGCTTTTGCAGTGACTTTTGCTCTCGCTGACCTTTCCATCGTCCAGCGTGTATGCTTACATACTCTTCAAACCACCAAGAGCTCACGCAAAACTCATCAACTCTTCCGTAAGATCCTTCGCTGAACTTCGTCAAAGAAACCCCTCTCAGAGTCGCTCCAGACTCAGAGGAAACTCCGTTGCATAGCAACCCGCAATCCAGGAAATCCCGCGAACGAAGCGCCACCCGGCAAAGCCAACCAACCACTCACCATCGAGTGCTGTCCCTCAGAACGCATCATCGACCGACTGCCAGCCAATCAGCGCCGAAGAGATTCCCTCTCCAGCAACTTCGTCACAGGGAACGCACGCGCTCAGGAGCATCTAAACGCAAGTACACAATTCTCCTAATTCTGGCTGAAGTGAACTGGTGCAAATCTTATTAAGAAAACGAACTAAGATTAAAGTGCTAGTAGTTTGATTCTCTCAGGTTGCGGTCAAGAAATAGTGTCTAACGCTAGACATTTGGGACTCCATTCACACTCCGTTAATAACATCACTCTCTGTCACTGTTTGAATGAATGTTTGTGTGTTTTTGTTAGTTTAGTTTGTGTGTATTAGAGTAGTTCAATAAAGTCTTGGTTGATTTTACATACAAGCGTCTTGTGCTGTGTGCTTACAAGTTACTGCCTTAAACTAAAAAGATTTTGCTACCTTGCTCATATTAATCAGTTATCATAACTTTATGGTATTATTACCGTAGGCCACGGGATAATATTCTGTCCAGAATTGATAAAATACCCTAATCTCAACTTATCGGTGGACGAATAGTTGATAAAGTGTTAAATATTAATTCTGAATAATTTGCATAATAATTCGGTTCTTCCCTGTAATTCAATCCCCTTTGAGTTACATTGATCTTAATTCCCTTATTAATCTTACAGGAGCGTTTTGCTTTTCCAAAATATGATACATTCAAACGCGATCGCGATCAAAAATATGATACATTAAAACGCGATCGCGATCAAAAATATGATACATTAAAACGCGATTGCGATCAAATATAAAACATTATGGTTATCTACGTTTGAGCAGATATCCACAAACACAGTAACAGTAAACACGGGTCTAAATATTATAATATTCACCATATATCTAGCAACAGTTCAACTGCAATGTGAAATTTATGCAACAATAGCAAACTAATATGTAAGAATTACTTACCTTATCTTTCTTGTCTTCAAATATCGTTCTTCTTCTTCTTCTGATGTAAATCCAATGTAAGCTCAGGCACGTCTTTCAAACTCGACGAAAAGTGAAGTGAAGTGTTTTGTTGTTGAGGTAATGAGGGCGATCGCGTTCCATGTGGAGATTTGCATGTGAATATCTTTTGCGCGAGTGGGCGTGGCCGAATTAAAAATAATTAGGAAGCGTTTGAGAAGCTGGAAATCTTGTTGGTTTTATACAAATTACTTAAACAGAGAATATTTGTTTTCGTTTTGAATCCGATCATTTAAAAGTACACACTTAAATGTTTATAAAGGTGTATGGCTCATAAATGTGTGACAAGTATTCGCTGAGTTTTGTTTCAGTTTATAGACGTGCTCAAGAAAAAAAAGTTCACCGCGACGGAGAGGCAGAACGCACACACTGTTTATTTTCTTTATTTTACAAAAGCACAATGTTTTGATTTGATTGGAAGTGGACACATACAAAAGTAGAAATACCACAGATTCTTTTTTTATATTTATTTTTTCTGTATGACCATAAATGACGGAGAAATTTAAGTTTATAGTGCTACAATGTGGAGAAAATCCAGCAAAACGCGCCAGCGCGTTTGTCGACCTCAGAGGGTTAAAGTCTCCGAGAATGATAAGAACAGAGTCCGGGTGTTGTTGTTCTGTTTCTGTGATCAGATCAGCCAGCTGTTGCAGCGCCGTACTCACGTGTGCTTGCGGTGGAATGTAAACACTGATGAGAACGAGCGAGGAAAACTCCCGCGGCGAGTAGAACGGCTTACAGTTAATGAAAAGCACTTCCACATCAGGACAGCACATCTTCCTTAACACAGTTACATCAGTACACCACCTTCTGTTGATGTAAAAGCATGTCCCACCACCGCGCGTTTTCCCCGTTGACTCCATATCGCGATCCGCTCTGAACAGCTGAAAGTCCGGTAGATGTAACGCGCTGTCCGGAATGGCTTCGTTCAGCCAGGTTTCCGTGAAACACAGAGCAGCAGAGTTGGTAAAGTCCTTGTTTTTGCGTGAGAGCAGAAGTAGTTCGTCCATTTTGTTAGGGAGAGAGCGGACATTCGCCAGATGGATGCTAGGCAGCGCCGTTCTGAATCCGCGCTGCCTGAGCTTAACGAGTGTGCCGGCTCGCTTCCCACGCCTGCGCGTCTTATACTGTTTCCACAGTGCAGCGGCACAACCGACGACAATGTTCCGCAAAACGCCAGAAGAATCAAAAACTGGTTGGTGATCAGTTGGTGTGCACTGCCGAATGTTCAGCAGTTCGTCCCTGGTATAACTGATAGCGAATGACAAACATAAAACAGGACAAACTAACAAAAACAGTGTAACAACTGGAGAGCTCAACACCGAGGCAGCCATCCGCGGCGCCATCTTGGATCGAAAATATAATGGTCTAGAGCCCAACTAAAGCAAACATCCATCACCTTAATGGTAACTTACAATTTGTGATTTTCTCCTTCAGTGATTCTGCTTGTTAACATCAGGTGTCTTCAATAATGCTCAATCATCACTAAATTAATCACTTAACTATCTCATCAGCCCTAAATGCCGCTCCTTCTGAAAGCAGGTGATGGTGATTTACTACTAATCAAGGAACCGGCTTTACTGACGAGATGCGCATAACAATATCGCGATTTAAATCGCCCAGCCCTACTGTGAGATGATTGTGTAGCTGCAAAGCCACAACACGTTCTAAAATTTTTGCCAGAAATGGAAGATTTGATATAGGGCGATAATTATTTAAGTTATCCAAATCTGCATCATGCTTCTTAGGAACAGGCGTTACAGCAGCAGTTTTCAATGCTGCTGGGACACACCAGTATGCAAAGATTCATTAACAATGGCAAGAACAGCTGGATTACCAAGAATTACCATGTCTACCCTATCAGCATGAGAGGAAGCATATATTTATTCACTCTGTCAACTCACCTAACATTCCTTGACAGTTTTCAGCATCCCTCCACTCACTCTCGGCTTTTTCTTCCACAGCCTGGAATACAGGAGAGTACTTTGGGTTCGGGCCGAATACCGAGCCTGGAGCCTCTCCTTGGACAGCACGCCAAATATGCATTTATTCTATCTAACTTATTTGTAAGCGTGAACTCGTGAAATCTCAATTCTCCAGCGCCAGTCATCTTTGTTGTAAACGAATTCAACCCAATCGCTCTTTGGTGACGTGGATGATTACGTTACTGTTGATCATCTGTCCATCACCGCCCTGACAATTTAATTTTTTATTTTGGCATAATAGCTCCACCTAAAAAAAATGTGTGGGCAGGGTTAAATTCAACTGGCATCCAGAGTAACAGCATGATGATCAGTTGTGATATTATCAAATAAATTGAGTTTTAAATATATACAGTTCACAAAACATTTCCAACTACTGGAACACACACAATGTATCAAGAATCAGCCTATTAATCTCAACAATGGTGACAAACAAAATATAGATTAACATCAACTCTGAACATCACAAATCAAGCTACTAAAAAGTCACATCAAAAACAACAACAACACAAATAAAAGCACATGGTAAGAATAAAACGAAATAAGACAGTTCAACTGCATAATTTATGCATGCTGCAATGCATGCTGGGAGTTCTGTACTATGGTATTCCCAGCATGCATTGCGACATGAAGCTTTTCATTTGAGTGTCACCATTGTTGAGATTCATATGCTGATTGTTGATGTCTGTGTGTAACTAAATAGCATGGTGTTTTAGAACTCTTTTTGCATAATTTTTTCAAAAGTTTACAAATTTGAAAAATGCTTTTGGGTTTTCTGATGTGAAATCACTGGACTTTTATAATCAATTATGTGGAAGCACTTAGAAACTAAGAAATTAATCTCTGGCTGATTTCAGGTGCTGTGCCCGGTTGCATAAAGCACCTTAAGTGTAATTTTCCCTTAAGTTCGCCCTTATGTTTCCCTTAAACCTAAGGGTGATGCAGAAAACCCCCCTTAAGTGTTATTTAAGGGTTTCTTTAAGTGAAACGTCATAAACACAAAAAAAATTCCCTTAAATGCTGGTTTTTCACTTAAGTAATCCCTTAAAAAGCGTTAAGTGTTACATAAAACTCCTTAACGGTCATTTCCCTAAGTATAATTTAAGGTTTGGAAATCGTAACCTTAAGAGTAACGCGGACAAAAATGAGACGACATGGCTTAATTTATGGAACCAGCTGAAGATCATTATGTGCCAAGAATAATTTTTAGGGATAGGGAGAACCCTTTGGACCATCTTTGCGATGAAAAATTGTTGCAAGAATACCGATTTGATCGACGCGCAATATTTGACATCGCTATCAAACTAGACGGCGACCTTGACCATGTCACACATCGCAACCACTCTTTACCTGCGGTGTTACAACTGCTTATAGCACTGCGATTTTTTTTCAACTGGGAGTTTTCAGACGGTAGTGGGAGATGTTTTCCACGTGCATAAATCGTCTGTCAGCAGAGTGGTTCACCGGATTGCGGGGGCTCTTTCCCGTCATTTAAATGCAACGGTCAAATTCCTGCAGTTACATTGGGATTTAGTTTGCTTTTTTTTTTTTTTTTTTTTTTTTCAAGAAAATTGTTTTTCTTTTACCATATTCGTCAAGAATCCATTTATTTATTTATTTATTTATTGTCCATTCCGATATCCTAGCCTACTTTATTTGATGAAACTGCGAAATTGCTAGTGTTAGTGTTTTGCGTATCTATGGCAACAACAGACTTTTATAACGTGAATCCAGGATCGCTGTCGTGAAACACTTAAATGTTTCCCTTACCTAAGAGAACCGTTTAAGAGATTCAGAGGTGGAGAGTCCAGGGGTCAGAAAGTAAAAGTCCTGCCATATATTTATTCCACCCATGAACTCACACAGCAAAAACTCCAGTGTTAAATGAACTCTCCTGTGAGTTTATTTGGCTCCAGACTCAAGAGTGTTAAAGTTAATGAGATAATTAAGTAATTGTTTGAGTGATGATTGAGCATTATTGAAAACACCTGATGTTAACAAGCAGAATCACTGAAGGAGAAAATCTATTTTTTAAGTTGCCATTATGGTGATCAGTGTTTGCTTTAGTTGGGCTCTTGACCCTTAAACTAATAATTTCAGATTTTGTTTGGCTGTTGTATCTGGGTTATAACTCTCAGATGAACAAAGAGAAACGTTGATCAGGTGGTGTTGGTTATGTTTTGACACAATCATAATTTGACCTGAATCACAAAACCCATTTAGAGAGTTAAGTTTACCTTGTTGATTATAGCTGCCTGTGATTCTAATATTTTGTCATGTTAATCATTTTCAATGTAATCAGAAAGATTTCTTGAAAGTTGTTCTGATCAAAAGACCTTGACAAATTATATTATTTGGACACACTGACACCAAGAATCAGCCTGTGATTCTCAACAATGGTGACAATAATAAAGCATGTTGCAGTGCATTCTGGGTGCCACCAATCAAAACTCAACTTGTTTTCCTAATTGAATATTCTTTTTTGTCACCATTGTTGAGATTCATACGCTGAATCTTGATGTCTGTGTGTGCCTTAAAGAAATATTTTCTTTTTCTTTATCAGAACAACTTTTAAGAAATATTTTGAATTATATTGAAAAATCTGGAACTTAATCTGTAGAATTACTGTGATGTTGTAATGACCAATATACATTTAAATCAGAGATTAGGCTCTAATTGAGTTCAGTGATTCAGATCAAATTATGATTATGTTCAAATATAACCAACACCACCTGATCAACTTTTCTTTTTGTTCATCTGGCTGTAATAACTCAGATCAACAGCCAAACAAAATCTAAAGATAATCATTGGAAGGTCAACTGCCCAACTAAATCGAACACTAATCTCCATAACGGTGTCTAAAATTGTGATTTTTCTCCTTCAGTGATTCTGCTTGTTAACATCAGGTGTCTTCAATAATGGTCAATCATCACTCAATCAATCACTTAATTAGCTCATTAACTTTAACACTCTTGAGTCTGGAGCCAAACAGTGTTGGGTATAGTTACTTTGGAAAGTAGTTAATTAGGTTACAACGTTACCATCAATTAAAAGTAATCAGTTACGTTACAGCGTTATCTATTCATAAAAGTAACGCGTTAGAGTACTCATGCGTTACCAAAAATTAAAAGCCGTTTGCAGCGGCTCACACATGACAGACACAGCCCCCGGCCCCTTTAAATGCACCTAGAAGTCGTGACTCCTGACAATGAATAACGTCAGTCATCCGACTAAATTAACACTGCAGGATAACAGGAAAGACAGTCAGCAATAGGCTATTCCACATGGCGTTTTATTTATTTATTTATTATCACAGAACATATTAATCAAAATTCGCACCTACCCAGCCCGGGTAGCCTAGGCTACTGTATATGAGCACCATACAAGATAACTCCTGATTTTTTCTTTAAATCTAATGCAGTTATCAAAGTGTATCAAGTGTGCTTACTTGTAAACACAACCTGAGGTAAACAGGCTTGCAGATTTAAATCCATTTAGAAATGAACAACCAGTCAACGATCTAACCGAAATTAACAGCTGCCTGTCAAACAAAAATGATTACAAACCGAATTAAATTTTTGGCGGTCGACAGAAGCTTTTCACCAACGCAGAGTGTGCATTTTCTTTTCCTTTTCGTTGACAAATTGAACATGATGTGCGTACTTCCATAATCCAAACGCTGTCTTCTCTGCCATCTTGCCGGGAGTAAAAAAAAAAACAAAAAAAAAAAACACACACACAGGGTCAGACTCAGGCGCATGCAGGGCACAGACGTATCACAGCCATTGACTTTACGATCACAGCGCTTCGGCTCCGCTGATATACCCGCAGGTGGCAAAGTAGACCTAAGCCTACTGTCTGACAAAAAGCAGGCTGCAGTTGGGATTTTCCTTTCCTTAAAATAACGGATTACTTTTTAAAAAAAATAACGAAGTTACTGATTACTTAACGCAAGAAACTAACGCGTTAAGTTACACATTTCACGAAAAAGGTAATTAGAGTACTCTAACGCGTTACTTTGTAACGTTTTTGTTTTCTGTGAATGTGTTTATGTGAACTCAATGACAGCTCAGGAGAGTAAATGTTGAAATGTTATTTTATGTGTTTTTGCACATAATGATAATAGTGAAGATCTGTTAGTGTTTAATGTTCTGTTGGGATTTAAAGGGTTTCTGTTGAGTTTTGTGTGTCACCATTGTGCTGGAGAGTAGAGCCTGTGCTTCAGTCCAGGATGAGCAGAGAGCCACTGATGATATGCTGCATGTTGCTTTATTTAAAGGCAGTGACTGTGTAGTTGCTTATGTATTGATGATCTTTTTGTTAAGTTCTTCGTCTCATAAATGTGTGCTGTTTTTAGATAACAATTATCTGCAAGAGGAGTGAGTTAAATTGATGTTTTGTTGAGTAATTTAAATTTATTTTATTTTAAGAAACATTATTTTTTGGTGGACTCAAATTAAATAAGATCACAGTATAAACTAGAAAAATGCATTTCCGGAGGAACTGCAAAGTGTGCTTGCTCGGGTGCGGTTCACTAACGTTAGCAGGTAGTGGATAAGGGTGCGTTGAAGTTGGCTTGATCTGAGAATTTCAACAATAGTACTTTTTTCAAGATTGTGCAAAAAGGTGAAAATTCATGTGCATTAAGAGACATGTCTGCAATGTAGACTAGTGCCAATGGCATTGTTTATGTGGCTTGGTTGTTGGTTTTGAAATAATTGGTTATGAATATACAGCAGAGAGTGGGAGTGTTTTGGGTGATGAAATAGTATGAAAGAAGTTGACAGTCTTAATTTACTGTATCCAATAAGCAAATACAAAACTCACCCAGCTGTTCTGTGGTTGAGTGTTCCCTTTGATTAGGAACACATTTACTATCTCAAATTAAGGTCTACCATAATAAGCGATGCTTTGATTGCTGCTGTCAAGATGGTTGTCATCACCTACACAGAAACGCTGATTTTTATAGCCTACCGTCAGTCCTCATATTGTAATTAAATGAAAAACGCTATCAGTTTCACTATTAGCTTACTCTAGTGATGCAATCGCAACAACATGGATAACGCTGTTTGGCCTTGCCTTACTTTATATGACATATGCGCCATATGCTAGAGTTACACATCCCGCTGCTATTTCAGGGCTTGAGTTTCGGTGCGGGAATGTGGGGATTGCGCATAATTTAAACCATTCCCGCAAGGTTAGCTTTTATAGTGCGAGAAATTCCCGCACAAATATATTCGCTTCATCTCATTAAAAAATTAATTCACAGATGCGAGAAAAAAGAAGTCAAACTGTCTTTTATTTTCGAATTTAATTCTTCAATCAGCGCTGGACCGGCATTTTCTGTCTTCCGCTGAGCCCTGGCCGTAGACAGATCATATGTTTCACGCTGTCAATGCAGTGGTCTGCGTTGCGCTGATCTTATTCACACTATCGAGTGTAGGTGCAGCATTCTAACATTGAGTCATAATGAGCTGTTTGTGAAGAAATGATCCGCTTCCAAATTATATCATTTTAATCACGAAATTGAAACATTAAAAAACAATTTGCTCTTTATGGTGTGCGAGTGATAGAGCGCGGCAGCAACGAACCAACTGATTAGCTTGCAGCGTAACAACATTGAATGCTCGGCCGAACAGCTGAACAGCCTTATTATTTTTCATCTCCATAAATATATCTAATAGTAAAGCTAATGCAAGGGCTAGAAATCAATGAATCTTTTGCTGATACTTCCTTGTCATCATGGAGAGCGCAGTTCATGGTTGCATAACTTGCATAGCAACGACAGACGCCACGGGAGAGCAAGCTTGTGGAAAGGAGAGAGTGGCGCGCTCGCGCTTTCCACTTGTTTTTACACATCTAAGGTGCGTTCCATTCGACAGGGTCCATACGCAGTGTTCACTGCTCCCCTACTCCCTGAGCACAGTATATCAGTTGAAGTGGACTTCACTGACAATAACCGCTCATTTGAAACGCCCTGCAAACGTCATCAAAAGCAAAGAAAGTCGCGCAGATTATGATATAACATAAATATATATAAGACTACATCATATTTTAATTTTTATTATTATATTATATATTTACAATTATATTGCACTATTTTAGAACTACCTAAAATAAAATCACTTTACTTCACAAACTAGCTAAGCTGGCTGCATTCACTGAGGTAAATTATAATCATCAAAAATAGTATATGTAATATTCACAACAATAACCGTTAAAAATACTGTCATTTAACATTGGCGAAATGTATGAATACTTACACACACGTTAGTTATGTCCGTTCTCACTGGTGATGACGTGGTGCACGAAATGACAGTTGGGTGATCATCGCTCTCCACTTCCTGTGAAGTGATGTATTGATGTTCCCTTATTCCCTATGCCGTGCGCAGTGCCCTTCGAACTAAACATGTTCGCTACCTTCGGATTGGAATCTCACTTAAGATGGCGGAATACCCTGTGAAGTCCACTTCGCAGTCCACAACGCACCTCTAGAGCGACGTTGTTGATTGTTTGAGCATGTGACTGCGCGTTTCTCCTTGTTTTCTATTGTTATGCGCAGCATATTTCCCGCACGCACAAACACAGTTAAAAAACGAAATTCAGGTCCTGCATTTATTAAGACAAACCTAGCAAAAACGAATGCAGTCTATACACTGACTTGGCAGCTCTGTGAAATGTAATACAACAGTGCCACCTACTGTCTAAATGCATTAACATTAATGGTGAAAATCTTTTGCATAGACATAAGTAAATGGGTCTGTCAATTAGCCTGCAAAAAAAAAAAAAAAAAAATCAGATCTTGTACATCCTCACATTGGAGTCTCGAGTTAATGTACAAAGTTTGGTTTCGATATGTACAAAGTTTGGTTTCGATACGTGACAGCGTTCCTGAAATATGAACTACTTCCTGTTTTGGCGACTACGCCGCCGATTTCGTTTGGCTGTGACGGGCAAACGCTTCCGAAAATCAAAAATCCTTCTAGTAACTTTTGTGAGGCTTGGTCCAAGGATCATGTACGTCCAGTTTCGTGAAGTTCGGACCAAATTTGTGACCTGTGAAACTTTAGTTTAGCTTTCTGTTCAATCCAATATTGCGGACAAACGATATGGACTCGTGATGTCATCTTCGCGAGCAACTTACACCGGTACTGACCGGACGTTTTAAAGTTGGAACGGTGTCTCTGTCTCAAAGGGCCTAGGCGCAGGAGCTGACCAAATAGCTGGGGGGGGGGGTTGCCAAATGATGTAAAATTTTGAATTTTTTTTTATTTTTTTTTATCTTGTACATCCTCACATTGGAGTCTTGAGTTAATGTACAAAGTTTGGTTTCGATACGTGACAGAGTTCCTGAGATATGGACGACTTCCTGTTTGGCGACTACGCCGCTGATTTCGTTTGGCTGTGACGGGCAAACGCTTCCGAAAATCAAAAATCCTTCTAGTAACTTTTGTGAGGCTTGGTCCAAGGATCATGCACGTCCAGTTTCGTGAAGTTCGGACTAAATTTGTGACCTGTGAAAATTTAGTTTCGCTTTCTGTTCAATCCAGTGTGGCGGACAAACGACATGGGCTCGTGATGTCATCTTCGCGAGCAACTTAAACCGGTACTGACCGTACGTTTTAAAGTTGGAACGGTGTCTCTGTCTCAAAGGGCCTAGGCGCAGGAGCTGGCCAAAATTTTTCTCCCGGGAATAATAATAATAATAAGAAGAAGAAAACTTAAGAAGAACTATAAGTGTGCTGCTTTCAGCAAGCACACTTAATAATAATAATAAGAAGAAAACTTAAGAAGAACAGTAAGTGTGCTGCTTTCAGCAAGCACACTTAATAATAAGAAAACTTAAGAAGAACAATAAGTGTGCTGCTTTCAGCAAGCACACTTAATTATGAAATGGCAATTGACCAATTTGAGATAATTGGGTTCCTCAAATGAAATGAGTTTACACAGGTTTTAATTCATACTGTAAAGATTACAGTAAAGAACTGTAAATTCCCAGCTGCTCTTGTTTTGCTGATTTTACAGGTGTGCTGTATTTTTACAGTTTAATTGTAGTTGATGATTTACGGTAATCTTGTAAATTTACAGGCTTGCTGGCAACCAAAATTGCCAGTAAGTGTAATATATGAACTGCAAAGATTTTAAAGTAATGTTTTTAATTTAATTCACTATTACACATTTGGTGTTTGCAGTTTTATATTAGGAAATATTCCTTTTCAGGACTCAAATGAAGCAAGTTCACAGTAAATACAAGTTTTTAAACTGTTTGAAGCAATCGGTTTCCCAAATGATATGAGATACCTTCCATGATATTTTTAAGGTAACAGACTATAAAAAAAGGAGGGCTGTAAATTAACAGTACATTGCTGGCAACCACAGCTGCCAGTAGATTACCGTTATTTTACAGCACTTTTTTTTTACTGTGCTGTGAGTATAGGACGTTTCAACAATGGCATCAGTAAAGAAAATCTTAGTGGTCAGAACAACAACAAAAAATTCTGAGAGCTCTTTCAATTCTGAAAAATATTTTTAGTATTATTTTTAGCACAATATTTAGTTTAATTGATTGCTTAGCTCGGTGCATTTTGGACTGTTTAGCATATTGTGTTCCTTTTTATGAAATGCTGATTCATATTTTTTAATTGTTTTTTACAATGTTACTCTCATTAGTGTAGAAACAGGGTGATCACAGGTTAACTGCAGTGATTCATTAATCACAAGACAGAGGGAGAGGAACCAATACATCACAAAAAACAACAACAACAAAAAAATAGAAATACCTTCATATTTATTAGATAAGAGATACATAAATCCTTCACCACTGCTGTTGATGCAATACAATTTCTGAATAGTAAATGAGCCTTCAATTATCAATTTATCACAAACTTGTCATAGTATGATTTAACCCTTCACCATCCATCACTTTCGTTTTCCCAGAAATCACAGGATTAATAACTCAAAAAATGTGTTACATGTACTATTACACACAATAAGAGTAACTAAATCTCTACACACTTCAAATATATATTAATGCTCTATCAGTTATCCATATTGATAAATCCCCAAACCAGTAAATAGTAAATGAGCCTTCAATTTATCAATTTATCACAAACTTGTCATAGTATGATTTAACCCTTCACCATCCATCACTCTCGTTTTCCCAGAAATCACAGGATTAATAACTCAAAAAATGTGTTACATGTACTATTACACACAATAAGAGTAACTAAATCTCTACACACTTCAAATACATATTAATGCTCTATCAGTTATCCATATTGATAAATCCCCAAACCAACCAGTCACAGCATAATATGCTAAATGAGTAAATGTCCTCATCAATCTACTCAAGCAATAACCCGTCATGCATTATACTCAACCAGCAAAAAATCTGAATTATATTCAACTGTATTAGTGAAATATAACATCTTATCAGCCAGCATTTTAGGCTCATTTCACTTTATTTTTTTATGGCTGTCTTACTATAGATGTGATTTATCATCATTTATTTTTAATTTCACTGTTTGATATCAGCCTCTCTGTCATAAGGTTTATTCACACACATAAACACACTTTAAGCTCATACACAGAAATGAGCTTTAAATAGCACTCAGACCTAATGAATGGTTTAGAGAGATTTCAATCCATTTAATCAATTAAATGATCACAATTAATTGCATATATCAATATTTACTGAGAAAAGATGAACACAGAACATCACATTATTATTGCAAACAAGCAAATTAGTGGTTTGATATTTCGGTAACACTTTACAATAAGGTTCATTTGTTAACATTAGTTAACTAGCTTAGTTAACATGAACTTAGAATGAACATTACTTCTACAGCATTTCTTAATCTTAGTTAATATTAATTTCAACATTTACTAATACATTATTAAAATCAAAGGTTGTATTTGTTAACATTAGTTGATTCACTGTGAACTAACATGAACAAACAATGAATAGCTGTATTTTTATTAACTAACCTTAACAAAGATTAGCTAATACAGTAACACATATATTGATCATTGTTAGTTCATGTTAGTTTATACATTAACTAATGTTAACTAATGAACCTTAATGTAAAGTGTTACCGATATTTCTTTAACTTATAATTCAACATTAAACTATGACTGTCAATTCAAAGCATTATAATAGAGGTGAACACGACTCTTAGATTCTGGTGTGAACTCAGATTCTATTTCATGAATTTAAGACTTCGAACAGGAAAATCGATGGCATGGGATCTCCCCCTCATTATTCTGCGTTGATTCCCCCTGTAGTTAGGATACTCAAAGAGCTTCCATACACCGCGGTGCACCCTAAAGGAGCGGCCCTCACTTATGCCAAACTGGGCATGCAAAGAAGGACAGTCCTCTGTGATAAAACGCATGTTACCTCCATGGCCTTCCTGATCATACACTTGAATCAAACACTTGAAGAAAAAGAAAGAGGAAGGAAGTTGATTTTAAGAAGAAAGCAAATAATGCAGTCTTTTAGACATCAAAAAACTTTTACCATGCACTTGCTCATTATACACAGCAAAATCCCCAGTTTTCACAATTCAAAAACATTTTTGACGTATAAATGGCACGAGAAATAAAATTCGTGGTATAGATACGCACTTTCATGAGATCATGTTTCATAATCTGCTACTGGGCCGGTGTTGTGCCGAATTTCGACCCCTGCCAAATTATTACCCCCAAATTATTAATTATTTTTCATTATTAAATTATTACTATTGGTAGGTTTAGGATTAGTTGTTGGGAGGAGTTAGGATTATGGGTGGGGTTAGGATTAGGCAATCAGGTACTGACTTAAATGAGGGGGGTAATAATTTGGCAGGGGGTCAAAATTCGGCACAAGACCAGCCCTCTGTCAAATTTTAAAACCCAGTGTGGCCCTTGAGCCAAAAAGTTTGCCCACCCCTGAGTTAAAGGGATACTTCAGGATTTAGCATTAAGCTTTGTATCAATATAAAACCTGTAGTATTTTAGAATTACCATGCTTTCCTCTCTCATATCCCCCTGAGACGAGAGATTTATGTATTTTTTGTCTGGAAAAAAAATCCTCCGATGTCGCAAAAATCATCATTTTGCGTCATCTGAGGATTTTTTTGAGCTGTCCCGCATGTTCTCAACCCGCCCATAGAGGGTGGGATCTCACTCACAGAATGTACAAGCAGTGTCAGCCGTCTTTTTTTGGAAGCTAAGCTAACAGGCTCTTGTTCTGTGGAGAAAGCTGAGTAGTAGGGGTTACCATACATCCTCTTTTTCCCGGACATGTCCGGCCGTTGAGATTGTCCAAAATGTCCGGGATTCAGCTTTTGCTTTCTGTGGTCCCCATTCATTGTTTACATGCACACCTTTTGTTTCAATCTAACTAAATTCATTCCGATTGATGAATATGAATGTAGTGTTTACATGAACGCTAAACAAGTGATCGGTTGATGTGCGTTTTAACATTGCTAAGAAAATACCCTCTCCTCCGTGAAGGATAGCCCACGAGACCGGTGCGTCACAGGTCTCGGTCATCAGTAATCACGCCACCGGCCTCGCGTCGTTCTCCCGCGGCCCTCAGTTTCGTCCTGTTTGCCACAGTAAACATGATGAATTGCGACTGTAGAACACAAAAGCCGAATCCCGAACATTTTGTGCGATCTCAAAAACCCGGGCAGACTCACAGAGACTAGCAGCTTAGCTTTGTTGTTTACAACTGCTCTCTAACCGGTAGGTGTGGCTTGGGAGTGGCCTCCTAGGGCAGCGAAGCAAGTTCATTCTGGGAGTTGTTGTCTTTCATCCACATGAGCCAAAAATACATTTTCTGGCTTTTCTCATTCTAGAAGGCTCCAAATTAAAAAATAATTTCACATTTCTACTACATAAATGACCCAATTTAAATACACATTCATCTTTCCAGAGGTGAAGTATCCCACATTTAAATGACAGTTGGTCAATTTAAGGCAGTCGGTTTCTGCAAGTGAAATTAGTTTTAATTTGCATTTTTACAGTAACATACTGTAGATTACAGTAAAGAACTGTAAAATTAACAGTAAATTACTGGCAACAGTGTTGCCAGTATCTTACTGTAAAAAAGCCTGGTCATGTCTAACAGTGACCTACCTTGCCACGGCGCCACCATTTAAAGCACTTCACAGCTTCCTTCCCCTCATCAGAGTTTTTTCTGGAGTACACCCTAACAATGTCTTCTTTAAAGTTCTCCGGCAGTAGGCTGGACACCTGCCAAAACAAGTGAAATCAAACAGACAATGATGTACATTTAGTAGAAGTGGGACATGATTATCTCATGATTCGGTTCAATATATAATATGAGGGTCACACTATAATCTTGTTTAGTTATAATAAAGCTAAACACTTTTCTGTTACTTGTTATTTAAGTGTTAATGGTATATTGATATTATGATATAATTTTGTTATACATTTGACCTGAGCTAATTAACATAAATTATATTTGTATTTCTCAAATGATAAAATACTTCAGCAGCAAAGTATGATTACCTCATATTTCTTAATCTTCCGGACTGTTCTACTCTTCCTGTAGAAGTACACATTTTCAAGGGGGTTTCTCTCACTGTTGTTATAATCCAGTTGAACGGTCTGTGTGTGAGGAGATTTACAATTAATCTTACAGTCACTTAAATTATCCAAATAAAAAAGGTTTTAAAAAAAATCCAAGTGGAAACTGAGTTTTGAATATAACATACTTTAATGTCGAAATCTTTCTTATTCAAGAACGCAATTGGTTGATGTTTGTTCCATTCTTCCACTGCTCCATTCCAGTTATTCTATAGAATTGGGGATGAGAGTTAAACAGATGAGAATAATCTGTTCTATTAATGTGTATTTCAAATTCTAAGCCAATACCTGTGTTTTGTCAAATGTAAACAAAATGCACAAAAAAACATCAGCTTTGAGGGTATCTCAACTATAGAGGGATACTTTTAATATTCTAGACCCGTTTCAATCTGAGTCTGCTGCACTGTTAACCCTTGCTGTAAAAAACGGCCAAATTCTGACAGTAACGCACCATTTTCCATTAAAACAGTACTATTCCGTAGAAAACAATGGATTATGGGTAATATTTGTCATTTTTGAGAAAGTAGCCTACAGGAATATACTGTGAATTAACAGCGCTCAAAGTCGACACTCAGAGGCTGTGTTCCAAATCACACCCTATACCCTCATTCACTATTCCCTACATTAGTTCACTAATATAGTCCACTTGAATGAAAAGAAGTGAGTGAATTGACCCCTTTTGTGCCGACGTCACAATCATGTCACGGCATTAGCTGGAGATAAAACAAAGGGAAAACTGGAGGCAGCCAATACAAACCAGCACTAATTTGGCTACATAACAAGGAGCTTAAAATATTATTATTATTATTATTAAATGTAATCTTGTTGTGTTGTTGGGTGCAAGAATCGACAGAGTACAGGCTCCAATTTGAAATTTTATCGCATAATGTTTTCAAAACTAGTGTGATTATTTGTGAATCATCTATGATTGTATAACCTACATTGTTGTGTTTGATTGTGACTAGACTTTTTGAAGAACATGGTAAGAAAGAATAATCAAATACATAGTTAAAAATGAATTTGCTGCATCTGGAATTTTTATTTCTAGAAAATATTCAAACTAGAACATTTGGACTGTAATGTCACTCTTTACATGGTCGTTTTCTGGCATTGGTGCTGACTAGGCAGAGCTTTGGATCGTACCACACGACACAAGACTTGTTGTATATGACCATTCAGCACATAGTTATAGGCATCTAAAGATTTATATGTCCTCAGTTTCTCTTTACGCTCGGTTTCTCTATCAGGTAGGTGTAGAAGTCAGGCCACTCAACCGGAGGTAGCGTTAATGCTAATCCTGTCAGATCATCCATCCTTTGAGTGAGCGTGTATGGGTCAGCCAATCTAGTTCCGTCCGTTAAAATTTACTTTTGCAAATAACAATCGCGGTCCTGGACAGTGAGTGACCTTGCACATTAAGATAAAATCTGATTTTCTCCAGAAAATTAAAAAAAACAAGCTAACAAAACTTGCTAACTAGCGTTAGTGAAGCGGCCAGGGGAATCGTTCTGCCTCCACCTAAGCTCCGCCCACAAAAAACGTCACCATGTTTACTAACTGAAAAGGGGTCTGAATGAGGGGAATGAATCGCCCCTTTCCTCTGATTTGTCAAGTCAAGTCATCTTCATTTGTCAACTGAAGACCAAACTGTTCCGTCATCAATTCTTCCATGGTTTCGCTCAGCAGAATAATAGTCCTCCACTTCTGCAGTTGATGTGCGGATTCTTAACGCGTTTATTGCAACTACTACATTTCATATTTTTCTCATCAAACAACCAGACTAATGGCTCGACACGAACAGTGTTGGGGAAGAGACGAGCCTTTCTTCTGTGTAGATATAAATTCACGCTTTGAATCAGTTGGGTATGGCACGGTAAAGGACGGCTGTCAGAGTCTATACCAGTGGTTCCCAAACCTGTCCTGAAGGACCCCCAACACTGCAAGTTTTCTTTGTCGCCCTAATCAAACACACCGGATTTAACTCATCAGCTCATTATCACATGGGTTAATGAGCTGATGAGTTGAATCCGGTGTGTTTGATTAGGGAGACAAAGAAAACGTGCAGTGTTGGGGGTCCTCCAGGACAGGTTTGGGAACCATACGGTCACCTTCGCCCAGTTAGTTAAAACAAAATAATTTTTTTATAAATTAAGATATAAATCAATATAATTAGTTTTACACTAAATATTGTAAACACTAATACAAAAAGGAAAGACTAATGCATTGGGTTCACCCATTAACTGTCATTCAGATGACTATCTGACAACCGGAGAACAGAGAACAACAGAGATATTAATACATAGGCTACTCTTCTGAATTTTATGATGTAGTCTTTGTGTTTTATTAAAATGTATTATCATTTATATCTCAAAAGGATGCACTTGTGCACGGCACAAGGACTGCAACGCAAGATTTTCATAAAGGTAATAACTTGCCATTTTGGTCTGTTTCTCACCAGACCCTACCTTCAGAATGCTTGGAATATACTGCACGAGTTGCATATTATTTCACGACAGATATGCTTCGGCTTAAAAAAAAAAATCCACCATTCTCTGGCATTAAATGGGCAAGTGTGAGCAGGACTTTTTTTCTGTGTGTGTGTGTGTGTGTGTGTGTGTGTGTGTGTGTGTGTGTGTGTGTGTGTGTGTGTGTGTGTGTGTGTGTGTGTGTTCCGAAAAAATAAGGTAATGAGCCTTTAGAACAACCTAAGGTGAGGGAGTTACCCTAGTTCACAATTCCAATAAGTTGCGATCTGGTTGCGATGGGTTAAATAAACTCAATAAACTAAATGAACTAAATAAGCAGATACAGAGCACAGACCAGTTGTTATGACCCGTGAGGTCTGTGTGCTGTGCTTGTGGTGTTGTGGGTATTTTCTCTCTCTCTCTTGCAGGTGTACCCGTGTTCTGAGTTTGACGCAATGTGAATCCCGCAGCTGGAGCTGATCAGTGACAATTAATGGGATGTATAAGCCAAGCCAGTGAAGTGCTCTGAAGAGATTCTCGTTTGTTTTCTTGGCGGCTCGATTAAGACTATGTGGATTACTGTGTGCTACTGTGTGGATTGCTGTGTGGTGCGTTGCGTGATGTGGTCTGCTGGGTGTTGATTGTAGTTTCTCTCCGCGCCGTGCGTCCGGTGACTCTGTGGAGGCAGCCAGTGTTACAACTAGCTGGGAGTTGGCGTGGTGAGCTGCAGGCAACCTCTGCGTGTTTCACTGAATATCTGGTGTTTAATTTACTTTACATAAATGCGACATTTATTATGTCTGGAAATAAATGCATGAACTTAATACATGTTTTGGGTCATCCTTGGTTTTCCGCCCGGGGTATTTATTTATTTTTTCTTTGTTTGTTAGTCCCACACCCCTGGACTAGCCGGGGACATAACACCAGTATTGAAGTGTTCAGGAAATACACAGGAGTTATAACTTTGTTTTTGCAAAGTTATTTCATTAATATTGAGTATCAATTGATGCCATGGTAAACGACGAGGCTGAATAGCTCTTAGCTTCTTAGCTTTAATAGCTCTTAGCTTTGCTGCTCTTATTTGTGTTTTATGTGGTGTTATGACACTGCATCACAAAACTCATCATCCGCACCAACGTTTTATGACCAAATTTCAAAGCCGCACCCGCCCGCCATCCGCTGATTGTTTTGCGGTCTATGGACGATGCAATGCTCTGCTGATGCGAGCCGCAAGAAAGCCCTTGTCTGTTCTAGAAAGAATGCAGCGAAGATATTTAATGCTAATGTATGAGGCATAGGCCTACGCTGAGTTTCATTCATTTACGGTGAGATGCGCTCTCGTTCACAATGCAATGCAAGTGAACGCGGCGCGCCGGCGCCTCCATGTCACGGTTATTATATTGTCTGCTATATTTGCTTTTTATTTATTAAGTACATGCAATTGGTTGATGAAACATTTATTAAAATTAAGATACAATTTGTACAAAACAAAATTTGCTTTAAAGAAAGGCTTTCTACAAAGCAAAACGTTCCCGGTTACTTAACTGTAACCTTGTTCCCTGAGAAAATGGAAGGAGATGCTGCGCTGCTCAGCGCATTGGGAACGTCTTTAATCGTGTCCAGCTGTGAATATTGTGTGTAACACGTCGATAGAATTGACCCGGAGGTAATATAGCCTCGGTCGATGACGTCATCGGCGCGCACCCGCAACACGTGCGTAAGTAACCGGGAACGTTCCCTTTCGAAAGCTACAATCGATGCTGCGCTGCTCAGCGCATTGGGAACGAGAATACCCACTACTCGCTGTCGGCTACGGTAGAAACATGACGTCACAATATGTCGACCTTCATGGAAGGGAGTGCCCGCGGTTATGTAGATATAAATGACTCATTCTAAGGTAATACAAACATAACGGTTCATTAAGTAAGGTCTTTATACACCACTGAAAACATAGTTATGGATCTTATATTGTATTTCTGTCAATAGATCCTCAGAATTATTACACATTGCACCTTTAAATCTATATAGTGTGGAGATCCATTGCTATTTAAAAATTGTGTGAGGTACTGAGACATAAATAATCATATTGTAAAGCCCTATTTAAAGAAAACTTCATGAACACAGCTTTGGCAGATTCCTGGACACACATTCCAACACTGACATCAAATGTTCATGTCATGACAATAACACTTATCTAAAGCAAGCAGAATTCAAAGTAAAAAGATATATTTTGATTTTAATTTGAACTCATCATTTTGATTTTCATTAATTGCTTTCGAGAGAATCTGTTGTATAAATGTATTACATCAATGGCATTGATTTGTGGTAAGTGTGAAATCTTTTGCACAATGTCATATTAAATGACATTAAATGGCATTTTGTTTCTCAGTTCTCTTCTACCTTTAAGACCTCGTAATTCCCTTCAGTTTCTAGTCTGGCTTCTCCCACACACTTTGGCAGGCATCTCTTGACAACATCCTCAAGAATAATTCGGGCAGCTTCCAGCTCGACTTCAGTGGAGTACAAGATTCTTTCAAAGATGTGATCTGATGGAATGAGAACAGTTTTTATTTAACTTTATTCATTGTCTCTGAACAATTAAACTTGCTTTTAATGCCATATGGCGTGAAAACAACCGAGTAGAAACACTGTACACTGTAATATATATATATATATATATATATATATATATATATATATATATATATATATATATATATATATATATATATATATATATATATATATATATATATATATATCCCTTTCTTTGAAATCAAATAACTGTGATTTATTGCTGCATCAATAGGAAGAGAATTACAATAATATAAATGAAGTTCCAAGTGCCCAACCAAAGGGAACACTGATCGCCATAATGGTGAGTTCAAACTAAAACATTTTAGGAAAATCAACATCAATTTTTGAAGTCAGCTTATCTGATGTTCTCTCAATTTTTTCTGTTGTATTGACAATTTACCATTCAATATGGCTTTGGGAAATTAATGTAACTACAGAAAGATAAGTGAAGAAGTGGAGGAAATTAGTGAAAAGACTTAAGAATTGCCCTGTTTTTTTTTTGTTTTGTTTTTTGACAAAATGTCATTCAAACAAATCAATTAATCTGAACTTGGGTTTATGGGTAAACAAGGCATATTATTAGAATAGTACAGACTACTAGACATTTTACAATTAAGTTAAGACATTGATTCTAACACTTTTTAGTGATATTTACTTACTGTTGGATTTTACAGTGTAAAGGATAATCCACGGCTAGCTGTGCATTAAACAATTTTAATGTATGACATAGAGGTAAAGTGGTTGCATCCACAAAGTAAATTAAAATCATTTAATGCACAGCTAGCTGTGGATTATTCTGTTCATACCATGGTCATTTGCCAGCATTGACAATCTGCACCTGTGTCTGTTCAGTGTCTCTCTCTATTAACAATGATGCTGTGAGTTTAATTACTTCAAAACAGTAAATCTCTGTTTGTGAATGGCAATGTGTGTAAACACTTTAATGACAGCAGCGCATTAATATAGAACGGTGATTAAAATGTATTAAAAGGTTTTATTGCACACCTTCCAGCCAATCAGAATCAAGTATTCAGACAGACCATGGTATAAAAATAAATATAGCAAATTACTAAGAACTTTACAATCATTGTTTTTTTCTACCCATGTTTTCAACTGACCTGTTAGTTTAGAGAACCTTTTATTTATGTCTGTTGACCTCTCATTCTGTTCTTCATTTGCTGCAATGTTTTCTGTAATCCTTCTGATCTGCTGTTCGACATCATTTTGTGAAAGGATATCTGCAATGCTCGAGATCTCAAGGTGGTCGTTAGCTTCTATAAGAGTGTCTGAAATTCTAAAGTACAAAGCAAAAGTTTGCACCTGTAAATAACTTAAGCTGTGCCTGAATAAGATAAACAAGGAGAAAATTGAATGATAAAAAAAAAAGAAAAAAAGAAAAGAAAAAAGAATATTTAAAACATCCACTCTCTGAAAGACTAAACACACCTTTCTTCAATGATATGAACAATCTTGTGCTGGTAGGCTTGGCAATACAGATTGTATCGGGTGTGAAACATGTCATAAATGTTATCTGCCACCTGTGAAAGAAACAAAGAGAGTGGGCTAGATCAGGGATGGGCAAACTCGGTCCTGGAAGGCCACAGCTCTGCAGAGTTTAGCTCCAACCCTGATCTAGTTCACTCTTTTTCAATATGACTATCGTTATAACGAACATTCACAAACACCATCGCAAAGTTGTGTGGTTGGAATGACAGCTCTCAAGCTGTGGTTAGAAGTGTAGCAGGCACACTTAATTTAGTTGTTAATTTGGTAACAACCTGAGTACTAACTGAATGGTAATACCCTAATTAGATCCAGGTGCGCTGCATGTGTATAAGGAATGTTCCTGTGTTTGTTGGGAAGCGTGTTGACTGCTGCAAACTTGGACACCGTCTTTCTGAGCTGTTCCCGCATTGGGATCTTTGAGCTGAGCCGTACAGCATTTGGGTATGTTACCATGGAGAAAGAAATATTTAATTTGGGGCGACCTGTTGGCTGTATGCGCTCTGTTTGTTTATTTAGTATGTGTCCCGGGCTGTGTTTATCCATCGTGGTATGACGTTGGAAGGGCTGATTTGATAATAATCAGGTGGGTAAACTATTGATTTAATGGGTGAATATCTGCAAAAGGACTTGTTGTTTATATCTTGTTCCCCTCTGTTTTAGCTGAAGAGGCCAAGAGCTGGTAATATGTCCGTGTGGTCACAGACAGTTGATTGGGACCGTGACCTGGTTTCCCCTTCCTTTTTTGGTCTTTCCCTTTGTTGTTTTGAGCACCTTCTTTGTTGCGTGTTGCCGCAACGTTCCGCCTTGCCTCGCCTTTGCGCCTGCTAGACCAGCCCATCAAGTGGACTTCACATCGGGAAATTGTGAGACCCGAGTATTAATCCGTGTGGCCGTGGCCACCTCCACACTGTTTCAACTGGAAGATTGTGTTTGTGGGGTTTGTATGGTGTATTTATCATTGTGTGAATGAACTCATAAGTTAATGCGAGTTGTCTGAGTATGTTAGCTTACTGTTGGAAGTGTGTACGTGTGCGTGTGTGTGTGTATCCGCGTGAGAAATAAGTGTTAATGTTTGAGTTTGCATGACCTTATGGAGTATCTTTTGTGTGTGTATATTGGTAATGGATCATATGTAATGTGATTGCATCTGTTATTTTGTTGCTTTTGTATTTTGTTGATCAACTTCGTATTTTTCTTTTTTTCCCTTGTGTTTATTGATTTGATTTGTGACAATTTGATGTTAATTTGTTAACTTTGTTGGACTGGCTAGGAAGGAGTGCTGACCACTCTAGGTCCAAGTTAATGGGTACCCTTGGTCACTGAGTGATTTGATTCTTCTAATGTGTGTGTGTGGTTGTGTGTGTGTGTGTGTGTGTGTGTGTGTGTGTGTGTGTGTGATTTATCCCTGCCATCTGACATGTTACCTTTTGATTGTCTGATTGGTTTTGTTTATTTTCCTTTTGTTTTGATTTTTAATCCCTTGTGTGTGTGGAGCTTTTATTCTATTTATAAATAAAGTATTATTGTTATTTTCTTTATATTCAAATCTCTGCTGTATCTTTGTGGGAACGAACCTGTGTGTTCTTATTGGACCATTATTTCCCTGGGTGAAATTCCCAGGGTGGCGTAGTCGGTGTTGTATTTATAATTGAGTCCAGAATAACAAAACCCATCCCTTCGGCGCTATAAAAGCATAGTTTCTTGCATGACGTGTGGACTTAATAATCCTTATCTTGAGCAAAATAAGCAAGCTGACATTCAGTATAACCTACGTCTTTTATTTAGAATACATACAAATGTCATTTACGTCTTTTAGTTTGTCGAGATTTAAAGCGTAGTTTTTGAAGAGTGCGCATGTGTGAACGAGCTCTACTATGTAAGAACGAGTCTATGATTGAATCTGGAAATAAAGCAAAATAACTGAGAAAAATTAGAAATAGTTCTCAGATGTCATGTCTGTAATTTATATCAAAACATCTAGCATTTAATTTGATTTCAAACAGTTTCATTAACAGTTATTACACCACCACGTGCGTAATGTCATAAATCAACGTGGTTGAACGACCACTTTGTGACAACACAGATTCAGGAAACAGTCGTGACTAACTAGTTGATTTCTTCAACAATGCATGGTACTATGGTAGTTAAGCAGCGAGTTACGTCGTTGTCCGGGAAACGCACCCCTGGTTAGTAATAAGTGAAGCTAGTAATGCTGTTTGTGGAGTTGTTTAATCCTCCTCTGCTGAGATCTTCACAGATTTAATGTCTTCTTTTCTCTTCAGTTGATTTCATCTAAGGCTGTGGCTGAAGTCAGTTGTAGTTCTTGTGCTTCTGCTCGTCTCTTTTTCTGTTCTCTTCTGTCCTTCAGTGATTCTGCTTATCATCATCAGCTGTCTTCAATAATGCTCAATCATATCTCAATTATATTTGAGGTCATCTCTGGTTAAACTTTGACATTTACAAAAAATAGTGAATCATTGGTAATTTTTTACTGCATTTTTTTTCTGTAAACTTTGAGAAAAAAAAAAAAAATTCTATGGACATCTCATGTTAACATTATATTTGTGTACATAAAAATCATGACGATTGCCTTTATTTTAAGGATTTTTTTTTTTTTGTAACACACATAATCAGTTAAATAACTGGGAACAATTAAATTTGGTGTAAATGTATGCATTTTATGGAATTTCACACATCTAAAGAAAATGTGTAAATTTCAGTTAGCCCTTTATTATTGTGTCATTGACTTGATTAATTATCTGGATGCTCAGCAGAGGTGTATAGTCCAGGGGTCAGAAAGTAAAAGTCCTGCCATATGTTTATTCCACCCATAAACTCAGTCAGCTGATTTCACTAATTAGTTCTCTCTCCTGCTGAATTAGCAAATCCAGATGATTGGAACAAAATACTGAGGAGGACTTTTACTTTCTGAACCTGGACTTCACACCTCTGGTAGAATCACAGGCTGCTGTAATCAACAAGGTAAACCTAACTCTCTAAATGAGTTCAGTGATTCAGGTCAAATGATGATTATGTTAAAACATTACCAACACCATCTGATCATCATTTCTCTTTGTTCATCTGAGAGTTATAACTCAGATATAACAGCCAAACTAAATCTAATGTTATTAGTTTAAGGGTCAAGAGCCCAACTAAAGCAAACACTGATCACCATAATGGCAACCAAAAAAAAAAAAGATTTTCTCCTTTGGTGATTCTGCTTGTTAACATCAGGTGTCTTCAATAATGCTCAATCATCACTCAATCAATCACTTAATTATCTCATTAACTTTAACACTCTTGAGTCTGGAGCCAAATAAACGCCCAGGAGAGTTCATTTAACACTGGAGTTTTTGCTGTGTGAGTTCATGGGTGGAATAAACATATGGCAGGACTTTTACTTTCTGACCCCTGGACTCTCCACCTCTGGTGCGGATACTATACTTGTATGGGTGATGTAATCATACTAAATTAAAGTCCATGATTCTGTTGTTGCAGTATTATATGATTTGTTTGGATCTGACACTGCAGTGTTTCAAAAAGGCTAAAAGTATTAAAGTATTCAGTGATCATTAGAAGAGAAATAAGTGACAACTGATCTTATGTATAATGTACCTTGTCTCTGAAGCAGATGTGATTTCTCCCTTGCACCAAAAACACGCGAGCGGAATTCAGTAGGCGCTGATGGTCAAAACTTTTAGGAAAGCCCAGGTGATGACAGTCTCTGAGAAATATGATCAGTTTTAAAGGCACACTCTGCACTCCTGACAGGCATGGCACAATTACTGCTTGTTTCTTTATGTGCAAAACATTAAAAGTTTTGAAATCATGTTATGTTGAGAAACTATATATATATATAATTTTATGCTGTACAAAAAAATATTAACTTTAACATTAACCTATTGTTTGGAGACAATTTATCATGGCATCAATAACAATGACATCAATAATTATATTTTAACTATTTAAACTAATGACTATTTAAGCATTTTAATGTTGAAAACATTTGAAAGAATTTTGAAGTGTAAATTAGTATACTTTTAAAATTATAAATTTACCGTGCGAAATAGTCCCATTTGCGCACATCAATGCCATTCCATTTATTTACCACAATCTCGTACAGGAAAGCCTTGTCCTCGTTCCTGCCCTGCGCTGGCCACTGGAAGAAAGAAAACACTTTCAATACTTAACATAAACTCTGTATAACTTGTTAAAGATTGACTGAAATTTACTGGATGTTCTGAAGTGTTGACCCCAAAAATTAACTCTTTAATAAAGATTAGATGATTTCTCAGCCTCTCTTTTAGTTCGTCATTCTGCTCCACTATGTCCAGAAACATCCAAACTGAAGCCAGTTCATGCTATAAGAATAAAACATAAGCACAATTATTGACAGAGGTGTAAAGTCCAGGTTCAGAAAGTAAAAGTCCTCCTCAGTATTTTGTTCCAATCACCTGGATTTACTAATTCAGCAGGAGAGAGAACTAATTAGTGAAATCTGCTCATGGGTGGAATAAACATATGGCAGGACTTTTACTTTCTGACCCCTGGACTTTCCACCTCTGATTATTGATAAATAGCATCACGGTATCTGACATATTAAAACTCTAAGAAATAAAGAAATGCTTGTAACGATTTGTAACGAATCAGCAACTGCATGTTGGACATCACACTTCATGTCATGTTGGGCTTTGGATCATGAATTAAGCAAATTCAAAAATTGTTATAGTTTTTTATTTGATCTCAAAACTGTAGTTTAAGGATTAAGTCAATAATGACAAATTACAGTAATTCTCATTTTATCAAAATCATTTATGGTATTATTTATACTGTATTTTTTTCTAGAATAATGGCGAAAATAGTTTGCGAAATAATGGCGATAATAGTTTGCGAAATCACCACCATATTGCACAAATGGGCTGTTAGCACCCAAAAAAAAAAAAAAAAAAAAAAAGTGAATGACTGCCAGTTACGACTGTCAAACAAAACTGTAAAATGAAAATAAAATTTAACTAAAGTGCAAATAACTTTGTTTTACAGAAAAACACTTCTATTTTATAGGTATTTCCTCAATTATTACCTTCAATAATTAAAAAATAATTTTCACAACTGTAAAAAAAAAAAAAATAATAATAATAATTAAAATGACTGGGAACAACCGATTATTACACATTAACAGAATCCACAAGATCTTAGACACTTCAATCAGTACATGCAGTTTGAACTCAGCGAAATTATAATGTTTTAAAGTCAAGGGTAAAGAGCCTAGCTAAAGCAAACACTAATCAACATAATGGTGACATCAAACTTTATTATTTTCACTAAACCATCAACATTTAAACCTCTGTTAATTGTCTATAAGAGCTTCTGTAGACGTCTGACAGAAATAAAGTCAGTCTGGTTAGTAATAAGTGAAGCTGGTAATGCGTGGAGTTGTTTAATCCTCCTCTGCTGAGATCTTCACCGATCTGTTAGTGTTTAATGTTCTGTTGGGATTTAAAGTGTTTCTGCTATCTGAGTTTTGCGGGTCACTATTGTGTTGAAGAGTAGAGCCTGTGCTTCAGTCCAAGAGAAGAACAAGAAACATTCACAGTTGACTGAAAAATAATTACATTTCACAGTGAATGTGTTTGATCATAATACTTTAGAAAATACCTGTATAACAACCTTTTTTGCTGTAAAACTTTTTCTTTCTTTTTTTTACATTTTACTCAAATTTGGATGTTTTTATTGTCGTTATTTTTATTTTATTTGTAGCGACAATGAGAAGGAACCAACCACCAACTAATCTTCTTCCAGAAAATTAATGCAAACTCTCTGCTTCTTTCAAATGAAGGGGGGGAGATTTGTTCAGAACGTCTCATGATCGTCATCAATCTTGCCATCGTGTCCGGCGCCAACCAGTCTGACTCTTTAAAAGAGCCCCCAGCACTAACTGGTCAGTGCTAGATTTGTTGCCGAATACTGATTGGTTAAGAGAATGACCAGCGTCCCATGAGAGATGAACAAAACCTCTTTTCAGCAGGAACTATCCATGACCTCAGATTGGAATGTCTAAACCCCATAAACTTTACACACCAAAAAGACTTTACATATCAAAATCCATAAAAATCATCCAGAACAGTTTTCGATGGACTTATAATCAAACATCATACATCTACATCATTCTTTGTTGTCTACAATCTATATATGTGGCTATGCATGCTTAGATCACATACAAGTCATGTAATTGTTATAACTGTTAGATGTTTGAATGAAAGTGTGTTGTTTTTCATATCAGTATGATCGTATGCTCGTGATTCAAAAGATGGCTTGAGTGAAATCTGTGTAAAATATTTCGTATTCTTATAATAGTAATGATGTCTAAACTGTGGCCTGTGTACTCTCTATTAGAGCTTAGAGCAAGGAGATCCCAGATAACGCATGATTTACGATGAGACACATAAAGCCAGTGTCTAATTGGTCCGATCTCTTCAGGAGGGGGGACAAACTTTAAGTTTAAAATCTTAGATCCGAAACAAAGCTCCCTCTCTATCTCTACGCTCCATCTCCGTGCTCTCGCAATGGGTTCACCCTCAAGAAACGCTCTGCTATCACTCTCAAGAGAGATGGGCAGAAAAAGATGAAGATCTCAACCAGACTAGCAACCATGTAGACCGCAGAGACAAAGAACCCAAATTAAGATCAGAAGAACGGGTTCAACAGCTTTATTCAAGCCATCTTACTACTCTCATCTAAATTTTCTTTTCTTTTCTAAGTTTTCCTTTAATTTCCGTTGTGAGTCTCGGTTCTAAGTTAAGTTTTGCGGCAAAGTTTCGGTCCACGTTTCTTCTGCAAAGCCAGCTTCAAACAAAGACTTTCATTCCGCCAGCACACCACGTGACTGGCCGCCCCAGACATCAGGCACGAGGAGACCAGCCAACGAACGGACCGGGAAAACCCCTTTTACGCAGACAAAGGGAATCCCCAAAGCAAAGACAAGCAAGTACTGCCTCCAGACTCTTAAGATGAACTGGTGTATTTGATACAGATTTAATAACCTGTCTAAGAAACGATAGAAGGGTTAAATTAATGATTGATGGTTCGTTCCAGGTCATGTAAGTGCATATAGAAACTTGGGATTATCTCATCTCACTCTCAAACTCATTCTTTCCAAACTCTTTCTTTCTTTCTTTCTTTCAGCAACTTGTATGAATGTGTGTGCGTGAGATATTAGTTTTATGTGTTAGTATATAATCAATAAAGTATTGTTTGTATTTGAAAAGAGATTACTTGTGTTATGTGCTTACGAATTTATTGTCTTGAACTTCGATCTAAGTTACCTATGCTTTTACCCTTGATTTATTTCTTAATTTACTGTTAGCTGGAGATTATACTTTCTTGGCCAGGAAGATATTATATTTCCTAGAGTTAATAATTGTTTATGCTTTCTGTTCATTGGATGAACTGATAAAATGATCATACTATTGATTCTGCTACAGTAAATTCTGAAAATAATTCAATTATTAATTACTGATCATATTCGTTATGAATAATAATTAATTATATTTATACGTGGGCGTATAAACGCTACATATTTTTTTACAGTGAAGGTGTTTTGTCATAATTGAGGAAATACCTGTAAAATAAAAGTGTTTTTTTGTCAAACAAAAAGTTTTTTGCACTTGATTTAAATAAGGATATTTTACTTTAATTTTGCATTTTCTGTTTGGCAGTTTGAAAAAAAAAAACACATTGTATACGGTTGTACTTTAATATATTTTTGTTGAGTAATTTGCAAAGGTAAAAGTAAAGAGTGTATACTTTTAAGAACTGAGCAAAATTATGAACACTGAATTTACATTACAGTTGTATAATAATTGTATATTTGTAGATGAGAGTGTTTATCCTTACCTTCCATATAGTATCTAACAAAAAGAACAACCAGGGGTTATTATTTATAACATGTTATATCAATGCACTTACAACAACTGACTCATTTATGTATCTGTGAAGCTGAAGTCACAATCACACATTACCCAGTCAACACTTTGATCTCACAGTGATGTCACCATGTGGTCACACCGTCAGCAATCTGAGTTCACAGTGATCTAAAAGTGTAACCTCACAGCGCTCTCACTGTGTGCTCAAACTGTGACCACAATACCCACATAGCAACATTGTGTCGGCCCAGATCCGGTCCACATCTGGCACACGTGGAAAGATGATCTGGCCCACATGCAGCGTGGAATTACGGCACTTGGGTGGGCCACTCCTGTTTGCCAAATCTGGGCCACAAGCAGGCCATAGCAATGCCACATGTCAGCCAAGAGCAAAGAAATAAACCAGAACTGGACCTTATCTGAGCCACAAAATCTGTGTATATTAAATATGAAGTCATCTCAGCCTGTTAACAAAAAGAATCACTGAAAGAAAGAAGAGAACAGAAAAAAGAGACGAGCAGAAGCACAAGAACTACAACTGACTTCAGCCACAGCCTCAGATGAAATCAACTGAAGAGAAAAGAAGACATTAAATCTGTGAAGATCTCAGCAGAGGAGGATTAAACAACTCCACAAACAGCATTACCAGCTTCACTTATTACTAACCAGACTGACTTTATTTCTGTCAGAAGTCTACAGAAGTTTTTTATTGAGAATTAACAGAGGTTTAACTCTAATGTGTTTCATTTGAAGTCACCATAACAGTGAATAGTGTTTCCATTAGTTGGGCTCTTAACTCGTATTGTATCTTCTATCTTTTTTGGCCGCTGTGACAGTGTGTTTGTCAAACACATTTGCAGCAGCAAAGAAAGTTAAAGTGAAACGAGATCAGGTGATGATGGTTACCTGTTGATGGTTTTATAATCATCATGAAGTAACCTGTTTCACTGAGGTAATTTGAATCTAACAATTGTGTTGTACCAATAATATATTCTCATTACAAACCCTGTGTTACTGCAGCATAAGTTCCAGCAATATTATGATAATCAATTAGAAGATTTTAACAAACATGAGCACGAAAAATTTCTGTTCGATGACAAACACAGACATCAATAATCAACGTATGAATCTCAACAATGGTGACAATCTAAAGTACCTTGCTGCAATGCATGCTGGGTACCATCATTGTACAAAACTCCCAGCATGCATTGCAACATGAATAAATTATGCAGCTGAATTGTCCTATTATTTTAATTCTAAATATGTGCTTTTATTTTTTGCTGTTGTTTTTTTTGTGACATTTAGTAGCTTTTCAGTGATGTTATGAATTAATCTGTTTATCTAAAAAATATATATATTGTCACCCTTGTTGAGATTCATGTGCTGATTTTTGATATCTCTGTGTGTCACGGAAGATTTATTTTTCATGTTCATGTTCGTTAAAATCTTCTAACTAATTGTTATAATATTGCTGGACCTCATGCTGCAGTAACACAGGGTTTGTGATGAGAATATATTATTGGTACAACACAGTTGTTAGATTCAAATTACCTCAGTGAAACAGGTTATTTCATGACAATTATAAAACCATCAACAGGTAACCATCATCACCTGATCTCGTTTCACTTTAGCTTTCTTTGCTGCTGCAAATGTGTTTGACAAACACACTGTCACAGCAGCCAAAAAAGACAAAAGATATAATAAGAGTTAAGAGCCCAACTAATGGAAACACTAATCACTGATATGGTGACTTCAAATGAAACACATTAGAGTTAAACACCTGTTAATTCTCAATAAAAACTTTTGTAGACGTCTGACATAAATAAAGTCAGTCTGGTTAGTAATAAGTGAAGCTGGTAATGCTGTTTGTGGAGTTGTTTAATGAAGTTGGAGCCTGACATCAAATGTTTAGACGTCAACCTAATTTTAATTTTCAACTAAAATGTTCACATCCAATAACATTTATAGCTGGGGTGACCTCATATTGTGGCCATAAAATGAGCACACAGCCAGTGCGCTGTGAGGTTACACTTTTAGCTCACTGTGAACTCACATTGTGGTCATATGGAGAGATCACTGTGAGATCAACGTGTTGACTGGGTACTGAAATAGTCTCACTCTCTCTTTCTCATACACATACAATTTAGGACCCACAAAATATAATCATCCCTTTTGTTTTAAGTACCAGAATGAGAGTTGGGGTACTTTTTAACATTTTCACACCTTTTTCAATGATTTTGGACAATACACTTCTATTTTTCAGTAAAAATTCAAGCACTCTTCTCACTGAATGCAATTAATTGTAGGTAAATTAAAACATTATACTCCACATATTCCACTCAACAACAAACGTCGTTTTAGGCAAAATTATTAAGCTTTGCTATTAAGCTTATAAATATTTTAATGTGGTTTACACAAACATCCAAAACATCACTTATGTTTTAATGTCCTGATATGCAACAATTTATTTAAACATAAATAAATAACTGAATAGATATCTATTCAGTTATTTATTTATGATTAAATAAATTGTAGTATATATCAGTGATGTTTTGGACGTGTGTGTAAACCACATAAAAATATTTATAAGCTTAATAGCAAAAACTTCAGTGTTAAATGAACTCTCCTGGGAGTTTATTTGCCTCCAGACTCAAGAGTGTTAAAGTGTTAAAATATGAGTGTTAAATTAACACTCAAGAGTGTTAAAGTTAATGAGATAATTAAGTGATTGATTGAGTGATGATTGACCATTATTGAAGACACCTGATGTTAACAAGCAGAATCACTGAAGGAGAAAAATCACAATTATAGTCACCATTATGGAGATCAGTGTTTGCTTTAGTTGGGCAGTTGACCTTTAAAATTTTACTTTCAAATTTTGTTTGGCTGTTGTATCTGAGTTATAACTCTCAGATGAACAAAGAGAAATGTTGATCTGATGATGTTGGTTATGGTATGACATAATCATCATTTGACCTGAAACAGTGAACTCATTTAGAGTCTAATCTCTGACTTAAAAGTATATTGCTGATTACAGCATCACAGTGATTCTACAGAATAAGATTCAGAATTTTCTAAATAATCTAAAGGATTTCTTGAAAGTTGTTCTGATAAAACAAAATATTTCTTCTAGTCACACACATACATCAAGAATCACTGTATGAATCTCAACAATGGTGACAAACAGAATATTCAATTAGGAAAAGGAAATTAGTAAGACAATTCAGATCATAATTTATTCATACTGCAATGCATGATGGGAGCCATGAATGAGTTTTGATTGGTGGCACCCAGAATGCACTGCAACATGCTTTATTATTGTCACCATTGTTGAGATTCACAGGCTGATTCTTGATGTCAGTGTGTCTAAATAAAATCATTTTCAAAAGTTTATTGATCAGAACAACTTTTAAGAAATCTTTTGGATTATATTGAAAACGATGAAAATAGTATACTGTAGAGTCACTGGCTGCTGTAATCAACAAGGTAGACATATCTCTCTAAAAGAGTTTTGTGCTTCAGGTCAAATGATGATTATGTCAAAACATAACCAACACTATCTCATCAACTTTTCTCTTTGTTCATCTGAGAGTTCTAACCCAGATACAACAGCCAAACAAAATCTAAAGATAAGGAGTTATGGGTCAAGAGCCCAACTAAATCAAACACTGATCCCCATAACGGTGTCTTAAAAAATATATATATTTTCCTTCAGTGATTCTCCTTGTTAACATCAGGTGTTTTCAATAATGGCCAATCATCACTCAATGAATCACTTAATTAGCTCATTAACTTTAACACTCTTGAGTGTTAATTTAACACTCATATTTTAACACTTTAACACTCTTGAGTCTGGAGGCATATAAACTCCCAGGAGAGTTCATTTAACACTGGAGTTTTTGCTGTTTGTGTACTAGAGTAAATGTAGAAGAGAAAATACTCTAACACTGTTTTCTTAACAAAAAGGGGTTACAAAGTGTTTGTTTCTGTCAGTCAAACAGTGCACCTCTTATTTTGATGTTATTATGATTTCACCAGAGGTGGGTAATCCAGGGGCCAAAGAGTAGAAGTCCTGCCATATGTTTATTCCACCCATAAACTCAGTCAGCTGATTTCACTAATTAGTTCTCTCTCCTGCTGAATTAGCAAATCCAGGTGATTGGAACAAAATACTGAGGAGGACTTTTACTTTCTGAACCTGGACTTTACACCTCTGCATAGCAATGTCACATGTCAGCCAAGAGTAATGAAATAAACCAGAACTGAACCTTATCGCAGCCAAAAATAATCTGTGTATATTAAATATGGAGTCAACTCAGCCACAGCCTCAGATGAAATCAACTGAAGAGAAAAGAAGACATTAAATCTGTGAAGATCTCAGCAGAGGAGGATTAAACAACTCCACAAACAGCATTACCAGCATCACTTATTACTGACCAGACTGACTTTATTTCTGTCACACGTCTACAGAAGTTCTTATTGAGAATTAACAGAGGTTTAACTCTAATGTGTTTCATTTGAAGTCACCATAACAGTGAATAGTGTTTCCATTAGTTGGGCTCTTAACTCTTATTATATCTATTGGCCGCTGTGACAGTGTGTTTGCCAAACACATTTGCAGCAGCAAAGAAAGTTAAAGTGAAATGAGATCAGGTGATGATGGTTACCTGTTGATGGTTTTATAATCATCATGAAACAGCCTGATTCACTGAGGTTTTTATTATTTAACAATTGTGTTGTCACTTTAATATTTTTTTCACAACACAATCCTTGTGTCACTGCAGCATTAGATCCAGCAATATTATAACAATCAGTTAGAAGACTTTAACAAACATGAGCATGAAAAAGTCAGTTTAACATGACACACACAGACATCAACAATCAGCGTATGAATCTCAACAATGGTGACAATCAAAAGTACTTTGCTGCAATGCATGCTGGGTACCAGCATAGTACAAAACTCCCAGAATGCATTGCAACATGAATAAATTATGCAGCTGAATTGTCCTATAATTTTGTTTGATTCTAAATATTTGCTTTTATTTTTTGCTGTTGTGAATTAGTAGCTTTTCAGTGATGTTCTGAATTGATCTGTTTATCTAAATATTTGTGATTGTCACCATTGTTGAGATTCATACGTTGATTGTTGATATCTGTGTATGTCAGCAGCGATCAATTTTATAAAAAACATTTTTTTTATTTTTGTTAAAAGATTTAAACCGGTTGTTATATTGCTGGACCTCACGCTGCAGTAACACAGGGTTTGTGATGTGAATATATTAGTGGAACAACATAATTGTTCGATTATTAAAAACCTCAGTGAATCAGGTTATTTCATGTTGATTATAAATCCATCAACAGGTAACCATCATCACCTGATCTCATTTCACTTTAGCTTACTTTGCTGCTGCAAATGTGTTTGATGAACACACTGTCACAACAGTCAAAAAAGACAATAGTTAGAATAAGAGTTAAGAGCCCAACTAATGGAAACACTAATCCCTGATATGGTGATTTCAAATGAAACACATTAGAGTTAAACCTCTGTTAATTCTCAATAAAAACTTCTGTAGACGTCTGACAGAAATAAAGTCAGTCTGGTTAGTAATAAGTGAAGCTGGTAATGCTGTTTGTGGAGTTGTTTAATCCTCCTCTGCTGAGATCTTCACAGATTTAATGTCTTCTTTTCTCTTCAGTTGATTTCATCTAAGGCTGTGGCTGAAGTCAGTTGTAGTTCTTGTGTTTCTGCTAGTCTCTTTTTCTGTTATCTTCTTTCCTTCAGTGATTCTGCTTGTTAACAGGCTTATTAAGGCTGAGATTACTCCATATTTAATATACACAGATTTTGTGGCTATGATAAGGTCCAGTTCTGGTTTATTTCTTTGCTCTTGGCTGACATGTGGCATTGCTATGCATAGGTGTAAAGTCCAGGTTCAGAAAGTAAAAGTCCTCCTCAGTATTTTGTTCCAATCACCTGGATTTGCTAATTCAGCAGGAGAGAGAACTAATTAGTGAAATCAGCTGACCAGAGGTGTATAGTCCAGGGGTCATAAAGTAAAAGTCCTGCCATATGTTTATTCCACCTAGGGCTGGGCGATATATCACACGATATTGTTAGGCGCATTGAGCATTATTGAAGACACCTGATGTTAACAAGCAGAATCACTGAAGGAGAAAATCACAAATTGTAAGTTACCATTATGGTAATGATTGTTTGCTTTAGTTGGGCTCTTGACCCTTATATGTTTACTTTAAATTTTACTGTTGTTTGTCTGCTGTTATTGATTTATAACAGTCAAATGAACAAAGTAAAGTGTGATCTGATAATGTAGGTTATGTTTTGACATAATCATGCTGTGATCTGAAAAACTAAACTTATTGAGATAGTTTGGTTTAACTTGTTAGCAGCAGCTTTGTGATGCTACAGCATATGAGTATCAGTACTTTACTTATAATCCAAAATATTTAATGAACAATTCATTTAAAACACAAACATCAATAATCAGCCTGTGAATCTCAACAATGGTGACAATAATAAAGCATGTTGCAGTGGCTGCCACCAATCACAACTCATTAATGGCTCCCATCATGCATTGCGATATGAATAAATTATGATCTGAATTGTCTATGTAATTTACTTTTCCTAATTGAATACTCTGCTCATCACCATTGTTGAGATGCATAGACTGAAGCTTGATGTCTGCGTGTGCCTAAAAGTAATTTTTTTTTTATACAACTTTTAAAAATCCATTATATTATATCAAAAATTCTGGCCATTTATGCAGATTCACTAACCAACAACAAAAATCAAAGTCAGAAAGAAGGATCTTAATGAGTTCAGTGATCAAGTTCAAATGATGAATGTCATAATATAACCAACACCATCAGATCACTTTATTATTTGTTCAACTGGTGGTTATAACTCAGATACAGCAGACAAACAAAATCTAAAGTAAACATATAAGGGTCAAGAGCCCAACTAAAGCAAACAATGATCGCCATAATGGTGGCTTACAATTTGTGATTTTCTCCTTCACACTGTAAAAAATTTCTAACCCTCCCAAATCAAAAATTTCAAGTGACCGATAACATCTAAATTTTTCAAATGGCCCAAGTGAAATTCTGTAAATTTCAATTGGCCCAAGTGAAAATCTGTACATTTAATTTTATAATTTACAGAATTTCATTTGGGCCAATTGAAAAATTTAGATGTTATCGGTCACTTGAAATTTTTGATTTGGGAGGATTAGAAATTTTTTACAGTGCAGTGATTCTGCTTGTTAACATCAGGTGTCTTCAATAATGATCAATCATCACTCAATCACTCAATTATCTCATTAACTTTAACACTCTTGAGTGTTCATATACACTCCCAGGAGTGTTAATTTAACACTGGAGTTTTTGCCGTGTACAAAGAGCCGTAGCCCAAGAATCAGCCTGTGAATCTCAACAATGGTGACAATAATAAAGTATGTTGCAGTGCATTCTGGGTCACCAAACAAAACTCATTCATGGCTCCCATCATGCATTGCGGTATGAATAAATTATGATCTGAATTGTCTTAGTAATTTTCTTTTCCTAATTGAATAATCTTTTTGTCACCATTGTTGAGATTCATACACTGACTCGTGATGTCTGTGTGTGCCTTAAAGAAAGATTTTCTGTTTTGTTTGTTATATATCAGAACAACTTTTAAGAAATCATTTGGATTATTTTGAAAAATCTGGATCTTATTCTGTAGAATCACTGTGATGCTGTAATGACCAATATACATTTAAGTCAGAGATTAGGCTCTAAATGAGTTCAGTGACTCAGTCAGGTCAAATGATGATTATGTTAAAATATAACCAACACCACCTGTTCACTTTTTATTTTTGTTCATCTGGCTGTTATAACTGAGATACAGCAGCTAAACAAAATCTAAAGTTAAACATTTAAAGGTCAACTGCACAACTAAAGCAAACACTGATCTCCATAATGGTGACTAAATTGTGATTTTTCTCCTTCAGTGATTCTGCTTGTTAACATCAGGTGTCTTCAATAATGGTCAATCATCACTCAATCAATCACTTAATTAGCTCGTTAACTTTAACACTCTTGAGTGTGTCAAATCCAGGTGATTGGAACAAAATACTGAGGAGGACTTTTACTTTCTGAACCTGGACTTTCCACCTCTGCAGCTGACTGAGTTCATGGGTGGAATAAACATATGGCAGGACTTTTACTCTTTGGCCCCTGGATTACCCACCTCTGGATTTCACAGAACCATAGTCAAAATTGTTGTCAGTCCTCTCTTACAAAATGACAGAAGTAACAACATTACACAAAATGTGAGAATTAATTTCAGATTCCTCAATCATACTTTCCTCATTAAAGATACATATACATGTGTAAAAGTAAATGGGTAATATTAAAAACAAAATGATCAGCTACACTACAGTATATAATTATATAGATGTTACTACATGATTTTTTTATTTTTATTTTTTATTTAAAAGGATATTTAGCATTTTAGCACAACCTAATTTAGATAAATGTGTGAAAAGCTTACCAGGCTCTAGGACTTTAGGGATGAACCTGTCCTTAAACACGTACGATAATGGCCCATGGCCTTAAAGAAAAACATAACAGAGTAAATCATTCTGCATGATTCACATTTATAAGATATATTAAAGGAAATTGCCCCTTAAACTAGTATAAATCATATGTATACAGATCTAATATAAAATAACTGATATGTTGCTGTTTTTTTCTACTCACCTAAATTATAGCACAGTGCAGCAATTTGGACACACAGGACTTCATCATCACTAATGTTGATATTCTGCTGTCTTTGTAGAAGTTTGCCCAGATATCCAGCTAAATATGCCGCACTAACAACATATACACAAGACATCATTGTAAGGTTTGAGGGCAAACCAAACACAAATTAATCTTCTAGGTCATTTGTTAAAACATAATTCCACACCGAACTCAACATTTCAGACCCCAAATCACCAATCCAGAACCATAAAATCCAGGCTCCAACCAGTCTACACTAAGAACTTTATGGCCATGCAAGCAACTAAAGTAAGAACGTTGTCAATGGTTTGGAAAAGACTGATTGGTTCAGAGATGGCAAAGCTCAGGGCCCGACCAATATAACGGCAGAGGTTGCTTGATCCCACGACAGATATACAAAACAGACCTCCTTCTTCTTAAGGAACTCTGAACGACCTCACAGAGACTGAGACTTTACCTATAAAAAAAAAATAATAATCCCAAACCAATTCTTTATGGACTTAACATAATAACATAATCAAACATCATGCAACTACATAGTTCTATATTGTGTCTTCTACCTACATGTGTGTCTAATATGCTTAGATCCCATATAAGTCAGTAATTGTTATAACTATTAGATGTTTGAATGAAAGTGTGTCTTGTTTCCTATCAGTACGATCGTATGTTCTTAATTCAAAAGATGGCTTGATAGAAATCTGTGTAAAATGTTTCGTATTCTTATAATAGTAATGACGTCTAAACTGTGGCCTGTGTACTCTCTGCTAGAGCTGGAGAGTAAGTAGATCACAGATAACGCATGATTTACGATGAGAAGTGAAGAAAATGCCACCTCTCAAATAAAGACAGTGTCTAATTGGTCAGAACTCATCCAGGAGGCTGGACAAACATTTGAGTTTAAAATCTTAGGAACCGAACAAAGCTTTGGGGGAGAAAAAAAAGAGAAAAGTAGATTCAAAAAACGATCATGGAGAAGCCATGACGGAGTAACCAGGCAGACTAGTAACCATGTAGACGAGCGGACCCATGTAGACGAGCGGACGAAAGAACCCAAATCAAGATCAGAAGAACATGGGTTAAACAGCTTCATTCAAGCCATCTAACAACTCTCGTCTCAATTTTCTTTCTTTTCTTAGTTTTTGTTTCTTTTCCGTTGTGAGTCTCGGTTCAGTTAAAGGGGTCATATAATGGTACATGCACTTTTACAAGTTGATTGTACTGAAATGTGTGTTGGCAGTGCCTGTACACAACCATCATAAAATGATAAAAATCCATCCAGTGTTTTTTTTTTCAGTGTTTTTTTTTAAATCTTCTTATATGTTTTCCCCTCTCTCAAATCAAGCCGTTCGATTTTGTGACGTCACAAAATCGACGCCCCTCCCACGATTGTTGATTGACAGCAGCGTTTCAACACAGCCCCGCCCTCGCTCGTGAGCGAGCTGTCAATCATAGTCCACGCGTCATTGTTGATATGCTGGAGCACTGTCTATGAGCAGAATGGCGTCTAAGCGATTGTGGTGTTCTGTTCTTGGATGTAATAAGGAACACAGCATCATTTTCATTCAAAGGGAATATTCCCCACGATCAACGTCAATGCTTTCATGTTTGCGCGAATCATTTCACACACCAGACTGCTTTACAAACGAGGGTCAGTATAAAGCTGGTTTTGCTAAGAAGCTGCTCCTGAAAAAAGTTCGGTACCAACTATTCGTGTTCCTGCTGCACCTCCAGAAGAACTGAAGTGAGTGTAACGTTTTATTAACCTTTATATTAATATTTATATTAATCTTTGCAAATCGCTTGCTGCACGCTTCACGATGAATGTGGCTGTTTACACTCAGGGTACATTACGGCATGTTTTCTATGTACGACGTTCTCAATATAATTCATAATCCCACGTTTATAATGAACAATGCGTTATGGTTATTGTGTTATTGTGTTACAAATGGTCAGAGCCATAATATATCTCTCTATATGGCTCTGCAAACGGTGTGCGCACAGAACAGAGGGGCGGGGTGAGCAAAGCTCATTATCATTTAAAGACACATGCACTTAAACGGCGTGCTGAAAACAGAGCTGTTTTTGACCAGCTAAAATGAGTGTTTTCTTACAATACTAATGAGAATTTTTAATTAAAGTATATTACAAACTTTTAATTTAGACCCTAAAGAATCATATTAGCTTGTACAAAAATGGCATTATATGACCCCTTTAAGTTAAGTTTTGTGGCAAAGTTTCGGTCCACGATTCGACTGCAAAGCCCGTTTCCAGCTTCAAAGACTTTTCATCCATCCACCAGCACACAACGTGATTGGCCGCCCAAGACATCTATATCCAGGCATGAGGAGACGCCAGCCAATGAACCCAGGAAACCCCTTGGACGCGCAAAAACAAGAAAGTAGCCTCCAGACTCTTAAGCTTAAGTCTTGTTTGTATTTTAAAGAGAAGTGTTGTGTTATGTGCTTATAAATTGAATGTCTTAAACTGCTGATCTAAGTTACCTTGCTAATAAATAGTGTTTCACTATAGTCTGGATATTTATATCCGCTGCAGAGCTGATAGTTACGGCCGGTTCAAATGAACGCTGGACGAGTCAGTAATTTGATTATTAATTTGATAATTTATTAATGATTTCATAATTTTGTGCTTCTATGTTACATATTGACAGAACATTTCTAAGACAAGTGGTTCAATGTTCGAGATTTATGGAGAGGTGGAAAGGGCCTTGTTTGAAACTCTTACACTGCAACATAAACAAAATCCATCCTTACTGTGAGCATTTTCACAGATCTTTGTGATCACAATTATGAATCTAAATTCAGAACTCAGAAATCAGAATATTGACTTGTGATGCAGCCTGGAATCATAATCGCACCATATCCGTTTGTTCACCAGAGGAGAACTGGCTCCCCGACTGAGCCTGGGTTCTCCCAAGATTTTTTTCTCGATTCTGTCACTGATGGAGTTTGGGTTCTTGCCACTGTCACCTCTGGCTTGCTTAATTGGGGAGACTTAATATTCAACAATATTATTGATCTGATGTACTAACGCTGCTTTATGAGAACTGAACTGAGCTGGATGCTGATTTTTTTTTTACAGAAATGTTTTTCAGATTAAATTAGCTAATGTAATAATTGATGATCTTTACAACGGAACTGAATCAACACTAAACTGACTTCAGTTGAACAGCCGCCAAAATCCATTATTTTCCTGTTATCACTGTAAATCTGCGTTTAAAACCATCTGTATAGTATAAAGTGCTATATAACCATTGGGCAGTCATGCCCTAATGGTTAGAGACTCAGACTGGTAACCCAAGGTTGTGGGTTTGATTCTCAATTCCGGCAAGAAATTACTGAGTTGCCCTTGAGCAAGGCACCTAATCAAATTCCCTTTCAAGGAAAGCCTGTTTACTCAGCGGCCATATTTGCAACGCCTCCGGGCAGCTTTTTCGGGCATACAAGACCAAATCTACTTATTTGAATGGGACTGTCAACTAGGTAAGGAAACATGGAATTAGTTTCCATTGTTATGCTGATGACACTCAAATATATATTTCATCACGGCCAGATGAAAACACTAAATTATCCAAATTGACAGAGTGTGTTATAGATATAAAAGATTGGATGACGCGTAATTTTCTTTTATTAAATCCAGACAAAACAGAGGTATTACTTATCGGTTCAACAAACCGCCCACAAAACTAGTTGGGTCATATATAGCAATTCCGTGACCGTGGAGAGGGAAGGTTCGTTTCTCACTGGATTTGTCATCTATAAAGGTTAAAGAAAAAAATTAGTCGGGGTGCCCCTCACAAAAATGTGGGGGAAATCTTTGAGAGCCCTATATCCAAAATGGCTGCCGTCAGCCAAGCTGGAAATTAACTTTTTAATGGTTTTGGCCACAGTTCTGCATAATACATGGTTTCTGAGGCTATTTGGGTCATGCAATTCATAAATTATGTAGATTTATTGATTTGACCTATTTTTTACCTTCAAATTCAAGATGGCCGCCAATTTTTGGCTCTTTAAGGCGAGACACTACAGTTGAATGGGTACATTTTTTTACTTGCAGATATCACTATGAAACTTTGCCAGTTTATTACTCTCATGAATAGGAGGAAAAAATGTATTGCAAGTTTTCTGTAATTTTTTGTTTAAATATGCTAATCAGGCTATATCTAATTAAATATGCGCTAATTTGCATATATTTTGAAGTGACGAATCTGACCATTGAAAAAAAAAGGTTCAAAATGATTTGTGCATTTTGTTGATATATTCAATGAAAAGACATTACAAGATACATTACAAGAATATCTCCTTTTGAACCCAAATCAGAAAATACTGCCAATAGCCTTAAATTCATTTCGGCCCTATTTCGGTGCATTATCCTGCTGGAAGTAGCCATCAGAGGATGGGTACATGGTGGTCATAAAGGGATGGACATGGTCAGAAACAATGCTCAGGTAGGCCGTGGCATTTTAACGATGCCCAATTGGCACTAAGGGGCTTAAAGTGTGCCAAGAAAACATCCCCCACACCATTGCACCACCACCAGCAGCCTGCACAGTGGTAACAAGGCATGATGGATCCATGTTCTCATTCTGTTTACGCCAAATTCTGACTCTACCATCTGAATGTCTCAACAGAAATCGAGACTCGAGATCATTTATGATGAGAGTGCAGATGTGAGCTGCGGGCAGGCCAGACTTTCCAAATGGCACAAACTGAAGAATAAGTATACAATCCGTCTCCCACCTGATGAGGATTCTTTGAATCTTCATATGGAAAGGACAAACTACCTTACATATTGCCAGCTCCATTACAACCTGCAAGAGCATCCTTCTCCCATTGGTCACGGCTGGGAGCTAGTGAACGGAAAGTGTCGACCAGTGCGTCACACCCTGCCCCCCTTGCCCCAGCAGCTCACACCTCATGACTGCTCAGATGAGAATAGCAGTGATGATGAGAGGAGTCAGTGTGGAGATTCAACAGATTCAGATGAAGAGTCTTTTTGTTAAAATGTTAATAAAAAACAACTCCAAGCTAAATAATCTCCTTTCGCTTTTATAGGTGAATATGCATACACCAAACTTTACAGTTGTATTCGCAACTATATTGTGGTTTGTCCAGAGGGATTTGTTGATACATCATTCTTGGCCTGATTTATATGGCATTTTATGGCTAAAAATAGGGCCGAAATGAATTTAAGGCTATTGGCAGTATTTTCTGATTTACAGGGTTCAAAAGGAGATATTCTTGAAATGCATCTTGTAATGTCTTTTCATTGAATATATCAACAAAATGCACAAATAATTTTGAACTTTTTTTTTGTTCAATGGTCAGATTCGTCACTTCAAAATATATGCAAATTAGCGCATATTTAATTAGATATAGCCTATTAGCATATTTAAACAAAAAATTACAGAAAACTTGCAATACATTTTTTCCTCCTATTCATGCGAGTAATCAACTGGCAAAGTTTCATGGTGATATCTGCAAGTTAAAAAAATTACCCTATTCACCTGTAGTGTCTCGCCTTAAAGAGCCAAAAATTGGCGGCCATCTTGAATTTGAAGGTCAAAAATAGGTCAAATCAATAAATCTACATAATTTATGAATTGCATGACCCAAATAGCCTCAGAAACCATGTATTATGCAGAACTGTGGCCAAAACCATTAAAAAGTTAATTTCCAGCTTGGCTGACGGCAGCCATTTTGGATATAGGGCTCTCAAAGATTTTCCCCACATTTTTGTGAGGGGCACCTCGACTAATTTTTTTCTTTAACCTTTATAGATGACAAATGCAATGAGAAACGAACCTTCCCTCTCCACGGTCACGGAATTGCTATATATGACCCAACTAAACCTCTCACAATACAACTTCAACATCGTAGTATGTCCTGTTACTTTATCCTCTACAGTAAAAGACCTGGGTGTTATACTCGATTGCAACCTGTCTTTTGAAAATCATATTTCATATCTTACAAAAACCACCTTTTTCCACCTTAGAAACATTGCTAAGCTACGTAATATGCTATCAGTTTCTGATGCAGAAAAGTTAGTTCATGCATTCATGACCTCGAGACTAGATTACTGTAATGCTTTATTAGCCGGTTGTCCTGCATCCTCAATTAACAAGCTACAGTTAGTCCAGAATGCCGCCGCTAGAGTTCTTACTAGATCAAGAAAATATGATCATATAACACCGATTTTATCATCACTGCATTGGTTACCTATAAAGTTCCGTATTAATTACAAGGTATTGCTACTGACTTATAAAGCCCTAAACGGCTTAGCTCCAGTCTATTTAACGGATCTTCTATCGCCCTATAATCCATCGCGCTCTTTAAGATCACTTAATTCAAGGCTTTTGGTCATACCTAGGATTTTCAGAACCACCAAAGGAGGGAGAGCATTTTCACATTTAGCTCCAAAACTCTGGAATAGCCTAAAAAAACTAAATAGCATATTTCAGATAAGCAACAAAATCTGACAAGAACTGTCCCATAAATGTTGTCTCTTATGCTCAAATAGCGTTAAAAAACGTATTTTTCAGGTTAGACAATCCAATGCCCATGTGCAGTCCTAAGCGAGAGTCTCCGGTTTCTATGAGAACAGGAGTTTCTAAGGGCAGCTGCAGTGATGCAGTGATTTTACCAATCAGCTATTGGCTCTTTTACTTTAGAGGGCGGGACTATTCCTCCATATTGCATGTGCCAGTTTATCCCATTCATAGCAAAGTCCCCAGTGTTAAATCAACACTGCTCAGAGCACATATGGTCCCACTCTACAGAGTGTTAAAGTAACTCTGAAGCAGAGTTAAAGTTATTGAGATAATTAAGTGATTAATTAAGGGATGATTGACCATTAGTGATGAACACCTGATGATAATGAGCAGAATCACTGAAGAAATAAGAAAAACAAGAACTACAACTGCCTTCAGCCAACTGAAGAGAAAAGAAGACATTAAATCTGTGAAGATCTCAGCAGAGGAGGATTAAACAACTCCACAAACAGCATTACCAGTAGGGATGGGCGATATATCACATGCGATTGTTATGCGCATCTCATCAGTAAAGCCGGTTCCTTGATTAGTAGTAAATCACCTTCACCTGCTTTCAGATGGAGCGGTGTTAAATTAACACTCCTGGGGCTGGGAGTGTATATGAGTCCACACTCAAGAGTGTTAAAGTTAATGAGATAATTAAGTGATTAATTAAGTGACTATTGAGCATTATTGAAGACACCTGATGTTAACAAGCAGAATCACTGAAGGAGAAAATCACAAATTGTAAGTTACCATTAAGGTGATGGGTGTTTGCTTTAGTTGGGCTCTAGACCATTATATGTTTACTTAAAATTTACTGTTGTTTGTCTGCTGTTATTGATTTATAACAGTTAAATGAACAAAGTAAAATGTTATCTTATAGTGTTGGTTATGTGTTGACAATCATGCTGTGATCTGAAAAAGGAAACTTAATGAGATAGTTTGGTTTAACTTGTTAGCAGCAAATTAGTGATTCTTCAGCCTATGATTATCAGTACTTTACTTAAAATTCAAAATATTTAATAAACATTGTTCTGATCCAAAGACATTCAGATAAATTAATTTAAAACACAGACATCAATAATCAGCCTGTGAATCTCAACAATGGTGACAATAATAAAGCATGTTGCAGTGGCTGCCACCAATCACAACTCATTAATGGCTCCCATCATGCATTGCGGTATGAATAAATTATGATCTGAATTGTCTATGTAATTTACTTTTCCTAATTGAATATTCTGCTCGTCACCCTTGTTGAGATGCATAGACTGAATCTTGACATCTGTGTGTGCCTAAAAGAACGATTTTTTAAAAAAAAAAAACTTTTAAGAAATCCTTTAAATTATATAAAAAATTCTGGCCATTTATGCAGATTCCCTAACCAACAACATAAATCGAAGTCAGAATGAAGGATCTTAAAGAGTTCAGTGATCAAGTTCAAATGATGAATGTTATAATGTAACCACAGCAACAGATCACTTTTTTCTTTGTTCAACTGGCATTTTCAATTCAGATACAACAGCCAAACAAAATCTAAAGTAAACATATAATGGCCTAGAGACCAACTAAAGCAAACACCAATCACCACAATGGTAACTTACAATTTGAGATTTTCTCCTTCAGTGATTCTGCTTGTTAACATCAGGTGTCTTCAATAATAATGTTCAATCATCACTAAATTAATCACTTAATTATCTTATTAACTTTAACACTCTTGCGTGTGGACTCATACACTCCCAGCAGTGTTAATTTACTGGAGTTTTTGCTGTGTACAAAGAGCCGTAGTTAACTGACAAGCTGAGCCATATCGCATTAATTATTGCTGCCGATACGTCCGCGATATTGATGTGATTTGGCTCAGCTTGTCAGTTAACTACGGCTCTTTGTAGTAAATGCCGCTCCATCTGAAAGCAGGTGATGGTGATTTACTACTAATCAAGGAACCGGCTTTACTGACGAGATGCGCATAACAATCGCATGCGATATATCGCCCATCCCTAATTACCAGCTTCACTTATTACTAACCAGACTAACTTTATTTCTGTCAGACGTCTACAGAAGCTCTTATTGAGAATTAACAGAGGTTTAAATGTTGAGGTTTTATCAAAAATGTTTGGTCGCCATTATGGTGATCATTGTGTGATTTAGTTGGGCAGTTTGACTCTTGGCTTTCAATGTGAGTTTGTGGTTTTTGTAACAATGTTTACTGAAACATAATTTCTTGCTAAGAATGCCAAAAAAACAAAAAAACAAAACAATCAGGTGATAAAGTTTTTAACATTGCAAGATAGACTAATTCACTAATATTATCACTGACCAAAAGTGTATATCTATTAATAACAGATTTTTTTTTTCACTAACAATACTTCTGTGCCATAGATCAGACGTTTATAATTTTAATTTCTTTAATTGCAAATAAATAATAAAAATAATAATATTCAGACACACAGACATCAATAATCAGCATATGAATCTCAACAATGGTGACATGCTTCATGCCGCAATGCATTCTGGGAGCCACTATAGTATAAAACTCATGGCTCCAAGCATGCATTGGAGCATTAAGCATGTCACCATTGTTGTGATTCAAGCTGATTCTTGATGTGTGTTTGTGTCTAAAAAAATAAACCAGTAATGTTTTTATAAATCAAATTTCTACATGTCTGATCTGTGGCAAGAAAAAAAAAATCATCTATTGATAATAAATAGCTACTTTAGATTGGTGATGAGATTAGTGAATCATTCTACCTTATGATGATGCAAACTATCACCTGATCATCTTTGTTTCTGGTTTCCATTGTAAAAAATTGTGTTTTTCAGAAAACATTGTTACAAAATCCACAAACTCACATAAAAAGCCATGAAACCACAACGGTGATTTCAATGTTTCAATAAAACATCAACATCTAAACCTGTTTATTCTCAATAAGAGCTTCTGTAGACGTGTGACAGAAATAAAGTCAGTCTGGTTAGTAATAAGTGAAGCTGGTAATGCTGTTTGTGGAGTTGTTTAATAGGGATGAGCGAGTACAGCATTATCTGTATCTGTATCTGTTAACCATATGAATTATCTGTATCTGTATCTGTACTCGGACTGGGCGGGGCCTAACCCGGAAGTGGGTTTGGGTTGTCTTGAAATGGGCGGGGCTTTAACCGGTATGTTATTTTAAGCATGCAATTGATATGGGTTGATCAGAAATTGTTATATTTATTGCTGATTAGAAACCTATTTACATGACAGCATCAGCATTGAGCTTCAGATCAATGGTTTTGATCACGATAACAAATGAACTACAGAACAAGTTTTGCAACAATGAATACAACACATGCGGTTGCAATTATGAAGTAAAATGTAATGAACAAGAGTTTTCATCTCAACTAGGGCTGGGTGATATGGACCAAAAGTCATATCCCGATATATTTAGGCTGAATTTCGATATATGATATATATAGGCTATCCCGATATTATTTTATTTTTCATGTTTTATTTTTTTCTAAATTTGTTGACACACACACAAGTACTGTCCCCCTTTACTTAACTTAAAATTGTAAGAATATGACTAATAGTAAAGACTAGTACTAATAAACATTGGTCTATGCTAAAGGTATTAGCGGGGAGCAGTGCAGAGAGCTCCGGGTCAGCTTGCTTGGAGCAAGGATCACAGCGCAAATTTGAACTATATTGATATTATGCGATATGGTCTAATTCCATATCGCATAAAAAAAAAAAAAAAAAAAAAAAGATATATATATATATTCTTTATATCAATATATCGCCCAGCCCTAATCTCAACATAACTTTCTTTTTTTTTTTTTTTTCGAGCACAGATATTGACTCGTATTACTCATATAATACTCGTACTCGACAAAAGTGCTTTATCCGTACCGGATACTCGTTTCAGCCGAGTATCCGGCTCTATTGTTTAATCCTCCTCTGCTGAGATCTTCACAGATTTAATGTCTTCTTTTCTCTTCAGTTGATTTCATCTTAGACTGTGTCTGAAGTCAGTTGTAGTTCTTGTGTTTCTGCTCGTCTCTTTTTCTGTTCTCTTCTTTTCTTCAGTGATTCTGCTTGTTAACAGGCTTATTAAGGCTGAGATGACTCCATATTTAATATACACAGATTTTGTGGCTCAGATAAGGTCCAGTTCTGGTTTATTCCTTTGCTCTTGGCTGACATGTGGCATTGCTATGCAGAGGCTACCAGAGGTCCAGGTTCAGAAAGTAAGGGTACTTTCACACCTTTTCCGAACCCGAGTTTGATTGCTCCCCCCTCCCCCTGCCCCCGATGGACTGTGTTCACATTATATTATTTCTATCCGAACCGTGGTACGCTTGCGTCATCAGGCTGCAGCTGGCGTAATGGTGTTGCTTGGTAACCGCGAATAAAAAGACGCCCAAATGGATAGACTTGCTCGGTTGACATTTGTTCTTCTTTTTTATTAACCTTTGGTTTTGTTTTCAACATAGACATACAGAAACACACTTGCGTCTGTCTGCTGCAAAAATTCTGAAAATGTTTCAAAGACAGCGGGCTGTCCGCCGAAGACACATTATACGTCATCAATAGCGGTTCACTTCCGCGATTTGGTACGATTGTGTTCATATCAGCTGCGAACCGTATCCGAGTTCAGATGAACCGTACCCCAGACCACCCTTTTTAATCGGACTCGAGTACGGTTCGTGGGTGCGCACCCGAGTTCGGAAGACAGCGTTCACATCATCCAAACGAACCGAACTCTGATGTCATTCGAACCCGGGTGCGCACCAAAAAGTGCTAGTGTGAAAGCACCCTAAAAGTCCTCCTCAGTATTTTGTTCCAATCACCTGGATTTGCTAATTCAGACAGGAGAGAGAACTAATTAGTGAAATCAGCTGACTGAGTTCATGAGAGGAATAAACATATGGCAGGACTTCTACTTTCTGACCCCTGGACTATACAACTCTGCATCTAAAGGCAGGCATAGGCTACACTGTGCGATTTTCGGCCGATTTTCAGCTTTGTCGTGCGTCATTTTTCGTGCAGTGTTTGTGCAATCAGTGTACAGGGGGAAACAAGAGGCGATTAACTTCTCCCGACCGGAAATCGGATGGTCGGATGAACTATACGCTCATCGTGACTATATCGCACAGTTGAAGCAGAGCTACAAACATTTTGCCCAAAACTCAGTGTTTTTTTTCCCTCACTGCGTCTGCGCGAAAACAGAAGTTTCATCTGCAGCAAAAAAATAAATAAAAAATGAAAAGAGGGAGATCTTTAAGTTCTGTAAGTTCAAACTAGCTACAAATTACTGTTGCTTACCTCCAGTTCGTGTTGCAAAATGGATTAACCGTTACCCACGTCTTGCGGTGTACACAGTAAATTCCACAGTGTTAAATCAACACTGCTCAGAGCAAATATGGTCCCACTCTACAGAGTGTTAAAGTAACACTAAAGCGGTGTTAAAGTTAATGAGATAATTAAGTGATTAATTTAGTGATGATTGAGCATTATTGAAGACACCTGCAGTTAACAAGCAGAATCACTGAAGGAGAAAATCATAAATTGTAAGTTACCATTATGGTGATGGGTGTTTGCTTTAGTTGGGCTCTTGACCCTTATATATTTACTTTAGAGTTAATTAGGCTCTTGTATCTGAGTTATAACTGCCAGATGAACAAAGAAAAAAAGTGATCTGATGGTGTTGGTTATATTATGACATTCATCATTTGAGCTTGATCACTGAACTCATTATGATCCTTATTTCTGACTTCGATTTATGTTGTTGGTTACAAAATAACTGTGAATCTGCATAAATATCCAGAATTTTTTATATAATATAAAGGAGTTCTTAAAAGTTGTTTAAAATAAAAAAATCTTTCCTTTAGGCACACACAGATGTCAAGATTCAGTCTATGCATCTCAACAATGGTGACGAGCAGAATATTCAATTAGGAAAAGTAAATTACATACACCGGGGGTACTCAATAGGCGGACCGCGGTCCGGATCCGGACCCAGACGCAATACAATTTGGACCGAAGCCAAAATCAACATTATAATTTAGTCATGATCCAAGCGAGTTTTCATTGCATGATTTCACGCCTATATTGTTTTCCTACTAACGTTAGATGTGGTTTATCTATCTTCTGTGTCCAATCCAAAGACACAATCAGGACTCAGCGCTGTAACTGAAATCACCATGACAACTCACTCACTCAACGCTGGCCGCAGCGTCTGTGGATCACGCAGGTTGTGTGTGTCATTCACAACAACGCAAGCGCTAATCCATCTACTAACGGTAGCCTGTTAACCTGTTTTATTGCTAGTGAAAATCATGGCGTGCTCAAAACCTGACAAGAAGAGAAAAGTCGATTCTGAAAATCGCGAATTTAAGACAGAGTGGACTGACAGTTATGCATTTGTGTTGCCGGTTGGGAGCACAAAACCAATGTGTTTAATTTGCAACGAGACGGTCGCCGTTGTCAAGAGTGGTAACGTGAAACGTCATTATGACTCAAAGCATGGACACTTTGACCACAATTACCCCCAAAAATCTGAGGTAAGGGCCAGAAAAATCAAACAACTGCAATCATCATACCAAGCAACATGCAGTGTGATAGTTAGATCAGCCACCCAACAAGAGCGTGCAACTGAAGCCTCATTAAGAGTGGCATGGGTCTTAGGAAAGCACAAGAAACCATTCTCTGACTCGGAGATTGTGAAGGAATGCATGAATGAAATAGCAATTGCCCTGTTTGAGGGAACTCAAAAAGATGAAATAATACAAAAAATAAACCAAATATCTTTGTCTGACTCCACTGCTGTAAAGCGAACTGAAGTCCTTGCTGATGATTTGCTTGACCAAATGAAGTCTGCAATAAAAAAGGCTAAATGCATTTCAGTGGCTTTGGATGAATCCACAGACAACACAGACAACGCACAACTTCTGGTGTTTGTCAGATTTTTTGATGAAGAGAAGAGAGAATTCTGTGAAGATGTGTTAGGCCTCACAGCCCTCCATGGACACACAAGAGGGGATGATATTTATGAAGCACTGATGCAGATGTTGACAGACAGAGAGATAGATCTGAAGCAAGTTATTTCCATTGCTACTGATGGAGCTCCATGTATGACTGGAAGAGAGAGGGGATTAGTGGCACGTTTGAGAGCTCATCACCCTGACCTCATTGCATATCATTGCATAATCCATCAGATGGTTTTGTGTGCCAGTCTTGGAGAAAAGTATGCAGAGGTCATGACAACAGTAATGAGACTTGTGAACTTTTTGAGGGCATCATCTGCTCTGCAGCATCGCTTGTTGCGCTCATTCCTAACAGAGGTGAATGCCGAATTTGATGATTTGCTCCTCCACAACAATGTCCGGTGGCTTAGTAAAGGCAAGGTACTGGAGCGCTTTTGGACATTACGGAAAGATTTGGAAACCTTTCTGTTGGATCAGAAGAGTGCAAAAGCAAAACAATTTGTGGAATTCATGAAGAATGAAGAAAAAATGGAAATTGTTGCATTTCTATCTGACATCACCTCCCATCTCAATGATCTGAACATGAAGCTCCAGGGCAAAAATAACACAGTGTGTAACCTCACATCAGCTGTCTGTGCCTTTCAGAAGAAACTGGAGCTGTTCAAGTGTGACTTACAGCAGGACCTGCTTCACTTCCCAAAGCTTCTGAATCAAACAGCAGGAAAACATCATCATCACAATCATGCTGAATTCCTGGACAAGCTGATTGAAAATTTCCAAACTCGCTTTGGAGATTTCCCTGTGGGAAAACAAGTCTTACTATGCATGGAAAATCCATTCCTTGTTAAAAACATTGCAGAATTTTCAACTGAAGCCCTGAAAATCTGCCCATGGGCTAGTGCTGCTTCTCTTCAATCAGAGCTAATTGAGCTTCAGGAAAACCTTGCACTGCAGGAGTCTCTCTGTGACCCTACCACCTTCTGGACTAAGATGGTCGCTGCAGCAGGTGTTCCTTCCTTGCAGAAGATGGCCCTTCAAATTCTCACCATGTTTCCCTCAACATACTGTTGTGAGTCTGCCTTTTCAACCATGAATATGGTGAAAAACAAATACAGAAGCACCCTCAGTAATGAACACTTACATCAGTGCCTCCGCTTGGCCCTCACACCTTTTATGCCCAAGTTTAAAGAACTGGTGCCACAAAAAAGGTGTCACTTTTCACACTAATAAGGCCAGACCACATCACCTTTTGTACATAGTTTGAACGTTTTGGGGGATTTACCACCTTTTTTGTTGGAGTTCTGTTTTTGGATTTTGAGCCATCACTGTTCCGGACCCTGGAACATATGTTTCATTTTTCAGATCACAGCATGATTATGTCAAAACATAACCAACACTATCAGATCACACTTTTCTTTGTTCATTTGACTGTTATAAATCAATAACAGCAGACAAACAACAGTAAAATTTAAAGTAAACATATAAGGGTCAAGAGCCCAACTAAAGCAAACACCCATCACCTTAATGGTAACTTACAATTTATGATTTTCTCCTTCAGTGATTCTGCTTGTTAATATCAGGTGTCTTCAATAATAGTCAATCATCACTAAATTAAGCACTTAATTATCTCATTAACTTTAACACCGCTTTAGTGTTACTTTAACACTCTGTAGAGTGGGACCATATTTGCTCTGAGCAGTGTTGATTTAACACTGTGGAATTTACTGTGTATCACCTAGCCTCTTTTATTAATTTGTTAAACAATGTTTTTGAAATAAAGCTGTTTTTAAATTTTCATTGATGAAATATTGCACTGTTCAGACATATTATAGACTGTTAATAATTAATGATTAATTATATGCCTATAATTTATTGTAATCAACCTAAATGTTTTAGACAATTTTCAATGAGGAGGAGTAAGCTTCTGTGTAATATATTATTATCCTCACAGTGCGTTGGTTTTGCGGTGATGCGCTATGAAATTATTGCGTGGCAGTTTAATTATAATAGCCTGTCAATTTAATAATAAAAGTAGACGAGGTCTTCTCTAATAATAATAATAATAATACAATAATACTAATAATAATTTAATACATATATTGGAAATGCTAAATCATCTTGATATTGATAGCTGATGCTTGTTTTGACAATATCTCTGGATACATGATATCGTCTATAGGCGCAACCCAGCACGAGGGTTTATCGTGCTGATTCACGCATATTTCACACCTATAGTGTGAGCAGTGAAGTCGCAGCTCGACGTTCAGACCGTATAGTGTGAGCACAGAAATCCTGAGCTTTGGCTTTACATCGCATGCGATCTACTTGTTCTGTGTGAGTAGGTTCCTTGCTGAAATCGCACAGACATCGCACAGTGTATGCCCGCCTTAAGACTGTAGCTGGGAGTCAGTTGTAGTTCTTGTGTTTCTCTTTCCATCAGTGATTCTGCTCATTATCATCAGGTGTCACCACTAACATTTAAACATCACTTAATTAATTACTTAATTATATCAGTGTTACTTTAACACCATATATGCTCTGAGTAGTATTGTTTTAACTCTGGGAATTTTGCTGTGTAGGAGCAGAGGTGTATAGTTCAGGGGTCAGAAAGTAAAAGTCCTGCCATATGTTTATTCCACCCATGAACTCAGTCAGCTGATTTCACTAATTAGTTATCTCTCCTGGCTGAAAACGTGTGTTAATTAGCAAATCACTGTGTGATTAATAAATATTAACTGTGGACACACACTGTGTTTTAATAAAAAACTGTGTGTCCACAGTTTGCAGTGTGAGTGTTCACTGCTCACTACTCCTAATGTGTGTGCACTAACTGGTTTGGATTTTAATGCAGAGGATAAATTTCAAGTATGGGTTAAAATACTTGACCTTCACGTCATCACTCACTTAATAAATAAAGGTGATTTGAATTGACATTTAGGAGTCAGGGTCACTGAATAGGAGTTATTATATAAGCACAGTTTGATAAATTTAAAATATAATACAACTGCAAGCAACCTGACATTTATTTTTGTACATCATATTAAATTATTTTAATTATTTGCTTTAGTGTTAACTGTATTAAACAATACTGCAAAATTCTCACTGAGCCACTGTGCAAAACGTACTGACCACAAAGACTCCAAACACTAAGTGCCTTGAATAATTTCTAATATGAGGATTATGATACTTATGCAAGAAGTATCTTTTAAGATTTTAATTTTCTCAAAAAAAGGTTTGGGGAAATGTGAGCACTCAAACAATTAATTCATTACCCTTACTTAATTAACTGAAGAAAGGTTTTACACAGATTAATTTAACTTAAGTTTAGCTGGGTCAACACAATTTAGTTAGAAAAGGTCAAAATAATTTACTGATAATATGTTTAACTACTACATTCATCAAACTATCTTTTTTTTTATTAGAGCAACGTATTAGTTTGTTGAGGTTTATTCTGTGATCTTATATTTAAATTGAGAAAAATAATATTTAATTATATTGCTCACTGAGTGAAATCACTAATCTCATAGCACCTTTGACATGTAGCTGCACACAGCCTAAGCACAAGCACCACTCTTCGGCACAATGGTAACCACAGAATAGAACAACATTACAGGAACTTTTTTTTAACAAAAAGCAACATAACTGAACATTAAACACTAACGTGTCCTTCCCTTTACTGAAAAACACATACAGTTATTTAATCCATAGGTAATCCCTAAATTTGCTCTCCTCCTAATTCAGTCCCTTGCATTCACTGCCCAATTAGTTACATCAATCAAAACAATCCATTCTTGTTGAAACTACACAAATCAAGAAACCTTCAGTTTTAAATTTATTAGATAGGATGAACACAGTTAAATTAAGTTGTGACAAAATGTTCAAAATTGTGTTATTTTAGCTCATTTTATTGAATTAAACTTTTTTTAATGTTTGTATTATTGAACATATTTAAAGGGTTTTCAAAGGGTCCAAAAAAAACAAAAACAAACAAAAAACAATACAATTACACAGTTTTAAAATTGCATTTATAAATTAAATTAAAAATGAAAGCTTTTTACTTGCACTTACACCTTACTCAAGTGAACTGCTATATTTAAAACATTAAAAAATTTTACATGTAAAATAAAATCAAAGCTGAAAAAAGGGGAAATTACCCAAGAGAGTGTTCGAAGCGAGTGTGAGTGGCCCCAGGATACACCAGATATGTTCCTCCGAGTTGTTTGATGTGACGGAGTCTCTGAAACTGAGGAGTGTCGATGATCTTCACCAGCAGGGGGTGCAGCGCAATGTGACCATGAATGGGGTCGTTAAAAATCTACAGGACAGAAAATCAGCAAATATTAGTTCATAAATTGGCATTAGTTTTAAATGAAAGAATTAAAGAATGAAAGGTCATCTCAACAATGTCTTATTCCTTTGTTAAGAACACTTTCACTGCATGAAAATGGTCAAATCAGCTAATACACAGCAAAACTCTTGGTATGGTGACTTTTGGTCAATGATGAGACTAGTGAAACATTCTAACTTATGATAATAAAAAAGTACCCGTTTACTAACGTAACCTCTGTTCCCTGAAATAACGGGAACGAGTGCTGCGTCGCCAGACGCAATGGGGAAACTAATTTTTCTCTGATTTACTGAAGTTATAATAAAATCACACAGTGAAACTACACAAACCAATGGCAGTGTTTTTATATATATATATACACACACCTAAAGGATTATTAGGAACACCATACTTGACCCCCTTTCGCCTTCAGAACTGCCTTAATTCTATGTGGCATTGATTCAACAAGGTGCTGAAAGCATTCTTTGGAAATGTTTTATAGGCCCATATTGATAGGATAGCATCTTGCAGTTGATGGAGATTTGTGGGATGCACATCCAGGGCACGAAGCTCCCGTTCCACCACATCCCAAAGATGCTCTATTGGGTTGAGATCTGGTGACTGTGGGGGCCATTTTAGTACAGTGAACTCATTGTCATGTTCAAGAAACCAATTTGAAATGATTCGATCTTTGTGACATGGTGCATTATCCTGCTGGAAGTAGCCATCAGAGGATGGGTACATGGTGGTCATAAAGGGATGGACATGGTCAGAAACAATGCTCAGGTAGGCCGTGGCATTTAAACAATGCCCAATTGGCACTAAGGGGCCTAAAATGTGCCAAGAAAACATCCCCCACACCATTACACCACCACCACCAGCCTGCACAGTGGTAACAAGGCATGATGGATCCATGTTCTCATTCTGTTTACGTCAAATTCTGACTCTACCATCTGAATGTCTCAACAGAAATCGAGACTCATCAGACCAGGCAACATTTTTTCCAGTCTTCAACTGTCCAATTTTGGTGAGCTCGTGCAAATTGTAGCCTCTTTTTCCTATTTGTAGTGGAGATGAGTGGTACCCGGTGGGGTCTTCTGCTGTTGTAGCCCATCCGCCTCAAGGTTGTGCGTGTTGTGGCTTCACAAATGCTTTGCTGCATACCTCGGTTGTAACGAGTGGTTATTTCAGTCAAAGTTGCTCTTCTATCAGCTTGAATCAGTCGGCCCATTCTCCTCTGACCTCTAGCATCAACAAGGCATTTTCGCCCACAGGACTGCCGCATACTGGATGTTTTTCCCTTTTCACACCATTCTTTGTAAACCCTAGAAATGGTTGTGCGTGAAAATCCCAGTAACTGAGCAGATTGTGAAATACTCAGACCGGCCTGTCTGGCACCAACAACCATGCCACGCTCAAAATTGCTTAAATCACCTTTCTTTCCCATTCTGACATTCAGTTTGGAGTTCAGGAGATTGTCTTGACCAGGACCACACCCCTAAATGCATTGAAGCAACTGCCATGTGATTGGTTGATTAGATAATTGCATTAATGAGAAATTGAACAGGTATTCCTAATAATCCTTTAGGTGAGTGTATAGATATATATATAGATATATATATAGATATAGATATATAGATATAGATATATACACGATTTAGTTCCTAAATTGAACTATATAACTATATATATATATATATATATATATAGTTTATTTGAAACAGTTTTTATACAAACACAAAACTGATCAACGTCTCACAAAATGAATACAAAAAGTATGTTATACATAAAATAAACAAACAAAGGAGAAAAAAAGAAGACACACCCCCCAGTCCGCACCAGATAGAGTGAAAAATTACACCTTAAAGCATATACTTAATCAAACTTAAACAAAACATTAACAATGGAGTGAAGAGATAAAAGAGTGAAGTTAACCATATTACATATGTGCCCTATATTTCAGCTATTAAAAAGATACTTAAGGAAGGGACCCCAGATTTTATCAAATTTTTAGAAGCATCAGCTTTAGAAAAACGAATCCTTTCGAGCTTGAGGGCAGCAACCATTTCAGCAGGCTGGGTGGTACAGAGGACTTCATCCAGATCACCCTTTTAGCAAACACCCCCAGATATCAACATTGTTTCAGCCCAGATCTGGCCCACATCTGGCACCTGTGGAAAGATGATCTGGCCCACATGCAGTGTGGAATGACGGGCCTTGGGCTGCTCACTCCTGTTTGCCAGATCTGGGCCACAAGCAGGCCATAGCAATGCCACATGTCAGCCAAGAGCAAAGAAATAAACCAGAACTGGACCTTATCTGAGCCACAAAATCTGTGTATATTAAATATGGAGTCATCTCAGCCTTAATAAGCCATGTTAAAAGTAACACTGAATCAGTGTTAAAGTTAATGAGATAATTAAGTGATTGATTGAGTGATGATTGAGCCAGTGCCGGCCCGAGCCTTTTGGGGGCCCTAAGCAGAATTTGATTTGGGGGCCCCCTCCCAACACGCGGAGTCACCTGTGCTGTGCTTGACGATTATTGACACAATGTCACTCTATAATGTTACATTATAAATTAATACAATGAGGTTATGTATTAATACAAAATAAATACTTAATAAAAAATAGATATACTTAAATAAAAATGTTTTAACTTTTTCTTTACTCTTTTACTAACTCTTTGAAACTTCTGAAAACAAATTGTCACAAAACATATAAAAAATTATAATTTGCAAAATATCCTCAAACGTTTTGCAACACTTTGCAGTTTGAATGATGTCTTGTATGAACATGACGGAGTATGTTTTTATATTTCCACTGTTCGATCGCGTCCGCGCCTCACACACACACAGACACACAACATAGCATTGCAATGATATCGCAGCCTGTTCGTTATAGCCGTAATAAAATATAATAAAAAAATAGTCAACCTAACATATAAAAATTACACTGCTCTGTTTAAATAGTCAGTAGTAGCCTAATTCGTACCATTCAGCGCTGCGCAGCGTAAGCACCACTCCACTGTGATGTTTCCAAGCACATTTTTGCGCATGTGAAGAGAATGATTTTTTCCCTCGATTGGATTTCAAGCACATTTTTGCGCATGTGAAGAGAATTATTTTTTTCTTCGATATTGGAACGTGGGTGAAGTACAAAGAAGCCTATAATAAAGAATAGTTTGCCATCCAAATCCATCGCGAATGTTGAAGCATTTTGATTCTAATGAGAGAGATACGTGAGCCCAACGCCGCTTTCACTTTCGCTTTAAATTAATTCGTTTTGGCTTGTTTATAGTTATTTTTTACCCTTGTTCTGTTCTGAATATCATTAAACTTAAAGGATAAATCATTGATCAAATCAAATTTTTGTGACATGGCTTAACATTACCGTGACTTTTCGCACGAATTGTCTGTGCACGCAAGGTTATGCGCATGACTCAAACACTGGCAGTCACAGCACCAGTTGTAGGCAGTACTGATCATGAAATCAGAATTGTCTTGTCTTGAATTATTAATCCATTCATTCATTTATGTCTTTTGTTAAAGTTAATTAATATGTTAAAAAAAAAAAAAAAAAAAAAAACTCGCTTCGGGGGCCCCCTGGTGGCGAGGGGGCCCCAAGCAGCCGCTTAGTTCGCTTATGCCTCGGGCCGGCCCTGGATTGAGCATTATTGAAGACACCTGATATTAACAAGCAGAATCACTGAAGGAGAAAATCACACATTTAGGTCACAATTATGATGATCAGTGTTTGCTTTAGTTGGGCTCTTGACCCTTACATTTTTAACTTTATTAGTTTGGCTGCTGCAATTCAGTTATAACAGTCAGATGAACAAAGAGAAAATGTGATCTGATGGTGTTGGCTGTGTTTTAACAATCATATTTGATCTGAATCACTGAACTCATTTAGATCCTAATCTCTTTGGCTGAAATGTGGCATTGCTGTGGCCTGCTTGTGGCCCAGATCTGGCAAACAGGAGTCAAGGTTATAATTGTTAACGAAAATGAACGAAAAAACGAAAACTAGCTGGGAAAAAACATTGTCGTTAACTGAAATAAAAATAAAAACGAGGTATTACAAAAAAACGATAACTAACTAAACCTGTAATGTGTGTTTGGCAAAACTAAATAAAATAAAATAAAATAATAGAGTAAATGTCCGTCTTTGTCAAGGTCTTCCATTTTTTAACGCTGTTTAAAACACGCAGCGTATTCGTTCAGCTGCATTTTCTTTCCCTGCTCTCCCTCCGTCTCTCTGTCACTCATGCGTCTCACACACACACGCACGCACGCATGCACGCACGCACGCACGCACGCACGCACACACGCGCACGCACGCGCACGCACGCGCACACACACACACACACACACACACACACACACACACACACACACACACAGCCCCTCCCCTCCGTGCACACCGCGTCAAGAGGTCCTCGCTGCAGCCTGTAGCACGATGACGTACTGGATCAGATCCGACACGTACTGGACACGCATGCGCGGTGGTGTGTTTTGGTATGTACAAATAAAAAAACTAAAAAAAAACTGAATTTAAGTTAAATATAAATGATCACTTGTAGTCACTCACAAGTGATCATTTATATTTAACTTAAATTCAGGGTTTTTTTATTTATTGTTTATTTATGTACATCATGGCATGATGTACGGACATAAAACTCCGTCGACTCCGTCGCTATAGAAACAAAGACGCTAAAATGCAACCATGCAATGAGCTTCTCTGCTACTTATTGTGAAATTGATTTCTTTATATTTGCTATTAGTATTATCCATACTGAAAAATCCTTATGTTTTTATTCAACTATGTGTGGGCCTAATAAAAAATACGGGACAAATCCCGTCCCTTATTGATTTGATACGGGACGCATCATCTTACTTGTAAATATGGGACGATTCCGTATTTTAAGGGACGGGTGGCAAGAGGAACCATGTACAGATAACAGTGGAAAAATTAGTATAGCCATTCAAGAAGGAACTCTTACCAGGCAAAATATCATTAAGCACTTTTTTTTCTGACAAGATTTAGTTTCTTGATGCTGTTATTAAGTGTGCTTGCTGAAAGCAGCACACTTATTGTTCTTCTTAAGTTTTCTTCTTCTTCTTCTTCTTATTATTATTATTATTATTATTATTATTCCCGGGAGAGAAATTTTGGCCAGCTCCTGCGCCTAGGCCCTTTGAGACAGAGACACCGTTCCAACTTTAAAACGTACGGTCAGTACCGGTGTAAGTTGCTCACGAAGATGACATCACGAGTCCATATCGTTCGGCCGCCATATTGGATTGAACAGAAAGCTAAACTAAATTTTCACAGGTCACAAATTTGGTCCGAACTTCACGAAACTGGACGTACATGATCCTTGGACCAAGCCTCACAAAAGTTACTAGAAGGATTTTTGATTTTCGGAAGTGTTTGCCCATCACAGCCAAACGAAATCGCCGGTGTAGTCGCCAAACAGGAAGTAGTTCATATTTCAGGAACGCTGTCACGTATCGAAACCAAACTTTGTACATGAACTCGGGACTCCAATGTGAGGAAGCACAAGATCTGAATTTTTTTTTTTTTTTTTTTTTTCAGGCTAATTGACAAACCCATTTTACATGTCTATGCAAAAGTTTCACCTCACACTTTTAATGTTAATGCATTTAGACAGTAGGTGGCACTGTTGTATTACATTTCACATAGCTGCCAAGTCAGTGTATAGACTGCATTCGTTTTTACTAGGTTTGTCTTAATAAATGCAGGACCTGAATTTCGTTTTTTAACTGTGTTTGTGTGCGCGGGAAATATGCTGCGCATAACAATAGAAAACAAGGAGAAACGTGCAGTCACATGCTCAAACAATCAACAACGTCGCTCTAGAGGTGCGTTGTGGACTGTGAAGTGGACTTCACAGGGTATTCCGCCATCTTAAGTGAGATTCCAATCCGAAGGTAGCGAACATGTTCAGTTCGAAGGGCACTGCGCACGGGAATAAGGGAACATCGATACATCACTTCACAGGAAGTGAAGAGCGATGATCACCCAACTGTCATTTCGTGCACCACGTCATCACCAGTAAGAACAGACATAACTAACGTGTGTGTAAGTATTCATACATTTCGCCATTGTTAAATTACAGTATTTTTAACGGTTATTGTTGTGAATATTACATATACTATTTTTGATGATTATAATTTACCTCAGTGAATGCAGCCAGCTTAGCTAGTTTGTGAAGTAAAGTGATTTTATTTTAGGTAGTTGTAAAATAGTGCAATATAATTGTAAATATATAATATAATAATACAAATTAAAATATGAATGTAGTCCTATATATATTTATGTTATATCATAATCTGCGCGACCCCGTAGTTGACTTTCTTTGATGACGTTTGCAGGGCGTTTCAAATGAGCGGTTATTGTCAGTGAAGTCCACTTCAACTGATATACCGTGCTCAGGGAGTAGGGGAGCAGTGAACCCTGGACCCTGTCGAATGGAACGCACCTTAGATGTGTAAAAACAAGTGGAAAGCGCGAGCGCGCCGCTGTCTCCTTTCGCGCTTGCTCTCCCGTGGCGTCTGTTGTTGCTATGCAAGTTATGCAACCATGAACTGCGCTCTCAATGATGACAACCCAGTCAACACGTTGATCTCACAGTGATCTCTCCATATGACCACAATTTGAGTTCACAGTGAGCTAAAAGTGTAACCTCACAGCGCACTCGCTGTGTGCTCATTTTATGGCCACAATATGAGGTCACCCCAGCTATAAATGTTATTGGATTTGAACATTTTAGTTGAAAATGAAAATTAGGTTGACGTCTAAACATTTGATGTCAGGCTCCAACTTCATTAAACAACTCCACAAACAGCATTACCAGCTTCACTTATTACTAACCAGACTGACTTTATTTCTGTCAGACGTCTACAAAAGTTTTTATTGAGAATTAACAGGTGTTTAACTCTAATGTGTTTCATTTGAAGTCACCATAACAGTGAATAGTGTTTCCATTAGATGGGCTCTTAACTCTTATTATATCTTTTGTCTTTTTTGGCAGCTGTGACAGTGTGTTTGTCAAACACATTTGCAGCAGCAAAGAAAGCTAAAGTGAAACGAGATCAGGTGATGATGGTTTTATAATCATCATGAAGTAACCTGTTTCACTGAGGTAATTTGAATCTAACGACTGTGTTGTACCAATAATATATTCTCATCACAAACCCTGTGTTACTGCAGCATGAGTTCCAGCAATATTATAATAATCAGTTAGAAGATTTTTAACGAACATGAAAAGTAAATCCACCGTGACACACAGAGATATCAAAAATCAGCACATGAATCTCAACAAGGGTGACAATATATATATATATATATATATTTTAGATAAACAGATTAATTCATAACATCACTGAAAAGCTACTAAATGTCACAAAAAAAACAACAGCAAAAAATAAAAGCACATATTTAGAATTAAAATAATAGGACAATTCAGCTGCATAATTTATTCATGTTGCAATGCATGCTGGGAGTTTTGTACAATGATGGTACCCAGCATGCATTGCAGCAAGGTACTTTAGATTGTCACCATTGTTGAGATTCATACGTTGATTATTGATGTCTGTGTTTGTTATCAAACAGTAATTTTGCGTGCTCATGTTTGTTAAAATCTTCTAACTGGTTGTTATAATATTGTTGGACCTCACGCTGCAGTAACACAGGGTTTGTGATGAGAATATATTATTGGTACAACACAATTGTTAGATTCCAATTACCTCAGTGAAACAGGTTACTTCATGATGATTATAAAACCATCATCACCTGATCTCGTTTCACTTTAGCTTTCTTTGCTGCTGCAAATGTGTTTGACAAACACACTGTCACAGCAGCCAAAAAAGACAAAAGATATAATAAGAGTTAAGAGCCCAACTAATGGAAACACTATTCACTGTTATGGTGACTTCAAATGAAACACATTAGAGTTAAACACCTGTTAATTCTCAAATAAAAACTTCTGTAGACTTCTGACAGAAATAAAGTCAGTCTGGTTAGTAATAAGTGAAGCTGGTAATGCTGTTTGTGGAGTTGTTTAATCCTCCTCTGCTGAGATCTTCACAGATTTAATGTCTTCTTTTCTCTTCAGTTGATTTCATCTGAGGCTGTGGCTGAAGTCAGTTGTAGTTCTTGTGCTTTTGCTCGTCTCTTTTTTCTGTTCTCTTCTTTCTTTCAGTGATTCTTTTTGTTAACAGGCTGAGATGACTTCATATTTAATATACACAGATTTTGTGGCTCAGATAAGGTCCAGTTCTGGTTTATTTCTTTGCTCTTGGCTGAGATGTGGCATTGCTATGGCCTGCTTGTGGCCCAGATCTGGCAAACAGGAGTGGCCCACCCAAGTGCTGTAATTCCACGCTGCATATGGGCCAGATCATCTTTCCACGTGTGCCAGATGTGGGCCGGATCTGGGCCGACACAATGTTGCTATGTGGGAGGGTGCCAATTTCTTGATGCAGTGGACTTTCCAAATGTGCCAGAGAGGAATTAGAGGAACCGTTTACTCTCTGTGAAATTTTGGAGACAATTAATTCCTTTTGTAATGGGAAAGCCACAGGCCCTGATGGGTTTGGTGTGGAATTATATAAGGATAATGCAAATGCAATTGCTCCTTTGTTACTTAGAATGATAAATCATTCGATTGAAAAGGAAATATTTCCCAACAGTTTTTATGAGGCACATATATGCCTTTTGAATAAAAAAGACAGAGATGTTACGGAGCATTATAGTTACAGGCCAATAAGTCTTCTCAATTGCGATCAAAAAGTAATTGCCAAGATTTTGGTGCACCCATCTGAATAAACGTGGCCTCGTTAATTCACCCAAACCAAACTGGCTTTGTCCCGGGAAGATTTTCATTTTTTAATTCATGCCTGCTAAATATTTTGTACAGTAATCAGAGTAAGGGCTCTAAGGCAGCTGTTCTTTCTTTAGACACTGAAAAGGCCTTTGATCAAATTGAATGGAGAATGTTTTCTGTGCTGGATCGGTTTGGCTTTGGTGAGAATTACAAACGAATCATGCTTTATTCTTCTCCTAAATCTGCAATACTTACTAATTCGGATATGTTTACTTTCTTTCCTCTTCAGTGTGATATACGACAGGGCTGTTGTCTAAGCCCATTGTTATTTGATCTAGCTTTAGAACCCCTGGCCATCCATCTTCGTAATCATTCTGAGATTAGGGGTATATTATTCTGACGTTAAAGATTTAACGCTAATTTATGATGACGTTTAATGGAATATACATTTTGTTTGAAGTCAACCTAATGGCGATTATATAGCTTTATATAATTTATATTTTACCTTGTCTTTAGATTGATTATCTCCTCCACCTCCATCTCCTCCATCTCCTCCTCCTCCATCTTCTTCTCCTCCATCTCTTCTGCCTCCATCTCCTTGTCCTCCATCTCCTCCTCCTCCATCTCCTCCTCCATCTTCTTCTCCTCCTCCTCCATCTCCTTCTACTCCATCTCCTCCTCCATCTTCTTCTCCTCCTCCTCCATCTCCTTCTACTCCATCTCCTCTGCCTCCATCTCCTCCTTCTCCATCTCCTTCTCCTCCATCTTCTCCTTCTCCTTCATCTCCTTCTTCTCCATCTAAAAAGGCCACAATAAACTCACAAAGTTATTTTTTTTCCCTAGCTTAGGGGTAAAAATACATTTGAAATACATTTGCAGCGATACACAGCAAAATCCCCAGTGTTAAATTAACACTCCTCGGTGTACATATAGGTCCAACTACAGAGTGTTAAAAATGAACACTGAAGCAGTGTTGAAGTTAATGAGATAATTAAGTGATTAATTACATGATGATTGGCCACTAGAGGTGACACCTAATGTTAATAAGCAGAATCATTGAAGGAAAGAGAAACACAAGAGCTACAACTGACTTGGAGCCTTTACACATTATTGCACTTATTATTACCAGTTTGAGCCTTTATTTCTGTCATACATCTACAAAAGTAATTGAGATTCAGCCAAAGTTTACACGGTAATGTTTTATGAAATGTTTCATTTCGTTTTCTTTTTAGTCACCATTATGGTGGTCAGTGTTCGATTTAGTTGGGCTCTTGACCCTTTTCATTTTTTATTGTTAATTTTTATCTGACAGTTCCAACATTGTGTTTATAAAGCACTTTTAGTACGCCAAGAGAAAACCTGCTTGACATTATCATCATGTTTGTGACCTTATTCACTGATGACGTTCAGAGTCAAAATCTATGACTTGTTACATTTTATTATCGGTAATTTGTAGCCCTGAGATTTTACAGTTTGAGATTCAACAGCAATGTGAACAATTTTGAAAAAAAAATTTAGTAAAAACACAATTGTGTTTAAACACAGAGATATAAAGAATCAGCATATGAATCTCAACAATGGTAACAATTAACAAACTAGTGACAAATAGATCATCTATGAACATCACAAAACTAAAGTCATAATAAAACAATAGCAAAATAAAAGCAAACAGGAAAAAACAATGAAAATTAAAGGACAATTCAGCTGCATAATTTATTCATGCTGCAATGTATGATGTCAGCCAGGGATGCATTTTGATTGGTGGCTCCCATCATACACTGCAGCATGATACATTTGTGTGATTGTCACCATTGTTGAGATTCATATGTAGATTATTGATATCTGTGTGTGAATTAAAAATGTCAGATTGTTTTAAGCACTGCTGAAATTAATTATTGTATTTTATATGATGAAATCATTTGAATATTAAGTTATAATGCTGATTCAGTGAATCAGGACAGTGCAGCATTGTAACTTCATCAGGTAAACATTATCATCATGACCTAGGCTTTGTTTCCCAAAAGTATTTTAAGCCAAACTTGATCGTAGAACAATTGCAATAAATGGTCTGCACAATCAAATTAGGCTTGCGATTGCTTTCGGGAAACACAGCCCAGGTCATAGTATCTCTTGCTACAACAAATGTGCTTTATACACACAGAGTTGGAGCAGCCAGAGAAAAACTAATGTGAAAATAGAAAGGGTCAAGAGCCCAACTAAAGCAACCACTGACCACCAAAATGGTGACATGAAACGAAACATTCCATAAAACATTACCATCTAAACTTCTGTTAAATCTAAATAGGAACGTGTGTAGATGTATGACAGAAATAAAGTCAAACTGGTAATATTAAGAGCAATAATGTGTAATGGCTCGAAGTCAGTAGTTCTTGTGTTTCTCTTTTTTCTGTTCTTCTTGTTTCTCTTTCCGTCAATGATTCTTATTAACATCAGGTGTCACCACTAATGGCCAATCATCACTTAATTAATCACTTTATTATCTCATTAACTTTAACACTGCTTCAGTGTTCATTTTTAACACTCTGTAGTTGGACCTATATGTACACCGAGGAGTGTTAATTTAACACTGGGGATTTTGCTGTGTATACTGTTTGCGATGTGAATATGTAAAATTTGCTTTGCTCTCAATAATATAAACAACATAAATGAGAAAACAGCAGCTCAGAAAGATTCTGATCATAGCGATGTTCATATGTTTGCAGCAGCTCTGCAATTCAGCCCTCCATAAGTACACTCATCTAATGACATTTTATAGTGTGAATATATTGTCAGGTGGGTAGTAACGAAGTACATTTACTTCATTACATTTAATTTTTGGTCAAATTGTACTTTTAAAAGTAGATTTAAATGTGGGTACTTTTACTTTAACTCGAGTACATTTCTAATGAAAAAATGTACTTTTACTTCGTTACATTGGGCGACGTTCCTCTCGTTACTTTATTTTAATGCAACACATGTTGTTAAATGCGTAGTTTATACCAAGTGCGCTGTTTCTTTTTTCTGGGCTTGAGCGATGCTCAATTCACAAATGAATCACTCTTTTGAGTCGATTCTGTTCAAAGACTTCATCAAACAAGTTGGCAGATCTGTCTAAATTGGTTCGCGAATCAGTTTGAATGATCTGTTCAGTTTCCTGCACGCACTGAATCGTCTGAAGCGATTTCAATTCACACTCGACTCGGAGTTGTAACAGGAAGATTTAAAGGAGAACTCTGCAACTCTAGCGAACTCTAGTCACTTCTTCGCTGATTTTCCCTTTTGTTGTCGCATGTTTTCCCTACGAGCTCCCCCTACAGCTGTGGGGGGGCGTATATTTCACAACACGGTCGTAAAAACTCACTTGCGGCTCCTCCTCCCCCTCTCTACCGCTGCTCATGTGCGTTTGTTTTGATCGGAGCAAGCCAACTGTATCGTGTGGAGCTATGTCTACCGAGGTGGGTAATCTGGTAATACATCATACATGCGTGTGTGTTTATGTCGAATTGCCGTAAATCAATTCGTGTTTCGCGCTCGTTCTCGTTCTTGTTCTCGTTCTCGTTCTCATTCTCGCTTCTCACGAGACTTCCAATTTCTATCTTGCCGGGACGGTAGTCCCCAAGTTGCAAGGTTGATTTTCCGCCTGGGAACGCTGGGGGGAGCGGGGAAAGTCACCAATATCACCAGAACAGGTTGTTTAACCATCCAAATGATTTCTAGACAGTTTTATTAAAGATACCAAGTTCTGCTTTAAGGACATCAAGAGCGTTAGATGAAGTGGCCGTGGACCTACAGTACAGTCAAGTGAGAGCAAATCTACAAATGCATCATATTTTTGCCAGCGATGAAGATCTTTATTAGTTGAAGTTTGAACATCTTCGTAAATTAATTTTACAACCAAACAGATTATTACGCCACGATAGCACTACTACAAAGTATGACATTACCCGTTTTTTGGACATATACATTAATTTATACATTAAATAAGCTACCATTGTCCACAGTTTATGAAATGAACACCCACCATCCCGCGGTAATGTGTGTGCAGTAATGTGAATGCAAAACTCTGCAGAGTCACTTTATTTCGACATTGTCTAATAATCCAAATGTAGTTGTATAAGTTACTATTATACAAACCAAAGGACAGGCAATGATTTTGGCCTAGCAAACTTTGTAGTTTTTTCACATGTTGTTGCAACAACTAGTAACGTTAGAAAAACTACAACACCACACCGGATCTAGCTAGACCGGAAACAAAACAACAGGCATGCCGCACACACTTGTTTGGGCTTGCGATCCGGCCAAAGAGTAGTAGGCTAAAGGGGGTCGCACACCGGACGAGAAGCGCAGCGCCACATCTTTAAAATTCAAACACATTATTCTCTATGAGTGTACACACACCGGCGGCGCCTTTCGGCGTCTGTCCGCGGCGCCCAGCAACGGCTCAGGACCGTGTTCAAAATCCTGTCAGTTATTTTTGCAAATCATACATTATTACGATAGATAGATAGATAGACAGACATTTTATTATAAAAGCATACATCTAGCTTACACATTTACCCAAATTATCATACGCCTGTTTAACTGAAGTTAATTTGGGTGTGTTTCTCCATCCCCAACGTCCCTGACGAGAACGTCGGTCTCCTCGGCTGTGAACCGCTCCTCGCGTGCGCCTGGCAAATCCGCCGTTATAATAATCCACTTTAGAACAAGCACGCCTGCTCTTAAAGGGAATGTGAGAAGTCGCTCTGATTGGTTTATTTCACGTTATGCCCAAACCACACCTATGAATAATGAAGCTACTTCAGACCAACCCCTTTTAGATTTGCGCCAGGCGCAAGAGTCATTTATCCCGGCGGGAAAATAGCAACAGCGCCAAGACCCGCCCACAAAGTTACTTGCGCTTTGCGCTTTGACACTTGCGTTTCAGATCGTTAAAATAGGGCCCCGAGTGTGAATGTTAGTGTGAAATTGAACACTACAGTATATGCCAATGTTGTTTTCAATAAAAAACATTTGCACAAAGCAAGCCGATCCACTTTTCCATGTTGATAAGAGCATTAAAATGAGAAAAAAATAATGGGACAAAAAGAAATCAAGGGACATTTAGAATAGATAAAAATGTGTGATTAATTGTGATTAACTGCGGGTTAACATTGACATTAATGCGATTAAATATTTTAATCGTTTGACAGCACTAATATATATATATATATATATATATATATATATATATATATATATATATATATGTATATATATATATATATATATATATATTATATATATATATAGGCCTATATATGATCTAAAGTAACTAGTAACTAGCTACTTGGGTAGTTTTTCATCGGATATTTTTTACTCTTACTCAAGTACACAGCAAAATCTCCAGAGTTAAATTAACTCTGCTCAGAGAACATTTGGTCCCTCTCTACAGAGAGTTAAAATAACTAATGAATCAGAGTTAAAGTTAATGAGATACTTAAGTGATTAATTAAGTGATGATTGGGCATTAATGATGAACACCTGCTGTCAACAAGCAGACTCACTGAAGAAAAGAGAAACAATAAGAACAGAGAAAAAGAGAAACGCAAGAACTACAACTGACTTCAGCCACAGCCTTAGATCAGGGGCCGGTTGCATAAACCTCTAAGACAACTTAGACATCTTACAACTTAGACATCAATTTATTTTATTTAAGACTGTTCATATCTTTTTTTAAATCAGTTACATAAAGATGTAGATTAGCCTAATTTGATACCAAAACTAAGACTGACTGCCCCTGATTAACTGCTGGTCATACTTGAACTTAAGACACTGTCTTAACATAATGGCTATGTTTATGCAACCGGCCTCAGGGGTGCCCAATCCTGCTCCTGCGGATCGACTGTCCTGCACTGTTCATCAACCCTATTCAAACACACCTGCCTTTAATTTTCAAGTGATCCTTAAGACCTTAATTGGTTGCTTCAGATGTGTTTGATTAGGGTTGGAGATTGACACTTAAGGTTTTTTTTTTTTTTTTTTTGAGTTCGTGATTTTTGTAACAGTTTTTACCATAACACGCAATTTGTTGCAAAGAAAGCCAGAAGCAAAAATGATCAGATGATATAGTTTTCAACAACAACAAAAATAGAATAATGCACTTATCTTATCACTGTCCAAAAGTGGTTATTTGATGTTATTAGATTACATTCACCAATAATACTCTCTTGCCACAGATTGGACATTCAATTTTTTTATTTTGAAAATACATAATGGGGGGAAAATAAAAATAATAAGACACAGACGTCAAGAATCAGCATATGAATCTCAACAATGGTGACATGTTTCATGCCACAATGCATCCTGGGAGCCATGAGTTTTATACTATTGTGGCTCCCAGCATGCATTGTGGCATGAAGCATGTCACCATTGTTGAGATTCATATGCTGATTATTGATGACTGTGTCTTTAAAGAAAAAATTCCCATAATGTATTTTAAAAAACAAAATTCAGAAAGTCCGATATGTGGCAAGAGAGAATTGTTAGTGAATATAATCTATTAACATAAAATAACCATTTTAACAGTATCTGTGTTAGGAGTATGTGAAAAATGGCAGTAAAAATAACCACACTTCTTAGCGAACAAAGCTCTTCACTCCCATTTACATGCAAATAATAATACAAATTTGCATGTAAATGGGAGTGAAGAGCTTTGCTCGTGTCATGTAAATATCTTACTACAGTTACTTTTTTTTTTTTATAATTGCATCATTTTTTATTTTTATTTTATGGCCCAGCTCCAGTCCCCAAAGCTCATTTTCCCACGGCCCATATGCCACAAAGAATGATGGCCATGGAGTTGCCCAGATCTGGATTAAAGACAAGGTCTACACATGGGCCATAACTGGCCCGAGTCTCAGCCTATTATTAACCCATAACTGGCCCTGCACTGCGCCTGAATAGGATTTAGTGTTGGTACCGATTCTCAGTCTTAAGTAAACCAGAAACCCCAAAACTGAGCCACACCTGAACCTTATCTACACTGTAACAAACAAAATAAAAACATCAATGAATGTCAGCTACGGCTGCCAAACAAAAACTGTAAAATTAAAGGCACACTATGCAAGATTTGTATCTTAATATAACAGCTTCAAAATCATTTTGATGGTAAACAAACTCGTAGTAGGGCGAATAATCCCGATAGCAAAGCAGGGGGGGGTGCCGCTGGAAAAACCAGCAATGCAAGTTTGAGAGGTGGCGCCCGACAAATCTCGGAAGAATCACGACATGCTTTACGGCACAACGTCCCATAGATCAGCAACATATGAAGCAGCCTCTGTGGAAGACACTAGCACACATTTCAGACGTGAATCATGGCGGAGTCGATGAAGAAAACGAAGAAAGCACGGTCAGAAGAGTCAAGGAAAAGAAAACGACGGCACTGCGTGAGTGGTATTGACAGTACCGTTAAATACAAGTACTCCACAGCGACTCTAGGGGTCGCTGTTTGAGTAAAACAGAAACTGCATAGTGTGCCTTTATAGTAAAATATTCTAATTTGAAAAAAAAAAATGCTAAACACATTTAATGAAATGCTATTTTAACTTTTTATGTTTTATGTATTTCCTGAATTGTAACTAACAACACACAATTTATTGGTCTGAATCACTGATATCTGAGTCTAATCTCTTACTAAATTGAATATATAATGACTTTGGCAATGTCATCTGATGAGAATTCCTTTTTTTTTTTTTTGCCATAACAATTGTGTTTCAAACAACACAGCTACAACAGCATAAGTAAAAAACTAATGCTATAAAATTCAAGGGTGAAGAGCCCAACAAAACAAACACTGATAACGATAATGGTGACGGCAAACGTCAAACGCAAAAATATTTTTTTATTTAACTTTAGTAAGAAATAAAGTCAAACTGGATTGAAGATGCTGAGATCTTGAGAGACCTGGTAGTGTTTAATGCTCTGTTGTTGTCAATCATTTGAATCAATTCAGGAAATAGCTGTAAAATAACTGATTTTTTTTTTCTGTAAAACTTTTAAGAAAAATTACTGTCAAAGTTTTTTTGCACTTTATTTAAATTAGGATATTTTACTTCAATTTTACGTTTTATGTTCTGCCAGTCATGTGACTTAAAGACTGATCATTTACTGAGTGAGTTCAACAGCAAGCAATCCAATCAAGCACATCACAGGTGGATCCACATGCACAAACGACAGCTTCTTCTTTGCTTATTTTTAAGATAAGTTTAACTGCATTAGACTGTCATAAATATTCACATAAAACTTCATACAACAGTTCCTCACACAAAACATCACGTCCCAAAGATTTGGATAACAGCACAGGAATAAAATATGGTGTATTTTATGACAGCATATTAATACAATTATGCCCCATGATAAACAAGATTATTGAAATATTGCATGATTATGGTTAAATGATCACTGAAATTTTAATCAATAAAATATTCTAAACTGTAGTATTGTTTAACATTCATCTTGGAAATGCCAAGTCATAACAGATGAAACGTTATCATTTCAAATGAAGTAAATTGTAAATCAGTCAAGACAACTGTGTTAAAGTGCACTCAATTGTCCCAAGGTCACAATCCTGATTTGGACCAGATGATCACTGGATTGATCTGGGCCATATTCCTACCACCAAAAATCAGCCCTCATGTTGTTTGCCATGATCCATGCTGTACCATCATTGCCACACACGGCCCAGCTCTGGCTGACAGGAGACATTCCATTGCTGAAAGGAGGCCAGCAGTGCCAGTTTGAGGCCACATTCAGGTCAAACTCGCTTGCTATGTAGGTGATGGACATGTAAATGTAGTTTAGTGAGTGCAGGAATCATTATGTCTGATTGACTAAATAAATGATTTTGCTTTTATGATGACCCAGTCAACACTTTGATCTCACAGTCAAGTCAAGTCACTTATATTCATATAGCGCTTTTAACAATATAGATTGTTTCAAAGCAGCTTTACAGTTATAATAGGGAATTACAATAACAGATTGTTTTGGCTTTAGAGCAGTTCTAGAATAAAGTTATTGTCCAGCTAAAGTTAGTTTTGATTGATTCACTTCCGTAACAACAATCATTAGTTGTTAACTTAGGGGCCGCTAACACAACACCGTTCTTAACAGAAAACCCTTAATGCGATTCAGCTGCTCATCCACACAACACAGTGCTGAAATAGGTTCCAGGGTGCAAGCCTTGAAAAAAAAATAAAAAAAATAAAGGTTATCTCTGCGCAAAACTCAAAAACGCAAACCTGTGAAAACCAGACGGCGTGCACATGCACATCACGTGTTTAGTCCATAGATATTCGCGTTTGAATATATATGTGCGCAGGCGTGTAGTCCTTCTTTACAAATCAACCCTCAACAAACTACTTGTCTGGCCTTAAAAATTTATAATACAGAATTATTGTCCACGTGAACCGGAATAATCCCGACAACGTTTTAAGGGAAGGTAAAGGGAAGGGAAGGGAAGGAGGCCTTCACAGGGGAGAGACTAGTTAACACTTCAGGACTGTGCTGTCATCGTGTCCAGGCACAGGTCCTTCATCAGATCTGGATACAGCCTGGGTGAACAGAGAGACTAATATTAGCGTAGACGACATCCTTCTTATGATGTAACGAGTACATCAGGATTTATGGGAAGTGTTCCCGGTTCCGGTTGACTTAATCTATGCAGCCTAACATTGAATTATAGAAGTCTATAATGTATTATGTGAATGCTAGGTCAAAGAGATGTGTCTTTAATCTGGCTTTGAACTGACAGAGTGTGTCTGCTTCCCGGATAATGGTTGGAAGACTGTTCCAAAGTTTTGGTGCTAAATAGGAAAAGGATCTACCGCCAGCAGTCGATTTAGATATTCTAGGTATTATCAACTGGCCGGAATTTTGAGATCGCAATAGACGTGAAGGACTATAATGCGTTAAGAGCTCGCTCAAGTACTGCGGAGCTAAACCATTTAGTGCTTTGTAAGTAATCAGCAATATTTTCAAAGTGATGCGATGTTTAATAGGGAGCCAGTGCAGTGTTGACAGAACCGGGCTAATATGGTCATACTTCCTGGTTCTGGTAAGAACTTGAGCTGATGCGTTTTGGACCAGCTGTAGTTTGTTTATTACAGTGATCTCGAGCCTGACAAGCCAGACCCACATCAAGATGTTGGGTCTGGGAACACACCATTGGCAGGGCTCAATCCGAGGGGCGGGATAAACAGTTGTCTTTCAAATTCACGCAATAGGATAGTGCTACAACCAACCAGAGCAATGAAGAAGGTGGCGTAGTCAGAGCGGCAAAACTCCGAACACATCTTCCTTTTTTAAGAATGACTTCAGTTCAGTGCCGTTCTTTGTTCTTTTTTCAAAGAAAAGCTTAACTCCAAGTCTTCCAGACCAGGGTGCGTCTAGATTTCTAGGCTAAGTGATCTCACCATGTGGTCACACCGTCAGCAATCTGAGTTCACAATGATCTAAAAGTGTAACCTCACAGCGCTCTCACTGTGTGCTCAAACTATGACCACAATATGATTTTATCCCAGCTAGAAATGTTATTGTTCTATGAATGTTTTGAGAGCATTATGTTATGTTCTTGTAATGTTTTCTGTAGCTAATTTTATTTATGTTACCAGAATGTTCTCCTAAAAGGTAGGATAACACTCTTTAAAAACATTTGTGTCGTGTTGATAATAAAGGATTTAAATGAAAATAAATAACAGTCTAGAAGAAACAGTCAGTTTCAGCAGCCAGAGAAAAACTAACATTAAAACATCAAGAGTCAAACTGACCAACTAAAGCAAACACTGATCACCATAATGGCGACACCAAACCAAACTATTAATTTCAATAAATCATCAACATGTAAACCTCTGTTAATCTCAATAAGAACTTCTGTAGACGTCTGACAGAATAAATAATAAGTGAAGCTGGTAATGCTGTTTGTGGGGTTGTTTAATGATGTTGGAGCCTGACATCCGATGTTTACACGTCAACCCAATTTTCATTTTCAACCAAAATGTGACGTCTGAGTGATGTTGGAGTCCATGTCCAATAACATTTCTAGCTGGGGTGACTCACATTGTGGCCATAATATGAGCACACAGTGAGTGTACTGTGCGGTTACACTTTTAGATCACTGTGAACTCACACTGTGATCATATGGAGAGATCACTGTAAAATCAACGTGTTGACTGGGGATGCTTTAGTGCCACAAAATAAAGTTGTAATATCTGAAGGATAATTAACAGAACAGGAGGGGAAATTATTTCTATGTCTTGAAGCCTATGCCTGGTTAGGACACAAATGTAAATTAGGGATAAAACAAAAGCGTCTGCTAAATATGTACAAATAATAATAATAATATATATGTAAAAAAAATCAAATAACACAAAGAAGATGAGACAGATGATACACTGCTACAAGTGCACATAAATGCAGACGCATAAAGTAACTGGCGTTACCTGAATGATCAATGAAGGCACATCTACTGCACCACACAGGAAATTCAACAGAAATCTGCTGGACGTTCTGAAAATCACCATCAGTGTTTTTGTAGTACACCCTTACAAGCCATTCATGAAACTTCTTTGGCTTGAGACTGGACACCTGCAGGGATGAGATAAACCAAATACAATCTGTGTATTAGCCTTTCTCAAACCAGAAAACATGCACAGTAAAATAAAATCCATGGTGTTAAATTTAACACCGATCGGTGTTCATATGGGAACTAACAGCAGGCTGTTAAAAGTAACACTGAAGCAGTTTTAGAGTTAATTCGATACTTAAGTAATTAATTGAGTGATGATTGTTAGAACATTGAAGACACCTGATGTTAACAAGCAGAATCACTGAAGAGAAAGAGAAACACAAGAACTGACTTCCAGACACAACCTTAGATAAAATTTACTGAAAATACATTAAATCTCTCTTATTACAAAAAAGACTGTCTACAGTTCTTTTTGAGAATTAACAGAGGTTTAGGTGTCAATGTTTTATTGAAAATATTTGGTCACCATTATGGTGATCAGTATTTGCTTTAGTTGGGCAGTTTAACACTTTACTTATTATGTCAGTTTGCAAATTTTGCAACTTAGTCCACGTAACATACTAGAGCAATCTAAAAAGGTTTTAGTTCACATCCCTTTGTTTTATGAAAAGTAAAAAAAAAGTAAAAAAATAAATAAAAATCCTTCCCTGTGACACTTAAAATAATAATTCTGCATGATAATGTTTGAGATTAGTGAGATTTCATACCTGGTACTTCTCCATCTTGAAGGCTGTCTTTAAGTCATTCTTGCTGTAAAAATGAACATTTTCAATGGGCTCATTACCCACTTCACCAAATCCCATCTCAAGAACCTGAATGAGAAGAGATTTATATGTATATATATACATAAAGGTTTATTCCCTTTATTGTTTAAACATACATGAATGTCAAAGTCCTCTGCCTCAAGAACTTGGTTGAAATACTGGTTGTACATGTCGACCATTTGCCCCCATTCTTCCTGCAGTTTTTCCTAAAGGTTTTGAAAGAGTAAATCAGTAAAACATTACCCTAAATGAAAAAAAAGAGCAAAAGGTATTTAAAAGATACTTAAAAAAAACTATATTCATAAATATGTCATGCAGTGGTACAATACAACTTGAATCTTATAAAACTGACACTTGTGAATAAGATTAAAAAGATATATATTAACAAAAAATATATATATTTAAATATAATAATTACAAATACATGGATAGGATAATATATACCAATGATTCCTTATTGACAGACCAGAAAAAAAAGTGTGTTTTTGGGGCTTATAACCAAATTGTTCAGAGATTTGAATGAATGAATGAGGCATTTATATAGCGCTTTTATATGTACTACTGTACAATCATTTCAGGGGATCCCTCTTTAACCACCACCAGTGTGCAGCATCCACTTGGATGATGCGACGGCAGCCACAGTACAACGTCACCAGTGCGCTCACACACACCAGCTACAGGTGGAGACAGTGCGCTCACACACACACCAGCTACAGGTGGAGACAGTGCGCTCACACACACAGCTACAGGTGGAGAGGAGAGAGAGTAAAAGAGCCAATTCAATGCATGGGAATTATTAGTAGGCCATGATTGATAAGGGCCAATGGAGGAAATGTGGCCAGAACACAGAGTTACACCCCAACTCTTTACAAGAAGTGCCATGGGATTTTTAATGAACACAGAGAGTCAGCTCCTTGGTATTACGTCTCATCTGAAGGACGGTGATTTTTGACAGTATAGTGTCCCCATCACTTTACTGGGGCATTAGCAGAGGTGTATAGTCCAGGGGTCAGAAAGTAAAAGTCCTGCCATATGTTTATTCCACCCATGAACTCTTGGCTGACATGTGGCATTGCTATGCAGAGGTGTAAAGTCCAGGTTCAGAAAGTAAAAGTCCTCCTCCGTATTTTGTTCCAATCACCTGGATTTGCTAATTCAGCAGGAGAGAGAACTAATTAGTGAAATCAGCTGACTGAGTTCATGGGTGGAATAAACATATGGCAGGACTTATATATATATATATATATATATATATATATATATATTCTGACCCCTGGACTACTCCTCTAGGTTTTAGGACCTACACAAACACTTCTTCCAGCAGCAACCTGGTTTTTCTCAGTAGGTCTCCCATCCAGGTACTGACCAGACTCAGCCCTGCTTAGTTTCAGTGGGTGACCAGTCTTGGGCTACAGGGTGATACGGCTGTAATCATGACATGATAATTATAAATCTTTGACAAATGTAAGAGAAGGAATGGATACCTGATACTTTTTAATCTTGAGTGCTTTGGTCGTGTTTTGGACTACCAGGTGTAGCCCTTCCTAAAGGATTTGGAAAAGCATTGATTACATCATATAAACAAATAACAAGAAAGACAGGAAAGATCTTTAAGATTATTAACTTCAATAAAATATGTTGTGAGCTCTGACTTCAAACTGACAATATATGTATTTGATGATGTTGAAATTATACATCTACATGTTTATAAAATCCTGCTGTAGAATCACAGTGTTGATAATGCAACATAACTTATTAATGACACAACACTCTTATAATCAGAAAGCAAACTTTGGATGAGATCATTGAATCAATAAAATGTATGATGATAATGTTATCATTAATAAGTATACTTAATTTTGACTTATTTAGCAAAATTATATGATATTTATAATCACAGAGTTGCAGCAACAATCAAGGGCCCATCTAAAGTCAGGTACACACTATACGACTTATAATAGTCCTTTATGATTGTTACTTGTCAAACTGTACGAACATGATTATACTGAAAGCTGTGATTGAATGACACACTCAAACCTCAAGAATCAGCGCGTGAATCTCAATAACGGTGATATGCTTCATGCTGCAATGCGTTCAGGGAGCCACTGATGAGTTTTGTATGATGCACCCAGAATGCTTTGTGGAATGAAGCATGAAGCAAGATTCACGCGCTAATTCTTGAGGTTTGAGTGTGTCTAAGTAAAGCAGTATTTATTTTTTATTATTATTATTTTTATTATACAGATCTTCTTATTTAAACATGGTTGGATGACATGCTGTAGAAACATTACTGTAATAAATTATATGAAGTTAATGCTGCTGATGTGACCACATGTTTGTTCAAAATGTTGTGGTTCTTTATACATGTAGCTATTAAATAATAACAATAATAATAATAATAATAATAATACATTATTTTATTATTATTATTTTATTGTTTTATAACTAAATAAAATGTAAAAAATATATATACTTATATTATTATTATTATTATTATTATTATCATTATTATTATAATATTATTTTAACATAAATATTATTATTGTAATATTTTAATGTAAAAATAATAAAGTATTTAAGAAAATGTAATATTAATATTTTTACATTACAGTAACACTGAATCTCAAGGTAGGGCGTTTGTGAGCATCATAAAATGATAAAAAGACATGTTCTGTATGCACCACAGCAAAATCACCAGAGTTAAATTAACACTGCTACAGAGTGTTAAAGTAACTCTGAATCAGAGTTAAAGTTAATGAGATACTGTGATTAATTAAGTGATGATTGGGCATTAGTGCTGAACACCTGCTGTTAACAAGCAGAATCATTGAAGGAAAGAGAAACAACAAGATCAGAAAAAAAGAGGAACACAAGAACTACAACTGACGTCCAGCCACAGTTTTAGGCTACATTTACACGTGGATGGCTATTTTCATAAACGGCCATTTCACCCCTCTTCGTTTTCAAAAATAAAATCGTGCCCACAAACCTGTGTATATGCTGTCAAGAGCATGCCAAACCTGTAGGTGGCAGTGTAACGAGAAGCTCAAGCCCACCTTAGCCAATCAGAATCCCGAAAATAGTCACATTCTGTGACGTTGCTGCCTAAAACTCATTTTTACTCAGTTTACATGCAAACGAAGATTTTCAAAATCTCCACTCTGGCCGGGGGTTTTAGAAAGAATCGGTTTCATTGGCGATTCCTCCATTTGCGTGTAAACGAAGGGCACAAACGAAGGAAAATGTCTCCGTTTTTCAAAATAACCATGTACGTGTAAACGGGGCCTGAGATTAAATCAACTGAAGAGAAAAGAAGACATTAAAGGAATTTAAAGGGATAGTTCACCCAAAAATGAAAATTCTGTCATCATTTACTCACTCTCAAGTTGTTTCAAACCTGTAAGCATTTCTTTTTTCTGCTGAACACAAAAGAAGATATTTTGAAAAATGTCTGTAACCAAACAGTAGTTTTTTTTTCCTACTATGGAAGTCAATGGGGTCCATCAACTGTTTGGTTACAGACATTTTTCAAAATATCTTCTTTTGTGTTCAGCAGAAAAAAGAAATGCTTACAGGTTGGAAACAACTTGAGGGTGAGTAAATGATGACAGAATTTTCATTTTTGGGTGAACTATCCCTTTAAATCTGTGAAGATCTCAGCAGAGGAGGATTAAACAACTCCACAAACAGCATTACCAGCTTCACTTATTACTAACCAGACTGATGTTATTTCTGTCAGATGTCTACTAAAGTTTTTGTTGAGAATTAACAGAGGTTTAGATGTTGACAATTTATTGAAAATGTTTGATCATCATTATGGTGATCATTGTTTTCTTTAATTGGGTTTTAGTTTTTTTTTTTTGTGATTTTTGTAACAGTTTTTACCAAAACATGTACTTTGTTACAAAGAAAGCCAGAAACAAAGATGATCAGGTGATATTGTTTTCAACAACAAAAAGTAGAAAAATGCATTTATCTCATCACTTTCCAAAAGTGGTTATTTGATATTAATAGATTATATTCATTAACAATAGTCTCTTGCCACAGATCAGACATTCTGAATTTAGATTTTTAAAATACATTGTGGGAAAAAAATGTTTTAAGACACAGACATCAAGAATCAGCATATTAATCTCAACAATGGTGACATGCTTCATGCCGCAATGCATGCTGGGAGTCACAATAGTATATTTTGAATCACTCTCGCGGTACTTTGATGTCATAAACCGATCGGTCTGTGCAGCATCAGTTCAAGTCGAACAAGCGTTATAGCTGCGTTCACACTACCAGTGACTTTGTTGCTGCATGTCGCCATTGGCTGGCGGTGAGGTCGCTAGTGGGCGTTCCCACTACTGGGGCTTTGAGGCTCGGAGTCAGAGCAGCAAGTACCACCGTATGTACACACAGTGCCGCTGCTAGCCATTTTGGCGCCATAAGCATAATTCCTTTATGATGCCCATGCTTTATATCATTCATAATGACATTTTATATTTTATATATATATTTAACAGGAATTGTTAGCCTACACAGCAAAATCCCCAGTGTTAAATTAACACTCCTCAGTGTTTATATGTGTCCACACTACAGGGTGTTAAAAATTAACACTGAAGCAGTGTTGAAGTTAATGAGATAATTAAATTAACACTGAAGCAGTGTTGAAGTTAATGAGATAATTAAGTGATTAATTAAGTGATGATTGGCCATTAGTGGTGACACCTGATGATAACAAGCAGAATCATTGACGGAAAGAGAAAAAACAATAACAGAAAAAAGAGAAACACAAGAACTACAACTGACTTCGAGTCATTACACATTGTTGCACTTATTACCAGTTTGACTTTATTTCTGTCATACATCGACAAAAGTTCTTGAGAGTCAACAGAAGTTTAGACAGTAATATTTTATGGAATTTTTCTTTTCAAGTTACCATTATGGTGGTCAGTGTTTTCTTTAGTTGGGCTCTTGACTCTTTTCATTTTGTAATATATGTTTTTCTCTGGTTGCTACAACTCTGTGTTTATAAAGCACATTTGTTACTGCAAGAGAAAACATGACCTGCTCACAATATGTTTTGATGATAAAAACATTATCATGTAGTGTCCTGATTCACTGATGTCATTCAGAGTCTAAATTTTTGACTATATGCTTGATGTCTCGTTTTAGTATTGGTGATTATAGCTCTGAGATTCTACAGTTTGAGACCCAACAGCAATATCAAAAATTATGAAAATACTTTGTGCAAAGAAGTTACTGTGTTTAAACACACAGACATCAAGAATCAGCATATGAATCTCAACAATGGTGACAATAAACAAACTAGTGACAAACAGATCAACTCTGAACATCACAAAACAAGCTACTAAAGTCAGAACAAAACAATAGCAAAATAAAAGCCAACAGAAAACAAAACAATGAAAATTACAGGAAAATTTAACTGCATAATTTATTCATGCTGCAATGCATGATGTCAGCCATTGGTGCGTTCTGATTGGTGGCTCCCATCATGCACTGCAACATTAAGCATTTGTTTGATTGTAACCATTGTTGAGATTCATATGTGGATTCTTGATGTCTGTGTGTGATTTTAAATCCTTCAGATCTTTAAAACATTGCTGGAAGTAACTACTGTAGTGAAAAATTAATAAAACAATTAGATAATCAGTTTATAATGCTGGGTGACATCATTGAATCAGGTCACTAGTAATTTCATCATCAAATCATAACCAGGGCTGCATTTCCAAAAGCATCTTAAGCCTTACTTGATCGCAGACCAACTGCAACAAATGGTCTATACGATCAAATTAGGCTTGCAATGTTTTCAGGAAACACAGCCCAAATCATAGTTTCTCTTACCACAACACATATGCTCTATAAACACAGAGTTGGAGCAGCCAGAGATAAACTAATGTTAAAAAGTAAAGGGTCAAGAGCCCAACTAAAGCAACCACTGACCACCATAATGGTGACATGAAACGAAACATTCCATAAAACATTACCATCTAAACTTCTGTTAAATCTAAATAAGACCGTGTGTAGATGTATGACAGAAATAAAGTCAAACTGGTAAAATAATAAGTGCAATAATGGCTCGAAGTCAGTAGTTCTTGTGTTTCTCTTTTCTGTTCTTGTTTCTCTTTCCTTCAGTGAGTCTGCTTGTTATCATCAGGTGTCACCACTAATGGCCAATCATCACTTAATTAATCACTTAATTATCTCATTAACTTCAACACTGCTTCAGTGTTAACTTAATTATCTCATTAACTTCAACACTGCTTCAGTGTTAATTTTTAACACCCTGTAGTGTGGACACATATAAACACTGAGGAGTGTTAATTTAACACTGGGGATTTTGCTGTGTACCATGTGCACTGCACTGACTGCTAACGTTAACTGTTACTGAGAAAGTATTAACCACTGTCACGTCAAAATAAACCATAAACTACTGCTCAATATCTAAAGAAAGATAGGCTAGTAAAGAAAGTAACAGCTAGCTTTTATTTGTAAAATAGGTAATGTTTAACAGTAAAATCTCAATTTAGCTTGCACAGAAGGTATAAGTTATAATAACATAGTTTGCTAACATTAACGTCGGCAAGTTCGAGGTGCGTTACGATTAGCAGCAGCACCATGCAGCACATTTCCCGTATTTAAGAATGATTAAACATGGACTTGCCTGCAAGTGATGCACGGGCATCATCTCGCAGTTTCTTTTTCTTTCTTTTCTCAGATCCTAACTCCTGCTGTCTTTTCGGGGCCATTTCCAAAAAAAGTTGTCTACTGTCTGTCTGTCAAACTTCGTCAGGCGCCCGCGTGAACAACCGGCATGGACCATCCAACGCGGGGGGGGGGGGGGGGTACTTTCTAGACTAGAGCAATTAAATGATCTTGTTCCCCCTTTTTTGTTACATATACATGGCTAAAATGTGCCTAATAATATTTCTATAGGCTAATGAAATAATATCGGCATTATAAATTTTTTTTCATTAGGCTATTTTTGGTGCCCCCTCAGCACTTGGTGCCCTATGCACAGCGCGTGATGCGCGTGGTGGGAGCGGCGGCGCTGTGTACACAAGAGACATATTATAAATTATAGGACAGTTACTGACTGCTAAAATGAGCTTCTCCTTCATCTTGTCTCAGCACTGAAGAGCGACAGATCACGTGCACTCCACTGACTTCACTGTTATTGCTTGTCGCTTTTGAAAGTCATATCTCGACTTAGTCACGTCGCTGGACGCTACATCATGTCGCCAATGGTCACTGTCGCTCGTGTTGCTGGAAATCACAGCTCTCTATCAACATTAATGGGATTGTGTTGCTTTGTCACTGTGTGTCACTGGTAGTGTGAACGAAGCTTAACTCTTTCAAATAAAAAAAAAACATGGAGGTGAATTTAAATAACGCAATGATACAATGTTTTGTGTTTGGACAATTGAACAGAAAGTAATGTACCTCTAATATATCTTCCTTCAGTCGAGCCTCTCCCACAAACTTCGGCAGCCGTCTGTTGAGAATGTTATCTAGAATACCTTTGGCTTCAGCCAGTTCAGGGTTTGAGTCTGACTGGATCTGATCAAAGATGTGGTCTGTTGAAAAAGAGGGAGAATGAAGGGGGCAAAGAAATATAAGAATAACATCATATTTATGTATATGAACTAAATGTGTGATATCTAAAATACATCTGTCACTTGGCTAATACAAAACCTCCCAAAGGAAGTAGCACATTAGTTCAGACAGGTCATGTGTGTCAAGATTAACAAGCTGGCAGCTGATCTATGATGACAACCAATACAGTTGTGACTTTCATTTATCTGTCTTTCTATTACATGGATATCAAACTGCTTTAACACCCTTCTCCATTTACACCATTAGTCAAGCTCTTAACCTCTAGTCTTGTTAATTGGATGCAACCGGATTCCAGTCTATATGTCCAAGTGGTTTTGGATTGTATTTTTTTTTATTCATTTTAGTGTGCTTTTTATATGTAGTTCTCATAGATGTGTTCTGTTTTCCCTGTGGGCCTAGATCGTTGAGTTTTCCTAAGAACTTAACTTCAGATTAGTATCACCTATATTTATATATAAATATTTAATTTAAAGAAACATTTCTTTTAATTTCTACCCATGTTTTAGCTGACCTGTGAGTTTTGTGTACTCTGACATATCATGTATGGCATCTGAGATTTTGCGACCCGGCATGAGCTTGTCATCAGCTAGAACGAGAGCATCCTTAATCCTAATGTACAAAGAGAAATAAGCACATATCAGCAATAACAGCAATGGTGTATAGTCCAGGGTCAGAAAGTAAAAGTCCTGCCATATGTTTATTCCACCCATGAACTCAGTCATCTGATTTCACTAATTAGTTCTCTCTCCTGCTGAATTAGCAAATCCAGGTGATTGGAACAAAATACTGAGGAGGACTTTTACTTTCTGAACCTGGACTTTACACCTCTGAAGAGAACAGAAAGAGACGAGCAGAAACACAAGAACTACAACTGACTTCAGACACAGTCTAAGATGAAATCAACTGAAGAGAAAAGAAGACATTAAATCTGTGAAGATCTCAGCAGAGGAGGATTAAACAACTCCACAAACAGCATTACCAGCTTCACTTATTACTAACCAGACTGACTTTATTTCTGGCAGACGTCTACAAAAGGTTTTATTGAGAATTAACAGAGGTTTAACTCTAATGTGTTTCATTTGAAGTCACCATAACAGTGATTAGTGTTTCCATCACCTGGATTTGCTAATTCAGCAGAAGAGAGAACTAATTAGTGAAATCAGATGACTGAGTTCATGGGTGGAATAAACTATGGCAGGACTTCTACTTTCTGACCCTTGGACTATACAACTCTGAATAACAGTATCATCTAAAAAGATATCAGGATGCATTCAGAAAAAGATGAACAGAACAAATAAATCTGCTTTTGCATACAAAACCCACTTGACGTCAATGATGTAGCCGATCTTGTGCTGAAGGGCCTGACGATGAAGAGTGTATCGAGTGTGAAACATACCATGTATATTATCTGCCACCTGACAGAAAAATAAAAAGACATGGACTAGAACACATACTGACACTGAGAAACATAATGTGCATAATGTTAATTCACCCAAAAATTAAAATTCTGTCATCATTTACACACCCTAATGTTGCTCCAAAGACCAGTGCACGAGAACCAAATGAGGTTTGTTTTGCCGTGTCAAGCAACAAGTTCAAGCTTTTATGTTCACCCTATTTTATGTGTTATATATGTATGTGTATTGATCAATATTTATGTAAAGAATAATTGACAACAGGCTGTTGAATTATTAGAAAAATAGTGCACACCTGAGGTGGTAATGCGGCCACGACGAGAAGCGGACCCAAGTGAATTATTCTGCGTAAACTATGGTTACCGGTCCATGTACTTTTTGATCGTTTGTTTTTCAGTTTAAAAAAGAAAAAAAAAAAAATTGTCACCCGATTGGTCATGCAAATCTGAGCCTGTGACGTCATCAGTCGTTCCCCAGGTCTGTTCAACAAAATAATAGTCCTCTGGTCTGCTGTTATAGCAGTACCTCTTCTTAAACTGTACACAGCAAAATCCCCAGAGTTAAATCAACACTGCTCAGAGAACATTTGGTCCCTCTCTAAAGAGAGTTAAAGTAACTCCGAATCAGTGTTAAAGTTAATGAGATAATTCAGTGATTAATTGAGTGATGATTGAGCATTAGTGATGAACACCTGCTGTCAACAAGCAGTATTTTACTGTAAAAAAAAACCCTGTAAGGTCTAATGGTGCGTTCACACCGAACGCGAATAGCGCGTCAGACGCGAGTGATTTCAATGTTAAGTCAATGCAAAGACGCGTTACGCGCGTAAAAAATTCCTGCGGCGCGAATGAGGCGTAGAGCACGGCGCGGTAGACGCGAATACGCCTCATTCGCGCGTCAAGTTCACGCGAATGGCGCGAATTGAGCGTCTGGCGCGTTAAGCGCGAATGATTTTATTAGTGCTTTTTGTGCATTCACGCGTTTGACGTGAATTCGCGTCTGCCGCCCGAGTTGAAAAATCTGAACTTCTGCGTCAATTCGCGCCGTGTTAACCAATCAGGAGCCTGCTTGCTGCTGTCACGTGGTGAAGTGACAGTTTATAATGTTATTTAATGTTTGGCCTCAATAAATTATTTTGTAATATGACTAAAATGTACAACAAAGCAAATCTTTCACATAAAAACTCGATTTCAATATATGAGAGATACTCATTTTGTATTGAATGCTATTTATTCCATATCTATTGTATGTAAAGAATGTAAAGACAACAAACACAATTTAGTGTATAAAAACTAAAAATCACAGGACAGGTTTCACTTTTGGAGGCTGCCTCCATTTATTATCAAAACAAAAATAAATGACAGATTAGGTGCGGGAGAGGGTGAACCTCGCGCCGGGCTGTACAGCGCGGGCTCGTCAGGCAGCGACCACTCGAGGCCGAGGCCTTATACGGCCTACGCTGTCGTCGTCAGCGTCCTCACCGTTAGGTCCACCAAACCTACCTCCTGGAGCAAATTGTGAAACTCCTGGAACCCTCCGGAAGGTCTGGTGGACCCGAGTACAGCGACGATGTCCCCTATGCAGCTGTTTCTGCTCTCCAGAGCATATACGTGCGGTGACTCTCTCGATTAATGCTAATGCTCGAAGTGCTCGATAAACATCTAAAAAAGATGGCTGCCAATGGGTTTCGAAACTTTCGCCTCCGGATTTAGCCTCTGACTCGCGATGCGCGTAAATTTCGCTTCAAACTTTTGTTTTTACGCGCGTTAATTTCACTCTTGACGCGCGAATTAACACAAAGTGGTCAAGCGTATAACTAGACGCGGCAGGCGCGAATTTGACGCGCTATTCGCGTCCGGTGTGAACGCACAGTAACAGTGTAGAAAGATTCACTAATCTCATAATTAACCAAAAGTGGTGATTCAATACTAATAGATTATTGTCACCTTTTGATTTTAAAATACAGTTTTTTTTTTTTTTTACACAAACACACATCAAGATTCAGCACATGCTGTTGCATCGCATGCTAGAAGTTTTAGTTATATACTATGGTGTCTCCCAGCCTGCATTACAGCATGTAGCATGTCACCATTGTGGAGATTTATATTCTGATTCTTAATGTCTTTGTGTGTCTTTCCCTTAATCAAAAGATTAATCAATTCAGACTAACACTTTTTAAATTAACTTTGCTTAATGTTTAGATGGTCTGTTTGGTTTTGGATCTTTGTTTAAACTTTATTCCAACTAGCACAGCCAAAAGTGATTTAACAGGTACCTTGTCTCTGAAGCAGATATGGTTTTCTCCATCCACTTCACACACTCGAGCAGATTTCAGCAGGCGCTGATGGTCAAAACTATTTGGAATGCCGAGATAATGACAGTCTCTGTAAAAGAAGAGAGGAATTAAATTATTACAGTAGCTGATGGAGCAAAGCATGGGCAACATCGTGTATAGATTCAAGTCTCCAATCTCTCTGACAGTTAGCCTGTTGATGGCAATTACCTGTATTAATGTACAATTCAAACTTAATAGCAGTAACAAACAAAGGTTGGCTCTTGATTATTTCAGATGCAGACCCTATCACTGTAACACTGTAAAAAAATACTATTGGGACTGTCATTCACTGCAAGCCCCCAGAGTATAATAACAGAAACAACTTTAACATATGTTTAAAATACTTATACTTACCGCGCCAAATAGTCCCATTTATCCACATCAATGCCATTCAATTTATTTGCTACAATCTCATACAGGAAAGACTTATTCGCTAACCGCTGTAAGATGAAAAATATTTTGAGCTTAAAACTGTATCCTGATAAACACTATTTGTTACAGCACCTTCAACTTTTTACCTGACTATTTGAAGTTTTGCAACCCTTAATTAAATCCTCAATAAAGGGAATGTCTTCATCTAGATTCAATCCATATTGTTCCATCTCTTTGCCCAGTCCATTCTTCTTTCTCATGTAGTGAAACATCTTAATAGACGCATCCTCATGCTTAAAAAGATTCATATAAATATACATCAGTATAATAGGAAACTCAACACAGTTATAAACTACAATCTTGCTTAGTAGTATTAATTCTATTTTAAATTTTCTTTTTCTTTTTTTTCTTTTTTTTTTTTATCCAGCAGCAACTTGTTTATGGATGCTTACCCAGTCAACAATTTGATCTCAGTGATCTCACCATGAGCTCCCAGGATACTTATGATGTGGTCACAATCTGAGTTTACAGTGAGCTAAAAGTGTATCCTCACAGCGCCCTCACTGTGTGCTCATACTATGGTCACAATGGCCCTCATTTATCATTCTTGCGTAGAAACGGGCGTATATGTTGGCGTAAGATTATGCTTACACTCTTCTCACCGCCTGATTTATGAAGCTGTGCGTACCTTTGAAATCCAGGTGTACGCAATACCTGCCCTTGATAAATGCCGCGGCTGAAAACGAGTGTCATTAGAATAACACGCCCCTATATATTCAAGTCTCCGCTCCCCCCACGCCCTTATTTTACGCCATGGACACACGGAAGACGGCAAAGAAGAGAAACTTCTTTGAGAAAGAGAAAGCGAAACCAGGGAAGTGGAAAGAAACAAAATTGATTTCTAGATTTTTATTATTAATGACGCTTATTGTTATTTAGAAGAAGAATGTCGTTATTATTATTATTTGTATTATTATTATTATTATTATTTAAAAGAAGAAGAATGTCATTTTTATTATTTTGTCAGTCTGAATTATTTTTTTGGTCATTGAAAGCCTTTCATTACTAAACCCAGTCCGTGCACACCTGCCGGGCCTAACCCTGGCCTAACCATCGTTTCAAAGAATAGTACAGCGGCGAGCGCGTCGAGTATAAACGCCTCGTCCGTTTGGGGAGGTGCGTGCGCAGTCTGCGGAGACTCGCGCTGCGGAGCCAGGCGAAAGTATAAACAAGGCTTGAAACGTCAGGTAAAGCGCACAGGCTCGCAACTGAAGGAATACATATGCCTACAATTCAAATGCTTTGGTAAAGTCACACAAATTAAACATTGAAGTCCATGTTGCTCAAAAATAAACACTGAAGTTTATAATTACTATGTTGTTGTTTTTTTACAGTGGGTCATAATATATCATATCTTTTAGTTTGTCAGTGCGTTTTGTGGTGTTAGGAATTGTTTTTCTGCGCATTCCCGCACTCAAAACGTGCGTACACCACCGCCTGAGCTGGCGTAGGATTTGAGCGTGCCGTACGCCAATGTCCATATTGATAAATCTCAAAGTCACCGTGGTTTTGGGTGTACGCCAGGTGTACACTGGAAATTTGGTGTACGCACTTTTGATAAATGAGGGCCAATGTGAGGTCAAAGTGCACAAAGATTAGATACCCAGCATCAGAGGAGTATAGTCCAGGGGTCAGAAAGTAAAAGTCCTGACATGTGTTTATAACACCCATGAGCTCACACAGCTGATTTCACTAATTAGTTCTCTCTCCTGCTGAATTAGCAAATCCAGGTGATTGGAATAAAATACTGAGGAGGACTTTTACTTTCTGAACCTGGACTTTACACCTCTGCATAGCAATGCCACATGTCAGCCAAGAGCAAAGAAATAAACCAGAAATGGACCTTATCGTAGCCACAAAATCTGTGTATATTAAATATGGAGTCATCTCAGCCACAGCCTCAGATGAAATCAACTGAAGAGAAAAGAAGACATTAAATCTGTGAAGATCTCAGCAGAGGAGGATTAAACAACTCCACAAACAGCATTACTAGCTTCACTTATTACTAACCAGACTGACTTTATATCTGTCACACGTCTACAAAAGTATTTATTGAGAATTAACAGAGGTTTAACTCTGTTTCATTTGAAGTCACCATAACAGTAGCTGCGTTTACATGGACACTTATAATCGGATTGATGGCTCAATCAGACTAAAAAACCTTCATGTAAACACCTTAATTGATCCGATTGAGCTCGATCCGAATGAAATTTCGATCGGATTGAAAGGGGTGGTTTATCCCTTTTGTAATCCGATCGAGAGAACATGTAAACACTTGATCGGATTGAAAACCGAAACTGAACGGACTGCGCATGTGCAATGACGTTAAATAGCGTAATGACGTATGACGCGCGGAACGTGCTGTTCTTCCTGTTGAATAAAGTGTCATATTAATAAGTTTCCCGTCATTCTAAAATTCTCATTTCACTCGCGCATCTGTGAAGTGAAGCAGGACAACGTCCCACCAGTCCTTGTTTTGGATTCTCATCCACAGACGTCTGGTTTTGGCCGCGGGGAGGGGCTTACTGCGTGATCAATAAGCAGCACGGCAAAATGGTTAATATGCTCTAAATTATGACCAGAGACGAATTAATATTACGTCTGCTGTTTAAAACAAATAAAGATCCAATAAAGGAGAATATTTATGCGTGAAAAAGCGGGAAACTTTGTATATTCGTGCAGTGTGCGCATGTCAAAACATCAGATCCGATTTGAAACTTGTGACATATAAACGCGCGCATCAACCCGATTACATTATTTATCATTCATGTAAACACCTTGTTCGGATTCATCAGTCGGATTGATTTCATTCCGATTGTGTCCATGTAAACGCAGCTAGTGATTAGTGTTTCCATTAGTTGGGCTCTTAACTCTTATTATATCTTTTATCTTTTTTTGCCCGCTGTGACAGTGTGTTTGTCAAACACATTAGCAGCAGCAGCAAAGAGAGCTAAAGTTTTTTTGTTGGTGGTTTTCTGTTGATGGTTTAATAATCATCATGAAATAGACTGATTCACTGAGGTATATCTAACCCCTGTGTCACTGCAGCATGAGATCCAGCAATATTATAACAATAAGTTAGAAGACTTCAACAAACATGAGCATGCAAAAGTCACCATTGTTGAGATTCATACACTGATTGTTGATATCTGTGTGTGTCAGCGCAGGTTAGTATTTTTTTTTGCTTCATCCTTGGTAAAAGATTTAAACCGATTGATATATTGCTGGATCTCATGCTGCAATAACACAAGGTTTGTGATGTGAATATATTAGTGGAACAACACAATTGTTAGATTATAAAAACCTCAGTGAATCAGTCTATGTCATGATGATTATAAAACCAGGTAACCATGATCACCTGATCTGATTTCACTTTAGCTTTCTTTGCTACTGCAAATGTGTTCGACAAACACACTGTCACAAGAGCCAAAAAAAAAAAAAATAATAATAATGGAAACACTAATCACTGTTATGGTGACTTAAAATGAAACAGAGTTAAACCTTCTGTAGACGTCTGACAGAAATAAAGTCAGTCTGGTTAGTAATAAGTGAAGCTGGTAATGCTGTTTGTGGAGTTGTTTAATCCTCCTCTGCTGAGATCTTCACAGATTTAATGTCTTCTTTTCTCTTCAGTTGATTTCATCTAAGATTGTGGCTAAAATGACTCCATATTTAATATACACAGATTTTGTGTTTATGATAAGGTCCAGTTCTGGTTTATTTCTTTGCTCTTGGCTGACATGTGGCATTGCTATGCAGAGGTGTAAAGTCCAGGTTCAGAAAGTAAAAGTCCTCCTCAGTATTTTGTTCCAGTCATCTGGATTTGCTAATTCAGCAGGAGAGAGAACTAATTAGTGAAATCAGCTGACTGAGTTTATAGGTGGAATAAACATATGGCAGGACTTCTACTTTCTGACCCCTGGACTATACAACTCTGCACCCGACCCACGGATTATCCACATCACTACTGGACAGAGTTTTGAGTACATGTGTGCAGTTTTTAGTACTGCTGCTGTACCTATTGTGTTAAACAAATAGTTCCCTGTAAATTTATGTTTATGAAGTGTATATGATATAATAAAAATATGTATTATAGAGTTATGATGCTTACCTCCCATCTTTCATCTGAGAAATGAAAAGAGATTTAAAAGATTATGTAAAGGAAGTTTACAACAGGGTTTTTCAGTCAGGTTCACACACCTCTATATATTATTGAGGGAACTGATTAAGATTCAGATATAAACGCCAATGACAAATTAAGGCAAGTAATAAGTAAAAAGTAATGTTTGTGCATACCGGTTGATTTTCAGATTTTGGTATATTTTGCTTATATAACATCTTATTAAACAGTGAAACCATAAAAGGGACAAACGTTAACATTAAAATGTTTATTTTTAGGCATTTTGTGTTCTTAGGTCTGTCATTTTCCCCTAACTTTGTCAAAAGTTAGCATTGTTCAAACAGATATATGTCTGTGGTCGCTTTTGAAAACTGTGAGTGTTTGATATGGTTAGAAAGCTCATTCTCTCTAGTGCAGGGGTGGGCAAACTCGTTCCTGGAGGGCCACTGTCTTGCAGAGTTTAGCTCCAACCCTGATAAACTCTCCTGTCTGTAGCTTTCTAGTAATCCTGAAGACATTGATTAGCTGGTTCAGGTGTGTTTGATTAGGGTCCCAGATAGACAGCAACCATCAAAATAATGTTAATGTGTCAATGTTGGCATTGAATCAACATCTCTTTTGCTCCATCAATTAAAATTTTCTTTTTTCAATTTCATCCATAAATCAATGGTAATGATATTGAATCATTGTTACAATGTGATGTTGGTTCAACATCATGTTTGCACTCTCAGAAAATGAAACACAACAACTATAACTGACTTAAAGCCACACAGCCTGAAATCAACTGCAAATAAAAGACAATAAATCTGTCAAGATCTCAGCAGAAGTTCTTGTTAACAATTAACAGAGGTTTAGATGTCGATGTTTTATTGAAAATGTTTGGTCACCCTTATGGTGATCAGTGTTTCCCTTTGTTGGGCAGTTTGACTCTTGGCTTTTATGTGATTTTTGCAACAGTATGTACTGAAACACATAATTTATTGCAAAGAAAGCCAGAAACAAAGATAATCAGTTGGAATAATTATCAGCATCATATCAAAGAGTATAGAAGTACCAAGAGGCGAAACTCCGTTGCAGTTTTGACAACAGCCACTAGGTGGCACTTCGGTAGCGCGGCTAACATTTTGGACTGAACCAACGGCTTTACCGTTAGCACAACTACTATACAGCATTAACATTATGAGTGGAAATAATTGGAAACAAAGAAAATAGTGTTCTGCCATCAACTGCAACAACTACCAGTGTACAACCAATCAACTAGCATTTCATAGATTAGATCCAGAGAGGTAAAGTAGAAAAGGTTTTTATTAACGTTAAAGTGAGCTAACGTCAACGATAACAGGTGCTGTAACGTTAATGTAAGCTATCCCATAACCGCAGTAACAGTTTGCTAACGTTATGTATTTGGTCGAAATTGAGTCAAGACTCGAAGTGGGCTTTTTAAATCGCATACTTTCAGAGATATATGAACACCTAAACTGGCAAATGACCGCTTGATTAATTCATTGTTATCACTAAATTATCCTTTTATTTGTCACCTTTTTTTCGCATAAACATGAAAATCACTATCCAAACTTAAATGGTTGTAATTCAAGAATATTTTAGAATATAGACCTATGGTTGGTCTTGTTTTAAAGAAGACATTTGTCAGATTATTGTTGAAGTGAAAAAAAAATTATGAAAGTGAAACAGAAAAAAGTTATATAAGTTTGAGTTTATTAAAATGTACAAATTTAAACATAGAATTATTTATATTTTATATAAAATATATATATTACAAAATATATTTTACTCTATAACTGCAAGAAAAGGAAAGCAAAAAATCTGAACAAGTTGTGTTCCACATTTTATGTTGATCTTTCTCTCGCTCCCTCACCCTTTCTGCCGTGTGCTCTACACGGTTTGGAGCTGCGCGCTCTTGCTCGCTCGCTCGCTCTAGATTCCGGGAGATTTGAGCTAATATGCGGGAGACTCCCGGAACTTCCAGGAGACATGGGATGTCTGCTATAGAGATATTAAAAACTAGAAACTACTATTTAGTTAATTTAACCGCTTTTGAATTTGAACCGGTATCGTTCATTTCTATGACAGCTGTGTTGCGTTCAGTCCAAGATGACGGAGCTGCAGCTCTGCGCATGGGTGCGTTTGTTGCAATGGAACGTTCTATTGAGTTTCGCCTCTTGGTACTTCTATACTCTTTGATCATATTTCACTACTTTTGCTACTGACCAAAAGTGGTAATTTATAATTAAAAAGTTATATTCACAAACAATACTTTCTTGCCACAGATCAAACATTCTGAATTTTATATTTTTAAAATACATTAAAGGAAAAATATTTTTAGATACACATCCAGATATCAAGAATCAGCACATGAATCTCAAAAATTGTGCCATGCTTCAACAACAAATTATGTTTTGGTAAACACTTTTACAAAGATCAGAAACTCACATAGAAGCCAACTCTTTCCAACTAAAGCAAACTATCCAACTAAAGCAAACACTGATCACAACAATGGTGACCAAACATTTAAAAACATCAACTACTAAACATCTGTTAATTCTCAAAAAAAAAAAACTCTGCTGAGATCTTGAGAGATTTATTGTCTTCTTTTATTTGCACTTGATTTCAGGCTGTGTGGCTTTAAGTCAGTTGTAATTGACCCTTCGCTAAGCCACGGCCAAAAACCGCCACAGGCCAATCGTGGCTTAGCAACCGTAACTAGGCGCGGGAGGTCTGGCAAGCTTTCGAGCGAGGGAAACATGCCAAAGAGTTGTGCATATGGATTGTGCAAATCTGATACCCGGTATCCTTGGGGAGATTTGGGGATATTTAATTGAATTAATCAATCAACAATACTATTGATCAGCATTACCAAACGTGGACGTTTTCCACTAGAAACAAACATTGTTGTATTATTTTAATTTAATACTGTGAAGCTGCTTTGATACAATCTGTATTGTGAAAAGCGCTATATAAATAAACTTGACTTGACTTGACTTGACTTATCCTAAAAGTTTGGACGGGGTGGTGGATTTTGTTCCCTTCCCGAGACCTAAAACCCAAGGGGAGAAATGTCATCTTCATTTATATAGCGCTTTAAAAAATGTAGATTGTTCCAAGGCAGCTTTACATTGATAATAGGAAATTTAAAGTAAAGTGTTTTGGCTTTATAGCAGCTCTAGAATAAAGTTATTGTCCAGCTCGTGGATCAAGCAGTGTGATTAAAGGCAAGACGGAGGCTCACTGACATAACTTACTTCAAAATATATTTAATCATTTTGTTAATCGACGGCCAAACTAGTACCCCAGTCCGATCACGACTCTCCCGGTGTTAAAGTCCGCGTGAACCGGAAGTTGCAAACGACTTTTCTCCAGTGCTGTGACGTATTTCCCAGTGAAAAGGAATATTAAACAGAGGGCAGGGTTTTACTCTAGCACTCCTCCTCTCCATCTCTCGCTCATTACAGACTAACGATTTGAGGGGAGTGGTTAAGCGTTTCCCAAACCAAGCCGTCAAACCTACGTCATCAGAGAAGGTCCTCCAAGGCAGAGGGGAGGGGCATTTTCAGATTTTGATTAAAGATTATGAAGCCAAAAACATTTTTTCTGTGTTTTAACTTGCACGGATTAATTGTTCACCACAAGACTAGTAATATGCGCTAACAAAGTAAATAGGGTCCATTTTGATTTCATGCCGACTTTAACGTTAGTTCTAGTAAAAGTAAAAGGAGGGAACATCAGGGGGCTTGCCGGAGATCTCCAAGGAAAAGGTTGGTATGCATACTTAATCAGTTTATAACAGTAGTCACTTATGTGACCCACGACGTGTGAGCTGTAGCCTGGCGCACTAAAAATATAAGTGGGAGAATGTTATCATTGCAAAGTGGTCAGGCTAATGTCTTGTGTTTATTCCACAATACTTATGGATAAGCTGTTTGATTTATAAATATTAGAATATTTTCAAATTTCACTTACCCTGCTGTGCATGCACAAAGCTGTTCCTCAATTTGTGTGTTTCCCATTTGAATGGTCAGCATATGAGGCGGCTGCTGCTTGCGCTGGGACTTACAGTATAGGCTTTAGCTTCAATTTTGATGAAATTATTCTCTAATCGGTTGCATATTATGTCGTGGATATATCCCTCGAATGCAAACTGCAGTCCCTTTTGTCTTGCTCTCTCAGATATTTCACCTGTTCGCCACAAATGACTAATTATCTCCTTGGGAATGTCTGAAACCGGTACATAGACGTGCAGATGCAAAAGCTTGACAGGCGCAGCAACAGTAACTAAGGAGGGCGGGGCTTAGCGAAGGGTCAATTGTTGTGTTTCATTTTCTGAGAGTGCATACATGATGTTGAACCAACATCACATTGTAACAATGATTCAGTACCATCACCATTGATTTATGGATGAAATTTCCAAAAAATTTCAACATTAATTGCTGGAGCAAAAGAGATGTTGATTCAATACAGTTAACGTTGACTCATTAACATTATTTTGATGGTTGCTGTCTATCTGGGACCCTAATCAAACACACCTGAACCAGCTGATCAATGTCTTCAGGATTACTAGAAAGATACAGACAGGAGAGTTTATCAGGGTTTGAGCTAAACTCTGCAGGACAGTGGCCCTCCAGGACTGAGTTTGCCCATCCCTGCTCTAGTGTCATGATAGCTAGTCTAAATATGGTCATTTCCTATTCAGAGCTCACCGATAGGGAGAAACTAAACTAAACCCAGGAGACGAAATTCCATTGGCTAAGAAAGTTTAAAGTCTATTTCTAGTGACCTGATTCGCCAAAATCAGAGGAGTATAGTCCATGGGGTAGAAAGTAAAAGTCTTGCCATATGTTTATTCCACCCATGAACTCAGTCAGCTGATTTCACTAATTAGTTCTCTCTCCTGTCTGAATTAGTAAATCCAGGTGATTGGAACAAAATACTGAGGAGGACTTTTACATTCTGAACCTGGACTTTACACCTCTGAAGAGAACAGAAAAAAGAGGCGAGCAGAAACACAAGAACTACAACTGACTTCAGACACAGCCTTATAGAAGAAATCACCTGAAGAGAAAAGAAGACATTTGGGGCGCTTTCACACTTGGTTCGATTGCCTGTTCCGAACCCGAGTTTGATTGCTCCTCCCTCCCCCTGCCCCCGATGGACTGTGTTCACATTATATTATTTGTATCCGAACCGCGGTACGCTTACGTCATCAGGCTGCAGCTGGTGCATAATCGTGTTGCTTGGTAACCGCTATGAATGAGAAGGCGTCAAAATGGATAGAATTGCTCGCTTCACATTTGTTCTTCTTTTTCTGAACCTTTGGTTTTGTTTTCAAAGAAAAGATACAGAAAGAGAAACACATGTGTAAGCATGTCAGCATGCATGTCTGCTGCAAAAGTACTAAAATCGTTCCAAAGACAGCGGCCTGTCCGCCGAAGACAATTTTTGTGGAGGCAGCCAGAAATCATCTCTCTGCTTGCAGTGTGTCAATCCCGCTTTTTGTCAAGGTAAGTGTATACACACACGCAACACATTATACGTCATCAATAGCGGTTCACTTCCGCAATTTGGTACGATTGTGTTCATATCAGCTGCGAACCGTACTGGAGTTCACATGAACCGTACCCCAGACCACCCTTTTTAATCGGACTCGAGTACGGTTCGTGGGTGCGCACCCGAGTTCGGAAGACAGCGTTCACATCATCCAAATGAACCGAACTCTGACGTCATTCGAACCCGGGTGCGCACCAAAAGTGTTAGTGTGAAAGCGCCCTTAATCTGTGAAGATCTCAGCAGAGGAGGATTAAACAACTCCACAAACAGCATTACCAGCTTCACTTATTACTAACCAGACTGACTTTATTTCTGTCAGACGTCTACAGAAGTTTTATTGAGAATTAACAGAGGTTTAACTCTGTTTCATTTGAAGTCACCATAACAGTGATTAGTGTTTCCATTAGTTGGGCTCTAAACTCTTATTATATCTTATATAGACAGTGTGTGTGTCAAACACATTTGCAGCAGCAAAGCAAGCTAAAGTGAAATCAGTTCAGGTGATGATGATTACATGTTGATGATTTAATATTCGTCATAAAATATCTTTAATTCACTGATGTTGTTATAATCTAAAAATTGTGTTGTTCCATTAATTCATTCATATTACAATCAGTGTGTTACTGCAGTATGAGATCCAGCAATATTATAACAGTCAGTTTAAATATTTAAAAAAAACATGAGATCTGAAATTACCTTACGCTGACACACACAGATATCAACAATCAGTGTATGAATCTCAATAATGGTGACAATCAAAAATATTCAGATAAACAGATCAACTCTGAACATCACTGAACAGCTACTAACTCACAACAAAAACAACAGCAAAAATTAAAAGCCAATATTTAGTAACAAAATAATAGGACAATTCAGCTGCATAATTTATTAATGTTGCAATGCATGCTGGGAGTTTTGTACTATGCTGGTACCCAGCATGCATTGCTGCAAGTTACTTTTGTTTGTCACCATTGTTGAGATTCATATGCTGATTCAGAGTCCTGTAACAGGCTTTTTACAAAATAATATTTTATGACAATTATTAATCCATCAACAGGTAATCATCATCACCTGATCTCATTTCACTTTAGCTTTCTTTGCTGCTGCAGATGTGTTTGACAAACACACTGTCACAGCGGCCAAAAAAAGATGAAAGATATAATAAGAGTTAAGAGCCCAACTAATGGAAACACTTATCACTGTAATGGTGACTTTAAATGAAACACACTAGAGTTAAACCTCTGTTAATTCTCAATAAAACTTCTGTAGACGTCTGACAGAAATAAAGTCAGTCTGGTTAGTAATAAGTGAAGCTGGTAATGCTGTTTGTGGAGTTGTTTAATCCTCCTCTGCTGAGATCTTCACAGATTTAATGTCTTCTTTTCTCTTCAGTTGATTTCATCTTAGACTGTGTCTGAAGTCAGTTGTAGTTCTTGTGTTTCTGCTCGTCTCTTTTCCTGTTCTCTTCTTTTCTTCAGTGATTCTGCTTGTTAACAGGCTTATTAAGGCTGAAATTATTCCATATTTAATATACACAGATGTTGTGGCTCAGATAAGGTCCAGTTCTGGTTTATTTCTTTGCTCTTGGCTGACATGTGGCATTGCTATGGCCTGCTTGTGGCCCAGATCTGGCAAACAGGAGTGGCCCACCCAAGTGCCTTAATTCCACGCTGCATGTGGGCCAGATCATCTTTCCAGGTGTGCCAGATGTGGGCCGGATCTGGGACGTCACAATGTTACTATCTGGGACAGCATCACCATTTTCACAGATTCACGTTTTTGAAGTTTACACAGAGATGATAATGTTTTTAATTTTTTTTTAAAAACTTGCACCTTGGAACCTATTTCAAAGTTTGCGTTCTTGAGCCACCAAACACTGTTGTCATGAAAATGAACAGACAGAACACATTAAAAATTTTCTGTTTTTAGTTAAAATGGTGTTGTGTGCCTGAGTTAATAACTAATGATCGTTGCAACGGAAGTGAATCAATCAAAAACTTTTGCTGGACAATAACTTTATTCTAGAGCTGCTATAAAGCCAAAACAATCTCTGTTACTTTAACTTCATATTATCTCTGTAAAGCTGCTTTGAAACAATCTATATTGTTAAAAGCGCTATATAAATGAAGGTGACTTTACTTGACTATACCCGTATGTCCGGGGACGTGGCTGGCATGCCAGACAGAATTTCCAAATGCATGGCATGCCAAATTCCACTTGCCAATTCTCATTGGCCTTTTCTGAAGTATCAGAGGTCTTTGGGGCTCCCAAGTCTGACCCCTAGTGTCAGTACATCTACACAACATCAGAGTGACTGACAGATAGGGAACTCCGAATTACTTTAATGAATTTACACCAAAATAAAGATGTAAGCCAATTATTGTGCAAAACCTCACTACTTTGATAGCATGATGCGGTGAACCACAAACATTCAAATTATTGAAATGAGGAAACTGAGGCACTTACTTGTCTGGACTTCAGGAATGAACATGCCATCAAACAAATGAGAGAATGGGCCATGACCTAACATGAAAAGAAAGGGAACAAGAATTGCACCTTATCTGTTTTTAAAGATTACCAGATTTAATTGTCTTCTCTGCTAAGATCTTGAGAGATTTAATGTCTTCTTTTCTCTTCAGTTGATTTCATCTAAGGCTGTGACTGAAGTCAGTTGTAGTTCTTGTGTTTCTCTTTCCTTCAGTGATTCTGCTTGTTAACATCAGGGGATCATCACTAATGCTCAATCATCAATTAATCACTTAATTATTTTGTTAACTGTGACACTGCTTCAGTGTTACTCTTACACGTTAACACTGTAGAGTGGGCACATAGAAACACTGAACAGAACACCTAACAGTCAAATTTACTAATGAAACAAGACATCAAGACATCTAAGGCTGTGTCTGGAAGTCAGTTGTAGTTCTTGTGTTTCTCTTTTCTTCAGTGTTTCTGCTTGTTATCATCAGGTTTCTTCCTTAATTATCTCATTAACTCTAACACTGCTTCAGTAGCTAAGTTTCCATCCACTTGCCAATCGAATTATCTTAAGTTTGGTAAAAAAGCTCATGCGAATAAAGCTGGTGAAAGTGTGTTTCCATCCAACGGCTTTAAAGCGAGTAAAAACCTGTGCGTAATGACGTCACATACTGTTTTGCGATCAAATTGGTATATCAAATTGATTTGAGACATTTTAAGGTGTTTCCATTTCATTTTCGCACTGAATCGCACAACATTCCAGCAAACATTTGTGAACAAAGTTTTGCTAGACAAAATGGATTGCGCCATCTATCGTTTCCGTCAGCGTTTATCGCATAATCCGTATATCGATCAAGATAAAATCCGATGAGACCGAACGTATTTCATTTGAGTCGATATTCATGAAATTCAATCAAATTTTACTGTTTCCATAAGGCATTTTTCATTCGATATCACTTAATGGATGTATCAGTGATTTCAGGCCCCCCCAAAAAAAGATCACATTCATCTAATCTTTCCTAACGATCCGCTAGCTGCCCGCCCCATAAGCATGCCGTCAAAAAAACGCGTCTCTGTAGGCAGCCTAGGCTCTGAGATCTGCACACAAAAACAATTGGTTTCACCAACCACTCAAAACCAAAACAAATAGTGTTCCAACCAATCACCAACAGGGGGAGGGTGTTGTGAGGTTGAGGTTGTTGTTTTGTTTGAGTTCGGTGTTCTTAAATATTTAATTTGACTGAACTAAATGTATCTTGTAAAACTGAGCTACAATTTACCTCTACAAAGTTGTAGTAAGTTTTATGAACTAAAACATTATAAAAGTTTTATCATCCTGCTAAATTTCAGACAATCAGTTTCCGTTTTCTAAGTAAACTCAACTTAATGTATTTTACAGTCCATTTCAATTAATAAGTTGTGTCATAACTGAGTGTTGTTTTTTATTTGATGATTACAGCCACTGATTTGATTTGAGTCACACAAAAATAAATTAAATGCCACTTTTAAACCTTGCCCTTCAGAGCTGACATTAAATTCAGAGGTCAGGGGAATGAAAATATTTCAATACAAAATAAAAAATAATGGTCCAAAAATATGGGGCGCCGTTTGTAAAGCGGCTCACGCTGAAAATAACAGCAACATTTTGTCACATTTAGCTTCAAACAATGTTTAAAAAACTGGTATGAATTTTTGACGGTCACTTTTTAGCACATTTACAACAATATTTGTCAACGTAGAGATATTTTAAATAGTTAAATCTTAATATTAAATGTTACACCTAAATGTTAAATGTTAAATCTAAATGCTAAATCTAAATCTAAATCTAAATGTTAAATCTAAATCTAAATGTTAAATCTAAATGTTAAATATAAATGTTAAATATAAATATTAAATCTAAATCTAAATATTAAATCTAAATGTTAAATCTAAATGTTAAATCTAAATCTAAATGTTAAATCTAAATGTTAAATCTAAATATTAAATCTAAATCTAAATGTTAAATCTAAATGTTAAATCTAAATCTAAATGTTAAATCTAAATATTAAATCTAAATCTAAATGTTAAATCTAAATGTTAAATCTAAATCTAAATGTTAAATCTAAATCTAAATGTTAAATCTAAATGTTAAATCTAAATCTAAATGTTAAATCTAAATCTAAATGTTAAATCTAAATGTTAAATCTAAATCTAAATGTTAAATCTAAATGTTGAATCTAAATCTAAATGTTAAATCTAAATGTTAAATCTAAATCTAAATGTTAAATCTAAATGTTAAATCTAAATCTAAATGTTAAATCTAAATCTAAATCTAAATGTTGAATCTAAATCCGATTACCGCCATTTTGAATTTGCATATTTGTTAAATATTTAGTTTCACCTGAAACATTTAGATTTAACATTTAGATTTAGATTTAGATTTATCATTTAGATTTAGATTTAACATTTAGATTTAGATTTAACATTTAGATTTAGATTTAACATTTAGATTTAACATTTAGATTTAACATTTAGATTTAACATTTAGATTTAATATTTAGATTTAATATTTAGATTTAACATTAAGATTTAGATTTAACATTTAGATTTAGATTTAATATTTAGATTTAACATTTAGATTTAGATTTAATATTTAGATTTAACATTTAGATTAAGATTTAGATTTAATATTTAGATTTAACATTAAGATTTAGATTTAGATTTAACATTTAGATTTAGATTTAACATTTAGATTTAGATTTAGATTTAACATTTAGATTTAACATTTAGATTTAGATTTAACATTTAGATTTAACATTTAACATTTAGGTGTAACATTTAATATTTAGGTGTAACATTTAATATTTAGATTTAACTATTTAAAATATCTCTAAGTTGACAAATATTGTTGTAAATGTGGTATAAAAAGTGACCGTCAAAAATTCATACCAGTTTTTTAAACATTGTTTGAAGCTAAATGTGACAAAATGTTGCTGTTATTTTCAGTGTGAGCCGCTTTACAAACGGCGCCCCATACAAAAATGTATAATAATAATAATAATAATAATAATAATAATAATAATAATAATAATAAATCCATGTTGTTGTTTTTTTTTTTTTTTTTTTTATTGACTTGTAAAAATGCACATGAATGCTTGTGTACTCACCCAAGTCATGGCACAGTCCAGCAATCTGAACACACAGGTAATCTTGTTCTGTTATGTTGAGCTCTGTCTGATTGTCACGTAGACTTTTGAGAAGACATCCTGCTAAATATGCCACACTAGCACACACACAAAGTGTAATTCACACACACATAATTTTATTTCATGGAAAACCATAAGCCTTTGCATTATTTTATTAATTGTTTAATTTATCTAGGTAACAGCTCACCAGTCTTAGCTATCATGTGGATTAAAACTCATTGGCATGGGTGAGTGATTGCAGAAGACATTTATAACATTCAAAGCCTCACTAATAACTCAAATCAAACCTGAGAAAAAAAGAGGAAATTACCCAATGGAGTGTTCGAAGCGAGTGTGAGTGGCGCTCGGATACACCAGATATTTTGTTCCCAGCTGTTTGAGGTGTCGGAGTCTCTGAAACTGAGGAGTGTCGATGATCTTCACCAGCAGGGGGTGCAGCTCAATCTGACCATGAATGGGGTCGTGGAAAATCTACAGGACAGAAAATGAGCAAATATGAGTTTGTTGAGCTAAATTTATTATTAAATATTTGTCTTCTGAACTTATAGAATAGAGATTCTGTTCACATCTTTTATATGTAAAGCAGAGGTAAAATATAAATAGAAAGAAAATTGTACAAATGGTCAAATATATTTGATAAATAGAAATAGTAGTAAATAGTGGTTTATATTTGTTGTAGTTTGTCACAAACATAACAAAGAGAAATTGTCTCATGTCTCATGTAAATGTATATATTTTTTAAATTGTGGAAATTTCACACCACAGGCCTGTTCTGCAGCCACTCACACTGACACTGAATTAATTAAGTTTACTTTCCTAAAACTAAAAACTTTCACTTTCACTTCACTTTCACTTCACTAAAACCTTCACCCTCTCTGTTCCTCTAAGCACCATATAGTGAACCTTGTGGGGGATGTAAGTTATGCGATTTAAAGAGCAAAATGATGGCTAAAAGCCCTTTCACACTGAGCGTGATTAAACAGTGCAAATGTACGTCACAATGACGCTCTTGAAACAATAGCTCCCAATGGAGCTATTCCCACCGGGCGCGATCAATCGCAGCGCAACAAAGAAAAAAAAAAATCTGCCTTTTCACCCGTCGCCCCATGATGAAATGAGACGTCCAATTAGATTTGAGCTTACCTGAGCTGTTGCACAAAAGCAGGGTTGCCAACTCTCACACATCTGGCGTGACACTCACGCTTTCAGCATCAATCTCATGCTCTCACGCACGCGCAAGAAATGTCACGCCAAAATCCATTTTTCTCCCCTCTCAATCCGTTAATTTTCTGTTGATGACTAGACCACTGCGTATTAATTACAGAAGAGGAGTTTAAGGGCCACAGCTGTAATATCTGCCTTAAACGATCTCACTGCAGTATATTCTGATCGTTGATTCGCTGAAAACCTTGCACCTGATACGTCAGTTGCGTGTGAGAAGTTCAGCGAGAGTTCGGAGCATAGGTTCAGGTTCGGAGTCGGAGCCACTGATGCACGTTTGAAAGTTTGGATGACAATCAAGATAAGCAGATAACAAAATGTGTGCCTTTCACTCACGGGCGCTTTTCAAAATCCCGTTCGTCTCCCCCCCCACTTTCAAATTAGTTTGTTATGATTTTTTTAACCGCACGCCGTCATCGCCAAAGAGGAGCAGGACCGAGCAGGACACGGAGAGCCTGCCTGCGTCAATGCGCGCAGCCGCGTCCAGGAACGTCGCTTGCACACACTAAAAATACCTCACTGAAAGTTATAATGAGCAGGGGGCTGTTCCATAAACCAAGATTAGAGTATAAGCCAGGCTTATTTCGGTTAGTCGGGCTTATTTTTGGTAGATTCGGTTTCATAAATCAAACTTAAAAAAGTTCAAACTCAGTTACCCGGCAACTTATGCTGGGAAACTAGCCTGGTCCAGGGCAGGCTAACTGTCAGGCTAAGCCTCAGTTGTTACACAGATCCTCTAACACTGACCAATAGGAACACAATGATATTACCACTGACACTCTCTCATACCATTATTGGACTTTATTAACCACTATTAGTCCAAAAATAAATACACAGTATACAGAAAATCAACTTAAATAAGGCTACAATGATATACTACAGGTTTTCTTTTTTTTACAGGCTGAATGTTTTGTGCCCAAGATTTAATTAGATTGTTTTAAAGATTTATGAATACATTTCTCTCTGGTTTTGTTTGGCAGCTGTAGTACATGTTTATGATTAGAAGAACATTAGAACACAATCTAAAAAAAGCTTTGTAAAGCAGAAGTTAAAATCACAAAATTAAAAATAAATAATTACAAAAACAGAGTATAAATTTTAACTGTAAGATGTACTTTATTATGTCTTTCAATTCAAACACATTTAACACAATTATACAAATTGACAGTTCCTTTAAAGACATCATATTTTCCCCCAATAAATATTCCTTATTTTTCCTTCTACTTTTTTTCTTTTGTAATAATACCCACCAACACATAGCCTAAAAACACAAATGAATAGAACAATAACCAAAAAGTTCATAGACACTTTTACATATGATTTAAGGGGGAAAAGACAAAAAACAATAAATAAATAGTAATAAAAATTTAACATTAACATATTTATATCAAACTCTTATAATGACATATAATTCCTAATAGTTATTCAAGTAATATTATTTGAATATCAAATATTCAATATTAAATAAGTAAATAAATAAAATAAATTACTAGAAATAAAAGGCAGGGAGTGTTATATAAAAATGTAGTTAATAATATATATTCCTTTATTTTATGGAATATTCTTTGATTTTAGAGTTGCACATATCTTTTCAAAATGTATACATTTGCTCTTAATTTAATGTTATCCTCTCCATAATGTACTTTAGAAACTAAATCTACTCATTTAAAACTGGGGATTCTTGATTTGCAAAAAAAATATTGCATTAAAAGCTGTAATTCTCAGCATTCTAAATAAGTATACATCATCTTTATTAAATAGCATAGGTCCTACCCAAAACTATATTTTGTATCTTTATATATTTAGTTTCTTAAAATAAACTTCCCTGAAGCTACTTCACTGAAGTACTTCTGTTCGCTAGAAGTTCAGTGCAACTTATCCAACATCCTAAAGATAAATTATTATAATTAGAAGATATTTGTAGTGTTATAAAATATCGCATATTAATTTTCCAAGCAAAATGTATATTTTAGTCAGAATTATTGCGCTCCTATTTGGCGCGCATGCGCGCAGCAGCGCTCGTTCAATATGAAAATTAGCAGCAAAATGGATACATTTGCATGACTTTCTAACATTTACAGATGGAGAATATAACTGTAAAATGTCCGTTTTGAACTAAGGGGGGGGGGGGGGGGAAACATGTCACAAACGCATAAAACAGCACAAAATATACGCTGTTTGATGGTGGATCGATTTGATCCACGATCGACCTCTAGGGCTGCTTAAGAAACGCGTGCCCACGCAATTATCTAGACTAGATAAACCTGGATCAAATTAGTGAGATTGCGTGAGCTTCAATTACCTTTTATGAAACCACTTTAGCCCCAACTCATTTGTTAGGATCATTCAAGTCCGGTTTTGGAGTTTAATCCCCGCTTTTCTAAGCGGCTTTTATGGAACAGCCCCCAGGTATCGCGCTGTCTGTGAATGTCCTGACGCACACACTCACACACACAACGCACAGAAAGACTCGCGCCAGTATCGAGCGCACAGACAGCGGCCCAGCTTTGCTGGGCAGTTCTCTTTCGCGCTTGAACGAACAATAACACATGCCAAAATGTCAGTTTTGTCGAGTATCCTCATAACAATAAGCAGTCTTAAATTAGTTACATAAAGTCTTAAATGAACAAGAGTAAATGAGAAAATGAGATGCATAAGATTCTGTCAGCAGCGGCAGATTTTAAAGTGACAGCAGCCACTAATTCTGTAGTCAGTAAAGTTAACCAAAGAACAAAGGGAACAGAGAAAATCACTAACTGCTCTTGACTAAAGAACGCTTGCAGCTTTAATAAGGATTAATCTAATTGAATTCATAATTTATGCAGTGCGGACTGTTTGACAACCTAATTCAATTTCTGTATATTTCATACCTGTTAGACAGGAAGGACACAGGAAGGGCACATGTAAATATTACATTTATTTTGGGGTTTATGTGAGGAAAGTTTTAAGTTCACTTATATTAAAAGTTGTTATCATTTTCAAAAGTAAAAAATCATTTTCATGGAGACATCAGTAGCTACAGTGATACTGGCCTTCATTCATAAAAAAAAATGGCATTAAACAATTGTTGAAAATATACTGTCTTTATGTTGTTTCTATATTACAGTGGAAATTGAGTCTCACATTATTTAAATTTTATTTGCACACAAAACATTAATGGTGAACATTTTGGACTTTATAAAATGATTCTCTCAAGACTTGGCAATTGGCCCCTATTAAACAATAAATAAATTAAGACATATTTTTCTTATACATAGTTTAGTAGCCTACTATATTCTTTTTGGCAGAATTTATCATTATAATCAACTTAATTATTTGGGAGAGAGTGGGGAGAGAGTGGTACCCTTTATCTTTAGCACCGTCAACTACGGAGAATGCTGCAGACACGGGAGTACGCACTCTGGCTGAAAAGGAGGCGCTCCAAGACTTAGCGACTTCTTCATGAAGCTCAGGAAGAAAGGGCGCTGGTCTTGAAGGTGGCAAAGCACGGTCCCCTTGCAGAAAACAGCTGTCCAGACGGTTGTGTGCAGGCTGCTGGGGCGTCGACCACTCAAGGCAGAGGCTCTCGACGGCCTGCTCGAGCAGACGCATAAGCTCCGCTTCAATGCTGGCTCTTTTCCCAGAGAGCCGGTGAGAAGAAGGTGCGAGATCCGCAGAGCTCGACCAGTCCTCACTACCCAACGCAAGGAGAGAGCAACTGTCGTCCTCCTGTACGCCGGAAAGCGTGAGCAGGAACGGCGACTGAAGGCGGCGAGTTGTCGACCAGCAGCTTTAGATGCAGAGGCTCGTCCCGCAGAAGGCTTTTATCAGACGGCGCGGCTCCTTCCTCTCGGGATCCAGCGATGCGTGAGCTTCACTGAAGAGATGAAAAATCAGTGGACCAGCCTTTCGGGGCCGTATTTATAGCCCAAGCCCCCACCCGTTTCGGCGGGACGGGACGTGACGTAGTGGGCGCGAAGCGCCCTCATTGGTTCTGACGTCATGAGGGGCCTCTCTCGATAGGCTGCTGCAGTTGCCGCAGAGCAGCCAATGGGCGCGCGAGCCGTCTCGCCCATGTCTGCATGCTGCTGCAACGTGTTTTACAGTATTTCAAAATTAAGGATAATTTTTTGGCTTCAGTATCTCGTGGAAAAGAGTTTTTCCCCCTAGCGTAAAGCTATTTACGCAGTACGAGAGAACCTCTCGTAAGAGAACTCTCGTCTCAGGGGGATATGAGGGTGGAAAGCACGGCAATTCGAAAATACTACAGGTTTTCTACTGATACAAAGCTTAATGCTAAATCCTGAAGTATCCCTTTAATGGAGCATTTCATAGTGTTTGAACTTGGACTCAAGTATAAAGAAATGCGGTCAGTGCTTAGTTCAAGGAATTCAGTGAAGTTGACAACAGATTCAAACTTCCCGGATTAATAACTTGTGAGCTAAACGTTGTTAAAACACAAATGACACCTATTTACAATTACAGTTACGTAGACAACGAGCTACAACCCAATTCCTCAGTTGATCTGTGGCTCAGGATCTGATCTGTGATTCCTTAAAGATCTGTAGCTCAGGATGTTTAATGATGTTAGTGTCATCATCAATAAACATCCAACAGATTATCCCCACAACTTGTTTTGCCTTTTTTTTTCTTTGCATACAGTAACGATTGTGCGTTATAAACACACAGTTACAGCAGCCAAAAAACAAAAGCTAAGAAAATCAAGGATCAAGAGTCCAACTAAAGCAAACACTGATCACCATAATGGTTACACACTTTATTATTTTCAATACAACATCAGTATCTAAACCTCTGTTAATTCTCAATAAAAACTTTTGTAGACGTCTGACAGAAATAAAGTCAGTCTGGTTAGTAATAAGTGAAGCTGGTAATGCTGTTTGTGGAGTTGTTTAATCCTCCTCTGCTGGAGAAGATCATGAAACATTGAGAATATGCTGCCTGTTGCTTTATTTAAAAGGCAATAACTGTATTGCAGTGATGTCTATTAACTACTTCAAGTTAATTGTTTTAGTTTATTTGTATTTACAGTTAAGTTTCAGACATGCACAAAGTATTTGCAGCCTAATAAATACAAATAAAAGCAGTCTATCATTGTCTTGACACTCTTATGTTTTTATATTAGAAACTTACAAATATGATTAAAACATCCTTAAGGAATTTAAGGCAATCATTTCCCTCATGTTTTCTAAGTACACTAATCTAATGATAGTTTACAGTGTGAATATATTGTATAGATTTTTTAAATATATAAAAAGCAGCAATTCCTTATGTATTATTCAATATATTGTAATATATTAACACAATATATTATTTCACATCACATATCTTATGCAGTATATTTACACCATATAATATATTGATCATAAATATATGGAAATATATGTTCGTTCGGTAAGGGTACCTAAACATACAGACAATAGCTTATTTTGTTGATAAACTCAATGTATTCGACAAATTCCACACAATACATAAATAAACACAAAATACAGTTTGTACAAAAATTCACAACTGGTTTGGGAGTTGTGTCACTTTTGACACAATTTACTCAGGCTCCAGTTTAATTTTCTCACAAATGCCTGATTGCATATTTTTGTCTCAAAGCAACTTCCTATTTCAAAACAGTAGATGGAGCAGGTCTGCCACATACTTATTGGCAATTTTGTACCGTTTTCTTTTCCCCTAATGCTTTACTTGCCTTCATGATGTCCTCTGTGTATTTCAAAGTTTCTGTCTGCCTGATGTTTTGCAAATTTCAGCTGTTTCCATCTGTCATTTCTCTGTGGAAAGAGTGCATTTTATGCCTGTTAGAAATATTATGTTCTGTTTTTGTTTCAGTATACAGAACACAATTTTGTATAATTCAGCAAATATTAGTGAGGTTCATAAAAGACTATCGCAACTTCCATTTCAGGCAGACATTAATGTAATGTTAAAATTAACACACATAATTTAATTAACTGACCTTTTCACTTTTTTTTTTTTTTTTAACTGGTAAATTTGTTTATGCTTTACCTGCATGTCTACTCATTTAAAATAAAATCCATGAAGTACCTTGGCTGCATACAGCCATTTTTGTTCCTTTTGTTGATGTTTGAATGATGGGGACAGAGTGGACTTTAATTTCTTAATTTATTTTATATCTAGATGAGTGTCTAACACAAAATATGAAACAGGAATAATTTTAGCCAACCTTGACAAAAAAAATAACATTATTTTGATTGATTTCAAACCTGTTGTTACTCTAAACATACATGAATGAAAAGACGTTTTGGAGGATTAAAAAAAAAAAACCTTGGGAAGTATGCTCAGAGCCCCCAAACAGGCTTAAATAAACTATTCACAATACCAAAATAATGTACAGTTTAAAAAGAAAAACTGCACTTATTGTATGCACCTTCAAGCTATATTGAGCTGACTAGAAATTATTAAAAATAATAATAGTAAAGATGATATGTTACCCTTGATTACATTTTATTGTAATATTTCTATAAAATGTAGATTTTTTTTGTCAATAATAAAAGCAAGTTTATGAAGTGGAAACCCACATAGCAACATTGTTTCGGCCCAGATCTGGCCCACATCTGGCACAGGTGGAAAGATCATCTTTCCACTTGTGCCAGATGTGGGTCGGATCTGGGACGTAAAAATTTTGCTATGTGGTTATCTAAGCCCCGTTCACACCGCCAGCAACATGCAGCGACAAAGCGACATAATCGCCCTGATTTGCAATGGAAGGCTGGCGACTTCCGGTGACACGAGAGACAAGTTCAGAAGATTTAAACTTTATGCAAATGAGAAGCAAATTTCGTTAGCGACAACCAATAGGAGTGAAGACTGTGGAGTTCATGTCACCGTCTCGAGTGCAGGCATGACAGAACAAAGTTTCATAGCGATTTTACTGTTTTATATTATTTGACTGTAACCACATACATGGATATGATAAAATGATGCATGGAAAAAAAGTTTGCTTCATACATTGATAGTTTGTGTGTTGTTATATTATATGATGCAAATTTTGCACTGCTGCAGTTCATATTTAATTAGATTATTTGTCAAATTCAAATGATGTTTTAGTCATTTTTGACAGTAGGAATGAGTTTAATTTGTTGATAGATTGATCATTAATCTACTTAATGATTTAATGCACAGTGCACTGCTGTGGTTAATATAACAACACTCTCCAACAGCATAATGCTACTTTTAATTATTTAAGTCTAATTAATCAAATTAGAATGATATCTAAGTTTTATATATCACTTGTGATTGTATTTTTCTATAGATATGGCCAGATGTGCAGCCAGTCTACCAATAACATTATAGAGCGACAACGGCAGTGTGAATGTGGCTTTAGCTGTAACGCAGGGTGAACTCAAAAAACAAAGGATGAGCTGGATCCAAATGCAAAAATAGTTGTATAACAAAATAAACATAACAAAGGCAACCAGATAACAGAATGAGCATCCCAAAACGTGCATCCATGTAGGACAAGACCTGAGCAAGAACACAGGAAACACAGGGGTTTAAATACACAGGGGCAAACAAGCTTAACAATAACACAACACACCTGGGGAAGAGGGAAACAAACACAGCCATTGCCATAGGACACAATGAACACAGAAACAAGGAGAACAGAGAACACTTAAAAGTCCTTAAGAAAGGCTAACTCAAGACAGGAATCATGACATTAACAAATATATGCAAATGGATAGGTCATGCAAAAATATAGCATTTAAGTCACCCTTTACTCCCCTCATGCCATTTCATTTCTGTATAACAAAAATCTGTATACAGTCAAATATTAGTGAAACTTCAGAATTGATCAGTTTGAATAGATCTCAATATCGCTATTGATTTATTAAACTGTAAAAGACAAATATATAATATACAATTAAATGTACTTAAATCTAGTTTAAGCCCTAATTGGGAACTTGTAAAATGTGTTTTTTTTTTTTTTTTTTTTTTTTTACTTTATTTTATAACAGTGATTTTATTGGTATCGTACACTAAAGAAAAAGCATAATTTTACAGAAAATCACTGTGATTTTTCATTTTAAATTGTACTCAAAACTCTGTAAATCAATAAATATGTGGCAACAGATTACAAGCAATATTATTAATTACATTTAACAAATTAGAATTGAGTAATAATTAATCAAATTAATTCCTTAAAAGTTAACCATTTAAAATGTTTTTTTTTTTTTTTTTTTTTTACACATTTTTTTTATTGTCAGCATTGAAGACACCTGATGTTAACAAGCAGAATCACTGAAGGAAAAAAACAAACATAATTTTAAGTCACCATTATGGTTATCCTTTCTTTCTTTCTTCCTATCCTTTCTTTTTAGTGATATATCACTAGATATTAGACTTCAGGTGGAATCAATAAATAAGGCCACTACATGATGACTACCATCACTGAAAGTGACCAACATCATCTGATCTAAGTTTCTCTTGGATTCCTTGCCATAACAAACATGCATAAGAGATACACATTGTGTACAATGTGTCAACGCCCACATCAACTCGATAAAACACATACAATTTAATCAGATTAATGTACTTTACGTTGTCTTGCGAGGCTGTGAGGAATAATCCTGGAAAATGTACCTCAGAAGTGCTGGTTTATTCTTAAGTGCATGGAATAGTGTCTGTAAACCGCAAAAAGACTGTTTAAATATGAATCGTGCTTCTGTGTGTGAATGAATGAATGGCACAGATGCACACTGTTGTTTACTATGTTACAGACAAAATATGAAAGACAACATTTTGTTGACTATAGTTTTGGATAGATTATACAGTTTTTACAGTAAAATAGACTACTGCCACATCAAATAAGCTTTTGTTAGCCAGTTTCCCATATGTTAGCCATATGTTAAATATATAGTATATTTTGTCAAAACTAAACTCATCAACTAAGATGTTATTATAGTGTTTGTTCCAACGTAGGCTATATCAAACTAATGAATCCTTAACTTTGAAATACGTATGATAAAATGTATACTTTAAAAAAAGATTACACTCGAAATATTGTTAAAATTGCAATTGCTTTTTATTTACATATGAACACTTTTGAATAAAATAGCAAAAAATATAATTACAAGATGTAAATAAAATCATAATAGGTTAATATAAGCCTTCTCATTATTTTTATTTTATTTATTGTTTTTTATTAGTGACACATTTGGGGAGAGGATATATTCCAAAACTTTCTGAAAATACAGTATGAGAACAATTAAATGCATAGTTAGTATAGTTAGATGTTTCCAACTCTAACTTTGAACCAATTCTGTAGAATGACCCATATAGCCTATTTGAACAGGATTTGTCTCCAGGTGACTTTCATTTTTATATATATATATATATATATATATATATATATATATATATATATATATATATATATATATATATATATATATATATATATATATATATATATATATAATTTTTTTTTTCTTTTTTTTTTTGTCCTCGTATTCTTTCTTGTGTGACACACCTGACTGAAAGGCTCATTATGCAGCTTATTATTTGGGTCATTGTCTTCTCAGGTGTGAATCAAAGCATTAGTAATGATCATTCATGCCCCCACGCATATTGCCTTTCCAAACAACAAGTGTCCTATAAAATTTAAATCAATGTATTGTTTTATGTGAATGATTAGGCAGGATGATTTTCAGATCATTTTGAAGAAAAAACTCTAGGCGACAACATCCATTAGTCAAAAGTCGTGTGGACACATATTTAGTATGTGTTGTGTGGCCTTATTTCAGAAACTTTAATTTTTAGTTTTTCAATAACCATGCATAAACATTATTCTCTCAAAAATACAAACATGTACATACATGTTGCTCACATATTATACCTTTGCCATTAATATGTTTATAAGCAACTGAAAAAAGCACAAATGTAAGGGCATGTCAGAACATCTCAAGGACCCCAAAAACACCTTAGACCCCAGAGGGTTAATGTTCTGTTGGGGTTTAAAGTGTTTCTGTATGGTGTGTTTCGTGTGTCACCATTGTGCTGGAGAGTAGAGCCTGAGCTTCAGTCCAGGATGAGCAGAGAAACACTGATGGTATGCTGCATGTTGCTTTATTTAACAGACAGTGACTGTGTAGTTGCTGATGCAGTGACGTATAGTCAGAGTAAAGCATATGCATGTAGTTCACTGAGAGAGTGTAAAAATTTCTGTAAAAGTATTTTGCACTTAAAATTAGAATTAGAATATTTTAAATTCATTTTATTTATTTTTATTATTTATTTTTGTATGGCAGCCATTACTGACAGTCATTTGACTGTTTTTATGGGGTTTATTTTACAGTGAAGATGTTTGATTTTAATAATTCAGGAAATAACTGAAAAATAACAGTGTTTTTCTGTAAAACATTTAAGGAAAATTTCTGTAAAAGTGTTTTGCACTTTATTTGAATTAGGATATTTTACTTTATTTTTACGGTTTTTGTTTGGCAGCCGTAGCTGACAGTCAACGACTGTTTTTTTTAAGATTTTATTTTTTACAGTGAAAATGCAACTTCTGGTTTATACAGATCAGGTTTTTAAAATATAAATACATATTATGACTTATCTTATAATTTCATACATAATAATTAACCCTTGAGTGCATCTAATATTTTTTTTTATACATTTCAATAATAAAGCCTTACCTTCACTTTTCTACCTTGAGATATCTTCTCTTCTTCTCAATGACCTGCTGTTGTCTTGCTCATGTGTCGAGGAGGACAGTAATGAAGACCTGTATAAATGTGGAGAGATTTTATAGATTCAGAGACTCAACCCACTAGACTAGGTAATCATGTATCAGCCCAATCCTCATGCTGATTCTGCCTGCAGTCATAGTGACAGATACAACACTAGACTAGGTAATCATGTACAGTGCTATGCATAAGTTTAGACACCCATACTAAAGTTGACTAAAAAGAGGAATAAAAAATCATCTTTTGGAAACTGAACTTAATGCCTTAATTTAAAAAAATTAGGAAAAATCCAACCTTTAAGGACACCAATTTTCTTTGTGAATGAATAATGTATCGTAAATAAATAAATGTTCTTCCTTAAAATACAGGGTGCATAAGTTTGGACACCCCTATGTTAAATTCCCATAGAGGCAGGCAGATTTTTATTTTTAAAGGCCAGTTACTTCATGGATCCAGGATACTATGCATCCTGATAAAGTTCCCTTGGCCTTTGGAATTAAAATAGCCCCACATCATCACATAGCCTTCACCATACCTAGAGATTGGCATGGTTTTATTTCAGTTAGCCTAATAGCTAGTTTGATTTGCATTGAGAGATGATCTTATGGAAAGTACCCCATGCCAATCTCTAGGTATGGTGAATGCTATGTGATGATGTGGGGCTATTTTAATTCCAAAGGCCAAGGGAACTTTATCAGGATGCATAGTATCCTAATTTTTTTTTTTTTAAACTTAAAAATAAAAATCTGCCTGCCTCTATGGGAATTTAACATAGGGGTGTCCAAACTTATGCACCCTGTATTTTAAGGAAGAACATTTATTTATTTATGATACATTATTCATTCACAAAGAAAATTGGTGTCCTTAAAGGTTGGATTTTTCCTAATTTTTTAAATTAAGGCATTAAGTTCAATTTCCAAAAGATGATTTTTTATTCCTCTTTTTAGTCAACTTTAGCATGGGTGTCTAAACTTATGCATAGCACTGTATAAGCCCAATCCACATGCTGATTCTGCCTGCAGTCATAGTTACAGATACAACACTAGACTAGGTTATAGTTACAGATACAACACTAGACTAGGTTATAGTTACAGATACAACACTAGACTAGGTTATCATGTATAAGCCCAATCCTCATGCTGATTCTGCCTGCAGTCATAGTTACAGATACAACACTAGACTAGGTTATAATTACAGATATAACAGGGACACACATCACTGTATGTGCATATGTACAATGTGACTTATATCCACAGAGGTCTGAAACTTAATTGTGTGTTGTCTCTTGCCATACATAAAAGGTGTTTATTGTGTTGTAAGATCGGTTTTAAAAGGCTTTTTTTTTTTTGCTTTCTAGTGACAAGAATCTTTTTTTAATAAAATTTTGTTTGACTATCAGTGAAACAGGTTCTAATTTGTTTAATTTATTTACTATAATAAGCAGAGGGTATAACCAGAATTCTTTCTTTCTTTCTTTCTTTTTTTTAAAAACAAATAAAAAAAAATACCCTGCATCAGGAGCCACCTATTCCCTATAACAGGCCTTTATTGCCTATATCGTGCATCATAGAACTCAGAACATGTCTTTCAATTATATTTAGACTAATCAAAATGTTTGCATTTTATTTCTAGCCATAATTTACATTTGCACTAAAAACACAGATAGCAAGCCACCATCACAACTGATGTTGTTGTTGTTGTTGTTGTTTTTTTCAAATCAACCAAAAATCAATGTAATGGCATTGAATCAATGTTACAATGTGATGTTGGTTCAACATCATGTTTGCACTCTCAGAAAAGGAAACACAACTATTACAACTGACTTAAAGTCACACAGCCTGAAATCAACTGCAAATAAAAGAAGACAATAAATCTCTCAAGATAACAACATAAGTTATTTTTGAGAATTAACTGTTGTAGGTGTTGTTGTTTCATTTTCTGAGTGTGCAAGATGTTGAACCAACATCACTTTGTAACATTGATTCAATGACATTACAATTTTGGTAGAAATTTCAACATTTTCTCAACATTAATTGCTCTGAGGTATACAGCATGAGATCCAGCAATGTTTCAGTAATCAGTTATTTTGAGGGATATTAAAATCACACAGTGCATAAAACATATTGAATTCCTGCATATAACTTAGACACACACAAGAACTTCTGTAGATATATAAAATAAATAAAGTCAAACTGGTTAATAATAAGTGTAATAATGTGTAATGGCTGGAAGCCAGTTGTAGTTCTTGTGTTTCTGCTCGTCTCTTCTCTTTTATTCTGTTTGTGTGTTCCTCTTTCCTTCAGTGATTCTGCTTGTTAACAGCAGGTGTTCATCACTAATGCTCAACAATCACTTACATATTCCCTTAATTATCTCACTGCAACACTGTGTTAATGTTACTGCTTTATCTTAAAGTGTTTTTAAGGAATTATACTCAGATTAAACAAAATGTTGCATTTGATTTCTATTAACAATTTACATTTGCATTAAAATATGTAGTCATATTCATAACACAGATGGGCTTAATTCCCACATAGCAACATTTTGATGTCCTAGATCCGGCCCACATCTGGCACACGTGGAAAGATGATCTGGCCCACATGCAGCGTGGAATGACGGCCCTTGGGTGGGCCACTCCTGTTTGCCAGATCTGAGCCACAAACAGGCCATAGCAATGCCACATGTCAGCCAAGAGCAAAGAAATAAACCACAACTGTAGCTTATCTGAGCCACAAAATCTGTGTATATTAACCCTCAGGGGTCTGAGATCACGCCAGCGTGATCTGCTCGATTTTTTTCCTTATGAGTTGATTGAGACCCGAAATTCTCTTTTGACTTTGATTTTACAAAACAAGTTTCATACATCAATCGATTCTGTTAAATGTGTATTATTTTTGTGTATACTCACAATAAAAACAAAGTGTTGTGCTTTTTGCCAAATAAAGAAAAATAAACACGAAGCGAGTTCTGCCTTCTCTCTGTCCGTGTAGTCCATTCTGAAACGCGTCCGAAAATGAACTGTAGCTTAGCGAATACTCAGTCAAACAGGCATTCAGACACACAGGCATGAAGCTTGAATTCTCTACTTTTTAATGAAGTAATTTATATAAAAAACAAATATTCTCATCTTGTGAAATCTGTATTAAAAGAGAGCGATTCCAGTCGACCTCATTAGAGCTAATTCAAATGTAATGTGACTCCGCCCACAGAGAGCGCGTGCTATTCAAAAGCAAATGGCTGAGGTAATCCGCGCAATCCTGTGAACGCCCCTATCATCAGCACAAGAAAACCAAAACACCAGTTTATTCAGAACATTACTTGTTTACAACGCAGCACTGTGAGGAATAATGACGAATACGAGGAATACGAGCTGAGGAATACTAGTAAGTTTTTCCTTCTCAGGTTTCTGTTTATGAATGAATGAACGGCATAGCTGTTTACCACAGCTGGCAAAAAACAATATTACGTGACAGTTGACTTTCAAACATTCACAGATACCTCAAAACAGAAAGTACAAATCCTTTCTTTAAAACGAATTTCGTTTTGTATCAATTGTATCTTAATTTTAATATTTTTTTCATTAACAAATTTCCTGGATTTAAAGTAAATATAGGCTAGCAATCACAACATAAGGTGCTTGAACTGGAGATCATCAACCAGACCATAGCCTACTCGCCTCACATGTCTAAAAAATGTGAAATATATTTACATTTACAGCTGGTTCTAAACAAAACCATCCAAAACAAAAAAACTATGTAGCCTAATAAATGTGCGTTTCTCCGGTGCGTTCACTAGCCTACTGCGAAGATCGCGAGTCAATAGCCTATCGTATTTTTTTTATATTTTTATTTATTTATTGCACAAGTCATACATAAATTCATTCATTCATTCATTCATTCATTCATTATTACATGTGAACGAATAAAAGAATAGAAAAAAAGGAACATGGAGAAGAAAATCTTATGATACCTGTCGCTTATTTGTGCACATCAGAAAAATAAATAAAAAACAGCTACTTTATAAATGGATCAACCCCAATCCTCACCCCAAACACCAAATATTTTCAGTAATACCTATCTTTACACTTAATTATCATCATTTTAAGCGTGTGTAAGCGTATTTCATGAAAACAACGTTACAGTCAGGTGAAATATGAAAGACAACATTTTGTTTAGTAGATTTGGGTACAGTTTTTACTGTAGAATATACTGCCTCGTCAAATAAGCTTTTGTTTAGCAATTTCTATATATAAAATAGCCTACTATTTTTGTCAAAAATAAAGTCATCAACTAAGATGTTAGCTGTTCCAATGTTGGCTATATTCAAAGTAATGAATACATAGATAAAATGTAGGCCTATAATCTTTTTTTACAAAGAAAGAGTACACTTGAAATATTGTTGAAATTGTAATTATTGTTGTAATTGTAACCTTTTTAATAAAATAGCAAAACATATTTACAAGATAGATGTAAGCAAAATCTTAAATGGTCCTTGCATTGTGGCTCAGTCAGTTGTCACACCTGAGTGAATGGCTCATCATTATGCAGAGTGGGTGGTAATTCAGGTGAAAACCACTCCTCGTTCACGCCCCCCTCGCATATTGGCTTTCCAAGCAAAACCTGTTTTACATCAATTTAAATCAATGTATGGTTTTATGTGAACGATAAAGCAAGACTATTTTCACATAATTTAGAAGAAAAAACTATAGGCGATGATATCCTTTAGTCAAAAGTCTTATTGCCACATATTTAGTATGTGTTTTGTGGCCTTATTTCTGCAACTTTCATTTTTATTTTTTCCAATAACCACGCATAAACATTATTCTCTTAAAAATTCAAACATATACATGCATGTTGATCAGATATTTTGGTAGCCCTGTTTGTGCTATATAGAGTGAATTTACACCTTTGCCATTAACATGTTTATAAATAACTGAAAAAAGCACAAATGTCAGAGCATGTCAGAACACCTCTAGGGCCCAGAAAACAGCTCAGACTCCAGAGGGTTAAATATGGAGCCTTAATAAGTTTGTTTGGGAGCAGTACCAAACTTTTTCACTAGATGATAACCAGACTCCATTACTGCCCATATAAGGGCGCCTCCATTTGTGATCTGAACCATTATTTCCACAATTTTCATACAATTTATGAAGTAGACATCCTATTCAGAAGTAGTATTGGAAGTTTGGCAGATTCTGATATGAATTCAACACAAAGAACACTTATGTGTGTTATAGCTCGCTGCCACATCAAAAATCTATAATTTTTTTTATACTGCAGTTCTGAATTGAAATGTCCGGTGAGTGGCGCTAAAATATGAATGCTCCATCACGTTTTAAAATAACGTACACCTACAGATACTAGATAGCATGACTTGTCTTTCACGGGGTTCGCACAATTCTGTACCAGCTGAGCTATCGAGCAAGCTTAGCATGTCAGTTCAAACAAACATATGGAGCTGGTTAAGTGATGAAAACTCCAAAATATATTTGTTTACAAATTATGCACTATGGTAAAAACATATTTGTGCAAGGAGCCACATTAAAACAAGTCTTTATTAATACATAGTGTGCCCCTGTAATCATAATTGTTTGTGAAAAAAATTAAAAGTGCTTGCTGTTTTACTGCCTCTAGTGTTCATTTCTGTTAGAAACTGCGGTGATTTAAACTTATTGGTAAGTTGTTTGCGTTTTGCAAAAATGTTGCCACAGGTACGTTTTTCCAATGAGCCTGCACTGTAAAAAAGAATACATTGATTTTATTGATATCTAATCAATAAAATTGAGGCAACAGATTACAAGCAATATTATTAATTAAATTTAACAAATTAGAATTGAGTAATAATTAATCAAATTAATTCCTTAAAAGTTAACCATTTAAAATGAGTAAAATTCTTTTATTTTAAATATTTTATTGCCAACATTGAAGACACCTGGTGTTAACAAGCAGAATCACTGAAGGAGAAAACCATAATTAAAGTCACCATTATGGTGATCAGAGAGTGTTTTAGTTGGGCTCTTGACCCTTAAATCATTAACTTTAAGTTTTGTTTGGCTGCTGTACATGAGTTATAACAGCCAGATGAACAACGAGAAAAGGTGATCTGATGGTGTTGGTTGTGTTTTAACATAATCATTATTTCACAGTTATTTTATATGAGTTCAGTGATTCAGGTCAAATGATTGTGAAATAATGATTATGTTAAAACACAACCAACACCATCAGATCATCTTTTCTCTTTGTTCATCTGGCTGTTATAACTCATGTACAGCAGCCAAACAAAATCTAAAGTCAATGATTTAAGGTCAAGAGCCCAACTAAAACACACACTGATCACCATAATGGCGACTTTAATTATGGTTTTCTCCTTCAGTGATTCTGCTTGTTAACACCAGGTGTCTTCAATGTTGGCAAAAAAAAATAAAAAAATTGTAAATTTTACTCATTTTAAATGGTTAACTTTTAAGGAATTAATTTGATTAATTATTACTCAATTCTAATTTGTTAAATTTAATTCATAATATTGCTTGTAATCTGTTGCCACAATTTTATTGATTAGATATATTCATTTTTACAGTGTATGTGCACCTCTTGATGTACCCCTGTTGTTGTTTTTGTTGTTGTTTTGCGTTAAATGTTTTAGTGTTAGTCTCAGAGAATATATGTCAATAATTCAGCTGCCTAGGGGAGTCCAAAATTGTCTGTACACCAGATCTGAAAGCACTTCTCAGCCTCTTCCACCTTCTTCTTCTCCTCCATCTTATCTTCAGCTGTCTGATCATCAGTTCTTCTGTAATAAACTCTGACAAGCTCCTCATTGAACCTCTTTGGCAGGAAACTGGACAGCTGTCAATACAAGACAAATATCAAACACAATGAGTTTTATAACGATATTTGATCATGTAGTAATATTAATTATACTGAGCCCAACACTACAAAGTTCAAGCCCCTCGCCAATTGGTTTACCAAAAGAACATTAGTAAGGAATAAATGGCACCCATTTAGAAAGATTCTGCAATGATCTGGAATAAAACAGTTTGAGTTTCATGAGTACCTGATAATCTTTAATGGTTGAAGCTTGGTTGGGATTCCTCTTGCTGTAGAAATAGACGGATTCAATGGGGTTTTTGTCCTTCATGCCGTGATCCAGATCAACCACCTGAGTAAGAGATGAAATGATTTGTTTGTGAAGATAAGAAGGCAGATGTGAGGGATGAATAAACTAAACAGTTGAGTGTTTTATTTCAGAGCAAAACCTGCATCTAAATCACTTTCCATCTAAGCACTGAATAACTACATAACTTACATAAACTGGTAATTCTTCGGCATTCAGAGAAACAGTCGGGTCAGTGGGTTTGTACTTCTGAACTGCAGCTTTCCATGTTTCTGTCAGCTGTTCCTGAATTTTCAGATTTGAGAGGTTTAGTCAAGTGCTGTACAGTAAATACTAAACCAGTGTATTTTTCTTTTCTGACCTTTGACTTGTTTTTCTCAGTCAGACGAGCTTCTCCCACAAACTTTGGCAGTTTTCTCCAGATGATCTTTTCCAGGATGTTTCTGGATTTCTTTAGATTATCAGCATTGGAGGACGAGATCTGCTCAAAGATCTCATCTGACGGAAGATTCATTATTTTAGCTAAAATAGTGTAAAAGTATTAACAAATGGCTTTCTTCAGACCATTGTATTATCTCCCTTACAAATAAAAATGGAAAGATTATGGCTCATTTATCTGAAGTGCAACCTTATTATCTGAAATAATTTGTTTCAGTTCTTTTGAGTATAATTTCCCAAAACCAGACATGCCACTCATATTTTAGCAGCAGACTCACTCAGAGAAAGGTGGGTTACTTTTTTTTAGATTTCAGCTGACCTGTGAGTTTGCTGTATTCCTCTGCTGTCTTTATGGCTTCAGAAATCTTCAGCATATCTTCAAGTTTCTCTTCATGAAGATCACGATCAGCTAGTACGAGCACTTCTGCAAACCTAACACATAGAAAACCATACAAGTTAGTGTTGTAGCATGTATGCTGTGGAAACATGTAAGTGTGAGGCCCCATGACTTCCATGATGCAGAACACACACGGAATTGTGGAATTCAGTTTCAGAATGTCGCAGAATTTGTCAACTTTTGGATGAATAAATCAAAAGTAGGTCAGTACACTTAATTAAAATGGTGATATGTACTAGTGTCTGTGAATATAAAACCCAAAAAGGCTATTTAAATATGAATCCTGCATGTTCTGTGTGTCTCTGTGTGAAAGAATGGTTTGGTTTACTACACACACTGAAGCACGCGTGACTCTCACAGTGAACACATGAACTTAATCTCCAGAGCTGTGTCATTTCATGAGCTTTTTACTGTTTGATTTGAGAATGTTTTATGCCTTCATTTGATTACCAGAAACAATAAAATACACAACACGGGGAGGGGGGGGAGGGGGGAGGGGGGGGGTTTCATAGGCTGCTATTATTGTAAACAAATTAATAAATTAATTGTTTTTATGAATTCAATTAATAAACAGACATCTTTATGATTTAACCATTTAAATGGAATCCAGTAGAATTATAACTAAAAACACAGAATATTGGAAAAAATTAAACGTATTTCATAGGGCCCTAAAACGTGTCGTGTTATAACTGTAACCATGGTTCCCTGAGAAGGGAACTCGCGCTGAAACTTTGGGAACAGCTCTACATGATTGTGTCTGAAGCACGTGTGTAAAATCAGTCCAATGGCAGACAGAAAGTCACAGGTGGGGTGGCGTCAGGACCAGGATCGCTTAAAAGCACATCCGGAATGACTGGCATTAGCTTCAATAGGCCGAAGCAAGTTGATCACAGGGACGCAGGGAGTATGGCAGGGAGAAGCAGTGTCTCGTTCACTTGTCAGGGAACCAGGGTACAGTCATAACCTGAGACATTCCCTTTTGAGGGAACTCATGCTGCGTCATCGTCCTTGATGCTTTAGGAATGATAATACCCAAATCACCAGACTTCCAAGTGCCTCTCTGTGTTAATCACTGCAAGCACACTAAGAAAAAAGCACCTGTGAACCTGGTGTAGAGCCCAGGTCCAAACTGTAAAATATCTCAAATGTGAGCGGAATGGACCATCCTGCCGTATCGTACATATCTTGAACTGAAGCCCCTGACCATACGGCCTTAGAGGCCGCCGTACTCCACTCTTGGTCCAAGCTTCTGATGCTCAAAGCACCACAGAGGAAGCGTGTCACCTACAGGTTTCTCCCCAGGGATGTTTATGCAGCAGTATAATCATAAAATAAGAGGCAGGCATGCGAGTGTAGCTCAGCCACTGTATTGACAACAGAACAGCCAGAGAACAACCAGGGAAAAGCAATCGACTGCCGATCGCATGATTCATTACATTCCGTAACATCCCCCTTTACAAATATGAACTAAAGAATTCCCTTCTAAAATAAGAAGTAAATAAGAACAAAATACTATATAAACTTTAGGCCACATAACATTTAAAATGACTGCAATAAACTTCAAATTAGGCACTAATGACCTGAAGTATCATGACTATAGAGTCCTTGTTACACTAACTGTTCTTTTCCTTTCCAAAAACTGCCACAGCAGCATTTCTAACCTATTACAAATCAAGCCTCTTGGGTGGCTTGGACAATCGGCCAGCCCTAGTGTAAAAGTGTACATCTGATGATGAGGGTTTGACAGGGCCAAGAAAAGCCTGTGGTATGGGCTTCGCAGGAGGTGAGTCAGCGGATGGAAGGGCCTCTGCAACACTAGGTCAGCTCATGATCTGCCAGAGCTGAACATAGGAGAGAGGATCCGCATGAAGCCCCTTCCACACAGCAAAATCCCCAGTGTTAAATTAACACTCCTCAGTGTTTATATGTGTCCACACTACAGGGTGTTAAAAATTAACACTGAAGCAGTGTTGAAGTTAATGAGATAATTAAATTAACACTGAAGCAGTGTTGAAGTTAATGAGATAATTAAGTGATTAATTAAGTGATGATTGGCCATTAGTGGTGACACCTGATGATAACAAGCAGAATCATTGACGGAAAGAGAAAAAACAATAACAGAAAAAAGAGAAACACAAGAACTACAACTGACTTCGAGTCATTACACATTGTTGCACTTATTATTACCAGTTTGACTTTATTTCTGTCATACATCGACAAAAGTTCTTGAGAGTCAACAGAAGTTTAGACAGTAATATTTTATGGAATTTTTCTTTTCAAGTTACCATTATGGTGGTCAGTGTTTGCTTTAGTTGGGCTCTTGACACTTTTCATTTTTTAATATATGTTTTTCTCTGGTTGCTACAACTCTGTGTTTATAAAGCACATTTGTTACTGCAAGAGAAAACATGACCTGCTCACAATATGTTTTGATGATAAAACATTATCATGTAGTGTCCTGATTCACTGATGTCATTCAGAGTCTAAATTTTTGACTATGTGCTTGATGTCTCGTTTTAGTATTGGTGATTGTAGCTCTGAGATTCTACAGTTTGAAATCCAACAGCAATATCAAAAATTATGAAAATACTTTGTGCAAAGAAGTTACTGTGTTTAAACACACAGACATCAAGAATCAGCATATGAATCTCAACAATGGTGACAATAAACAAACTAGTGACAAACAGATCAACTCTGAACATCACAAAACAAGCTACTAAAGTCAGAACAAAACAATAGCAAAATAAAAGCCAACAGAAAAAAAAACAATGAAAATTACAGGAAAATTTAGCTGCATAATTTATTCATGCTGCAATGCATGATGTGAGCCATGGATGCGTTCTGATTGGTGGCTCCCATCATGCACTGCAACATTAAGCATTTGTTTGATTGTAACCATTGTTGAGATTCATATGTAGATTCTTGATGTCTGTGTGTGATTTTAAATCCTTCAGATCTTTAAAACATTGCTGGAAGTAACTACTGTAGTGAAAAATTAATAAAACAATTAGATAATCAGTTTATAATGCTGGATGACATCATTGAATCAGGTCACTAGTAATTGCATCATTGAAACATAACCAGGGCTGAATTTCCAAAAGCATCTTAAACTTAACTTGATCGCAGACCAACTGCAACAAATGGTCTATACGATCAAATTAGGCTTGCAATGTTTTCAGGAAACACAGCCCAAATCATAGTTTCTCTTGCCACAACACATATGCTCTATAAACACAGAGTTGGAGCAGCCAGAGAAAAACTAATGTTAAAAAGTAAAGGGTCAAGAGCCCAACTAAAGCAACCACTGTCCACCATAATGGTGACATGAAACAAAACATTCCATAAAACATTACCATCTAAACTTCTGTTAAATCTGAATAAGACCGTGTGTAGATGTATGACAGAAATAAAGTCAAACTGGTAAAATAATAAGTGCAATAATGGCTCGAAGTCAGTAGTTCTTGTGTTTCTCTTTTCTGTTCTTGTTTCTCTTTCCTTCAGTGAGTCTGCTTGTTATCATCAGGTGTCACCACTAATGGCCAATCATCACTTAATTAATCACTTAATTATCTCATTAACTTCAACACTGCTTCAGTGTTAATTTTTAACACCCTGTAGTGTGGACTAGGGCTGAACGATATTCTGTTTTAACATCGACATCGCGATGTGCGAATGAGCGATAGTCACATCGCTGGAACATGCGATGTGAAGGGTAACGTTAGTAGCACACAGTAAACACGAGATTGTTGTATGGCTTTTTGCTGGGGTGACATACGCGTTCCGCGTGCCTGCACAGTGATTGGTTCGCTGTGCCGCAGCTCACCGCTCACAGCCAACATTCACTGGCAATCCAGCTAAAAATGCGCTACGAAGAGGATCCGCCGCAAAAAAAGTCAAAATTCAGTCAGCTATTTGGGACTAGCCTATTTCGTCTACAAAAAGGAGGATGTTGACCAAAAAGAGGTAGGCTACTTTGCTGGAGTGTTATAAAGTTGTGGATGTTTTTTTTTTTTAAAGTCGTTTATTTTTCGTGTTCGCATTTATGAGGAAAAAACAATGTTATTAAGGACGCGACCGTTATGAAAGCGGCAGTAAAAGACTGCTTTAAAACTTTCACAGATACCTCAAACAGAAAGCACAAAGCCTTTCTTTAAAACGAATTTCGTTTCGTATTAATTGTATCTTAATTTTAATCAGTATTTCACTATCCAATTTCCTGGATTTAATAAATAAATATTAAATAGCAGCCAGCGCCTGAACTGGAGATTATAAACTATCATCCATGAACCGCAACTCAGCATGAAAGGTAGCCTACTCGCCTCACACACCTAATAATAATAATAATAAAATAGAAATCTCTACTTTTAAACAGAACCATTAAAAAAATAATAATAATAATAGCCTAATCTGTATGAAAAGTGCATTTCTCCTGATCACTGCTGCGAAGATCGCGAGTCAGTATTGTCAACTTAATCTTTACAGAAAACACTTGTTTATTAATAAACAATTAAAATGTCACATTGCAATATTTTACATATTATTAATCATTACTTTTGCTGGTTATAGGTGCCGTTTACATGAACGCGTCACTGAATCAGCACAGAAAACATAATTTTTCGGGTCCTAGAACCTGAAGAACGTTAGGTCCTGTGAAGAACGCTCACCGAATTCTGAGAGAAATATGTTTCTGGAATAAAATATTAAGTGGCCTTTTTTTTTACTTGTAATGAAGCTTGCTTATTAGTGAAATTATTAATAACATGGAATGGTAATTATTGACTTTAGCCTGGATTGATGGCTCGCAATATCGCGATATATATCGTTGGGAAAAAAAATATCGCAATGTAATTTTTTTCCAATATCGTGCAGCCCTAGTGTGGACACATATAAACACTGAGGAGTGTTAATTTAACACTGGGGATTTTGCTGTGTGGAAGGGGCTTCATGCGGATCCTCTCTCCTATGTTCAGCTCTGGCAGATCATGAGCTGACCTATCATAATAGGATTTTGCCAACTTCTTTCGTTGGTGAAGCCGCTCCACAACCCCAGTTACAACACTTGGCTCCAGAAGCTTGTTTGTTACTGGAAGAGACGTTTTCAGTCTCCGCGACATTAACCTTTGTGAAGGGCTACTGTCCATGTATTCTGTAGGGGTGTTTCTCTAATGAAGGATTGCTTTCCAATGGTCAGTTCTGTCGTGCATAGCTTTGCGCAGAAGGTTCTTAGCAATCTTGACGGCTAACTCAGCCTTTCCATTTGATTTAGGATGTCTTGGTGAAGAAGTGACATGCTCAAATTCCCAGCTTGAGGCAAAACGCTTAAACAGAGCACCAAACTGAGGGCCATTATCTGTGATCACTCTATCTGGCTGACCATGTCGAGCAAACTGAGCCTTGCAGCGCTTAATGACCGTCTCTGCAGATAGATCAGTAAGCAGTTCAATCTCTCAAAAATCTGAGAAATGATCCACAATTAGAAGATAGTCCTTTTGCCGGTGACTAAACAAGTCCATGCTGACGATCTGCCATGGCCTGCCGGGGATGTCATGCGATAGCATGGTTTCCTTCTGTTGGTTGTGCGCAAATTCATTGCAAGTCGTGCAGTACCTCACAAAGTCTTTGATTTCTGCTTGCATACTAGGTCAATACAGTGTGTCACTGGCTTGACGATAACATGTGTCACCTCCTATATGGCTTGAATGTATGCGCTTGAGCATCTCTGGACGTAGTGACTTGGGGATAATAGCTTTCTGTCCACAGTACAAAATACCATCTTGCACACTAATTTAATCTCGATAAGGCCAGAATTCTCAGATGATGTGTGTTGTTTTTTCTTTCTCATCAGGCCAGCCTGCAAGGACAGTGGCCTTAAGGGCATGTAGTGCATCATCCCTTTCAGTATGCTCCCTGATTGTCTTCAGCCGCTGATCCGTCACATTCAAGTATTCTGCTTGGTTGATGAGTTGTACATCATCTTGCTCTTTCTGCAGATGGCGTATGGCGTGCTGCTGGTAAACTGATCCCTTGCCTGTACAGTCAGCAGCGGCCCTGCTCAACATGTCACTGATGGAACATTTTAGGCCCCGGCTTGTAGACAACCTTGAGACTGTAGTTTTGAAGTGTCATGAGCATGCTTTGAAGACGCTTGGGTGCACTGAGAAGTGGTTTGCTGAATATAGTGATCGAGGGTTTGTGGTCAGTCTCTGCTGTGACCAACTCTCGTCCTTACAGGTAATGGTGAAATCTCTGGCAAGAGAAAACGATACTGACACACTCTTTCTTGATTTGAGCGTAATTTTTTTCTGTGGGAGTGAGGGCTCTTGAAGCGAAGGTGACAGGCTGTCCTCCTTGCATAAGACAGCACGCAAGACCACTCTGGCTGGAGTCACTTTGTACTGTGATAGGCTTACACAGCAAAAACTCCAGTGTTAAATTAACACTCCTGGGAGTGTATATGAGTCCACACTCAAGAGTGTAAAGTGTTAAAATATGAGTGTTAAATTAACACTCAAGAGTGTTGAAGTTAATGAGATAATTAAGTGATTAATTTAGTGATGATTGATCATTATTGAAGACACCTGATGTTAACAAGCAGAATCACTGAAGGAGAAAATCACAAATTGTAAGTTACCATTAAGGTGATCAGTGTTTGCTTTAGTTGGGCTCTTGAACCTTATATGTTTACTTTAAATTTTGCTTGTCTGCTGTTATTGATTTATAACAGTCAGATGAACAAAGAAAAAATGTGATCTGATGGTGTTGGTTATATTATGACAATCATCATTTGAACTTGATCACTGAACTCATTAAGATCCTTATTTCTGACTTAAATTTATGTTGTTGGTTACAGCATAACTGTGATTCTGCATAAATATCCAGAATTTTAGATATAATACAAAGGATTTCATAAAAGTTGTTTTGAAAAAAAAAATCTTTCTTTTAGGCACACACAGATGTCAAGATTCAGTCTATGCATCTCAACAATGGTGACAAGCAGAATATTCAATTAGGGAAAAGTAAATTACATAGACAATTCAGATCATAATTTATTCATACCGCAATGCATGATGGGAGCCATTAATGAGTTGTGATTGGTGGCAGCCACTGCAACATTCTTTATTATTGTCACCATTGTTGAGATTCACAGGCTGATTATTGATATATGTGTTTCTCAATAAATTCATTTGAAAGTCTTTTGATCAGAACAATGTTTATTCAATATTTTCGATTATATGAAAAATACTGAAAATCATATGCTGTAGAATCACAGAGCTGCTGTAATTAACAAGTTAAACCAAACTATCTCAATATGTTTAGAGTTAGTTTAATTAGTTTTTCAGATCACAACATGATTATGTCAAAACATAACCAACACCATCAGATCACATTTTTTCTTTGTTCATCTGACTGTTATAAATCTATAACAACAGACAAGCAAAATATAAAGTAAACATAAAAGGTTCAAGAGCCCAACTAAAGCAAACACTGATCACCATAATGGTAACTTACAATTTGTGATTTTCTCCTTCAGTGATTCTGCTTGTTATCATCAGGTGTCTTCAATAATGTTCAATCATCACTAAATTAATCACTTAATTATCTCATTAACTTTAACACTCTTGAGTGTTAATTTAACACTCATATTTTAACACTTTACACTCTTGAGCGTGGACTCATATACACTCCCAGGAGTGTTAATTTAACACTGGAGTTTTTGCTGTGTAGTAACGTCATAATAACGGAGCACAGGCATCGATGTGGCCATGGATTTAAGCTTGCGAACTGCATCGTCATGTTTGGGTAGCCAGTGCCAAGGTGTGTTTTTGTCGAGCAAGCGCCGAAGTGGCTCGCAAACAGTCGACAAGTGGGGCATGAACTTGGCTAAATAATTAGCAAAGCCGATGAGACGCTGCACACCTTTTCATATGTGGGGTTGGGCATGTCCATGATAGCCCTCACCTTCTCTTGGTTGGGCTTCAAGCCTGTGAATGAAATGATAAGACCATGGAACTTCACTTCAGGGACCTTGAACTGCAATTTTTTTAAGCAGAGTCGTAGTTTGACATCTCTGCAATGCTCCAACAGGGCCTGAAGCTTGAGATCATGATCACTTTCAGCTTGCTGGTCTGTGTCACCGCAGCCAACGACAAGAATATCATCAGCGATGGGCTCAATCCCCTTTAAACCTGTAAACAGTTCATGCTGTTTCCGCTGAGACACCTCAGGTGCCACTGAGACACCAAATGGGAGCTTTAGCCACTGTTTCCTGCCCCATGGGGTCCAGAATGTGGTCATGAAGCTGCTCTCTTGGTCCAGCTTGCACTGTAAGAATGCATGTTTGGCATCAATGAAGGTGAAGTTCCTTGCTTTAGGCAGTTTGTATAGCACATTCTCCAGAGTTGGCATTATATAATGAGAGCGTTTCAGAGCTTTGTTTAGGAACTTTGGGTCCAAGCAAATCCTCAGCTTGTCTGTTTTTTTTTTTTTACGATCACCATGTTGCTGATCCAATCTGTTGGCTCTCTAACATCTGCAATATGACCCTCTTCCTGATACGCATCCAGTTGGCCTTTGACGGCTGCTTTCATAGCGATTTGAACATTCTGGGGGGCACACTGTACCGGTGTAAAACTGGTATCCAGCTCAAAGTGGACCTCACCAGGCAGAGATTCCACAGGCAAGTTGAACACATCACTGTATGTGTCAATTAACTGTTCCTTAGTCAGAGGCTTACACCATTCATGTTCCATTTTGAGCACGTCATCTGGGATTGTAAACTGCATCAGACTTTGATTTGTCTCTACTATCTCAAATGACAGTTGATATCTCTTTCCTTTGACCAAACATTCTGTTTCAAAAACACCCATGGAGTCCAGAGACTTGAGTACAGCCGTAATTTGACGTTACTGGGGCGGAGTGGTGTGTGCGGTGCCACCTTTACTTTATCCTTGTAGCTCATCACATTGCATGTTGCCCCTGAATCTAACGGACAACGCAGTGACTTGTCATGTAATCGCAGGGAAACAAACCATTTCTTCCCTTTCATGTGCACTGTGCTAATGGACTCAACCGTGTAAATATCCTCATCACTGTCCCCACCCGGCTCCTCCGTGGAATATTCCATGCAGTGAAGCTTCCCCTCTGTAGATCTGCTTTTGCTTTTAAGGCACACTTTAGCAAAGTGATTGTCAGTTCCACAGAGTCTGCATGTTTTGCCGTATGCTGAACAATGATCCCTGCCTCTTGAATGCACATTACCTCTGTATCGGCATGTCTTGCTTGTGACTAAGAGTCTTGGTGAATTACTCTGCTTCTGCTGGTTAGGCTTGAATGGTTTCCTAGCAACAGCGTGAACCGTTTTGGCTGGAGGCATGCACATGGTGTCTATCGCTCTCATATGCATAGCGGTCTGTTCAGCTGTGCGACACATCTCAATGGCTGTGAGCAGTGTTAATGTTTTTTCACTTAACAACCTGCGTCTGGTCCCTTCATTTGTAATGCCCCGTACGATTTTGTCACGAATCATTTCATCCTTCAATCCACCATAATCACAAGTTACAGCTTTTTCTCTCAATCTGGTCACAAAATTATCTATGGATTCCCCTTCCTCCTGTTTACAACAGCCAAACACATACCTCTCATAAATTACATTCCTGGCAGGCTGGAAGTATGCGTCCAATGCATCTAGGATGGTTTTAATATCTCTCTGTTGCGCGTCTGTGAGATTCAAATTGTGCCGGTAAACGTCTGCATTCAGATCCCATCATACTTCTCAATGTGGCAGCTTGGACCTCCCTGTTCTTTTCAGCCAGGCCCGTGACCAGCGCATAATCCTCGAACTCTGCTCTGAATAAGTCCCAGTTAGTGCTCCAGTCTCCATTCATGTTCATCGGTGACGGCGGAGGCATGTTAGCCGCGATGTGGGCTGGTACGCCGCCAGACGGGCGAGGCGCGGCCGCAGCATTATCAGTGTCCATAATCGAAGAAATGGTAGGAATCAGCAGTTACAGTGTGAACTTAAAGGAACACTCCACCGTTTTTTCATATTAAACTATGTTATTCCCTTAACTAAGACGAGTTGATACATATCTCTCTCGTCTCAGTGCGTGCACTCAATCGCTCTGTCATGCGGCGACACTTTGATAGCACTTAGCTTAGCCCAGTTCATTCATTAGGGACCAAACAGAGATGAAGTTAGAAGTGACCAAACACCTCCACGTTTTCCCTATTTAAATACAGTTACACGAGTAGTTACACGACCAAGTATGGTGACACAAAATAAAACGTGGCACTTTTCTAAGCGGGTAAAAAGGATAACTAAAATGTATGGCGGAATAGCACTTGGGAGCACTTCGACTCGGCGCAGTAAAAAGTCACGCCTGAAAAATCCTCTCCCCCTCTGCCTCTCACTTCTGTCATTAGAACTAATGTGACTTTTTACTGTGCTGAGTCGAAGTGCTCCCAAGTGCTATTCCGCCATACATTTTAGTTATAATGTTATTAAAAGGATAAGTAACCCTTATAATGTTAGTATGATTTTAACATAAAAAATGGTCATAATTTATAAATAAAAGGCATTTTTCCAAGCCTGATTTTAGCCTCTGATTTGAACGCTCTGTTTGAAGGGGCATGTCTGCTGTGAAACTTCAGTGTAAATGCCCACTGCTGTGATTGGCTGACATGTTTGCATATGAAATGCAATGTTATGTTTGCATAACTTGCCCTTTGAAACATCACTTATCAGGCTTATGCTACTCTGAATAATGCCTGAACTTTGTATTCTGAGCACTTCTTGCGTTGTTGTTGTTTTTGCCTCTTCATGATAACTCGCTTAATTTAGTCCTAATTTGTAAGTCGCTTTGGATAAAAGCGTCTGCTAAATGACTAAATGTAAATGTGAAATAGCTAGTATTACATGTGGAACTCTCTTTAAAACTTTGAATACTTTTTTACTATTACAGCTTACAGCAGTGATCTCAAACTCAATTCCTGGAGGGCCACAGCTCTGCACAGTTTTGCTCCAACCCTAATCAAACACACCTGATCCAGCTAATCAACGTCTTCAGGATTACTAGAAACTTCCTTGCAGGTGTGAGTTGGAGCTGGTTGGAGCTAAACTGTGCAGAGCTGTGGCCCTCCAGGAATTGAGTTTGAGACCACTGGCTTACAGCTTATTATTACAGTTTATACAGTTTTTGGAATAACAAGAAAGTTTTGAAACTTACAGGGTATTTTTATAATATAACAAACTCTTAACTGTCAAAGGATCAAGGAACATCTGAATTCTCATTCTATGACCCATTTAAAACAAATAACTGTGATTTCTTGTTGCACCACTGCATCAATAGGAAGATAATTATAAATATAGCTGCAAACAGCAATTATCAGGGCCAAGGCGAAATGGCTGAAAAATCATTTAAAGAGTAATTAAAAGTATGATTTAATGGATTATCACTTACGACCAATAAGTGGCACAATTACAAAATTGATGTGATGTGGTCAGAGTAAGGTGACAATGACACATACAAAGTTTGGTGTTAATATGTCAAGGCATTGCAGAGATAAAGCGGGAATAGTCATTTTGGCATCATGCCTCAGATTTGCTGCTGTGGTATACAAAAATTGTTTCGTCTATCGACACGAGATCCATAACTTTAAGTTGGCACAGTCTGGAGATGATACGATTCGATTTTAGTGAAGATCGGACAAACGGTCTAGGAAGAGTTTGAAAAAGTAGGTATTGAATAAAAAAAATCAAGATGTGCAGGAAGTTCAGCCAAATAAGGAAAACTTGGCATCTATGTTCTCGGCGTGACCCAAGGAATATATTAAGACCAGTGTCATTACAATAGGCAGACATATTCAAACATATTCACACTTTTGACCAAAAGGTGGCGCTGTCTCGAAATCTTTTGAGTACCTTCAGGGGATGATGCTGATGGCACATTCTGAGTTTTGTAATGTTACACCAATGCATTTGTTAAGTATAGCATTTTATATCACAATACTGTATTGAAGTCAATGGGAATTTCATGTTTTGTTCTATTATAGCGCCACCAAGAGGCTCAATCCACCATTTTTTTTTTGTGTCCTCAGAGTGAGCCCATACATCTGTGTGTCAATTTTGGTGAAAATATTTCAATTTGCTTCAGAATTATAGACATTTAAATGAAAAAATAAACATGTAAAAAATGACTTGACACCTGACTTTGATTGGATTTTACTACCCCTTACTATCAATACTTCTGACAGTGGTTTCGTCTCGATCGGACTAGCGGTTTCGAAGATATTGGCAAATGTTTTTAAGCGCTAAATCACAATGCTACACAAACTGTAAGGCGAAACCTAACATCGGTATCTTTATCTTTGGTATCGTTGGACTCTGCAAGGATTCAGGAACCTAATGAGGTGACTCCTTTGAAAATCAGTCTACCACAACCAGAGTTATAAGCATCTGAAACTTTTATTTTACCACTAGGTAGCGCTGGTCCGAAACTTCTCAGGCTCATTCAGGGCATCGTGCTGATGACCTATACCAAGTTTCGTAACAATCCGTTGATGCGTTCTTAAAATACAGCATTTTAGCACATAATTCAAAATGTCGCGTGTTGCCCCTGAATCTAACAAGATCAATTTTATAATTTTTGGACTAACCGTTTAGAAGTTATAAGCAAAAATAGCCAAATTTTCATATCTCCGGACCAGTAGGTGGCACTGTGCCGAAATGCAGACTGTCGCCTCAGGTCATGCTTGTGATGACATGTACCAAGTTTGGTCTGAATCCGATAAAGTGTTGTGGAGATACAGCCTTACGTCTGTTTTCGCAAGCGCTACATAAAATTAGTTTGCGCGGTATTCAAGAACAGTTTGACGAATCCAAATACGAATTCCAAATACATTTTTGTCGGCATGGTCTGGAGATGATCTGGTTCAATTTTCGTGAAAATCGGAGCAACGGCCTAGGAGGTGTTAGAAAAAGTAAGTTTTTCGGAAAATTAATAATTAATAAGACTAATTTTCATGACGTAAAATTATGAAATCATGAAATCGTCATATGAATCAAATCATCTTGAGCTAAGGAATCAAGGGGGGGGGGGCATTTTGTTTCTAGCCCTTACGGTTCAAAAGTTATTAGCATAAACATGAGTGGAAATTTGGACAGTTGGTGGCGCTGGAAGGATTGAGTTGGAGACTCCAAATTTGCTATGGTGACAGTTCAGACCTTTGGTGTTTGGCCCCTAATAATATAATATGAAGTTTGAAGTGCCGAACCAAATGAAACACTGATCACCATAACGGTGAGTCCAAACTAAAACATTTGAGGAAAATCAACCTCAATTTATGAAGTCAGCTTATGTGATGTTCTCTCGAATTTTTCAGTTATATTGACAATTCAACATTCAAGATGACTTTGGGAAATGAGTGAATGTAACTAGAGGAAAATAACTGCAGAAGTGGAGGTAATGAGTGAAAAGTTTATTAAAGGGATAGTTCACCCAAAAAATGTAATTACCCCACGATTTACCCACCTTCAAGCCATTCTAGGTGTATATGACATTCTTCTTTCAGACGAATACAATCAGAGTTCTATTAAAAAAGGTCCTGGCTAATCCAAGCTTTATAATGGCAGTGAGTGGGAGCCCAAAATTTGAAGCCCATAAAAGTGCATCCATCGATCATAAAAGTGCTCCACACGGTTCCGGGGGGTGAATAAAGGCCTTCTGAAGCGAAGTGATGTGTTTGTGTAAGAAAAATATCCATATTTAACACACTATAAAGTAAAATATCAAGCTTCCGCCAGACCACCTTCCGTATTTAACTTACAAAAAAAAAAAAGCAAATTAACACAGACTGCCTAACAAATTAAGAAAGACTGCCTAACCGGGATGTGGGCATGTGTGCGGTTCTCACGATAGACAGACTTGACAATAAGCATCTTGTGCCCTTGATAAACACATATAATATTGACAAAGCTCCGGTAAGATGTTAATGACTAATGCGCCTGATGACATTTAATTTCAAAGCCGTGCATGTGCCAGGCAAACAGTTGACACATCAGTTGACACATCAGGGCGAGTCTGAAACAGAGGACGACATCAAGGTGTTTGTACAGGCTGTACTGTCTACTAAGCATATAAGTGAAGACAAGGTAAGTGCCACACAGCAAAAACTCCAGTGTTAAATTAACACTCCTGGGAGTGTATATGAGTCCACTCTCAAAAGTGTAAAGTGTTAAAATATGAGTGTTAAATGAACACTCAATGGTGTTAAAGTTAATGAGATAATTAAGTGATTAATTTAGTGATGATTGAGCATTATTGAAGACACCTGATGTGAAGCAGAATCACTGAAGGAGAAAATCTCAAATTGTAAGCCACCGTTATGGTGATGGGTGTTTGCTTTAGTTGGACTCTAGACCATTATACATTTACTTTAGATTTTGTTTGACTGTTATATCTTATAACTGCCAGATGAGCAAAGAAAAAAAAAGTGATCCGATGGGGTTGGTTATATTATGACAATCATCATTTGAACTTGATCACTGAACTCATTAAGACCCTTATTTCTGACTTAGATTTATGTTGTTGGTTACAGCATAACTGTGAATCTGCATAAATATCCAGAATTATAGATGTAATACAAAGGATATCTTAAAAGTTGATTTGAAAAAAAAAAATCATTCTTTTAGGCACATACAGATGTCAAGATTCAGTCTATGCATCTCAACAATGCTGAGGAGCAGAATATTCAATTAGGAAAAGTACATTACATAGACAATTCAGATCCTAATTTATTCATACCGCAATGCATGATGGGAGCCATTAATGAGTTGTGATTGGTGGCAGCCACTGCAACATGCTTTATTATTGTCACCATTGTTGAGATTCATAGGCTGATTATTGATGTCTGTGTTTTAAATAAATTTATTTGAAAGTCTTTTGATCAGAACAAAGGTTATGAAATATTTGTGGATTATATGAAAAATACCGAAAATCATAATGTAGAATCACAGAGCTGCTGTAATTAACAAGTTAAACCAAACTATCTCAATAAGTTTTGTTTTACGGATCACAACATGATTATGTCAAAACATAACCAACACCATCCGATCACATTTTTCTTTGTTCATCTGACTGTTATAAATCAATAACAGCAGACAAACAAAATCTAAAGTAAATATATAATGGTCTAGAGCCCAACTAAAGCAAACACTGATCGCCATAACGGTAACTTACAATTTGAGATTTTCTCCTTCAGTGATTCTGCTTGTTAACATCAGGTGTCTTCAATAATGCTCAATCATCACTAAATTAATCACTTGATTACCTCATTAACTTTAACACTCTTGAGTGTTCATTTAACACTCATATTTTAACACTTTACACTTTTGAGAGTGGACTCATATACACTCCCAGGAGTGTTAATTTAACACTGGAGTTTTTGCTGTGCACAAGGAAAGCCACGCAAGAAGAATCAGATCTTCAGTCAGTTTGTAAGTACATTCACCAATGCCCAGTCATATGTCTCAACTGTCCCACTCACTCCACGCGTTTAAGACTGTCTGACTGTCTAATCTCTCTGAAGTTGATCAACTTTTGTTGTATGAGGACACAATAGTGATTCCAGGTTCACAGAGACAAGAGGTGTTACATCGGTATGGTACCATACCTAACATGTCAGTATGGTGGCCTGATATTGGCAAAGACATCACAAAAATAGTCAAGACGTGTGAGTTTTGCCAAGTCAACAAGCCCACACAAAAGAGAGAGCCTCTGATGGTTAAATCCCTTCCCAGCGGTCCATGGTAAAAGATTGCGAGTGACATCTGTGAACTAAATGGCAAGAAATACCTAATAGTCGTGGACTATTATTGTCATGATATTGAGATTGCACAAGTACAGGCCATCACAAGCCAGTAGGTAATTAAACATCTGAAAAACATGTTTGTTCGTTGATGGATCCTATATGAACTTGTGATAGACAATGCTACTCAGTTCACGGCCACTGCGTCTGCAGAGTTTATAAACTCTGCAGACGCAGTGGCCGTGACCAAAGCAAGTGAATTTACGGACTTTCCTGCTGTGAATACATCCTTATGTTCCTTACGCTTTGGTCCAGACCAAATACAGTGTTGATTTTTTTTTTTTTTTTTGGTGTGGTTCGATTTCACACTGCCCTTTTTGCAAGTGAACCAAAATTTGTAAACAAAACTACACATGTACAAAGATCATCCATTCATTGGACAGAAATTTGAACCGTACCAGTGTTCGTTTGAAACCAGACTGAGACCGAGATGGTCTCAAATTACAGCTGGGTCTCGGGACAGTTGTTTGGTCCGCACCTGAGTGCGATTGCTGTATTCACACCTGAACAAACTTGAGTTCAATTCAATCGAACCAAACAAGACAGGTATGAATACACCGTAAATGCCATACACTCACATTTCACTCACACTACTTCCAGCCCTCACTATCCGCAGACTAATGGTTCCGCTGAAAGAGTGTTGTTATTGCAAAGTGGATGCTCAGACAGACAGATCCACAGCTAGCTCTTATGAGCTATCGTTTTATACTATGAAAAAGTCAGAAGAACAAAAACAAACCAAGCAGGCATACCAGCACTTCTACAACCGACATTACTCAGTACTCAGTACTTACACTACTACTGACTTAAATCGAGGACAAAGCGTGAATGTTAAGTTGAATGGAGAAAAAGGATGGAAAGCATCGGCAACAGTCGTCGGAAAAGCTCCTGAACCCAGGTCATACATAGTACAAACAAAGTAAGGTCTCTCGTCGGAACCGGAGACATCCAGAGTGTTCCTGAGACACCAGAAACACCCGAAACACCCGACAGACAGATTGTACATGGAAACAGTGAATTAACTGATGGACTCTCTCTTGAGACTGATTTAACCACAAACTCTATGAATGGGTCTAGTACCTCAAATTCCATCACACTACACCCACGTACACTTACCTGCAAAAGAACCCTTGCTGGTAGAGAAGTAACACAGACTGCAAAGTTTAAGGATTATGTGTTGGGGTTGGTGTTAATAACTACCCAGTCAACACGTTGATCTCACAGTGATCTCTCCATATGATCACAATGTGAGTTCACAGTGAGCTAAAAGTTTAACCGCACAGCGCACTCACTTGGACATGGACTCCAACATCGCTCAGACATTTATTTATTTATTTTTTATTGAAATTAATAGTTTGGTTTGATGTCACCATAATGGTGATCAGTGTTTGCTTTAGTTGGGCAGTTTGACTCTTGATGTTTTACTGTTTAATGCTGTAACTGTAATGACAAGAACAGTAAGAAAAAATGTGATCAGATAATGTCAGCTACTTGATGATGGTGATAATGATATAATCATCATGTAGTGCTCTGATCAGCTGATCTCTTCTAGACTGGTAGTGACCTGATTTCATCCATGGACTAATAAATCATAACAAATCAGGATTCCAAACACAAAAAAAACCTGCAGAATTTTAATCAGAAAATCTGGAATATTAGATATAAAAATAAAATCTGTGTACAATAAGTTCAGTGAGACAAACACAAACCTAAAGAATCAGCGAATGAATGTCAGTAGCGGTGACATACTTCATGCCGCAATGCATTCTGGGAACCACTGATGAGTTTTGTATGATGCACCCAGAGTGCATTGCGGCATGAAGCATGTCACCCTTATTGAGATTCATTCGCTGATTCTTAAGGCTTGTTTAATGTTTGTTTTTGTAATTTTCTAAGACTCTATGTAATGATATCTAGGTGCAAGAGTCTCTATGTGTTGGGATTTATCTGACCTAGCAGACGGTGGGTTTAGCCAGTCTGTCTGCTTCCTGAACTGGGTCCCAGTTGGTCAAGGTTCAACTCTGAGACTATGTGCCATTTTACTAAATCAGTCCAATCACGCAGAGGCATGACACAGCGTTATTTCCCTCGAAAGCAGCAGCGTGAGTTTTCTCAAAAGGGAAATAGCATTACTATTAAACTTTTGCACAAATAAAAAAAAGAAAGAAGAAGAATTTCTGAAAAAATAAAACTGATTTCATAGGGCCCTATAAATGCAGTCAAAGATCTAATGCTGAATTTGTGTAAGGTCACGTAAAGAAGAACAAGCATGAGCAACGGATGTTAAATTGTGTACAGCAGGACATATTCACTGCAAACAGAGAGACTCACATCTCTTCAATGATGTTGCAGATCTTGTGCTGGTAGGCTTGGCGATGGAGAGTGTATCGAGTGCGAAACATGTCATAAACATTATCTGCCTCCTGTTAGACATACAAACACCAGTGTCACAGATCCAGTTCCCATAATGCAGTGTTCACATTCAACAGCTTTTCATCTTTTCATTTGGTCACTTTTTAGATTTGTCCAAAAAAACAACCTGACACATTTTAAACAGATAGCTGGACAAAAAAATATATTATGAAACTTGTATAAATAATAAAATGTAAATTGTTGGGTAGTGTCATGTACCTTGTCTCTGAAGCAGATGTGATTTCTCCCGTTTATTTTACACACTCGAGCGAACTTCAGCAGACGATGATGGTCAAAACTGTTACGAATGCCGAGGTGATGACAGTCTCTGAGAAATAAGTATATAAAAAGACACAATGATAAATATTAAATGTCAGCTTGGCTCTGTTTGCAATAGTTCGTAGTTGCCTTTATTTTAAACTGACCTATATGACCTACAAGAGGTCACAAATACTTATATTTGTGACTTTATGTGTTCTTGTGTTGCCATCAGCCAATCAAAATGCCTAATAATATGTACCGTGCGAAATAGTCCCATTTGTCCACATCAATGCCGTTCTGTTTGTTTGCCACAATCTCATACAGGAAGGATTTGTCTTCAGCTCTGCCCTTGTATGTCCACTGAAAATAAAAGCAAAGGCTGTTTCACTTCAACATTTTCCACTACGTTTAAGTTACTAAGTTTTATTAACACAGCTAGAGTAACAGCACGTACTTCAGCATCTGAATCTTTTGCCCCTTCGATTAACTCTTTAATGAAGGTGACGTCTTTATCATCCAGTCCGTGCTCTTTCAACACATTGTCATTCTCAGTCTTCAAACTCTTCACAATGTCATCAAACATCAGCACTGACATCTTCTCATGCTGCAGTAAAGACACAAAGACAGATGAGATCCTAAATACATATATTACAGAAACCAACAGCACTGAGTGTGTGTGAGCAATGTGTTCATTCTCACCTTCCACTTCTCAGGGATGTCATCAGGCAAGCCTAAGAATAAGAAGCAGGTCTCAGATGGTTTGTAAGTCATATTTTGCACATAACTTAACTCTTTCAGGTTCATCTACCAGACATGCACACATAAAAGTATTTCCCCAATGTCATAAATGAGAAATTTGCATGTCCACAGATCTTTCTGATTAGATCTCATTTCACACTGAAACTTACCTCTTATTTGTTTAATCTTTTTGGCTTTAGGAATAACCAGACCATCAAATACATGGGAAAATGGACCATGACCTAAAAAAAATATATATAATTAAAATTAATAAAAACAAAAATTTAATTTATTACACGTTTTAAATATGTTTCTCTTACATGTGATTTTTAATCTACTTAGAAATCAATTTTGAAAATAACTTTTTCCTCACAAATAAATACACAAAGTAATGAACAATACTTTTAGAAAATGTTTAAAAAAGTTTAAAAAATTTTAAATAAAAAATTTCATTTAGAATGAACACAATCATGAGATGAAGATTTCATTATAAAAGTTGCAGGTGTTTTATATATCCATAAGCACAAGGGTGTAGATTTGGTTTGAACATTGGGGGGGTTGAAGTTTGGGTCTGCATATTTTTCATGTGATCACGGTATAAATATCGGGGGGGATGTAATGCATAGATTTAAATATTGGGGGGGTTATCTCCCCCCCAACCCCCCCACAAACTACGCCCCTGCATAAGCATCAGTGCTCACCCAAGTCGTGACACAGTCCAGCGATCTGAACACACAGGAAATCCTGTCTGGTGATTTTGAGCTCTGGCTGATTGTCATGAAGAATCTTGACCAGACAACCTGCTAAATATGCCACTCTAACACACACACACACACACACACACACACCAATTCATGACCAAAAATACAATCTAGCAACTTTTTCAAAGAAGTTAATTGCTTTACTTGCATGCCATGTGACCGTTACCAACATGAACCATGAACGTGCGAATGTATAGTCAAATTATTGAAATATTCAAATCAATCTATACAATTTGAATGATCAAATTATCAATTATCAAAATATAATTATTTAAAGATAATATAAAATATGATATTACATTTAATGTATTATTTAAGGAAAATCCTGAGCTCGGCCGTTGGTCTTCGGTACTCGACTGCGCAGTCATGAGAGTCTATTAATGCCGCAGTTCACATCTCTCACCCAGAAAAACACACAAGTTGTGAGAAATCATGATTAATAAATATGAAACATGGAAAACAATCCATGTACCTTCTTCAACTGAGGGGAATATATCCGTTGTGTTCGTCGCAACAAGACGTTATCATGTTCACATCTGTTTACTATCATTCTGACTGTCAGACAAATGGAGATATCCAGAGATATTCAACTCGGTGAAGAAAGTAGTTTCCAGGCATTGCATTTAATGTCATGTATTTATTAATCTTGATTTATTCCAAATTGTGTTTTTCTGTGAACTGTGCGTGAACTGTGGAGCTAATAGAGTCTCATGAACACACAGAAGACCAATGGCCAAGGTAAGGATTTTTGTTAAATAATACATTAAATTTCATATCTTAACCCCAGAACACTTGGAATGGGATTATTCTGTGATACTTTTATATATATATATATATATATATATATATATATCTTTTTTTTTTAAAAGCTTGATTCTCTGGTTACTATTCACTGCCATTATATGAGCGCGAGTGGGACATTTTTAAAAAAGATTCTCTTTTTGTGGTCCATAAAAGAAAGAAGATCAAATGGCATTAGAACAACACCAACGTTGGTGATAATGTATGACTTCATTTTCATTGTAGGGTGAATTATTCTTTTAAATGGCCTAAAATTTCAGCTGTAAATATAATAATATCTTACCCAAGAGAGTGTTCGAAGCGATTGTGAGAAGCTCCCGGATACACCAGATATGTTCCTCCGAGCTGTTTGATATGACGGAGTCTCTGAAACTGAGGTGTATCTGTGATCTTCACCAGCAGGGGGTGCAGCGCAATGTGACCATGAATGGGGTCGTTGAAGATCTACCATAGCAAGAATAGATAAGTAAAGCACAGATTTAAGCAATTTCTCTATGAAAGATGCCTTCTTTTATCCAGGAAATTTACTAAAGTACATTCATGCTTATGTCCACCAGGTAGGAGAATATTTTACACATGGACATTATGTGAGGCGATGTGGAAGATATTAGGGGCTTTCGCACCAGAGGAACCTTTTCATAGTTCCTAGAATCATTGGCGGAAGATAGGAACTCTTTATGAGTTGGGGTCAGTGTCAGAGAGTCAGTGAACAACATGGCGGAATACAACAATATTTTTAGCAGTGATATTGTCAGGCTTTTATATTTACAGCGAAGTAAGATAATTGCCTACACAATGTATAGCATTATAATATAGCAATATAATATGTAACAATAAAGTTTACGTTGGCTTGATAAATTAATTAAAAACATAAAAAATCTAAATACACCTAATGCACTTTGTTTGTTCTTCATTTTCTATAAGTAGAGTTTAAGAACCTTGCTGTATTTTTGTGTAATTAATTAAGAGAAAGTACATCGCCATCTTACTCCGACATCACCTGTCGTCAACACAACTCCTCGGGGAACAACCCTGGTGGCTAGTGCCTATAACTAAGTTACTAGAACTACCCAGTGCGAAAGCCCATAATTACAAAATCCACATTTAATACATATCGGCAGCACTGCTAAAAACATGTATGTTCCTTCAGGGAAGTGAAAAGTGAAATGACATAAGCAGAAATGTTATATGAGTAGTTTGCTTACCTTCATTTGTTCTTTTGAGAAGTCTAAGGAATATTTCTTCAAGATATCTTGCAATTCATCATTAATAATCTCCCATAACTGTTGTTTCTCAGGCTCTGGAAAAGCATGACTTTTTATGATCTCAGTGTAAAATATATGTTTTAAATAATTTTGTTTGCTGGTTTGTAAATGCAAGAAAACATTTCAGCAATGCATTTACACTCTTAGAAGAAATGTGTAGAAAAATTACACATATTATGAGTAGCACTCTAGTTTACACATTTTTGGTCAATATAAAATAATACTGTGTTGGAAGAATTCAGTTGTTTTACACATAGTTATGTGCAGTTTTAAATCCAACACAATCTGTGTAACCACGAACACCCACAATGTGGTAATATTACACATTTACACATCTTTGTGTTAATCTCATAGGCCTAGTGAAGACCAGGGGCCTCATGTATAAAACGTTCCATAGATTTTATCCTAGAAGTTTTCAGTTTTATAAAACCATGCGCACGCCAGAACCTGCACAAAACTCCCTTTAAAAAACCCAGTCAGTGGAAGATTGTGTGTACATGCATCTACACAGCAGAATCCCCAGAGTTAAATTAACATTTGGTCCCACTCTAAAGAGTGTTAAAGTTAATGAGATAATTCAGTGATTAATTAAGTGATGATTGAGAATTAGTGATAAACACCTGCTGGTAACAAGCAGAAACACTAAAGGAAAGAGAAACACAAGAACTGCAAGTGACTTCCAGTTTGGTAAGTAAGTAGTTTGGTGGTGCTTGAGGTTGGACCACCCTCGAAGAAGTCTCGCATTTGCCTTCCAACCCCCCATTCAGCTCTTGGCATTGGAGGCACTGTTCCAACTGTCAAAGCTGGGCCCATCCCACACCCATTGTACACGCCCCAGTAAACTACAACTGTGATAGTGGACCCACTGGCTATAAAGAGCAATTCTCCTCTTCGCAACAATGCTGTCGTCAGTTCCTTGTCTCTGTGCAGCGAACTGCTGTCCGGAAGACTCAGACCCCTTTCCACCCCTGCTTCAGGCACGGGAAGCCATCCCGGGCATGTCAGGCTGGATTCTGCAGACTATAAAACGGGGATAATTGCTTCAGGGGTGTGGTTCACACTTCAGTTCAGGACAAAGACGCTCATCTTCTCTGCTGCAAAGTGCAGTGCCTGTCGACGAAGGGCGTCGTCAAACTGTCCCACCAGAGAATAGCAAGTCAGGATTTTTCAGTCACTATTTCCTCATTCCAAAGTAAGATGGTGGGCTCAGGCCCATCCTCGACCTTAGGCTCCTGAATCACGCATTAATGAGGCGGCCATTCAGGTTGTTGACTTTGAAGCAGATTCTCTCGCAGATTTGCCCAGGAGACTCTTGCCCAAGGTTCTTATCGGTGTATCTGAAAGTTGCTTTCATATCCAGATAGCCTCTCATCACAGACCATTCTTGAGATTCGCATTCGAGGAGGTGGCTTACAAGTAAACAGTCCTCCCATTCGAGCTGTCTTTTATCAAGTGCATGGACACGGTTCTCTCCTCTCTGAGACAGGCGGGAATCTGCGTCATGAACTACCTCGACGGCTGACTAGTGTTAGCCCGGTCTGAGCACAAGCTCTGTGCTCACAGGTCGCTGCTCCTCAGTCACCTGGAGATTATTGGGCTCAGAATCTCCTCCGTTAAGAGTTTCCCCCCAGCAGATGAATTGCCTTCCTGGGGGCAGTTATCGACTCGGACCAGATGCGGGCCTGGCTCAAGACGGAAAGCTTGCTGAGTATTCAGTGGCGAGTGGTGTCTTTCAAAGTAGGTGTTTTCCTTCCCCTCAAAGCTTTCCAGAGCTTGCTGGGCCTGATGGCAGCCACCTCCTCTGTGGTACCATTGGGCCTGCTCCACTTGTGGCCCCTACAGTGCTAGATAAAAGCCTGAGTTCCGTCCAACACTTGCCATCAGGGACATTTGCGCCAGAAGGTGGATTGTCATTGTGTCACTGCTGTGGCGCATTGGAAGGACCCTCGCCTATATCAGACAGGCGTTCAATTAGGACTGACCTCCAGAAGGAAGATTGTCATGACAGATCCTTCCAACTCTGGTTGGGGAGTTCTGTGTGAGGGCACACCAGAGTTCGGCTCCTGGTCCAGCCTGGTGCAACACCTGCATATCAACTGCCTCAAAATGATGGCAGTTTTCTTGGCCCTCAAAACCTTCCTGCCAGCCCAAGAAGGGCACCATGTCTTCATCCGTTTGGACAACTTGACAATGGTGGCCTTCGTATATCACCAGGGTGGCCTCAGGTCATATCTCTTTACAAAATAGTGACACGCCTCCTCCTGTGGGCACAGGGTGCCCTGGGTTCTCTGAGGGTTGTGCATGTGCCGGGCAGCTGAACAAGGCCTGGGCCAGAGTGTCTCCAGGAAAATGGAGACTCCACCCCCAAATGGTTCAGATAATCTGGGAGATCTTTGGGAGGACAGAGGTAGACCTCTTCGCCTCAGAAGCCAACTCTCATTGCCCATCATTTTTCTCTAGGGAACAGGACGCGCTGGCCCAAAAATGGCCCAAGGCTCACCTGTACGCCCAATCTCTCTGCTTCCTCAGGTCATCAGACGTAGCAGAGAGACCAGATCCTCAGCCCTCCTGGTGGCTCCACTCTGGTGAAACCAATCGTGGTTGACAGCTCTGTGGCTGATTCCGCTGAGGAGAGACCTTCTCTCTCAGGCGAGAGGGTCCCTTTGGCATCCCCAACCTGAGTTGCGGAGCCTACATCTGTGGTACCTCGACGGGAGCCTTTGCAGCTCCCTGTAAGGGTATCTAACACTATAGTGGAGGCCAGAGTGCCATCTACAAGACGCCGTAAGTGCTAACTTACTTTGCCCGGTCCGGGCCCTCAGGACTTATGTGGAGCACTCTAGCCAGTGTCGGCAGTCAAAGTAGCTCTTTGTGTGCTTCGGAGCCGCTCTAAAGGGCTGCCAGTTACGAAGCAGAGATTGTCATGCTGGATAGTTGATGCTATAGCCCTGGCCTTGGTGTGCTCTGAAGTGTGCTCTAAATGCCTCATTGGAGTGAGGGCCCACTCCACAAGAGGGATGGACTCCTCCTAGGTTTGGTCCAGCAGAGTCTCCGTTGGGGATATTTGTTCGGCAGCCGGCTGGTCTTCGTCGTCTACCTTTGCTAGGTTTAATAACTTGGACGTTCCTGCCCTTCAGGCATGGATCTTGTCCGCTAGACTGTCTTGTGCCCCTAATAGTGGTCTGGACGTTTTTTGCTGAGGCTCCAACTTCATAGCCTGAGCCTCGCTAGTTAGCCAATGCTTCCTAAGGGCCCTCTTAGTGGCACACTATGTCAGAAATAGAATGGGACATCAGTTTACCTTCAGGAATGTCATGTCGTGCTACATCCAGTGTAGACAATATCCCTTTTAAATCCATTTAAATGCTTTTGTCACATCAAGCCCTTCACGTCTGGTGTAGACATGCTGTAAGTTTGTTTTAGTTGTTTTGTTTCTGCTCATTCTCTTCTCTTTTTTTCTGTTCTGGTATCTCTTTCCTTCAGTAATTCTGCTTGTTAAAAGCAGCTGTTCATCACTAATGCTCAATCATCACTTACATATTCAATTATCGCATTAGCTTCCGTCTTAATTGGTCTTTGTCTTGATCTTGGAGGGTTTGATCTTGACTACACTTTTGGTTAACATTCCTGACAAATTGTGTGAATGTGAGTGTGTACAAATTAACACAAAAAGTGTTGTCCCAAAACTCACACATTGATGTGTAAGAATTTAACACAGTTTGAATCAGTTTTAACATATCCTTTCTAAGAGTGTATAGTGGACTTTCCAGAAATGTGCCGCTGATATTTGTGGTCATTTTAGCACTAATATTAATATTTCCATACAGAATATGAGCTGTAAAGTTTTCTAATTTAATATTTTAATGGTGGGACTAACTTTAGGAAAGTAGTTCAAGCAGATGAAGTTCTGGTAATGCCCTTCTGACGTAATTCCTGTAGGCGGAACAGCTTCCTTTCTATCCTTGTTAAATCTATTGCATTCACTGGCAAGTCAAGTCAATTTGCGCTCCAAAGAAACAAATAACATTATTTGAATGTACTAAAGCCTTAGACTTGAACAATAATGTCGTACTGAACTTTGTTTGTTTTTTACGATTTTTACTAGTTTGTAAATCGGATGTAACAGATGGATATTACTCTAAATACAAATATGGAAGCAGGAGATAGACAAAAAGATAGACTGATTATGTATACACATTATCATATGAAACTGAGTTGTGTATATGAACTGCACAATTAAATCAAATCACATATGTCTTCCCTTACCTTCACTTTCTTTAAAAGATTTTTTTAGATCCTGAAGACTTTTCCGGTGATCAGAGAGAGTTTTTTTGTTTTTTTCAGATCGAAGCATCTTTTTTTGTTTTTTTTTTTGTCTTTCTGTGAGTTGTTAATAAATGAGATGAAGAGGCAATAAAGATCTGTAGAACTGCATACAGATTTTATAGATCTAGCAACTTAACTCGCTGGATTACATGATGAGGAAAGTCATTGTCACTAAACTATGAGGGTGTGTCTCAGACAAACATTGAACTGTAGCGAAGGGGAATGAGTCGGATCAGAGCGACTGCTGCTGGAAACACATTCAGGAAGTGCAGATCACACAACATTTGCTTATAATATTTGTCTTAACTGCCTTTGGTATTGGAGCCTGTTAAGCAAATATATACAAATGTAATGCAAATATTATTTAATAAAATGTGAATTTTAAAGGGATAGGTCATGCAAAAATGTACATTTAAGTCATCCTTTAATCCTCTCGTGTCATTTCACATCTGAATAATTATGTGATCTGAATAATAAAATCCTTTATTATGTGGGAAAAAAAAAAATATATATATATTTAGAGAAATGTCTGTTTTTTTTAAATGGGTCAGTGTTGTTTCAGCACAAACGTTCCTCAAAATATCTTCTTCTGAGTCAAAAGAAGAGACATGACAGCAGTGATACAATAGTCATATAACACTGTGATAATGACTTCTCCATTACACCTAAGCATTTATAGATCCAAGTACTTCTGGAAAAAAGCTGTGCTTGTAACAGGTTTGCTGGGTTCGTGGTTGGTGTTGTTTTATATATTCATGTTTAATATATTTCCTTTTAAATTATTGTTCCTAGTTCATGTCAGGTGTGTCTTGTTAGTAGATGTGACAGGTGATGTCCTGAAAAACAAAAGACACTCTAACACCCATCTAAAATACGCACCTAAGCAGGTTCAAACTGTAAGGTGTGTAAATGTTCGCACACATAAAATAATTGTGTGTTTGACTTTAATGAAGTACCTGTAGTGAAACAGGTTCTGTGTGAAGAACAGGTGACGCAGCTTCAGTAGATGAACAGCTGATCTTTGTTTGTTTCCACTGTGAACTTTCACTCTTTTACACGTACTTTGCAAAATAAAGAATGAAATTAAAGCTTCTGTGTCTTTAAATAAACAATAGAGCTACAAATATAAGTAAATGCAACAACAAGGGTATAAAAAGGAATAAAAATGCTTTTGCCAGTTCTCTTCTCACAAGTCAAAATCACAAGTTTGATCCAATCACAACATCCTCCCTGAAACAAGATGATGAACTTTACAGCTGCATAATTAATATAGCTTTATCTTAAGAATTTTTGCTGTTTTTATTTAATCTGAACAATACAATCCAACAGGGATTCTAACTTAACTTTACTCAATGTCTTAACTTCATTGTAAAATCTATCTGCACTGTGTGCACTTTTAAATCCGAAAACCCAAGTCCAGATTATTTGATTGACTGGTTTGAGTGACATTTTATCAAGCATGATTTTTGCTGATTTTTTATTTATTTATTTATTTTCTTCACTTTTCTAACGCCAAAATAGTACAATTATAATACATTGTGATTATAATACATGATATATTTTTTTTGTCAAGCTGGCTCCATTGATTCCTGTTGTTTCCAATAACATTGATTCTCTCATAAAACAGTATTAAATTAATTCATAGAGCTCAGAATACATCCTGAAATTCTATTCAAATTAACCAAAATGTTGCATTTTATTTCTATGAATAATTTACATTTGCATTAAAATATGTATTCTTATTGATAACACAGATGGGCTTAAACGTCACACATGTAAATGTATAAGCTCACTTCAGACTTTATCTGTGACTCATTTCGAAGGCTGAGTCCTCCGGAGGTTTCATTTGTCACGTCATTGAAGCGGCTTCATTTCAGTAAACTGACCATTACAAAGTCATTAAGAAATTACAACAATCTATGCTTTATTAGGAATAGCTGTCACTTTTATAATGTTACTGTTCTGAAATAAGAAATCCTTTATGACATATGCGGCCGACAAATGTGACCTCTGGAGGAAGAAGCCTTTGAAATGAGACACAGATATAATGTGTGCGATTAAAGAAGTCATTCAGATTCACCTGAGCCAGATTAAACAGGTCAAATCAGGTTTCCTTCAAGTGTTCACAAGAACAATGAAAACATTCAGCGCTTTAATGCAAGTGAATCCAGTCAATCTGGTCCTTCTGTTTAAAGCAGGAACAGATCGGATCAGAGCGACAGCTGCTGGAAACACATTCAGGAAGTGCAGATCACAATATTTGCTGTATACTTCTTGTATATATATTTGTCTTTAATGCCTTTGGTATTGGAGCCTGTTAAGCAAATATATACAAATGTAATGCAAATATGATTTAATAAAATGTGAATGTTAAAGGGATAGGTCATGCAAAAATGTACATTCAAGTCATCCTTTAATCCTCAGGTGTCATTTCACATCTGAATAACCTCCTTTATTCTGTGGAGAAAGAAAATATATATATATATATATTTTGAGAAATGTCTGTTTTTTTTAATGGGTCAGTGTTGTTTCAACACAAACGTTCCTCAAAATATCTTCTTCTGAGTCAAAAGAAGAGACATGACAGCAGTGATACAGTAGTTATATAACACTGTTATAATGACTTCTCCATTACACCTCACAATAAGCATTTATAGATCCAAGTACTTCTGGAAAAAAGCTCTGCTTGTACACTCTTAAAACGGATGTGTTAAAAACAACACAACCTGTGTTATATCTTAACACACCTGTGTGTCTAGTTAAGGACAACACATTTTGTGTTACTTTTAACTCAACCAGTGTGTTATTGTTCTTAACACAGTGAGTGTGTTAAAATATTTAACACACTAATGTGTCATAAATCACACAATTTGTGTCATAGATGTGCTATTTGTGACCAATTAAAACACTCTTAAAATGAATGTGTTAAAACAACACAACCTGTGTTATATCTTATCACACCTGTGTGTCTAGTTAAGGACAACACATTTTGTGTTACTTTTAACTCAATCAGTGTGTTATTGCTCTTAACACAGAAGTGTGTTAAAACCTTTTACACACTAATGTGTTATAGTTACACAACTTGTGTCAGATATGTGTCACATCATGTGACTGTAGTCGGTGTGTATTTGCCAGAGTCACTTTCTGTGTTTTTACAACTGAGTGTTTGGATGAAAACTGAAACGTATTGTTAACTTGTGTTTCTGGAGTCCAGTGACGTTTAATAAAGAGTTTGTTTGAACATTTGGATGTTTTACTGTGCGTTCACACCGGACGCGAATAGCGCGTCAAATTCGCGCCTGCCGCGTCTATTTATACGCTTGACCACTTTGTGTGCATTCGCGCGTCAAGAGCGAAATTGACGTGCGTAAAATCAAAAGTTTGTAGCGATATTTACGCGCGTCAGAGGCGAAAGTTTCGAAACCTGTTGGCGGCCATCTTTTTTTAGATGTTTATCGAGCATTAGCATTAGCATTAATCGAGAGAATCACCGCTCGTATATGCTCTGGAGAGCAGAAACAGCTGCGTAGGGGACATCGTGGCTGTACTCGGGTCCACCAGACCCTCCGGAGGGTTTCAGGAGTTTCACAATTTGCTCCAGGGGGTAGGTTCGGTGGACCTAACGGTGAGGACGCTGACGAGGACAGCGTAGGCCGTATAAGCCTCGGCCTCGAGTGGTCGCTGCCTGACGAGCCCGCGCTGTACAGCCCGGCGCGAGGTTCACCCTCGCCCGCACCTAATCTGTCATTTATTTTTGTTTTGATAATAAATGGAGCCAGTCTTCAAAAGTGAAACCTGTCCTGTGATTTTGTTGTTGTTTTTATACACTAAATTGTGTTTGTTGTCTTTACATTAGATTAATAATGTCTCATATAATCTAGAATAGATATGGAATAAATAGCATTCAATACAAAATGAGTATCTCTCATATTGAAATCGAGTTTTATGTTTTTATTTGCTTTATTGTGCATTTTAGTCATATTACAAAATAATTTATTGAGGCCAAACATAAAATAACATTATAAACTGTCACTTCACCACGTGACAGCAGCAAACAGGCTCCTGATTGGTTAACGCGGCGCGAATTGACGCAGAAATTCAGATTTTTCAACTCGGGCGGCAGACGCGAATTCGCGTCAAACACGTGAATGCACAAATAGCACTAAATAAAATCATTCACGCGTAACGCGCTTAACGCGCCAGACGCTCAATTCACGTCATTCGCGCGAACTTGACGCGCGAATGAGGCGAATTCGCGTCTACCGCGCCGCGCTAAACGCCTCATTCGCGCCGCAGGAATTTTTTATGCGCTTAACGCGTCTTTGCATTGACTTAACATTGAAATCACTCGCGCCTGACGGGCTATTCGCGTCCGGTGTGAACGCACCATTAGACATCATGAATCTACATAGACAAACTCTTATTGAGAATTAACTGAGGTTTAGATGTTGATGTTTCACTGAATGTTTTATTTGAAGTCACCAGAATCGTGATTAATGGCTCCTTTATTTGAACTCTTGACCCTTTACTCTTCTTTTAGTTTTTCTCTGGCTACTTTTACTGTATTTTAATAAAATACATTTATTATGGCAAGAGATAATATGATCAGATGTTTCTTGATGATGTCATAATGAACAAGTGCAGCTCTGATCAAGTTTATAAATATATGGATGGTGTGCATTTAATTTATTTATGTGCTGTTGTTTATAGCAATCTTGTGACACGACATCATGCTATCCATCATATTAACAAATGTTTTCCAAAAATTGTAATCTGCAGCAGATACTAGACAAATACAGACCTCAAGAATCAGCACATGAATCTCAACAGTGGTGACAAACGAAAAGCTTCATGCCGCAATGCATGCTGGGAGTCATGGATGAGATGTGTACTATGGTGGCACCCAGCATGCATTGCGGCATGAAGCTTTTCATTTGTCACCATTGTTGAGATTCATACTCTGATTCTTGATGTCTGTTTGATACCATAGACTGTAAAGTCCTCTACGAACGATTTTTGAAAACAATTTGAAGCTAATTGTAATATGATAATCCTTTAAAAGTACATTAATCTTTCAAATATTTAACTCTTGCTTATCTTAACAATTAAACATGTTCATGGAGATAATATTATTATCTGAACATGTTTTTCTCATGATTATTTCTGCTGTTTCAAATGTGTTAAAATAAATTTACAGCAATCAGAGAAAACTAATGTTAAAGAGTCAAGGGTCAAGAGCCCAAATAAAGCTGACACTAATCACGATTCTGGTGACTTTAAATGAAACATTCAATGAATTGTCAACACCAAAACCTGTTAATTCTCAATAAGAGCTTCTGTCAGTCTGACAGAAATAAAGTTAATCTGGTTATTAATAACAAGTGAAAGCAGCATTTGAAAAAGACATTGAAAAAGAGGCATGATGTGATTGGCTGCCAAAAAAACACCCGTTAATCTTTAAGTTTTCATGAATTAAGATTGAATTTATTTATTTGAATGTATTGCTTTATATATTTTAGAGCATTTTATGGGAGACCATATAAAATATACCTATAATTTTTTTCATAAACACAAACTCTCCTCCACCCAGTGCTATTCTATCCAGAGTTACGTTTTAACACACATTGTGTGTTAAAAATATACACAACACAACATATGTCAAAATACCATCAACACATGCTGTGTGTTGTTTTTTAACACATCTCGAGTGTAACAGGTTTGCTGGGTTTGTGGTTGGTATTGTTTTTTCATGTTTAATATATTTCCTTTTAAATTATTGTTCCTAGTTCATGTCAGGTGTGTCTTGTTAGTAGATGTGACAGGTGATGTCCTGAAAAACAAAAGACACTCTAACACCCATCTGAAATACGCACCTAAGCAGGTTCAAACTGTAAGGTGTGTAAATGTTCGCATACATAAAATAATTGTGTGTTTGACTTTAATGAAGTACCTGTAGTGAAACAGGTTCTGTGTGAAGAACAGGTGACGCAGCTTCAGTAGATGAACAGCTGATCTTTGTTTGTTTCCACTGTGAACTTTCACTCTTTTACACGTACTTTGCAAAATAAAGAATGAAATTAAAGCTTCTGTGTCTTTAAATAAACAATAGAGCTACAAATATAAGTAAATGCAACAACAAGGGTACAAAAAGGAATAAAAATGCTTTTGCCAGTTCTCTTCTCACAAGTCAAAATCACAAGTTTGATCCAATCACAACATCCTCCCTGAAACAAGATGATGAACTTTACAGCTGCATAATTAATATAGCTTTATCTTAAGAATTTTTGCTGTTTTTATTTAATCTGAACAATACAATCCAACAGGGATTCTAACTTAACTTTACTCAATGTCTTAACTTCATTGTAAAATCTATCTGCACTGTGTGCACTTTTAAATCCGAAAACCCAAGTTCAGATTATTTGATTGACTGGTTTGAGTGACATTTTATCAAGCATGATTTTTGCTGATTTTTTATTTATTTATTTATTTTCTTCACTTTTCTAACGCCAAAATAGTACAATTATAATACATTGTGATTATAATACATGATATATTTTTTTTGTCAAGCTGGCTCCATTGATTCCTGTTGTTTCCAATAACATTGATTCTCTCATAAAACGTACTCGGTTACTAACGTAACCTCGGTTCTCTCTAGAAGAGGGAACGAGTACTGCGTTTTATCAAAACGCTACGGGAAAAGTCTCTTTTCACGAAACACTGAAGCAAAAATTATCCTTTAATTTTCATATATGTAAAACGCGTTGCGGCAGCAGCAGACAGCTATGGCGAGACGGCTTGTTCGCTCATTGGCTGCTCTGCGGCAACTGCTTAAGCCTATCGAGCGAGGCCTGAGATGACATCAGGCCAATGAGGGCGCTTCGCGCCCTCCTCGCCACTTCCCGCCGAAACGGGCGTGGCTTACCTCTATAAAAGGAGCTCGAGAAGGCTGACTCACTTGATTTTGATCGCCGAAGCGAACCAGAGTGAACCGTACGCACGGCAGAGAACGCAGTACTCGTTCCCTCTTCTAGAGAGAACCGAGGTTACGTTAGTAACCGAGTACGTTCTCTTACGAGAGTCCTCTCGTACTGCGTTTTATCAAAACGCTACGGGAACCCCTTGCAAAACGCCGTGCGTGCTGGGATAAAAACACTGATCACCGGAAGCTATTTCAGGCACACAGTGCATAATCACCAGATTGACTCACACAGAGTCAGGGAATAAGGGTGGGAGCCTTGATTCCCTAAATTGTAGCGTCGTAGAATAGACATGTCCACAGACGCAAGTATAACATCACATAGACAGGGTAGGGAGCCTGAACTAATGTGGAAATGTGGGTCTTACACAGTTCTGCCCAAGATAGTCGGTAGCGCATAGCGCGTGAGTTTCAGCGGTCTGACTGGACGGCTGAACGGATTACACCGACAAAAGCTTAGCCTGCAAGGCGGGAACCTCTAGGTTATAAAACCTGATAAATGTAGACGGCGAGGCCCAGCCCGCCGCCGTACATATATCCTGTAGGGAAATCCCGCTGGACCAAGCCCACGAAGAAGCCACGCTTCTCGTGGAGTGCGCTCTGACTCCCAACGGGCATGGAATGCCTTTGGCAGTATAAGCCAGCGCTATGGCGTCAACTATCCATCTGGATAGACTTTGTTTCGAAACAGCCATTCCTTTGGAACGTCCACTGAACGAGACAAAGAGCTGCTCTGTCTGTCTGAAGACAGCAGAGCGGGACATATAAGCTCTTAAAGCCCTAACAGGGCAAAGAAAACTCGAGTCCCCTTCCTCACTTGATGCCGGCAGGGCAGCCAGGGAAATGACCTGAGCCCGAAAAGGCGTGTTGAGGGATTTCGGCACATAGCCGTGCTTAGGTTTGAGTATGACTTTAGAGTCATTAGGGCCAAACTCCAAGCACGCCGGGCTCACAGAGAGCGCGTGCAGGTCGCCTATGCGCTTCACTGAAGCGAGAGCCATCAAAAACACTGTTTTGAAAGACAAGTGTTTGAGGCTAATAGACTGGATAGGCTCGAAAGGGGCATCTTTCATGGCCGCTAGGACCGTAGAAAGGTCCCACAAAGGAACTGAAGGAGGTCTAGGTGGATTCAGTCTCCTAGCTCCCCTGAGGAAGCGGATGACTAAATCATTCCTTCCCAGCGACTGACCCAGCGTTGAACCAGAGAACGCTGAAATAGCCGCCACATACACTTTGAGCGTGGAAGGGGATCTGCCCTTATCCAACAGCTCTTGTAGGAAGGAGAGAACCTCCGTTACCTCACACTCGAGGGGTGAAATGCTCCGAGCTGTACACCAGCCGGAGAAAACCGACCACTTCGAAGCATAAAGCCGCCGTGTCGACGGCGCTCTAGCCTGAGTGATGGTATTCACGACTCCCTCTGTGAGACCAACGGGTATCCGTTGAGCACCCACACATGAAGGGACCATAGTTCCGGGTGTGGGTGCCAAATCGAGCCTCCGGCCTGCGAGAGGAGATCTCTCCTCAGCGGCAGTGGCCATGGATCGATATCTGTCAACTGCATAAGCACTGGGAACCATATCTGGTTCTCCCAGAACGGAGCTACAAGCAGGACTGGGCATTTCGTTTCCCTGACCCGTTCCAGCACCTGTGGCAGGAGGGAGACGGGGGGAAAAGCGTATAACGGACAGCGCGGCCACCTTCGGGACAGCGCGCTGTCGGTTTTTGAAAAGAATGCGGGGCAGTGCGCGTTTTCGCGGGACGCGAAGAGGTCCACCTCCGCTCTGCCGAATCTCTCCCACAACAGCCGGACTGTTTGTGGGTGTAGAGACCATTCGCCCGGGGGAACATTGTTCCTGGACAGTCTGTCTGGGCCCACATTCTGAAGCCCAGGTACATGCACTGCTCTCAGCGAGCGTAAGTTGTGCTGAGCCCATAATAGGAGGCGTTTCGCCAGCCTGTACAGGGATAAGGATTTCAGACCGCCCTGGCGATTTATGTAGGACACCACAGCCATGTTGTCCGAGCGGACTATGACGTGTTCGTCCTTGATGCGGGGACAAAAACGCGTCATCGCGTTGTGCACTGCCAGCATTTCTAGGCAGTTTATGTGTTGGAGCTTTTCTCGTTCCGACCACAGGCCGAAGAACGGTCTGCCCTCGAGCAGAGCTCCCCATCCCGAGGTGGATGCGTCTGTAGACACCATCCTCACTCTCGAGGAAGTCCCCAGGCTTACACCTGATTGGTACCAGTCGTCCGCCGTCCAAGGCGTCAGGGCTGAAACACAGCTGTGATCGACCTTGAGGCGTAATCGACCGGTCGCCCACGCTCTGCGCGGTACCCGCGCTTTCAACCAGAACTGCAGCGGGCGCATGCGGAGCAAGCCCAGCCGGAGAACTGACGATGCTGAGGCCATGAGACCCAGCATCCTTTGAAACTTCCTGAGCGGGGTGACAGCGCCGCGGCGAAAAGCCCTCGCCGCGCGCTGAATGGCCAGCGCGCGCTGTGGTGACAGCCGCGCTGTCATAGACTGTGAGTCCAGAACGACACCCAGAAACGAAATCGTTTGACTGGGGTTCAATGAACTTTTCGTCCAGTTGACTGTGATACCAAGATTCTCGAGGTGATCGAGTAAAATGGTTCTGTGCTCCACGAGCTGTGATCGTGATTGAGCTAGGATCAGCCAGTCGTCCAAATAGTTCAGCACTCGCATGCCTCTGAGTCTGAGAGGAGCGAGCGCTGCGTCCATGCATTTCGTAAATGTACGAGGTGCTAGGGACAAGCCGAATGGCAGGACTGTATACTGGTATGTCTGACCCTCGAAGGCGAATCTCAAGTATCGCCTGTGGTGTGACGCTATCTGTATTTGAAAATACGCGTCCTTCAGATCTATCGACATGAACCAGTCTTCTCGGCGAACGTGCGCGAGAATTTTGCTGGTTGTGAGCATTTTGAAACTGCGTTTCACTAATACTCTGTTCAGCCGTCTTAGATCCAGTATGGGTCTGATACCGCCGTCCTTTCTGGGGACTAGAAAGTATCTGCTGTATAGTCCCCCTTCGCTTAGAGCTGGGGAAACGCGCTCTATCGCCCCTTTGCTTATCAGTTTTGATATTTCGGCTCGAAGTAAGTGAGCTACTTCCAACGAAACCGTAGTCTCGACGCGCGCTGTGAAGCGGGGAGGGCGTCGGCAAAACTGTAGCGAGAAGCCTCTCTTTATAATGCCTAGCACCCAGTCCGAAACCCCTGGGAGCGCTGCCCATGCATCTGCATGGCTGGCTAGGGGCTGGATACGGAGCGCGCTCTGATCGCCGTGCGACAGAGGCGCTTCGGGGGATACAAACATAGGCGTTATGCCTGTGGCATTTGAGGCGGGGCGCGCGCTTAATACAGCGGGCGAGACGCTCATCCTCGACCTCGCTACAGTGCTTAGCTGAGTGAGGGAGGACTGAGAAAGTCTCATAGGACCCATGTGAGCGAGTAGATGTGGGCTGGGAGCGGGCACATTTACTGCTTTGGGCGCGGCGTCTGCCTGAGCAGAGCGCGCGCTCACAGTTCTCGTTTTTACAGAGAGCCTGTGATGTGTTAGACATAGTGTTCGTGGGCACTGGGAAGTGGGCACTCTCACTATGCTGGAAGCGCAATCGACCTGAGTCGATTTTATGTGCGCGGGCCCTAAGTGTAGGGCTGTGCTTATGTGTAGTGATGGGCACTGAGGAGTGGGCATCGAGACTACATTTATAGCACCATCGGCCGTGGCCGGGACACCAGAAAATACACTCTTTCTGAGATTTATCTGGGTAGCCGTGAAAACGGCTTTTGTGTGCAGGCAAGCGGGCAGCAGTGCGGGCTTGCTCTCTGCAGAAAACACTGGAACAGTCGCAAATCTTGGGACTGAAACAGTGGGGCGCTTGGGTGGGAGGCCGGCCGCAACGGGACTCACACACCTGCGCTTTCCTAGGCTTGCTAGGACTTCTTCGGCACTTCAGGCTTTACCACGATCTTCGATCGCGGCCCGCGCGAGGAGGGGCGCCGGGCGCTGGACCGAGAGCGGGGCCTCGAGCTGCGCTGCTGTGGCTGCTGCGATGAGGCGGCCGAAGGCGGGGGCTGAGGCTGAGAGCTCCGCGGGGTCCGTTTGTCACGACCCGCTGCAGAACCGGAGCGCTTCGGCAGGAAGTGCTTGAAGGCTTGAGACGCTTTTTGGGCCTCGGTAAATCTCTCCACGAACTCGGAGAGAGAAGAACCAAAAAGGCCGGTGGAAGACAGCGGGGCATCGAGAAACGCAGTGCGCTCGGAATCGGCCATCTCCGTGAGCGTCAGCCATAAGTGTCTCTCAGCGACAGTGGCGGAAGCCATACAGCGTCCCATGGCTTGTGCGGCGGCCTTAGTAGCTCGGAGCGTGAGATCTGAAGCGCTCCTTAAATCCGCGATGCAGATAGCGTCAGGTCCCATCTCGTCCAGTTTACGGAGGAGATCACCCTGGTAGATCTGCAGCGTAGCCATGGTGTGTAGCGATGACGCGGCCTGCCCAGCGGCGGAGAAGATTCGCGCGAGCAGCGTCGACGTCATGCGGCAGGCTTTAGAAGGCAACACCGGTTTAGCCCGCCGTCCAGCAGAGGGCGGGCAAAGGTGGGTCGCTATCGCCTGTTCCACCGGCGGAAGAGAGAGGTAGCCTCGGTCTCCGGCCTTATCCAGGGAGGAAAAAGCGGGTGAGACAGATGAGCGCGTCCGCGCAGAGAAGGGCGCGTTCCAAGCCTTCGCAACTTCTTCATGTAACTCAGGAAGAAAAGGAGCGGGCTTAGATTCCGGAGAAGTGCGCTCACCAGGGAGGAAGCTACCATCCAGCCGGGTTCGAGAGGGGGGCTCCGGTGCAGACCACTCGAGGCCGAGGCTCGCCGCGGCCAGCGCGAGTACTCGCATGAGCTCCTTCTCAATGTTGGCTCTCGTTGAGGGCTTGCGGGCAGGAGGCGCGAGGTCCTCAAAGCTCGCCCAATCCTCGCTGCCTGAAGCTACCAGAGAGCAGGAATCCTTTTCCCCCGACGCGGCCTCTGAACCGACTTCCTCTGATGAAGCGGCGGCAGACTGCGGGCGCTGAGCATCAGGAAGTGATTCGAGAGAGGCCGGTGAAGCTGGCGGGCGAACCGGCGAGCTTGGTCGGGCTGGAGCGGGTTCCGGGACCCGCTGCGAGCGGCGCTTTTTACGGCGCGGCATCGCGGCGGTGAATGCAGGCTTGGAAAAGGATGCCAGGCGAGTCCTCAGAGTCACCATCGGCAAAAGCTCGCAGTGAGGGCATCCGCCGTCAGCGAGCGCGAGCGCTGCATGGTCCTCACCCAGGCAGGAAACACAGATGACGTGCTTGTCTCCCTCGGTGAGTGGGGCTCGGCACGAGCCGCAAGAAGGCATCTTAAAAAAGACGCAGCTCTTTTAGGGGTGAGTGATGCAGGAAACACACACACACACACACAAAGGCAATGAAAGGATATAGGCGCCGGAAAGCGCAGCAGGTACGGCTGTAGAAGGCGGCGTTGGCCAGCAGCTTCGAGGGCTCGTCCCGCTGATGTGCTTGCTTCAACGACGCTGCTTCCGTGATCCAGCGATGCGTGCGCTTCGCTGAAGAGATTAAAATCAAGTGAGTCAGCCTTCTCGAGCTCCTTTTATAGAGGTAAGCCACGCCCGTTTCGGCGGGAAGTGGCGAGGAGGGCGCGAAGCGCCCTCATTGGCCTGATGTCATCTCAGGCCTCGCTCGATAGGCTTAAGCAGTTGCCGCAGAGCAGCCAATGAGCGAACAAGCCGTCTCGCCATAGCTGTCTGCTGCTGCCGCAACGCGTTTTACATATATGAAAATTAAAGGATAATTTTTGCTTCAGTGTTTCGTGAAAAGAGACTTTTCCCGTAGCGTTTTGATAAAACGCAGTACGAGAGGACTCTCGTAAGAGAACAGTATTAAATTAATTCATAGAGCTCAGAACACATCCTGAAATTCTATTCAAATTAACCAAAATGTTGCATTTTATTTCTATGAATAATTTGCATTTGCATTAAAATATGTATTCTTATTGATAACACAGATGGGCTTAAACGTCACACATGTAAATGTATAAGCTCACTTCAGACTTTATCTGTGTTTCATTTCGAAGGCTGAGTCCTCCTGAGGTTTCATTTGTCACGTCATTGAAGCGGCTTCATTTCAGTAAACTGACCATTACAAAGTCATTAAGAAATTACAACAATCTATGCTTTATTATGAATAACTGTCACTTTTATAATGTTACTGTTCTGAAATAAGAAATCCTTTATGAGAAATGCGGCCGACAAATGTGACCTCTGGAGGAAGAAGCCTTTGAAATGAGACACAGATATAATGTGTGCGATTAAAGAAGTCATTCAGATTCACCTGAGCCAGATTAAACAGGTCAAATCAGGTTTCCTTCAAGTGTTCACAAGAACAATGAAAACATTCAGTGCTTTAATGCAAGTAAATCCAGTTAAACTGGTTCTTCTGTTTAAAGCAGGAACAGATCATAATTTATACGAGTAATATCTTCTGTTTTTCTGGCTTATCTAGACATTAAAAATGCTCTGAGCATAAACTTTTTTTAAATCCTTCATATTTTCTGTTTGTCAAAAAATATTTGCATGCTGGGAGCCATTACTTTTATAATATGGTGGCTCCCAGTATGAAGCATGTCACCATTGTTGAGATTCATAAGCTTGATTTCTAGTGTATGTCTCTCCTTTTTGTTTTCTCACAATGTGTTTTGAAATTAAAATCAGAATCTTTGGTAAAAAAAAAAAAAAAGTATTGCTGGTAAAAATCTATCAATAACAAGTGACCTCTTTTGGTCATTGATGATATTTGTCAAACGTCTTTCTTTATGATGATGAAATATATATCACCTGATAATCTTTGTTTGTGCTTTCCTTCGCAACAAATTCTGTGTTTTGGTAAACACTGTTATAAAGACAACAACTAACATAAAAAAATAAATAAAGAGGCAAACTGCCCAACTAGAGGAAATACTGATCACCATAATGGTAACCAAACATTTTTCAGTGATTCTGCTTGTTATCATCAGGTGTCTCCAATAATCGAACAATCATTACTCAATTATCTGATTAACTCTAACACTGCTTCAATGACTACGTTTACATGCAACCAATATCCGGGTAATGGTCGGGTTAGAGTCACTATTTGGGTTTCTGAAACATTCGGAATAACCCGTTTACATGCGTGAGCAGAGAGAGTTACTCCTGTATACATGGAATTTGTAATCAATTGGCAATATCCCGATGTAAACGGCGACGCACGGTTAGCGTCTGGACGTACGGACAACCTTAAGACGCAATATGCGTCATTTCCGATTCTTCTTCCTGTATCCAAAGACAACAACAACAGCAGCAGCACGCGGATAATGAATAGTTCGGGGCAGATAGCGATCTCCTTTGTTTGCGCTTTCCTCCTCAAAAGTACTCAAAAGACCAAGATTCCTTGCGAATAGAACATGCGCAGAACACAAATCAATGTTCCTTTTGATGGGGATATGCCGATACGCGTCTACATGACCAAATATTCGGGTTAGAAAAGGGGTACCGCAGGTATCATATCCGGGTTTTTAAAAACCGGTATATGAGCATATCTGGGTTTTTGCCGGTGTTTACATGGCCGTGCGCGACCGGGTTATTGCTAATATCCCGGTTTTGAACGGGTTATTGGCTGCATGTAGTCAGTGTTACTTTAACACCCTGCTTTAACACCCTGCTGGTGGTTCCCATATAAACACCAATTGGTGTTAATTTAACACGGGGGAATTTACACTGTACAGTCTGAATGAAATGATTGTTCACTCCTTTATCTGTTGCTGGTTTGAGTGACACACACACACATTCATTTACTGAAGGTCAAAGAAGACTCTTAAATATAAACAGATTTGTGTAATGAAAATGTGAACCTTGAATTCATTCAGTCGTGTTTGACGATCACTAAACGATCACTACACTTTTGCCATGAAATCACTCAGCTTGAATCATACATTTATTTTTTAGAAATTCTTATATTTTTATATATTATTTTTATAATTTATATTTTTATATTTTAGAAAACTGATTACGGGAAAAAGTCTGGAAACACAAATATTTTTCCAGACTGCGTAGGAACCCTGAATAAAATAGAAAAATGCCTTGAATCTCTGATGCAAATGTTTGGATATTGAATGATGTGGAGCGTCTTCTGCTTTGTGTTCAGAACAGACAGTAATTGTAAAGTGACAAAGACATGAAGGAGAGATAAAGATCAGCGGATTTTATTCTGTCACAGATCCAGTGTCCTCACAGCTTCATCTCTGTATCTGATCTAAAATATGGATATCAGTGCCATGCAGGACTGACAGTGTTTACATGTTTCCTCAAAAATACATTCATTTCCATACACAGCAAAATCCCCAGAGTTAAATCAACACGGCTCAGAGCACATATGGTCCAGCAGTTTTAAAGTTAATTAAGTGATTAATTGAGTGGTGATTCAGAGAAACAAGAACTAAAACTGACTTCAGCCACAGCCTTAGATGAAATCAACTGGAGATAAAAGAAGACATTAAATCTGTGAAGATCTCAGCAGAGAAGGATTAAACAACTCCACAAACAGCATTACCAGCTTCACATTTATTAAATTTAACACCTCTGTGTTTATATGGGAACTAACAGCAGGGTGTTAAAGAAACACTGAAGCAGTGTTAGAGTTAATCAGATAATGAAGTGATTAATTGAGTGATGATTGAATACAATTGAAGACACCCGATGATAATTTCCTACACACTGTAAAAAAAAAAAATAGTGCTTTGGCTGCCAAACAAAAAACATAAAAATAAAGTAAAACATCCTAATTTAAATAAAATGCAAAAAAGTTTTACAGAAATTTTCAATTTGATTTGCTAATTTTATAAACACTATTAACATGGGAATGCATTATATCCTGCAACATCTCGATAGACCTGGGACTTACGCATGGATCTTATTTGTGGACTTCAGTTTGGCCTTCAATACCATCATGCCTGATCTTCTCACAACTGACCCAGCTCTCCATGCCAACCTCAATCTGTCAGTGGATCTCCAGCTTTCTGACAGACAGACAGCAGCTTGTGAGACTGGAGAAACTCTCACTATCAGCACTGGTGCTCCTCAGGGTTGTGTTCTCTGCTCTTCTCCTGTACACACACGACTGCTCCTCCAAACACTCCTCTGTCAAGCTCCTGAAGACACTCATCGGCCTTATCCAAAATGCTGACAAGTCTGCTTACAGACAAGAGGTCAAACAATTGTCACAACAACCTGGAGCTGAACACACTCTGAACAGTGGAGATGATCGTGGACTTCAGGAGGAACACCTCAGCACTCAATAACTGCAGAAGTGGAGGAAATGAGAGAAATATCTATGATGAATCTTTTTTTTTTTTTTTTTTTTTTTTTTTTTTTGCTTGACAAAATCAATTAATCTTAACTTGGGTTTTCTGAGTTAAGGCATAGTATGTGAATAGTACATTACTAGATTTTTTCAATTAAGTTCAGACATTAAGTAATGTTAATTAAAAAAAGTGTTGGTTTTGTAGGATTTTACAGTGAAGATTAAAAACTTTACAGCCGCATTATACTGTTTAAAGTGTTGGTTATGGTATAGAAATGTGTTCCTGGTTGATAAAATAACAAAGGAAACTGGAAAGAAAACCAAATGCATATAAATCAACCATGAAAGGATATTTGCTGGAGTTATTGAAGACAGAAAGAATAAAAAAATACAATTGTGAGATAATCAAACATACAAAACTGAATGCAAAATGATATCAGTTCATATAAAAACAAAATAATTTGATGTTTGCATTGTATTGTATGCTTCTTTGAAGCCAGTAATATTCCCATGCACTTCCCATTGTTAATTTCATCAATACACTGGTGTGTGTCTATACGGCTTGGCATTAGCGATGAGATTTGCGTGCTGTTTGTAAAAGGTTTGGCTGTTTTGTTCTATCAGGATCACACACAAACTGAACATGTGTAAGGACTGATCCATGTAAGCACTGCAATGTGATCTCATTAAGAGCAAATAAGTTGATTTATTCATACAAACTTTCACTTTTCACAATCACTCCAGGCTTTGTGTTTACTATTGTGTAATTTATGAAAGTAAAAAAGAGAAAATCTTTGTCAGTAAAATGATAAAGAAAGAAAATAAAAAGACAAAGTATTGTGCAAAAGTTAAGCCATAATATTGCAGCGCTTCAATGGTTTATTCTCCTTCCAGTGAATCACTGCTGTTTGCATTTGTCCTCATTTGTAAGTTACGTTGGCTAGAAAAAACCTTTTAAACGAATAAACAAACATATGTAAATATAAATATAAAACACATGTAAATATAAATGAGTATGATGTTTGACTCATTTAACCTCCATAAACTCTCTCGTGTCAGGAATCTGCTTGAGTTTGATGTTTCTGCTAGAATTCAATGATGGAAACATGGATGTGAAAATAAAGGCAATTTGATGACTGTATTCCCAGTCAACACGTTGATCTCACAGTGATCTCTCCATATAACCACAATGTGAGTTCACAGTGATCTAAAAGTGTAACCTCTCAGCACACTCACTGTGTGCTCATATTATGACCACAATGTGAGTCACCCCAGCTAGAAATGTTATTAGACATGGACTCCAACATCACTCAGACGTCACATTTTGGTTGAAAATGAAAATTGGGTTGACGTGTAAACATCAGATGTCAGACTCCAACTTCATTAAACAACTCCACAAACAGCATTACCAGCTTCACTTATTACTAACCAGATTTACTTCTGTCATATGTGTGGAAAAGTTCTTATTGAGATTAACAGAGGTTTAGATGTTGATGATTCATTGAAATTAATAGTTTGGTTTGATGTCACCATTATGGTTGTCAGTGTTCACTTTAGTTGGTCAGTTTGACTCATGATTTTAGTTTTTCTCTGGCTGCTGAAACTGTTTGTTATGGCAAGAACAGTAAGAGAACATGTGATGAGATGATGTCAGATACTTGATGATGATGATGATGATGATGATGATGATGATGATGATGATATAATAATCATGAGTAGTGATTATGATTCACAGAGTGTCAAAATGATTGATGACCCTATAATTGATGGTGACCTCTTGACCTTTTTGCCACGCCCCCGGACCACCCAAGTCGAGCCCTAGCACTGACCTTGACCCCTCCATGCCATTGTCCCCTTTGACCTTGGGTATAATTGGATAATTGGAATGTCTATGACCTCGTGAGTATAATATGTTCATTGATTAATTTTGAACTTTGACACGTTACAATGGACGTCCTGAGGGTTATGTTGAGCTCTGACATCAGGTCTGGTCTGTGCGCCGTATGCAGGCATCAGCTCCCTCCCACACTCCACATTACATCTCAGGGGTTTATAAATGGGGTCAGTGTATTCTGCAAAATCAGAAAAGAACAGTGAAATACATTAATATGGCCATATTTATACTCCCATAAACCCTCAAATTCTGACTGCCACCCCTGGACCATCATACCCTCACAAAGAATGGCTGGATAAATTCAGCAAGACCTTATATCTTGTGCATGCGTGCAAGTGTGACTTGCAAAAACGCAGTTCAAGCAGCAAGAAAAAAACTCATGTTAAAAAGTGAAGGGTCAGGAGCCCAACTAAAGCAAGCACTGATCTCTATAATGGTGACTTCAAACCAGACATTTTCAATAAAAACATCTCATTAACAACTTCTGTAGATGTATGACAGAAATAAAGTCATACTGGTTAATAATAAGTGTAATAATGTGTAATGGCTGGAAGTAAGTTGTAGTTCTTGTGTTTCTCTATTTTCTGTTCGTGTGCTTCTCTTTCCTTCAGTGATTCTGCTTGCTAACAGCAGGTGTTCATCAAGTTGATCATAGGTTGTGCGACATGATCATTTAATCTCTTCCTCCTCGATTAGTTTTTCATTATCAACTCATTTACTGACACAGCAACATTAACGGTCCTGTCGACATGTCATTGTTTAAAAGAATTCATATTTTGCTTTATGTAAAATAATTGCTTGCCTATATACAAATTAATTCAATTCATATTTATGCAATACAGTTAAACTAGAAAATCAAGGCCACAGTTTTTGTGAGTATTTGTGTCTTTAGTTTGGTTCTTTGTATTTTCTGTTCCTGTTCTCTATGGTTTCTATTGTCTTCAGTGATCGACTCTCTCCATTCACTGCCCAAATTAGTGCAATTGTCATCCATTATTAACTGGAAAGAAAACCAGATGCATATAAATCAAACATGAAAGGATATTAAGAGTTGTTGAAGACAGAAAGAATAAACGAATACAACTGTGTGAGATAATAAAACATACAAAACTGAATGCAAAATGATATCAGTTCATATAAAAACAAATTAATTTGATGTTTGCATTGTAGCCTATTGTATGTTTCTTTGAAGCCAGAAATATTGCCATGCACGTCCAATTGTTAATTTCATCAATACACTGGTGTGTGTCTATAGGGCTTGGCATTAGCGATGAGATGTGAGTGCTGTTTGTAAAAGGTTTGTCTGTTTTGTTCTATCAGGATCACACACAAACTGAACATGTGTAAGGACTGATCCATGTAAACACTGCAATGTGATCTCATGACAAGCAAATACGTTGTTTTATTCATACAAACTTTCACTTTTCACAATCACTCCAGGCTTTGTGTTTACTATTGTGTAATTTATGAGAGTAAGAAAAGATAAAATCTTTGTCAATAAAATGATAAAGAAAGAAAATAAAAAGATAAAGTATTCTGCTTGTTAACAGCAGGTGTTCATCAAGTTGATCATAGGTTGTGCGACATGATCATTTAATCTCTTCCTCCTCGTTTTTCATTATCAACTCATTTACTGACACAGCAACATTAACGGTCCTGTCGGCATGTCATTGTTTAAAAGAATTCATATTTTGCTTTATGTAAAATAATTGCTTGCCTATATACAAATTGTTACAACACAGGGGGGACAGACACACGGATGAGGTAAGATGAGTGTTTATTTACAACCAGCAGAGGTAAAGACAGTGCAGATGAAGGTGAGTGAATCTTGAATAGTCTCGAAGTGGTCGACAGGAATGACTCAGTATGTTTCTCTTTTCCAGATGGAGTACAGAAGGAGATTACCGGAACCAGGGATGACACAGGTGAACACAGGAGAACACTGAAGACGAAGACCCACGAGGAAGACTGGAAGACTGGGAGAAGAGACCACGGAACAGGTAAGTAGAAGAGGAGTCCTGGAGGTAAGCATAAGTTTAGTGTCTTGATGCAAACGATACCGGACAGTGAGTGATGGTGAGAGCGGGGTTTAAATGCAGTGAGTGACTGATGAGCTGATGACGTGCAGGTGTGTGTGATTAGTATTCCGGAGAGGAAGTGCGCCGTGATTGAGTGAGGGTGGAGTCTGGCGTGATTGTAACATTACCCCCCCCTCCACGGCCCGCTCCTGAGGGCCGAGGACCCCGACGTCGTGGCGGTCGGCCTCTTCCCCGGGGTGCGGGTCTTTCCGGATGAGTGGCATGGAATTGCTCGAGCAGGTTGGGATCAAGTATATCATTTCTGGGTACCCATGAACGTTCCTCGGGACCGTAGCCCTCCCAGTCCACGAGGTATTCTAGAAGACCACCACGACGCCGGGAGTCCAAGATGTCCTGAACCTGGTAGGTAGCTCCGTCTTCTAGGATGAGTGGAGGGGGAGGCTCCTCCGCTACGCCAGACTCTGAGGGAACAGAAACAGAGGGATAGTGAGGTTTCAACAGGGAGACATGGAAGGTAGGATGAATTCTGTATTGGGGTGGTAACTGTAGCTGATAAGTGACAGGGTTGATCTGCTTCGTGATGGTAAAGGGGCCAATGAACCTGGGACTCAGCTTTCGGCAAGGCAGACGTAACCTGATGTCCCTGGTGGACAGCCAAACCTTCTGACCTGGTTGATACGAAGGAGTGTTAGAGCGGTAAAGGTCGGCTGTCATTCTGCGTCTGCGCAAAGCGCGTTGCAGGTGGTGGTGCGCTGAGTCCCAGACCCTCTCACTCTCTCGGAACCAGTAATCAACTGCAGGAACATCAGATGGCTCTCCCGTCCAGGGAAACAATGGAGGTTGGTAGCCGAGCACGCACTGGAATGGAGTGAGTCCAGTGGTAGGTTGGCGTAACGAGTTCTGTGCGTACTCGGCCCAACCCAGGAACTGGTTCCAAGAGTCCTGGTGGCCATGACAGAAGGTACGGAGGAAACGTCCGATCTCTTGAATCTTCCGTTCTGTCTGCCCGTTCGACTGCGGATGGTAACCAGAGGAGAGGCTAACGGTCACACCTAGGAGTGAGAAGAACGCTTTCCATACCCTGGAGATGAACTGCGGTCCTCTGTCGGAAACGATGTCTTCTGGAATTCCATAGACTCGGAAGATGTGGTTAAACATCAGTTCGGCAGTCTGTATGGCAGTGGGGAGTCCTTTCAGGGGAAGTAGACGACATGACTTGGAGAATCTGTCAATGATTACAAGAATGCAGGTACAGTTATCAGAAGCAGGTAAGTCTGTTATGAAATCAACTCCTAGGTGTGACCAGGGTCTGTTGGGAACGGGCAGAGGCAGTAGTTTACCAGATGGTAGATGGCGAGGACTCTTCGAGATGGCGCACTCCTTGCAACCTCTCACGTACCTTCTGACGTCCGCTGCCATGTTTGGCCACCAGAAGCGTTCTTTTAGCAGCGAGAGGGTCTCATTGACCCCTGGGTGGCCAGTGCCCAGTGACGTGTGGGAAGTGTGGATGAGGGGAATGCGCCGAGTTCGGGTGATATAGGTCAAACCTGGTGGACAACCCGGCGGAGCGTTGGTGGAGACATTGGAGGAGGGCATGGTTTCCTCAGACCAAGTGATGGGACTTACAAACAGGCTTTCGGGTAGAATGGGTTCAGACTCTTCCGTAGTTTCATCCGGACTATGAAGACGGGATAAGGCGTCAGCCTTGACATTCTTGGAACCAGGGACGTAGGAGATAGTAAAGTTAAATCGGGTGAAGAACAATGCCCATCTTGCCTGTCGTGGATTAAGCCTCCTGGCGTCTCTGAGATACTGTAGATTCTTGTGATCCGTTAACACCACGAACGGATGTTGTGCGCCCTCCAACCAATGTCTCCACTCCTCAAGAGCCAGCTTGACGGCTAACAGCTCCCTGTTGCCGATGTCGTAATTGACTTCCGCCGGGTTGAGTTTGCGGGAGAAGAAGGCGCATGGATGAAGTCTACTTGGAGTCCCCTGCTGCTGCGATAAAATCGCTCCCACCCCTGTGGTTGAAGCGTCGACTTCCACGACGAAGGGCTTCTCTGGATCTGGATGAATCAAAAGAGGAGCAGAAGAGAAGGCTTTCTTGAGGGTCTCAAAGGCGTGGGTGGCAGAAGGTGTCCAGGACAGAGACTTGGGCTTGTTGCATAGGAGGTGAGTAAGAGGACTGGAGATGGTACTGTAGTTCTGGATGAAACGGCGGTAGAAATTGGAGAATCCGAGAAATCGTTGAAGTTCTTTAATGGTAGTTGGTATGGGCCAGCCGCGAATGGCATCCACCTTCCCCTCGTCCATCCGGATGCCACTGCTATCGATGTTGTATCCAAGGAACTGCACTGAGGGTTGATGGAAGGAACACTTCTCGGCTTTCGGGAACAGCTGGAAATCCCTCAGGCGTTTCAGGACCTCCGCAACGTGGTGGCGATGTTCTGTCATGCTCCGGGAGTAAATCAGGATGTCATCAATATAGACCAGAACTGACTTGTGGAGGAACTCCCGGAGCACTTCATGGATGAAATCCTGGAATACGGAGGGGGCGTTGGCCAATCCATAAGGCATGACGAGATACTCATAGTGTCCAGTTGGGGTCACAAAGGCGGTCTTCCATTCGTCCCCCTCACGTATCCGGATGAGGTTGTATGCACTGCGGAGGTCCAACTTGGAGAAAACAGTGGCACCTCGGAGATGTTCCAGTGCAGCTGGGACGAGAGGAAGGGGGTAGCGGAACTTGACAGTGATACGGTTGAGTGCACGGTAATCAATACAGGGCCGCAAGCCTCCGTCCTTCTTTGCCACAAAAAAGAAACTGGACGCAGCAGGGGACGTAGACGGACGGATGTAACCTTGTTCCAGTGCTTCCTTGATGTATTCCTCCATGGCCTTCTCCTCCGGCAGTGACAGCGGGTAAATCTTACCTTTGGGCACTGGCTCACCCTGAAGCAGATCGATGGCACAGTCCCATGGCCGATGTGGAGGTAGCTTGGAGGCTCGCTGGGGACAGAAGACATCACTGAAGTGGGCATAACATGGGGGTATATCCACGGAGCGTTTCTCCACTGGGCTTTCGATGGAAGTGGAGCAAAGTGGTAGTCTTTTGGAACGTTGAATCGGAAGTGCAGGAAAACAACTCGGGAAACAGCATTGGCCCCACTTCAGGATCTCTCCTGTCCTCCAGGAGATGATGGGATTGTGCAGCTCTAACCACGGACGCCCCAGAATCACATCAGCGGTGGATTCCTCCAGAACCAGTAAATGAAGATGTTCCACATGTAAAGCTCCCACTTGAAGTTGTACGGGTCCAGCACATTGACTCACCCGTCTCCGACTGAGTGGTTTTCCAGTTATTGAGTTGATCTGGTAGATGGATTTCGTGGCAGTGACCTTGAGCTTGAGTTGACGGCAGAGGGCGCCGGAGATGAAATTGCCTGCAGAGCCTGAGTCGAGTAAAGCGCGGACTGGAAGGACAAAATCAGCAGTAATGAGTTCAACTAGAGTTGTGAGAGGCGTCATTTTCTCGATGGATGGAACTATTGCACTCACCAAGGGACGAGGAGGACGAATTGGACACTTGGTAATGTAATGTTCAGCGGAGCCACAATATAGACATAGATGAAGTGTCATGCGTCTCTGACGTTCAGTACGGGATAGCCGGGTATTATCCACCTGCATAGGCTCGTAGACTGGTTCTGGAGTGCTGATGGATTCAGGACGGCGGAGGAACTGGGGAGCGAATGACTGGTCTGGGTGCTCTTCGAGACACGACTGCATACGAGTGGCGAAGCGTGTGGAGAGTTGGATGAAGCGTTCGAGCCCGATGGAATCCTCGTATGCAGCGAGATGCAACCGCACTCGAGGGTTTAACCCTTGACGATAAGTGGTGATCAGGGCTTGTTCGTTCCATCCACTTGCAGCAGCTAAAGTACGGAATTGTAAGGCATAATCACTCACAGACATAGTATTCTGCTTCAACTGATACAGTTGTTCACTAACCGATGAATCCCAGGTGGGTGTTCCGAAAACTTCTTTGAAGTGAGTGAAAAAACTGGAAATTGTCTGTACAATCTCACTTTTCTGTGACCAGAGAGATTCAGCCCAACGGAGCGCCTTACCGTGCATTTGTGAAATTACAAATGCCACCTTGGAGCTGTCGGTCGGATATAAATGCGGTTGCATCTCCCAGACCAGTGAACATTGCAAGATGAATCCGTTGCAATCCTCCGCCGATCCTGTGAAGGGCGCTGGTCGGGCCATGGGACTGGCGATTACCGGTAGTGAAGAAGTGCTCGTGTTTGCGGAAGTGGCAGCATGCGATGGTGTGGGTAGAATCGGGGGAAGTGCCTGACGAAGATCATCTGCGATGTTATCAAATGGATCTGTAGTGCTCATGCTGGCGTGTGCTGTTGTTGGTCCGGTATTCTGTTACAACACAGGGGGGACAGACACACGGATGAGGTAAGATGAGTGTTTATTTACAACCAGCAGAGGTAAAGACAGTGCAGATGAAGGTGAGTGAATCTTGAATAGTCTCGAAGTGGTCGACAGGAATGACTCAGTATGTTTCTCTTTTCCAGATGGAGTACAGACGGAGATTACCGGAACCAGGGATGACACAGGTGAACACAGGAGAACACTGAAGACGAAGACCCACGAGGAAGACTGGAAGACTGGGAGAAGAGACCACGGAACGGGTAAGTAGAAGAGGAGTCCTGGAGGTAAGCATAAGTTTAGTGTCTTGATGCAAACGATACCGGACAGTGAGTGATGGTGAGAGCGGGGTTTAAATGCAGTGAGTGACTGATGAGCTGATGACGTGCAGGTGTGTGTGATTAGTATTCCGGAGAGGAAGTGCGCCGTGATTGAGTGAGGGTGGAGTCTGGCGTGATTGTAACACAAATTAATTCAATTCATATTTATGCAATACAGTTAAACTAGAAAATCAAGGCCACAGTTTTTGTGAGTATTTGTGTCTTTAGTTTGGTTCTTTGTATTTTCTGTTCCTGTTCTCTATGGTTTCTATTGTCTTCAGTGATCGACTCTCTCCATTCACTGCCCAAATTAGTGCAATTGTCATCCATTATAGTATTAACGTAATCCCTAAGTTTACATGAAGCACTGTAACATGATAGATATGCAGAAGTTGGATAACTATTAGGATATCCATCACTCTGACAGAGCTAGTTGAGTTTAAAAACTTCTCTCTTTTTGTCTGTTTTTATCTGTCATGTAATTTCCCATAGACGTAATGCCATTCCATTTTGTGTATATCGATCTTTATACCGTTCTAATAGATAAACATTTTCATCAATAAAAATGACATTAAAATTAAAGAAAATATGGCACATGATTAATAATGCCTCAGTCAAGTCAAACAAAAAAATGTTTATTCATTATAGTTGCTTTACATAATTGTCTAAAACACTCAAAACAAAATCGGAGATCATAAGTTTAACTGTAATACACTCAATTTCAATATATTCAGAAGGAAAAGCTCTGCCTATAGAGATTGAGCGCTCTCTTGATAACGAAATAAAGCTGTTTTTCATGCAAAGTAATGTAGGCTAATTAATAAGCTATCGTTTGTTATCAACTTATAATTATTATTATAGGATTCAACACTATATGAATATATATAAACTGTCTTTATTCATTACAACATTGATCTATCTCTAGAGATTTGCATAAAAATGTGCATAAAAAATATCCATGAAGATGAAAATTAAGAAAATTAATATTATTACCTGCACTGTTAACCCTTGCTATTAAAAAAGGGCCAAATTCTGACAATATCACACCATTTTCCATTAAAACAGTAATATACCAAAGAAAACAATGCATTCTGGGTTATATTTGTCGTTTTCGAGAAAGTGGCCTACAGGAATATACTGTAAATTAACCATGCTCAAAATCGACCCTCAGAGACTGTGTTCAAAATGACACCGTATACCCTCATTCACTGTTCCCTACATTAGTTCACTAATATAGTCCACTTGAATGAAAAGAAGTGAGTGAATTGAGACACTGATGAACACCTGATAAGCAGAATCACTGAAAGAAAAAAGAAAAAAGAGAAACACAAAAACTACAACTGACTTCCAGCCACACTGAGTGTGAAACCAGTTTACAAACCTAATTTATTTTCATACATTTACAAAATAACTGGTTGAAAATTAAAATAGATTTTGATGTTGATGTTGATGTTTTATTGAAAATAATTTAGAAATAGTAAAATAGTATAGAATATAGTTTAGAAGATAGTATAGAAAAAAGAGGTTTAGATGTGATTTTATTGTTTCATTTGATGTCACCATGATGGTGATAAGTGTTTGCTTCAGTTGGGCTCTTGACCCGTGAACAATAGATTTTCTTTGGCTGTGATAGCTGTGTCTTTAAGATACATTTGCCATGGCAATAAAGCTGAAAGAAAACAGGATCAGATGACAGTGGCTGTTTGTTAATGATCACAATCATCATCTAGAGGTTGTCTAATGAATTTATATGGGTTATGTATTTGTTGTCACTGTAGTGATGACATATATTCACCTGCGACACATCGGGTTGTTACTGTAATCGTGGTTTGATGTTGAATGATCACCAAACAGGAAAGTACAGTCTGAATGAAATGATGGTTCACTCCTTTATCTGTTTCTGGTTTGAGTGGTACACACACATTCATTTACTGAAGGTCAAAGAAGACTCTTAAATATAAACAGATTTGTGTAATGAAAATGTGAACCTTGAATTAATTCAGTCGTGTTTGACGATCACTAAACAATCACTACACTTTTGCCATGAAATCACTCAGCTTGAATGATAATTTATTATTAGAAATTCTTAATTTTATATTTTAGAAAACGGTATAGGGGAAAAAACACAAATATTTTTCCCAACTGTGTAGGAACCCTGAATAAAATAGAAAAATGCCTTTAATCTCTGATGCAAATGTTTGGATATTGAATGATGTGGAGCGTCTTCTGCTTTGTGTTCAGAACAGACAGGAATTGTAAAGTGACAAAGACATGAAGGAGAGATAAAGATCAGCTGATTTTATTCTGTCACAGATCCAGTGTCCTCACAGCTTTATCTCTGTATCTGATCTAAAATATGGATATCAGTGTCCTGCAGGACTGACAGTGTTTGCATGTTTCCTCAAACAGACTTTCATTTCCGTGAGCAGCGGATCAGACAAACCTTCCTCTATCAAACTACTGATAGCACGCAATGCACATTAATTAATCAAATGTGGATGTTGTAGATATCCCCGGAGTTAAATATAACATCTCTCTGCTTTGCTGCTTTTATTTGTGTTATGTGTGTTGTTATGCAGGTATTATGTCATGTTATCTCTCTGGTTGTTCTGGAAAGCACTTTGGTCAGCCTAGTGGCTGTTGTGAATGTGCTATAGAAATAAAATGAACTTGAACTTGAACTGTGTTTATATGGGAACTAACAGCAGGGTTTTAATGTAACTTAGAATTAATCAGATGATTAAGTGAGTAATTGAGTGATGATTGAACAGTATTGAAGACGCTTTCCTTCTACAGATCAAATATTCTGAATTTAAATTTTAAGAGTCAGCATATGAATCTCAACAATGGAGCTGCATATGTTGGGAGTTTTATACTGTGGTTTCTCCCAGCATGCATTGCAGCATGAAGCATGTCACCGTTGTTGAGATTCAAAAAGTAAAAACTTGAAAGCCATACAAACAATACAGCTGTTTAACCTGTTAACTGTCACCGTCTTTCTGAACTGATAGATCTGAACTTAAACAGTTGTAGTTCATGAATGCAGATCTAGAGTTGCTTTCTAAAGACACTTCAGAAATGTAAGTGTATACAAGCTATAGGAGTTTAAGTTTAGTGTAAAATAAGTGCTGAATTAAAACATTTGTTTCATACAAAAAAATATTTCAAAAAATAATTTGGACTAAAATGGCTATAAAATTACAGACGTACAGTATATTTGTATATATTTATACAAAATTTGAAGCTGATTTCACAAAGATTGAGCTGCTAAAAGGTTTTAAAGCACTGTTTTAAATTCAATGTCCAATTTCAGAATCATTTTGAGAAAAGAAGTATTGAGAATTTTTTCAATTATACCTGTTTTTGTGTTTTGTACGCAAATGAAATAAATAACCCCAAACGTCCATATTTATACTGAGTGCAATTCAGAAACATCAATATATTCACATAAACACAACCTCAAAAGCACTGGCTGTGTGTAACGGCTCTATGAAGGGATTTTTACAGGCCTCTATTGTAGCTTTATCCTTCATTCATTGAGACTCAGAAGACTGTTGCCTTTAACCTACAAATGCAAACTGAACTGAAACTGATGTGAAAGAATGAATTGGGAATGAAAGCACAGAGTAGTCGAGTCCTCTGCTGGTCTCTGGAGGAAATCACACAATAATTAATCTGATCATCTTCTGAAATACTGCCAATACAGCACACATATACCACAACTGCAAACATGACAAGTGCTTATTAATGAAGAGAAAACTCTAAAATAGAGAATGAACATTAACTTGATATTTCAACACTAAGTTTTTAGGTTAAAATGATCATGAATGTATAAATAAAAGAGTGCATTTGAGGTGTTACTACTGGCCAAGGGTTATTATAGTTCCCTAAAACTATAATTTAGTTTAATTTGTACTAAAATAACTCAAATTAAAAAAACAAAAAACAAAAACCTTAAACAACAAAAAAAAAAAATACTAAAATGTCAAAAATGTAAAATTACTCAAACTTTTAACTAAAATTAAAAGGAAACCTGGAATTATAAAAATAAAAGCAAATTCAAAATATTAATGAAAACTATAATATCTCTATAATAAACTCATCATTTTACAGTTTTAAATAATTTGAATTACTTTTCAACTTTTATAAGTTAAAATTGTCATAAAATCTGCATTTTTTCTATTTTCATTATAAAAGTAGAGAAATTGTTTAAAATTTAAACGTGAATGCTTGAAATTTTAAGAGAACTAACCAAAAAACTATGAATGAATGTTTATTTAGTGCATGCCGTCTAAGAATAATATACATTTATTCATAATATTTTATTGATTGATTGATTACATGTTGCTGCATGTAGAAACAACTCGAAAATGTTTAAAATATATATATAAATAGAAAATATGAATGAATTTAGTTCCCTTTCGAGGGAACTCGAACTGCGTCGGTGACGACACTAGGGGAACGCCCTTCAGCGTAGCACGTCTGAATTCATGAATGAAACCGAATCCAATCCTATTGGCGTTGCGTGATGACGTAGTGTGTGACGGCATATACGGATGTGTACAAAAGCACGCCGGCACACAGAAATGTCAGCTTTTTGCTATTCAGCAAGCGCTCTGTGTGTGTGAAACAATTCTGTCCTATTTGGTGTTGTATGTTCTGTAAAGTCTGCATTGCAAAATAGAATCTAGGGGCTCGGATTTCGCGTTTGCTGAGGCAGCGCGTAGATTACGAGTCTACTCTGCAATAAGATTCTGTGGCTTGGATCTCGTGTTTGCCGAGGCAGCGCGTAGATTTTAACTCTGCATTTCAATACAGAATCTAGTAACTCGGATCTCGCGTTTGCCGAGGCAGCGCGTTGATTACGAGTGTACTTTGCAATAAGATTCTGTGGCTGGGATCTCGCGTTTGTCGAGGCAACGCGTAGATTTAAGGTCTGCTTTGCAATACAGGATCTAGTAGCTCGGATCTCGCGTTTGCTGAGGCAGCGCGTTGATTACGAGTGTACTTTGCAGTTTGCTATACGATTCTATGACTGACATCGCGCGTTTGCCGAGGCAGCGCGTAGATTGAATGTCTGCATTGCAATACAGAATCTAGTAGCTCGGATCTTGTGTTTGCCGAGGCGCGCGTTGATTATGAGTCTATTTGCAGTTTGCAATAAAGATATAGGCATGTAGTCAGTTCCTGAAGGGTGCTGGCTGTGTTCATTGAGAAATAACTCGCCGCACACAGTGCGTTTCGGGTCTCTCAGCCGCGCCTGTTGACTTTCTTCTCGAGAGATGAAAGCCAAATTGTGAACCACTCGAAACTCGCGTTTGTTGAGACAGCGCGTTAAGGGTCTGCAATAAAAGGGACACACGCGATCTGGAAGAAATAATACTGTTTGGGTACGAGGCATTCACAGTCAGCTCCTGAGGGTGCTGGCAGGCTGTTCATTGTGAAATAACTCGCCGCACACAGTCGTGCGTTTCGGGTGTTTCAGCCTCGCGCCTGTTGACTTTCTTCTCGAGGGATGAAAGCCAATTTGTAACGGCTCGCGTTTGCCGAGGCAGCGTGTAGTAGATCGTATAAATAAGTATTTAAACAGTATTCTGGTGCACTATCCAGTGTTTATGGCTGCATTTAATTCTGAGGAATTAAAATAATTAAAATATTATCTGACTTTAGAACTTGGTTAGATATTTGAATTCAGCCTAATATCTGAAGGAGAGTGTGGCTTCTAGAAGTCCCCCTCAAAAAAAAAAAAAAAAAGCAAAATCTGAGCTTGGGACTCTAGGCGGCGCTCTCGCCCAAGCCTCCTGAGAAGACGGATCTGAGGACTGTCCTTCAGGCCAGGAAGGTGTCGGGAGAGAGGTCCTAACTTATGTGAGACCTTGGAGGGCTGGCCCTCCCAAAAAGGAGAGCGATCGAGATCCTCCCTCTCACCGGGCCCTCAGGAAACTAGTGTCAGCATCCCGCCGCTAATTGCGCTTCAGGACACATCAGTTTCCAGCGAACGCACGCTGCTCTGTCTGCCCCAAGAGCTTGCGGCCGGGCAGCGCTGGCGTCCGCACACCGAGAGTCGTTTTCGATTATTCCCTGCCGGTCCTCCGCTTCAGGGTATCGTCAAGGGCTCTCACAAGACACTTGACACCAACCCTTAGGGGCTGGTTCCCTTGCTGAATTTGTCGAGGCATGGCAACGTCTCCCCAATATTTCTCCATGGGTCTTGCGCACTGTAGAAATAGGGTACAGGCTGCAGTTCCAGGCTGCCCACCAAAAAAAGAGGTAAGTATCAACGGGGTGGTTTGGACTGCAGTAGACCCAGAGCAGGGTCTGGTGTTAGAACAGGAAGTTTACTCGCTGCTGGCAAAAGGGGCCATAGAGCATGTTCCCCCACCAGTCAGGGAGTCCGGATTTTACAGCCGGTACTTCATAGTTCCGAAGAAGGATGGAGGGTTGCGTCCACTTTTAGATCTGAGGCACTTGAATCGGTCTCTGAGGAGGTTCAGGTTCAAGATGCTCACTATTCCCATCATCGTGAGTCAAATTCAATCCGAGGATTGGTTTGTCACGATAGATCTAAAAGACGCCTACTTCCACATCTCCATCCTTCCATCTCACAGGAAGTTTCTGAGTTTTGCTTTCGGGGGCGAAGCTTACCAATATCGGGTTCTTCCGTTCGGGCTAGCACTCTCCCCTCGCACATTTACCAAGTGTATGGATGCAGCTCTAGCACCCCTGAGGCTCGAGGGCATCAGGGTGCTCAATTACATCGACGACTGGTTAATATTGGCCCTATGTCGTCCTCGCCCGCATCCAGAGCCTGGGGTTAAGACTCAACACGAAGAAGAGCGGGTTGACACCAGCCCAGAGAACCACGTTCCTGGGAGTGGTGTGGGACTCGGTCACGATGCGGACTCAGTGGTCTCCTGCTCGGATCGAGTCTATCCTGACCACAGTGTCCAGGTTGAAGCTAGGCCAGGCCGTCACTGTCAAACACTTTCAGAGAGTGTTGGGTCTCATGGCAGAAGCGTCCAGCGTGATATCTTCTGGCCTGCTACACATGAGAGCTTTGCAGTGGTGGTTGAGAACCAAGGGGTTTTCCCCGAGGGGAAACCCATTCCGCTTGATAAGGGTTACGCACAGATGCCTTCGTTCCCTGTCAATTTGGAAGAAGCCTTGGTTCTTGTCCCAGGGTCCCAATTTGGGAGCGTTATGTCTCCGAGTATCTATTTCGACAGACGCCTCCCTCACGGGCTGGGGCGCGGTCATGGACGGCCGTTTTACGAGCGGCCTCTGGCAGGACCATCATTCCTCTTGGTACATAAATTGCCTAGAAATGTTGGCGGTGTTCCGGGCTCTGAGGAGCTTCCTGCCAGACCTCCATGGTCGCCATGTCCTTGTGAGAACCGACAACATGTCGGTGGTGTCTTATTTGAACTGCCAGGGGGGTCTGAGGTCGCGCCCTCTGTGCAGACTGGCGCATCAGATCCTCCTGTGGTCCCAGCGGAGACTATCGTCTCTCAGGGCGATGTATGTCCCGGGGGACCAGAATCAGGGAGCAGACGTCCTGTCGAGGCAGGGGCTGAGGCCCGGGGAGTGGCGACTCCACCCAGAGGTGGTGGAAGCCATGTGCGTGAGATTTGGCCCAGTGGAAGTGGATCTTTTCGCGTCTCAAGAGACGTCCCACTGTCCACTGTGGTTCTCTCTCAGGCATCCAGCTCCGCTGGGGCTGGACGCCATGATGCAGACGTGGCCGAGGCTGCGTCTGTACGCATTTCCCCCAATCGCTCTGCTCCCAGCAGTTCTGGAAAGGGTCCGTTGAGACGGAGTCAGTCTACTTTTAGTAGCCCCGTTTTGGCCGGCCCGAGTATGGTTTTCGGACATCATTTCACTCCTGGCAGGCCCGCCATGGCAGATCCCTCTGAGGAGAGACTTGCTGTCCCAGGCGGAGGGCTCAGTTCTCCACCCTCGACCCGAGCTGTGGAAACTGTGGGTCTGGCCCCTGAGGGGGCACAGTACCTAGAAGCCGGCCTGTCAGCTGGAGTGGTCGAAACCATATTAACTTCCAGAGCTCCCTCCATGAGGAAGTTATACGGCCTTAAGTGGAATGTATTTTCCGTTTGGTGCAGAGAGCGTGACTTGGACCCAGTTAACTGCCCAGTGGCTTCAGTACTGGAGTTTCTCCAAGACCGCTTTTCTGCCGGGCTTACCCCGTCCACACTCAAGGTCTTATGTGGCTGCCATTGCGGCTTTCCACGCTCCTCTGAGTGATGGCCCGCTGGGGAGGCATCACTTGGTCGTACGTGGAGCCTGGAGGATGAGACCTGCGACTCGCGCCAGAGTTCCCTCTTGGGACCTGGCAGTGGTTCTCGAAGGGCTGGCCGAGGCTCCCTTCGAACCACTGGAGTCGGCTGAGGCCAAGAACCTTTCTTTTAAGGTGGTCTTTTTGTTGGCCATTACTTCTCTGAGGAGGGTAGGAGATCTCCGGGTGCTCTCTATTTCCTATGGGTGCTTGGAGTTTGCTCCAGGCAAAATTAAGGCCATCTTACATCCCAGGCCCGGCTATTTGCTCAAGGTGCCATCTAATGTGGCACGGCCTATGGTTCTGCAGGCATTTCATCCTCCACCTCACGTGACGGCGGATGAGGAGAGACTTCATCTGCTCTGCCCTGTCAGAGCACTGCAGTGTTATATTCAGAGGTCCTCCTCATGGCGGAAGTCAGACCAGTTGCTGGTGTGTTTTGGGTCGCCCAAGAAGGGGCTTCCCGCCTCTAAACAGACCATCAGTAACTGGATCGTTCAGACTATTTCCCTGGCCTATCAGGTGCGCAAATTGCCTTCACCTATGGCCGTGAGAGCTCACTCCACCAGAGGCATGGCGTCCTCTAGAGCCCTCCTTTTCAGGGGTTTCTATCCATGACACATGTGAGGCGGCTGGCTGGGCCGCACACATTCATGAGGTTTTACAGTCTGGAACTTCCCTCTACACCCGGTGCACGAGTGCTTTCGTCCTAAGTGCGCCTGAAGACAGCTTCACACTAGGATGAGCGGGGTTCGTTGTGGTATAGTGGGTATCTCGTTCCCCTAGTGTCGTCACCGACGCAGTTCGAGTTCCCTCGAAAGGGAACGTCTCGGGTTACGTATGTAACCCTTGTTCCCTGAGAAAGGGAACGAGACACTGCGTCGGTTCGCCACACCTCACCCCGCCTGGAGCACTTGCTTCATAGCAAAAGCTGACATTTCTGTGTGCCGGCGTGCTTTTGTACACATCCGTATATGCCGTCACACACTACGTCATCACGCAACGCCAATAGGATTGGATTCGGTTTCATTCATGAATTCAGACGTGCTACGCTGAAGGGCGTTCCCCTAGTGTCGTCACCGACGCAGTGTCTCGTTCCCTTTCTCAGGGAACAAGGGTTACATACGTAACCCGAGACGTTTTTGTTAATATGCAGATTAATTGCTCATATTGTCCTTCAATGTCTGCCTGTCTGCCTCGCTGCCTGCTGTGAGTGTGTTTGTGTGCTTCGGTGCTGTAAGCTCCGTCTTAGCCTTATATTTCTTTGTTTTGAACCATCATTTTACTACCATTTCTAGTTGTTTATACTACTACATTTTACCCAACATCTCAGATTAACCTGACATCGCTAGCTTTTGTTATTAGTACTACTAGCACAAAACGCTAGTAATTCGCTAGCCTGTTAACGCGCCACCCGTGCGCTCAGCTATTTTTATTTATTTATTTTTCTCTCGCGCGTCCGCGCCTTTGAGTTCATAAAAGCTCAGGTGAGTAAGAATCAGTCAACAAACACGGTGAGTAATGTCTTGTCCTGTTATTGTCACTTGCACTTCATGTCACATGTTTAGTATAGCCTTCTCTGTCGGCAATATAGGATTTATATGTGATAAATGTAAGGAGACAGTTAGGTTGACAGAGAAGATTTCAGAATTAGAAACACGCATCGAAACTTTAATTGAGGATAGTAAGAGTGCTAGTGCTTTAGATGTTTTGGATGCGCATAGTATAGTGAACACTTTACATGAGTCGGTTCTGGCTGAAGTAGAGCCCGTGCAGCCGGGCAAATGGGTGACAGTGAGGGATCGCTCTAGTCGCGGATCTAAAAACCACTCTTCCGCTCCGATTACCATAACAAATCGATTTGCCCCGCTCAGTGAAACACCCACTGAGAATGATTGTGCCCTAGTTATTGGCGATTCTATCACACGGAACGTGAAAATAGAGACACCAACCACCAAAGTCACATGTTTGCCGGGAGCCAGAGCGCCTGACATCAAAGCAAATTTAAAAGTGCTGGCTAATGCTAATCGTAAATTCTCTAAGATCATTATTCATGTCGGCACTAATGATGTTCGACTCCGCCAGTCGGAGATCACCAAAATTAATATTAAAGAGGTGTGTGAACTTGCAAGTACGATGTCAAGGACTGTAATTTGCTCTGGCCCCCTTCCTGTTCGCAGGAGTGATGAGATAGTTAGTAGATTGTGTTCGCTTAACGGTTGGCTGTCTAGGTGGTGTCCACTTAATAATATAGAATTCATAGACAATTGGAAAAGTTTTTGGGGCAAACCTGACCTGTTGAAAAGAGATGGTATTCATCCCTCCTGGGATGGTGCTGCTCTTCTCTCTAGTAATATGGCTCATAGTCTTAGAGCTCAAACATGACAATCTGGGGCTCAGGTCAGGAAGCAGACAGACTGGCTAAACCGACCGTCTGCTAGCGGCCTCGCGTCACCAAGGTCAGATAAATCCTATCACATAGAGCCTCTTTCACCTAGCTATCATCATATAGAGACTGTGTCTGTTCCCCGAATTTGGAAATCCAAAAAACGTTTAAACCCATCTAAGGTTAAAAATTTAATTGATGTTCAACAAATAAAAAACAGCTATATTACAGATGAGCAAATGCTAAAGCTTGGGTTGCTGAATATTCGATCGCTTACTTCAAAAGCACTCGTTGTTAACGATATGATTTCAGATAATAACCTAGATTTGCTGTGTTTGACAGAAACCTGGCTAAAACCAAACGATTACATTACTTTAAATGAATCAACCGCGCAAGATTACTGTTATAAACATGAGTCTCGTCTGAAACGCAAAGGGGGTGGTGTTGCTGTAATTTATAGTAATAGTTTCAAAACCACTAAGAAATCAAGTTTTAAATATAATTCTTTTAAAGCATTGGTGCTTAATGTAAAAATATATAGTGTAAACGATAAATCACGTTTGAGATTTGTGTTGGCTACTGTATACAGGCCACCAGGGCACCATACAGACTTTATCAAAGATTTTGCGGACTTTCTATCAGAGTTAGTATTGACTGCAGATAAAGTACTAATTGTTGGTGATTTTAATATACACATCGATAATGAAAAAGATGCATTGGGATTGGCATTTAAAGACATTGTAAATTCAATCGGAGTTAGACAACACGTGTCAGGACCTACTCATCGTCGTAATCATACTCTAGATCTAATATTATCACACGGAATAGACGTTGATGCTGTTGAAATTCTGCAGCAGAGCGATGACATCTCAGATCATTATCTAGTCTCGTGTAAACTTAATTTAGCCAAGGCTGCAAAGCCGACTCCGTGTTACAAATATGTGAGACCTATCACTTCTGCTACTAAAGATTGCTTTATTAATAAACTTCCTAATCAGTTTCATCATCTCAGCATCTCAGATAGCTTAGAAGAACTAGATATTACAACAGAAACGTTTAACTCTCTCTTTTCCAGCACTTTAGACACAGTTGCTCCGTTGCGCTTAAAGAAGATTAAAGAAAATAGTCCAACGCCGTGGTAGAACGAGCACACTCGGGCCCTTAAGAGAGCAGCCAGAAAAATGGAGCGCAACTGGAAGAAAACAAAACTAGAGGTATTTCGCATTTCATGGAAGGAGAGCTCTATTGCTTACAGAGAGGCTTTAAAAGCTGCTAGATCTGCTTATTTTTCAACCCTATTAGAAGAAAATAAACATAATCCTAGGTATTTATTTGAAACGGTGGCTAAACTAACGAAAAATAAAGCTTCAAGCACCGAAGTTTCCAAGCAACACAGCAGTAATGACTTTATGAACTTCTTCACTTATAAGATTGATAATATCAGGGAGAAAATTATAACTATGCAACCGTCTGCTACAGTATCGCATCAGGCAGTGCATTGTAGTCTCCCTGAGGAAAAATTTGATTCATTTGTTGCTATAGGAGAGGAAGAATTTACTAAACTCATTAAATCATCTAAATCTACAACATGTATGTTAGACCCTATACCGACTAAGCTACTGAAAGAAATACTTCCAGAGGTCATAGATCCTCTTCTTAATATCATTAATTCGTCTTTGTCTCTAGGATACGTACCAAAAAACTTTAAGCTGGCTATGATTAAACCGCTTGTTAAAAAAAACGCAACTTGATCCTACAGAATTAGTCAATTACAGGCCGATCTCGAATCTACCTTTTCTGTCAAAGATATTAGAAAAGGCAGTATCCTCACAACTGTGTTCCTTTCTTGAAAGAAATGATATCTGCGAGGATTTCCAGTCAGGATTTAGACCGCACCATAGTACCGAAACAGCTCTCGTTAGAGTCACAAATGATTTGCTCTTATCATCCGATCATGGTTGTATCTCTCTATTAGTGTTACTCGATCTTAGTGCTGCATTTGACACCATCGACCACAACGTTCTTTTAAATAGATTAGAACATTATGTTGGCATTAGTGGAATTGCACTAGCATGGTTTAAATCATACTTATCTGACCGTTATCAGTTTGTAGCAGTAAATGATGAGATGTCTCATCGATCACAGGTTAAGTATGGCGTACCACAAGGCTCAGTATTAGGACCGCTGCTGTTCACTCTGTACATGCTACCCTTAGGAGATATCATTAGGAAACATGGCATTAGCTTTCACTGTTATGCCGATGATACTCAGCTCTATATTTCTTCAAAACCTAACGAAACTTATCAATTCACAAAATTAACGGAATGCATAGGGGATATAAAAAATTGGATGACTTGTAATTTCCTACTTTTAAATTCTGAAAAAACAGAGTTTCTAATTATTGGACAAAAAACTTCCTCACGTAATAATCTAGAATACTGTCTAACACTCGATGGCTGCTCTGTTAAGTCTTCGTCGTCGGTTAGGAACCTGGGTGTGCTCTTTGATACCAATCTTTCATTTGAAAGTCACGTGTCTAGTATCTGTAAAACTGCATTTTTCCATCTTAAAAATATATCTAAATTACGCCATATGCTCTCATTGACAAATGCGGAACAATTGGTTCATGCGTTCATGACCTCAAGGCTAGATTATTGTAATGCTCTACTGGGTGGTTGCCCTGCACGCTTAATAAACAAACTACAGCTAGTTCAAAACGCAGCAGCTCGAGTTCTTACCAGAACCAGGAAGTATGACCATATTAGCCCGGTTCTGTCAAAACTGCACTGGCTCCCTATTAAACATCGCATAAATTTTAAAATATTGCTGATCACTTACAAAGCACTAAATGGTTTAGCTCCGCAGTACTTGAGCGAGCTCTTAACGCATTATAGTCCGTCACGTCTATTGCGATCTCGAAATTCCGGCCAGTTGATAATACCTAGAATATCAAAATCGACTGCTGGCGGTAGATCCTTCTCCTATTTAGCACCAAAACTCTGGAACAGTCTTCCTACCATTGTCCGGGAAGCAGACACACTCTGTCAGTTCAAAGCCAGATTAAAGACACATCTCTTTGACCTAGCTTTCACATAATACATTATAGACTTCTATAATTTAATGTTAGGCTGCATAGATTAGGTCAGCCGGAACCGGGAACACTTCCCAAAAATCCTGATGTACTCGTTACATCATGAGAAGAATGGCATCTACGCTAATTTTAGTGTCTGTGTTTATCCCGAGGTTTTCCTGCAGCCTGCCGGATCCAGGCCGTATCCAGATCTGACGAAGGACCTTCGCCTGGACCGATGACAACGCAGTGCTGAAGTGCCAACTAGTCTCTCCCTATGGAGGATCCCACTACCACTCTACAGATAAGGCGTTGTCGGGAAAATCCGTTTCGCGTTCCTACCCCAAAGCAACAAAATAAAATAAAATTCTTTATCAAAATTTATAGGGAAAAGACAAGTACTTTGTTTAGGCTTGACTTGTAGGGAATTCCAAACCTGCGTATATTCAAACGCAAATAACTATAGAACCCATTCTAAATGCACACTTCGCATGTGAACGCCATCAGCATTTCTCACAGGTTCGCGTTTAAAGTCTGTGTAGAGAGAATGGAGTCGTCTTAGCGGCCCCTAATTTAATAACAAATGATCATTGCGACGGAAGCAAATAAATCAAAACTAACTTTAGATGGAAATAACTTAACTCTGCTATAAAGCAAAAACAATCTGTTACCTTAAATTATACGTTTATGTCTGTAAAGCTGCTTTGAAACAATCTACATTGTTAAAAGCGCTATATAAATGAAGATGACTTGACTTGACTTGAATGTGACTTTTTTTTCTTTGTTGACATTTATTTTTCATTCATGGTAAAAAGAGGATATTTGTGCAGCAGAAAAAAAAACAAGATTGAACAAAATTACATTTATTAAATAATAGAGAGTGAATCACTGTTCAACTATAGATGGAATGTTGATGTGTGGTAAAACACTGAAACGAGTTTAAATAAGTTAAAAAGCATATATTTGTTTTCATAATTCCCCTGAAATTGCATGAGATGAATTTTACCCACATTTCCCAGATAACCAGCTCTTATTAAAATGGGCCTGATTTTTTTAAAAACAGTGATTGGCTTTGCTTCACACATTATAAATCAATGACAAGTTCTTCCTCTGATTTAATAAAAATGCAATTCCTATTATATAATTAACATGCCTTGATTTTAAAATATTTTCCATTATACTTTCATAATCTGTATATTTCTTCAGTAGCACAGACATGATCTTTCATCTCCTTGATGATAAAGTGTCTCAGTAGTTCATTCATTAAACAAACCGACTCTGCAGCCATAAACTTTAGATATTATAAATCATACACAGAGTCCAAAATTGTCTTTACACCAGATCTGAAAGCACTTCTCAGCCTCTTCCACCTTCTTCTTCTCCTCCATCTTATCTTCAGCTGTCTGATCATCAGTTCTTCTGTAATAAACTCTGACAAGCTCTTCATTAAACTTCTTTGGCAGGAAACTGGACAACTGTCAATACAAGACAAATATCACACACAATGAGTTTTATAAAGAGACTAAATCATAGAGTAAATAAAGTCCACTGGAGTACACAAGCTCCAGTCTGATTGGTTTAACAAAAGAACATTATAAAGGAATAAATTGCACAAATTTGGAAAAATTATGCAAAGATCTGAAATAAAACAGTTTGAGTGTCATGAATACCTGATAATATTTAAGAACTGAAATAAAACAGTTTGAGTGTCATGAGTACCTGATAATCTTTAATGGTTGAAGCTTGGTTGGGATTCCTCTTGCTGTAGAAATAAACGGATTCAATGGGGTTTTTGTCCTTCATGCCGTGATCCAGATCAACCACCTGAGCTTGTGAGAACATGAGATTCACTAAACATTTCTGTTTTATTTCAGTGTAAAAACATTCATCTTAGTCACTAAACACATGTTATCTGGTTTAAGTATGTAAATCAGCTTTGAAATAAGATATAACTTACATAAACTGGTAATTCTTCAGCGTTCAGAGAAACAGTCGGGTCAGTGGGTTTGTACTTCTGCACTGCAGCTTTCCATGATTTCATCAGAATTTCCTGGATTTTCTGATTTGAGAGGGTGTGTCAGTTTTATAAGGTTAACCAAACAGTAAATCAGTGTTTTTCAGTTTCTCTCCAACCTTTGACTTGTGTTCCTCAGTCAGATGAGCTTCTCCCACAAACTTTGGCAGTTTTCTCCTGACGATCTTGTCCAGGATGTTTCTGGATTCCTGCAGGTTTGTAGCAGTGGAGGACGAGATCTTCTCAAAGATCTCATCTGACACAACAACAGAAGATTCATAATTATACATGTTATTTCATATGTCCTGAGACACACAACCACATGTCTCAAAAGAGAATATGTTTATCCTGGTTTATGGTAATCCGGTATATCTTTAGCTCTTTTAGCTTTGAGTTTACATGTTTTTCACCTGTTCTTTGAGCTGACCTGTGAGTTTGCTGTATTCCTCTGCTGTCTTTATGGCTTCAGAAATCTTCAGCATATCTTTAGGTTTCTCTTTATGAAGATCACGATCAGCTAGTACGAGCACATCTGCAAACCTAACACATTTGAGTTAGTGTTTCCAACATGTTTAATAAATCACAGTCTAATGCTGAATTTGTGTTAGAAGAATAAGTCATGCAGCAGGTTAAATATTGTGAAATCTCATATTCACTGCAAACAGAGAGACTCACATCTCTTCAATGATGTTGCAGATCTTGTGCTGGTAGGCCTGGCGATGGAGAGTGTATCGAGTGCGAAACATGTCATAAACATTATCTGCCTCCTGTTAGACATACAAACACCAGAGTCACAGATCCAGTTCCCATAATGCAGTATATTCAGTACGTCATACGTTCAGTATGTGCGTGCCTTTGATTAGTAATAGTGTGTGATAATTGAATCATGCACCTTGTCTCTGAAGCAGATGTGATTTCTCCCGTTCACTTCACAGACTCGAGCGAACTTCAGCAGACGCTGATGGTCAAAGCTGTTTCGAATGCCGAGGTGATGACAGTCTCTGAGAAATAAACATTAAATAGAAATATAAAAAAGATATGTAAATGAGAGGATTGTCTCAAAGTTATAATAGATTCTACATCACAGTACCATCTGTGCAAAATGCCTAATATTATGTACCGTGCGAAATAGTCCCATTTGTCCACATCAATACCGTTCTGTTTGTTTGCCACAATCTCATACAGGAAGGATTTGTCTTCAGCTCTGCCCTCGTATGTCCACTGAAAATAAAAGTAAAGGCTGTGTGTAAATGAGGCTTCATTCATGCTAACACATCAATAACAGATCAAGTATCAGTATGAACCTCAGCAACTGAATCTTTTGCCCCTTCGATTAACTCTTTAACGAAGGTAACGTCTTTATCATTCAGTCCGTGCTCTTTCAACACATTCTCATTCTCAGTCTTCAAACTCTTCACAATGTCATCAAACATCAGCACTGACATCTGCTCATGCTGCAGTAAAGACACAAAGACAGATGAAATTATAAATACATATATTACAGAAACCAACGGCACTGAGTGTGTGTGAGCAATGTGTTCATTCTCACCTTCCACTTCTCAGGGATGTCATCAGGCAAGCCTAAGAAAAAAAATGCAGGTCTCATGTGGATTGTAAGTCATGTTATGCACATTAACAAACTCTTTCAATTTCCCAGGCATATATGGCTTGAGTTCTCCATGTCCAAATGTAACAATAACATGAGTAAGAAATGTGCATGTCCACAGACACTTGCCTCTTATTTTTGTCATTGTTTTTGCTTTAGGAATAACCAGACCATCAAATACATGGGAAAATGGACCATGACCTAAAAAATAAAGAGAAACTGGATAATTCTTGGTATGGTTATCATAAATCAATGCTCGATTTGACAAGGGTTTGGGTGAGTTTACACTCCATGACAAAAAACACAACATAAAACACTGAATAGTGGATTATTTTCACTTTCCATGTGCATTAGTGCTACTCACCCAAGTCATGACACAGTCCAGCGATCTGAACACACAGGAAATCCTGTTTGGTGATTCTGAGCTCTGGCTGATTATCATGAAGAGTCTTGACCAAACAACCAGCTAAATACGCCACTCTAATACAGACACACACACAAACACCACCACAGTTTATACCAAGAACACTGAATAGCAAAAATATTTTAATTTCTTTCCTTACATGCCATGTAAAAACATCAACAACATCAGAGAACGTCTCGGTTACGTATGTAACCCTCGTTCCCTGAGTGGGAAAGGAGACGTTACATCAGTGACGACGAAATGGGGGTTTCGCATAGAAAGCCTATCACCTTTGAGATATAGAAAACGAGCCAATGGCAATGGAAATGCCTTGGGTCTGCGGGTTTTGCATGCGTAACTCCGCCCCACCTCGTGGGTATATTAGGAATTACGCCGGCATAGCTTAAGAATACACATATGACCCGGAGGGGCTGCATATGGAGAATCACTGGGGTGTCCAGCCGCAGGTGGAATATTTCAACCCCAGGGGTGGCAAGATAGCTTTCCAAGGGAAAGACACATGCTCAGAGAGGCTTACAGTGGAAATGCACATGTGGGGTCGCCCACAGGAGGCACCTGGCCAACACGAAAGCTGCCGGTGGCATAACTCTGGCGTTGACGTCAACAGTGCTGGAGGAAACTCAGGGCTTATTAGGCTCACTTGAGGAGAATATCGCACGTATCCCATCCATGGAGAAGAATGGCGAGCAAATGAAGACCACCTGAGCAGAATCTAGTACCAGCTGGTTGAAGGGAGTACATGAGAACAAACTGGCTCTACTCGGAGATTGTAGAATCTCGCGAATGTGTTAGGTGTCGCCCAGCCTGCAGCTCTGCAGATGTCTGTCAGCGAGGCACCATGCGCTAGAGCCCAAGAGGAGGCCACACTCCGGGTGGAGTGGGCCGTCACACCAAGGGGGCATGGTCGACCTTGCTGCTGGTAAGCCAAAGCAATGGCGTCCACTATCCAGTGAGACAGCCTTTGCTTGAAGAGAGCCTTTCCCTTCAGCTTCCCACCATGACAAACAAAGAGCTGGTCTGAGGTCCTGAAACACTGCGTTCTGGCTACGTAAGCACGGAGAGCGCGTACTGGACAGAGCAGTGCCAAGGCTGGGTCTGCCTCCTCCGAAGGCAGCGCTTGCAGTTTCACCACCTGGTCTCGAAAGGGTATGGTGGGAACCTTGGGCACGTATCCAGGCCGGGGTCTCAGGATCACGTGAGAATTAGCCGGCCCAAATTCCAGGCACGCTTCATCAACGGAGAATACTTGCAGGTCCCTTACCCTATTGATGGAGGCCAATGCAACCAGGAGTGCTGTCTTCATTGACAGGACCTTAAGCTCCACTGATTGCAGAGGCTCAAAGGGAGCATTCTGCAGGGCAGTTCGTACCACTGAGAGGTCGAGAGGAGGATGATTAGGTCGTGCTTTCCAACAGACTTACCTTCGACTGGATCGTGATGTGCGGCAATGGCGGCAACATACACTTTCAAGGTGGAGGGAGACGGCCTTTGCTCCAACCCTTCTTGCAGGAAGGAAAGCACAATACTGATTCGGGCATCTCCGGGGGTCTTCTTGGTGAGAAGAACACCAGTTGACGAAGAGGTTCCACTTTAATGCATAGGGGCATGTCTCGTGGACGATGCTCTAGCGGAAGTGATGGTAGCCACCACTGCTGGTGGTAGGGTACTCAAACCTGCCTCGTCCCGTCCAGGATCCACACATGGAGGTTCCAAAGATTGGGACGAGGGTGCTATAGGGTGCCCCGTCCCTGAGAAAGAAGGTCCTTCCACAGGGGAATTGGCCAGGGAGATGCTGTCGCGAGGAGTACAAGTTTGGAGAACCAGGTCTGAGTTGGCCAGTGTGGCGTATCCAAGATTACCTGCTCCTTGTCCTACCTGATCGAAGGCTCACTGGCGTAGGCTCCACTGCCAGCTGTGCGCCAGTGTATCCGTACCGAGTATGCCCTCGGTCAGGGAATAGAACAGGTCGCAGTGGGACGAGTCATGGGAGGCAAAAGGATCTACCTGATCGCCCCCGAACTGATCCCAAACCGACCGGGGATGGAGTCTCCATTCTCCGGGGAGAGGCCGAAGCAGTGAGAGCTCATCGGCTGCACAGTTCTGGTCTCCAGGAATATAAATGGCTCGAAGCGACCTCAGATGCTTCTGACTCCATTGGAGGAGGTGGCGGGCGAGTTGCGACATACGGCGGGAGCGTAGACCACCTTGTCTGTTGATGTACGCCACTGTCGCGGTATTCTATGACCGGACTAATATGTGCTGACCCCTGAACAACACATGGAAGCGGGGCAGATCAAGACGTACAGCCAGCAACTCGAGGCAATTGGCCAGGAGAAAGCTGAGGTTCGTCCACGGGGTGAAGAAAGCTGAGGTTCGTCAAAAGAAAGCCCGTAGAAAGTTGAGGTTCGTCCACGGGTTGAAGGTCTGATGGCAGACAGAGTCACTGGGACTCGGAGCGTGTTGTGTTGCCATGCCCACCTCGGGATTCGATCGCGAAGCCAGTGCTGAAGTGGTCTCATATGACGCAATCCGAGTGGCATTGCTGCGGCTGCGGATGCCATATGCCCCAGGAGCCTCTGAAATAGATTCATAGTTAGGAATCGCACTCATGCCCTAGAATTGGCGGAGGCAAGTCAGCAGTGACTGAGCATGCTCGCGCTCGTAAGCTGCGTGCACATGACGACCGTAGAAAAGAGATACCAAGAAAAGAGATCCTCTGCACGGGGCAGAGTTTGCTCTTCTCCCAGTTGACCCGAAGGCCCAGACGAGCTAGGTGCCGGAGCACTAAGTCCCTGTGTTCGCAAACCTGGTCTCGAGAGTGAGCTAGGATCAGCCAGTCGTCGAGATAGTTCAGGATGCGAACCTTGTGTTCCCGTAGAGGAACAAGGGCTGCCTCGATGACCTTCGTGAAGACGCGAAGAGACCGAATGGGAGAACCGCGTACTGGTATGCCTGCCCCTTGAAAGCAAACCGTAGGACCGGTCTGTGTCGAGGTAGAATGGAGACATGGAAATAGGCGTCCTTCAGGTCGATTGCTGCAAACAATCCTGTGGCCGCACATATTCGAAAATGCGTTTGGCCGTGAGCATCTTGAATGGCAGCCTGTGAAGGGAGCAGTTCAAGACGCACAGGTCCAAGATTGGCCGTAACCCACCAGATTTCTTCAAGACAATGAAGTAGGGGCTTCAAGACAGTGGTGCCTTCCAGGACCTCGAGACCTCCTCATGCACGTCCGGGAAGAATGACATTGGGGTTGGACGCTGGCAGCAGCACAGCCGAATCCTCACTTCCCGAGGACTCATGCCCACCTTGTGATGCTGCGATCGACATAGCATCTTCCTCTGGAGCGCTGAAAGAAACGCGGGGCGCCTCCGAAGAGGGACCACCGCGCTCAGTCGGAGTGCTCACAGGTTGCAACACTGGAGAGGGGGATGTGGGCAGAGGGCGAAGTGTCGGTGTATTAGTCCACACCGTCATCCTGGCCACCAGCCGAAGTACGACTTCCAGAGGAGACCGTAGATCGGGGTGTGGATGAGGGGACTCTACCTCATGAGAGGTCATTGAGTCTCGACCGTAATGTTGCGATGGTCATGAAGCGCACAGGAAAACACACTCACTGGCAGATCACTGCACAGATCAGCAGGCAATGTGAACTCGCTGAAATCGGCGTCACACCAACACCGGAGTGTCGCTCATCTCGATGACTGCTGAGAAAGAGGATGAAAAACTCAGCAATGGCTTGTGGAGTGAAGAGATGATCTTGGCTTTGAAGTGAAAACATACTGCGCTATGCCGGCGTACTTCCTTATATACCCACGAGGTGGGGTGGAGTTACGCTTGCAAAACCCGGAGACCCAAGGCATTTCCATTGCCATTGGCTCGTTTTCTATATCTCAAAGGTGATAGGCTTTCTATGCGAAACCCCCATTTCGTCATCACTGACGTAACTCGTAGTGACCACGAAAGGGAGCTGTGAACATTTAAATGTTGTCAAATTATTTAAATATTAACTTTAAATCTCTCAAATTATTAACTTAAACATTACTTAATCTAAAAAAAATATCAGAATATAATAATATTTCACCCAAGAGAGTGTTCAAAGCGATTGTGAGAAGCTCCCGGATACACCAGATATGTTCCTCCAAGTTGTTTGATGTGTCGGAGTCTCTGAAACTGAGGTGTATCTGTGATCTTCACCAGCAGGGGGTGCAGCGCAATGTGACCATGAATGGGGTCGTTGAAGATCTACAGGATACAAAACGCACCAGTTCATTGCACTAACATTCGATGCATTTCATGACTTAACATAAGCAGAAATGTTAAATGAGTAGTTAGTTTACCTTCATTTGTTCTTTTGAAAAGTCTAAGGAGTATTTCTTCAGGATGTCTTGCAATTCATCCGTAATAATCTCCCATGAATGTTGTTTCTCAGGCTCTGGAAAAGCATGACATTTTATATCCTCAGTGTAAAATCGCTTTGGTTACTAACGTACTGTAGCTCTAAAAGCCATTTTAGTCAGAATTTTTCGACCGAGGAGCAGCAGCGGCAATACGATTCACTCAATGTTTTCTGATGCTTATGAGGATCGTACTGCAAAATGCTGTGTTACTAGTGCAGAACGGAAGGCCGTCCTGCAAGTCTGTATCCAGGGGTGCTTGATGCCAAAAGCCCATAGCAGGCTCCTAGAGCGATAGGGACTTAAATACGTCCTATAAGAGGAGCATTGGGTCTTTTATGAGACTGTGTTGGGGCCAGGAGGTTAAACCTCCTCTGAGAAATCTGACCACTAGGTCGTATTTCCCAACTGACTTGCCAGCAATAGGAACATAGTACGCCGTGATAGTTGGTGCGTATACCTTGAGCATGGACGGGGTGCGTCTGCTGTCCAACAGCTACTGTAGGAATGCAAGTATATGAGGGATCTCACAAGAAAAGGGGTCTACATCCAGTACTGGCCAAGCACAGTGCCTCCAATGCCCAGAACTGAACAGGGGGTTGGGAGGTGAACACACGCTCGCATTGGCCGGGACTCTGTCACTCTGATCACTCTGAAAGTGATCCTTGGGCACAACAAGGCGAGACTCATGCTCTGGCAGTGAGAACTGCTGGTCTCTGTGAATGCAGCCATGGCGTGGACACGTCCTTGTCAAGCGATGCCCTCTGTGTGCTCATCCGAGGGGTGCAGGGAAGCCACACTCGCAGTTACACAGACGTGAACCAATCAGGCTTCATTATTCTGAGAAAACCTATGTTTTTCCCCATAAGCATCAGAAAACACTGATGCAGTGCAAGTTTACCATATCGAAAGGGAAATATATTGTAAATGCAATAAAACATATCAGCAATGCATTTATAGTGGATGTGTATGGCCAAGACTTTCCAGAAAAGTGTAGCTTATATTTGTGTTAATTTTAGCGCTAATATAAATGTTTCTATACAAACAGTGAGCAGTAAAGTTTTCTCATTTAATATTTTACCGGTGGGACTATTTTTAGGAAGTAGTTCAAGCGGTTCAAGTTCTGGCAATGCCTTTCTGACGTAATTCCTGTAGGTGTCTTTCTTTAAACAGCTTCCTTTCTTTCCTCGTTAAATCTTTGTATTCACTGTATTTCTTGTCATCGCATGTCAAGTCAAGTTGCGGTCCAAAGAAACAAATATTTGTAAGTATTAACTAAACTCCTTATACTTGAATGATAATCTTGTGCTGAACTTCTTTTCCCCTGGTTTGTAAATCATATGTAACAGATGAATTTTACTCTAAACACAAATATAGGAGCAGGAGATAGATGTATCACATGAACTTCAGTAAATTATATATACACATTATCATATGACAGTGAGTTGTGTACATGTCTTCCCTTACCTTCAATTTCTTCATATGACTTTTTTAGATCTTGAAGATTTTTCCTGAGATCAGAGAGAGTTGTTTTGTGTGTTTGCATCTTCTCTTTTGTCTTCTTTTTGAGGGTTGTTAAAAGCTCAGATGAGAAGGCAATAAAGATCTCTAGAACTTCGTACAGATTTTATAGATCCAGCAGCTCAACCCACTGGAATACATGAGGAAAGTTGTCATTAAACTATAAGGGTGTGTCTCAGACAAAGGTTGAGCTTTACTGAAGGGGAATGAGTCGGATCAGAGCGACTGCTGCTGGAAACACATTCAGGAAGTGCCGATCACACAATATTTACTGTACAGTTCTTATAAATGTATTTGTCTTAAAATTTGGTTGGGGAGCCTATTTAAGCCCTGTTAAGTTTTAACAACTTTTCTGGGCCGGCAGAATTAAATTACATAGAAGCCTTTGAAGGAGTAATCCAGCTCTCAGATTTAATCAAAAATATCTTACATTTTGTTCCGAAGACGAATGAAAGTCTTACGGGGTTGGAACAACATATGGGTGAGTAATTAATGACAGAATTTTGGGTGAACTAACCCTTTAACAAGTTAACAAGACACACCTGTGCAACAGGGAAACAAACACAGCCATTGCCATAGGACACAATGGACACAGAAACAAGGAGAACAGAGAACACTTAAAAGTCCTTAAGAAAGGCTAACAGAAGACTGGAATTATGACATTAACAAATATATGCAAATGGTTAGGTCATGCAAAAATATAGCATTTAAGTCACCCTTTACTCCCCTTATGCCATTTCTTTTCTGTATTATAAAAATCTGTATAGTCAAATATTAATGAAGCTTCAGAATTGATCAGTTTGAATAGATCCCAATTTCGCTAAATCAGAAATTGATTTATTAAACTCTAAAATACAAATATATAGTATACAATTAAATGTACTTAAATCTAGTTTAAGCCCTAATTGGAACTTTGTCAAATATAGATTTTTTTTTTTTTTTTTTTTTTGTACTTTGTTTTTTTGACAGTGATTTTATTAGTATTGTACTAAAATGCAATTTCCGGTTCATACAGATCAGGTTTTTAAAACATAAATAAATATTATGAATTATCTAATAATTTCATACTAATTAACCCATGATTGCATCTAATATTTATATAAATTTCAATAATAAAGTCTTACCTTCACTTTTCTCATACAACTTTTTAACATAAAGAATTTTCTCTCTGTATTTCGAGTTGTCAGGTCCAGATATCTTCTTTTTGTCAATAATCTGCTGTCGTCTTGCTCATGTGTCTAGGAGGACGGTAATGAAGACCTGTAGAAATGTGGAGAATTTCCACTAGACTAGGTTATCATGTATCAGCCCAATCCTCATGCTGATTCTGCCTGCACTCATAGTTACAGATACAACACTAGACTGGGTTTTAGTTACAGATACAACACTAGACTAGATTCTAGTTACAGATACAACACTAGACTACGTTATCATGTATAAGCCCAATCCTCATGCTGATTCTGCCTGCAGTCATAGTGACAGATACAACAGGGACACACATCACTGTACGTTTTGTCCACAGAGGTCTGAAACATAATCATGTGTTGTCTCTTGCCATATGTAAAAGGTGTTTGTATTTTTAGATCAGTTTTAAAAGGCAATGTTTTGCTTTCTAGTGAATTTTTATTTCGAATGTTGTTTAAATTTATCAATGAAACATGTTCTAATTTGTTTAATTTCTTCACTATAATAAGCAGAGGATATAACCAGTTCATTAGTTCGTTCTCTTTCTTTCTTTCTTTCTTTCTTTCTTTCTTTCTTTCTTTCTTTCTTTTAAAAACACATTTAAAAGATATCCTGCCATCAGGAGCCACCTATTCCCTATAACAGGCCTTTACTGCCTATATCGTGCATCATAGAGCTCAGAACATGTCTTTCAATTATATTTAGACTAATCAAAAATTTTGCATTTTATTTCTAGTCATAATATACATTTGCACTAAAAACACAGATACAAGCCACCATCGAAACAATGTTAAATCGATGTTAACGTGTCAACGTTAATTGCATTGAATCAACATCACATTTGCACCTGCAATTAATGTTGAAAATTTTTAAAATTTAGACCAAAAATCAATGGTAGTGGCATTGAATCAATGTTACAATGTGATGTTGGTTCAACATCATGCTTTCTTATTTAAAAAAATGTAATAAAATTATAGCCCCGCCCCCTTGTTAAGAGGTTAAAGGGATAGTTCTCCTAAAAATTCAAATTATCATAATTTACTCTCTCAAGTTGTTTTAAACTCGAATAAGTTTCTTTCTTCTGTTGAAAATAAAAGTTATTTGGAAGATTGTGGGTAACCAAACAGTTGATGTACCCCAGTGACTTCCATAGTATATTTTTCTCCTATAGAAATCAATGGGGACCAGCTACTGTTTGGATAGCCACATTTTTCAAAATATTAATATTAGAAGGATTTTAATAGAGGATTGGAACAACATTGGAGTGCGTAAACTATGAGATAATTTGTATTTTTGGGTGAACTATCCCTTTAAGGACTGTCTCTAAGAGTTGTGCGCGACGCGTCTATTATACACGCATTTGACAAGCAGATTTTCTCTCAATTTTCTCAAGTTTGCTTTCACTTTAGACATAACCGACTTTGTTTATGTAAACCTTGTGTGTATTTAACAGTATAAGCACAATAAGACTCGAAAGATAACTTAGTCAAGTATCCAGGCGCTGGTAGACAGGCTTTTAGTGCATGAGGAACTCACGCGTAACAGTGCATCAGCACGCGAATTAGCCTAAAAGTTTAACCAACAAGGCATTAAAGCACATGCAAATTATGAACTGCAGTGTCCCGTTCCGTTCCGCTGCGTTAACATTTTATGTGAATATACGTCGCGTTGTTCAGTATGTTGGGACCATAGACTGTAAAAAAAAAAAACAGGGACATAGGCGCCAGAACAGATATAATGCACGATTCTACGATATTTCTTTAAAAGCAGATCGTGGAGACATTATAATCATCCACGATCAAAAATCGTCATATCGAGACCCCTAAACCACTTCAAACTGGATAGATTTTTTGCGTTTATTTAAAGTTATCAGCTGCATGTGCGGAATGCTTGTCACAAGTTGTAAGAGAAGATGAGGCAACTTTTTTTTGACTGCAATTCACACCCAGCGCTAATTCATCAAAAATATTCTCCGAATGCACCACGTGAAATATGGATTCGGTCTTCCGACCTTTAGGATCAGTTGATTTTGATGCGAGGGAGAGAGCAAAGAAGACGAAGAGTGCGCGCGCGCGGGGGTGGGGCGCTGTGATCGTTCTCTCCGTCACTCCGTCAGTAGCCTGCTTCACTCACAAAACCCAATTACAGATCAAATAAGGCTTTGGCGGGACAAAAAATCGTTTTGGCGGCCGCCAAAAAAATTTCAATGTTGGGAAAACCCTGAATTCTGATTTTCTTGTCTTCAGCGACGCTCTTCGCATCGCTGGATCTTGAGAGCCGCCGCCTGCTACGCTATCCGGCTACATATCCTTTACCTTATTACTGTTTCTGTGTGTATTCTAAAAGAGCACATGGCGTTTTTGTAAAAACGCCTCGTTTTTGCGGCTCGTGCCGCGCCCCGCTCAGCAACGGAGACCGCCACCTCTCTGCGCTCTCCGCCTGGGCCGCGGGCACGCCGCCACCGCACTCTCCGAGTGTGAAGAGCTTTCAATGTCGACCCTGCGGGCTCGACTTGAAGCTTTCGACCAAGCTGTCGCTCCGCCTGTCCCTGCCGGGCCGCGCAATAAGAAGCGCCGCTCGCAGCGACCACCGGAGACTGTTGTGACTGAGGAGCTCGCCGGAACCTCTCCCTCGAGCTCTCTCTCGCCCTCTCCCTCCCGGCCGCTCAACCGCCGGCTCTCGCCCGCGCCGCCGCCGCGTCAGTAGATGAGGCGAATGTGATAGATACCCGTACTCTCCCTCTGTTCGAGCCGTGCAACTACGCCGCTCACAAGGGATGGCAGAAGCGGACGGTCTCGGAGCGAGTTTCCTCTCCCTCTGTTCGAGCCGCGCAAACTGAGCCGCTCACGAGGGATGGCAGAAGCGGACGGTCTCGGAGCGAGTTTCCTCTCCCTCTGTTCGAGCCGCGCAAACTGAGCCGCTCACGAGGGATGGCAGGAGCGGACGGTCTCGGAGCGAGTTTCTTCTCCCTCTGTTCGAGCCGCGTAAACTGCGCCGCTCACAAGGGATGGCAGGAGCGGACGGTCTTGGAGCTCTCTTTACGTTACAAGAAAGCTACTCCGTCCTCGCGCGTCACTCACCGGTGAAAGGGGAACAGAGTGTTTTCGTCCCGCCGTGGCCTAGACTATAACCTCCATTTCTCACACATTTCTCAGTCCCCTCTTTAGTTCAGGCGACTGGAATTGTTACTATTGCAGTGAACGAGCCTGTTATAAATACACGCTCGCCTGCAAGCAAACGCCCTCACAAGACATGATGACGCTAACCGAGTACTAATGTATTCTCCCCTGTGGCTCAGTGGCGGAATCCTAGACTGTCAAGCCAGAGAACCGGGTTCGGTCCCCGCTCTCGCGGCAGATAAAGTTAATGCTGTTCGCTTCTCCGAGCTCGCGGCCAGTTTTTCTTACATACAGAAAACAAGCCCGCTCTCTCCCTCGTTGGGCCGCGCAGATTGCGCCGTTCAAGGGATGACAAAGCGGACGGTCACGAGCAGCGTTCAGCGTGCGCGCCTCACTCACCGGCGAAAAGAGAAGAGAGTGTGTTAGTCTCGCTACGGCTGGACAACCGCCAATCCTCACACAGTTCAGGCGACTGGAAATATTACTATTGCAGTAAACGAGCCTGTTTTAAACACACGCACGCCTGCAAACAAACGCCGACGCGACACATGAGGTCGCTTTTTATATGCTCGCGCTAACTGAAAGCTAATGTGTTTGCCCCTGTGGCTCAGTGGCAGAATCATACGCTTTCATGCGGGAGATCCGCGTTCGAGCCCAGCTCTCGGGGCAGATACAAATTTATGCTGCTTGCTTCTCCGAGCTCGCGGCCAGTCTTTCTTACTTACAGAAAGCGAACCCGCCTCTCGCACCACACCTTCTCAGGGTGCTCGAGTATTTATGAGCGTCTAAACACGAGAGAAGAAAAGACGGTTAAATCCCGCAGCCCTGCGGCTGGACCACCGTCGAAGCTTAACGCTCTGTCAGTCCCCGTTGCCACGGCTACTGCAGCTGTTTACCTCGCAGTCAACGAGCCGGTATATCTACCCGCTCGCCTGCGCGCATCCGCCGTTCTCAAGGCAACCCAGAGAAATTTCAAAAGAGCAAAATGTCTGGTTGCACGGCTGACGCCGTATGTGTTTCTAGTACTCCGACGCCCCGACGCCGACATCGCGCATCACACTATATGTTCCCCGTCCAAAGCCACCGGGACACTGTGTGTAAAACGGCCAGCTATCGCTACGTGCGATCCACCGTATCTAAGCACCAAGAGCGCGCGCGACGCGCCCGCCCCTGAATGTAAGTCCTGTGCCCGCCCTCGAGCGCTCACACATACTAACTAACATTTTCGCCCCGACGCCGCCATCGCGCGTCGCGCCTCACACTTTATGTTCCCCATCTAAAGCCGTTTCGAGCTCTCGAGCCCGCGATGCGCGGCGATCGGAGCCCGGAGGCCATTCTGCCCCTGGCTGCACACGCAAAAGCGTGGGAAGCTATTCCAGGCGCATCAGAACGGGTGCTAAGCACAGTAAAACAGGGCTATACTCTGCAGTTTGCTCGCCGCCCTCCGCGCTTTCAAGCGCGTATCGAGACCAGAGTAAATGGGGAAGTAGCACATCTACTTCGAGCAGAAATAGCTACGCTTCTGTGCAAAAGGGCTATAGAACCGGTTTCCCCTTCCATGAGCGAGTCGGGCTTTTACAGCCGTTATTTCCTCGTTCCCAAGAAGGACGGAGCTCTCAGACCAATTTTGGATCTGAGACGTTTGAACAAGGCTCTTATGAGAAGACCGTTCAAAATGCTCACAACCAGACAAATTCTCGCGCAAATTCGCCCGAGGGACTGGTTTATATCTCTCGATCTAAAAGACGCGTGCTTTTCAGATCCAGATAATAATAATAATAATAATAATAATTCATTACATTTCATATAGCGCTTTTCTCGACACTCAAAGCGCTTTACATAGAAGGGGGGAATCTCCTCAACCACCACCAATGTGCAGCATCCACCTGGATGATGCGACGGCAGCCATATTGCGCCAGAACGCCCACCACACACCAGCTTACTGGTGGAGAGGAGACAGTGATGAAGCCAATCAGTATATGGGGAGGATTAGGAGGCCATGATGGACAGAGGCCACTGGGCAAATTTGGCCAGGATGCCGGGGTTACACCCCTACTCTTTCGAAAGACATCCTGGGATTTTTAATGACCACAGAGAGTCAGGACCTCGGTTTAACGTCTCATCCGAAGGACGGTGCTCTTTTGGCAGTATAGTTTCCCCGTCACTATACTGGGGCATTAGGACCCACACAGACCACAGGGTGAGCACCCCCTGCTGGCCTCACTAACACCTCTTCCAGCAGCAACCTGGTTTTCTCAGGAGGTCTCCCATCCAGGTACTAACCAGGCTCAGCCCTGCTTAGCTTCAGTGGGCAACCAGTCTTTGGCTACAGGGTGATATGGCTGCTGGCATAGTAATACCCCGTCACAGGCCATTCTTGAGATTCGCCTTCGACGGTCAGGTATATCAGTACACGGCCCGCCTGTCGACACAGCGCACTGCATTCGACGCTTGGCCGCGTTCCTCCGGCCGGGCAGCACCGTACCTCTCAAAACATTTCAGAGGTTACTGGGTTGTATGGCCTCAGCCGCAGCAGTGCTTCGGCTGGGTCTTTTATGAATGCGCCCGCTACAACGCTTGGTGAATGCCCGAGTGCCTCACAGAGCATGGGCTTCCGGCGGTATTCGCATCAGAGTGACTCAGAGCTGCGTTTCAGCTCTGAAGCCCTGGTTAGCGGCCGACTGGTACCAGCGGGGAGTGACAATGGGAGCTATCTCGACGGACGCTTCCACCTCAGGCTGGGGCGCTCTGTTCGAGGGCAAACCGGCTTTTGGCCTATGGTCAGACCGGGAAAAATGCCTCCACATAAACTGTTTGGAGATGATAGCGGTCGACAACACGCTCAGGCGCTTCCTCCCATTCATACGGGATCACCATGTGCTAGTCCGCTCGGACAACACGTCCGTGGTATCCTATGTGAACCGACAGGGCGGTGTCAGATCCAGGAATCTGTGCAGGCTGACAGAACGCCTTCTCGTGTGGGCTTACCGCTCGCTGCGCTCGCTGAGAGCCGCGCACGTGCCGGGCCACCTGAATGTCGGTCCAGACAGACTGTCCAGGGACAACATTCCCCCGGGAGAATGGTCTCTGCACCCCCAGACAGTCCAGTTTCTCTGGCGCCTATTCGGCAGAGCGGAAATCGACCTCTTTGCGTCGAAAGACAATGCTCAATGCCCGAAGTTTTATTCGAAGAGCGAGGACGCGCTGTCCCAGACATGGCCCAGCCTCCCGCTGTATGCTTTTCCTCCAATCTCCCTGTTGCCACAGGTCATTTCGAGGATCAGAGAAACGCACCACTCAGTGCTGCTTATAGCCCCGCGATGGGAAAACCAAACTTGGTACCCAGAGCTAGTGAGGCTGTCGCACTCACCCCCATGGCCGATCCCGGTGAGAAAGGATCTCCTCTCCCAAGCCGGTGGATCGATCTGGCATCCCCATCCAGAGCGCTGGTCGCTGCATGCATGGGTGATCAACGGATACCCGTTGACCTGTCAGAAGGGGTCGTGAACACGATCACACAGTCAAGAGCCCCCTCCACGAGACGGCTCTACGCGTCTAAATGGTCGGTGTTTTCTAAATGGTGCGCTACTAAAAACTTGGATCCGCGCGCATGCAGGGTCCCGCGGGTGCTCTTCTTCTTACAAGAGCTGTTGGAAAAGGGCAGATCCCCTTCCACGCTCAAAGTATATGTGGCCTCTATTGCAGCGTTCGCTGAGACGACGCGCGGCCGGGCAATGGGAAGGAATGAGCTCATTATCCGCTTCCTCAGAGGAGCTAGACGGATGAATCCCCCGCGGCCCCCCTCGGTTCCCTCGTGGGATCTGTCCTTGGTCCTAGCGGCCCTAGAGGCTTTTCCCTTTGAACCGCTTGAATCCGCGGATCTAAAGTATCTGTCGCTTAAAACCGTTTTTCTGATAGCTCTGTCTTCAGTCAAACGAGTGGGTGATTTGCACGCGCTATCTGTTAGCCCTGCATGTCTTGAGTTCGGGCCGAATGACTCGAAAGTCATTCTCAGACCGAGACACGGTTACATCCCCAAAGCGATTGGAACCCTGTTTAGGGCACAAGTTATGTCCCTCTCGGCTCTGCCAGCATCCGACAGTGGGGACAGTGATAACCTCCTATGCCCTGTCCGGGCGCTGAGAGTTTACATCACGCGCTCCGCCGCTTTCAGGCGTTCAGAGCAGCTCTTTGTTTCCTTCGGCGGACGCACCAAGGGTCTTGCCGCCTCGAAGCAGAGCTTGTCCAGGTGGATAGTGGACGCGATAGCAGCATCTTATGCCTCCAGACACCTGCAGTGCCCTCTGGGCATCAGAGCCCACTCCACTAGAGGCATGGCCTCGTCGTGGGCCTGGTCCAGCGGAATTTCTAATCACGGTATTTGTATGGCGGCGGGCTGGGCCTCCCCGTCAACATTCGTGAGGTTTTATAACCTGGAAGTTCCTGCCCTACAGGCAAAAATACTGTCAGCATAAGTGACGTATGCTCTGCCCATTTCTCGTGTGCAGACTACGTTCATATGCTGGCGCTATTCTGGTACTATACTCAGGGTGAAGTGTTTGACTCAGACCGGCTGATCCGCTCTGTTTCCTATTTCCCGTTACGCGCTGTTATCGGTGCTGGCCCGCGCTGCTGGCCGCCCGTATTATTCTCTGTCGCGCGGGAATTTTTCCCTTCATGTGAGACCGACTATGTCGTTTTTCTCCTACCCTTATGAGTGCTTATGTACTGTATGGGCTCGCTCCGCCGGCCCTACTGTTTGTACTGTTATATGTTTATAGACCGGCCGCGCCGCTCTATTTCATATGCTGCATGAAGTGCCTGTACTGCGCTGGCCCGTCTCTCCGACCGGCCACATTTCCCAGCAGAGTGTTTTCCCCGGTTTCCCTGGGATTCATGGGCTGGATGCTCGGCGCACACGGCGTTGACAAAGGGTTCCCGATGCGTAAGCTAACCTTACGCAATACGAGAGTTCCGCGTTCAGAGCGCTCACCGATAGGCTTAAGCAGTTGCCGCCGAGCAGCCAATGAGCACGCTTATACAGCCTGCCTAGGTCTGTCGGCTGCTGCACTGCGTTGACAATGTATACAAAATTAAGGATAATTTTTTGGCTTCAGATCTCGAAGAAAGAAGACTTTCCCGATGCGTAAGCTAACCTTACGCAATACTCGTTCCCTCTTCTAGAGAGAACCGAGGTTACATTAGTAACCGAGTACGTTTTCAAACATCAAAGAATCAAGACGCTGACGGCAGTTCAAGGCCCTTGGTTGAGCCAGTGAATATCCAATTACCATTATGGATTACAGACAAAAAATGAGGCAAAAAAAGAAAGGAAATAAACTGAAAAATTTTTGCTAGAGGCATGTTTGTACCGTCGGACCAATGCCAATAACTGGCGAAAACCACGTTAGCCAGACCCTCTACGTCACATCACCAACAAAAAAAAAGCAAACTAAGAGGGAGACAACACAAGATAGCAAGTAGTAAACAAACAGCGCAACTGATAGAGAGAACGGTTACTCACCCACTGATGAGGCGAAAGTGGTGGAAGATGCAGAAGGGTAGAGAGCTCGCAGAAGCCCGATGGCAGAACTAGCAGGCAGAAAAGATTGCTGTGTCACATTACACATTTGCATGTTACGTCCAGAGATGTATTATTTATTGTGATGGTCTATCAGAAGAGCTGTGTGGTCTTTAAGTGTTTCTCCCCGTGTTTGCTCTTTGGCTCCTCCTACTCAACCCATCTGTGGATGATGTCCCTCAGCTGCACCTGCTTATCAGTCAGAGCCAGACAGCAGAAGAGCGTGGGAAACAGAGTTTAGAAACATTTCTCCAGAGCGCTGTCTGTGTCCTGTCTCTGCAGTCTAATATTGTGTTGTTGAACATGAGAACTGCTTAACTTTCCACTCTGTGGTATTGTATTATTACTTTTATTTAATTATTCCAAGTGTCTCCAACATTTACCCTTGCAGTTTAAGGCCTTGTCCACACTTATACGTTTTTATTTGAAAATGCATCTTTTTCTCTCCGTTTTGGCTTTCCGTCCACACTGAGACAGCGTTTTTATTAATGAAAACGAAGCTTTTTGAAAACGGCTTCAAAAATTGCGGAATGGCTTCAGGAGAGGGCAAGGCCAAAATAACAAACAAAAAGCAATCTGAATGGGGAATTTTAACATCTGACTAAACTACCAAGAAAAACAGATTTGTACACTAGCTCCCCTCCTGTCCCCAAAATGGAGAAAACAATAACTAAATAAAAGTAATAATACAATACCACAGAGTGGAAAGTTAAGCAGTTCTCATGTTCAACAACAGGATATTAAACTGCAGAGACAGGACACAGACAGCGCTCTGGAGAAATGTTTCTCAAACTGTTTCTCAAGCTCTTCTGTGTCTGGCTCTGGACTGATAAGCAGGTGCAGCTGAGGGACATCATCCACAGATGGATTGAGTAGGAGGAGCCAAAGAGCAAACACAGGGAGAAACACTTAAACTCTACTGATAGACCATCACAATAAATAATACATCTCTGGACGTAACAACAGTCAAGTACAAAGCACCAACAGTTAGAATTGGAGTAATCCAAAGAGCACAATAATCCCAATGGTGATGTAGAAATCCGAATGGAGCAGTAATCTGAACAGTGCAGCAAAACACATCCAGGTATGAAGCGTCAGCCAGTCGCACACAGCATTCTCGACCCGGAAACACTGTGAACTCAGATTGTGTCGAGCTTATAAATTCACAGACTCAACCCACTACAGCTTGTTATCAGGAAGTTTGTTGGCTTTAAATTAAGACGGTGTGTCACACTGACTGGTGTATTTGATCATTTAAAAAAATCAAACATTGGCAGAAATGTATTGTTTCAGTTGGCTAAATGGTTTTCTGCTTTTGCAGTTAATGTTGACATCCTAATGAGTTTGTTAGTCTGTTAAAGGCTGGTGGTTCTGAAAACAAAATATCCATTTGATCATTTTTAATACAGTGTTTTCAAAATGCAACTTCATGTTCCACATGAACTCCACCATATTTTTGACTTTGTGGTTACAGAACAAAAAGGACACGCACAGATGAGTCATTTTATTATTTTATTTTATTGAATAAATATTCCTCATATAGAGTATTACAAAGCTGAAGAGCACTTTAAATAGACAACAATTCACCAAAAATATAAATCCAAAGATACACAAAATCATATAAAAATATAAAAACCATCAGCAACAATATGTAGAAAGACAATGTTGTGAATCTGTTGTGAATTGGGTCAAAACAACAACAACAACAACAACAACAACAACAACAACAACAACAGTGTGAATGTAAATGCACTGAGATTTCATCAAGAGACAATCAATACAAGTCAACATTTATCTAGTGATTCATTACTTTGTTTATCCTAAATTTTAGTACGATACATAAAACCTTTCAGAATAAATAAACAGAATGAACATCACTTTAATTAGATAATATCAATTAAAGCCAGACAAATAGACTTTGGACGTATAAAAGTCTCAGGCCAATCATATACGTTTTTTATAAGTTAACTGAGCAACAAGTTGATCATAGGTTGTACAACATTTAATCTCTTCCTCCTCGATTAGTTTGTCATTATCAACTCATTTGCAACACTAACGGTCCTGTCGGCATGTCATTGTTTAAAAGAATTCATAATTTGCTTTATTTAAAATAATTGATTGCCTATATACAAATGAATTCAATTCATATTTATGCAATACAGTTAAACTAGAAAATCAAGGCCAGAGTTTAGTTTGTTTCTTTGTAAAAAACTAGTGTCAATAAGTGGCCCTTATTAAAGGACGAAGGCAGTACTGTACTGTACATGGTGGTTATAGTGCATTTTTCTCTGAAGATCTGAATAAAATGAGCCGTTCCAGACATTGTTCAGAAGAACAGCGTACTTTGATTAAAAAGTTGATTGGAGAGGGGAAAATGTATAAAGAAGTGCAGAAAAAGATAGGCTGCTCAGCTAAAATTATATCAAATGCTTTAAAATGGCAACCAAAACCAGAAAGATGTGGAATAAAACGGAAAACTACCATTCGAGTGGATTGAAGAATAGCCAAAATGGCAAAGACTCAGCCAATGATCAGCTCCAGGGTGATCAAAGAAGATCTCACGTTACCCGTGAGTACTGTAACAATTAGAAGTGTGTGAAGCCAATGTGAAGCCATGGCTATGTGAAGCCAAGCTATCGGCAAAAAGCCCCTGCAAAGTCCCATTGTTGAAAAAACGACATGTGCTAAAGAGGATACAATTTGCCAAAGAACATATTGACTGGCCTAAAGAGAAATGGTGCAATATTTTGTGGACTGATGAAAGCAAGATTGTTCTTTTTGGGTCTGGGGCCGCAGACAGTTTGTCAGACGACCCCCAAACACTGAATTCAAGCCACAGTACACTGTGAAGACTGTGAAGCATGGTGGCACAAGCATCATGTGATATGGGGATGTTTCTCATACCATGGTGTTGGGCCTATTTATCGTATACCACAGATCATGGATCAGTTTGAGTACATCAAAATACTTAAAGAGGTCATGTTGCCTTATGCCGAAGTGGAAATGCCCTTGAAATGGGTGTTTCAACAAGACAACGACCCGAAACACACCAGTAAGTGAGCAGCATCTTGGTTCCAGACCAACGAGATTAACGTTATGGAGTGGCCAGCCCAATGACATAAACTCATGGATACCAAGAGAACAGAGACTATGCACTTGGTATCAAGTTCAAGTTCTTTCATTAGCTGACATTTGGAGTAGACTATATTATTGCCAAATACTATAGCATTGCTAGTATTGCCATTTTAACTATATTTAAATAGAATTACACCATCAAAGTAGGGTGAAGTCAGCTGAAATGGGCCATGGTTTGGTAAATTACTTATAATACCATCAAATAAGCCATGCATGACATCGAATGATATTTTTATAAATTAGCATTAACATTTCCTGTAGCTATACCGTTACATCGCCTAGTCAGGCCAGTTAGATACTTTGCTGCATTCTCTTCAAAGGCAGTCTTTACAGATATAACCATCTAGATGCCATTATCCTCTCCACAGCTCTCGTGGTACCATGACTTGCACTGATCTCAAGGTCATTGTTACAGTCACTACTTGATTTAAAATACATTTAGATCCACATCATTAGTTATTCTTTGTTTTTGTTTTTTTTTTCTTTAAAAACTGTAGTGGTGGAAAGTGGTGGAAATGACGGTTTATGGTGGAAAGATTGTTTCTGTTTATTGTTTACTTAAATTGCCAGTCCAAAAATATTTTTAACCATGTATTTTATTATTTAACATATATAAGTTGAACAGTATACCTAATAGTTTTAAAAATAATTATGTCAAATGATATGCAAATTATATAAACCTGCTCAAAACATTCATAAATATAGATAAATAAAAATAAACATAGAGTGTACTAGAATGGTGATATATAAAGTTCTCAGTCCAAAAGCACAAATATGTCATGAGAACATGCAAATAGCGCACAAAAACGGCATATATCATGTCCAAAGCTACGCCTGTAACTTCTCAGAGGTGAAAATTACATTTTAGCAGTTTTTCTGCAATATTAGCACTCCCTCATGTCAGGCTTAGCTACTTTTGGACTTATTATGTTGATTACTTCTAATAAACATAAATACGTTATTTTCATATTTGTTAGTACGTAATTCAACCGAACTACAGCCAAGGTGGAAATGCTGCTGAATAAAGATACTCTGTATAAAAGCTTGAGTTAACTTCATTTATTTTCTAGCGCTGAAGAGCACATGTGCCTGAAGTTTCATCTTCAACTAATAAGTCCTTTTCACTATTATTTCCATTATTACCATGTAAATAAAATATTTAAGGTGGATCTATTAAAGTGGATTTTGTTGAGGGTAGTGATGTTACATTTGACACTGAAGCTTGCCGGAGCACGTATAATTGTTTTCGGAGAAACACGTGATCAACGAAAAACGAAGCCTCACTTTCTTTCCAGTCACGTGAATGCTTCACTTTGCGTGTCGGAATGTTTGAACCCAGACCACTACTCTACAGGTTTTGGGAAGTTTAAGTCCATTTACTAACTTTTTTAAAAATTTATAAATAAGCCTATGTTACATGATCATATTCTGACATAAACAGCATAGAAACCATTAATAATAACCATAATTTACTTAAAGCAACTCTGTTGGTATTTTTATAATTTGTATTAATATAATTGTTACAATTAATTTACTGACACACTTTCATATGTGAATTATATTATCAGAAAACTGAAAATTTAGCGCAGTCAGGCTTTTATTTGTGTTTAATGGATAAAACAACGGAGGTAAAATACGCACTCGGGTTTATGGCTGCTATAAATTTGACCTGTCACAAGATGGCGCTGTTTTCGACACTCTTGATGCCTCGAATCTTTTCCCGGAACATTCAGGGGAAAGCCATTACTTCATGAGGTTTCTTTTGCCCATCCCTAGTTGAGGGAGGTGGACATGACAGAAAACCTGGGGACAGATAGGCCTATTTTATTCCAAAAATAGTTACAATTGTGATATACATATGGAATTTCGGTGGTATGATATTATTTTATTTGTCCTTAAGACAAACATGTTATAAAATATTTTTAAATCGGATCCTTTAATATAATTTTAAAGAGGGTCAGTCTGGGTTGGGGACAAGCATAAAACTGCAAAATCTGCTAATAAACAGCCTTGCAAAAACATTTTTAAAAGAAAACAGGGGCAAGATTTGGTGTTTACTAGGATGTTGGAGCATGAACTTCATAAGGCCAATTTATCTGTGCATTTGTTTGTTTATTTATTTACAAAAAAAAAAAAAAAAAAAAAGGCCAAAGACACAAAAGTGCCTGTATTTGGAGAATCATAACGTTACTGTATTACAGCATTTACAATGTTTATACACATTTTTTGATAGAGTTATTATTAGTTTGAAATGTGAAAGCACAGCAACCGATCTGATTAACTATTATTTGAAAATAAATGTCAAACATGTTGTGGATGGTAAGGATGAACTTTCCAACTATGCATAAGTTGAATAAAATGGTAATTACAGTACATCTACATTTTGATATTATGAAATGGATATTATTACAGTGCATAAACTGTGCATAAACAGTGATTTCTTTGTTTCAGGTTCTGCTGAAGATTGAAGATTGGCACTGTGGGCACAGTTGGCACAGCTGGCATCAGATCTCCAGGAGGCTGGCCGGTGACGTTGAGGTGAATCACAACACAGGTGACACAAATGATGCACATATAATGAATGATATAAATCTGGAGGATGAGGATCCTCTTCTGGATTGTAATAGACCACACAGATTTTAGGCATATAATTAGTAAAAATAATAAGTCTTGTATCATCTGAAAGAATAAAACAAAATGTTTTGTTTGTTTATTATTGTAGCTGAGGGGCTAAGGACTGTATGGTGCTAGCTGTTGCTAATGAGTTGGAGCTGAACACCATACCCATCAGAATGGGATACCTTCGGTTAATGCGCATGCGCAGCAGTGGAATTTGTGGATTTTGCGCATGCGTTCAATTTAAACCATCATTTCAGCATACCTAAGATTACAAGCGGTAAGTGTTGGTGTATTATATCGCATATTATATACACATTACCTAATTGCATGCCCTGTACAATCACAAGAAATGTTGACAGACGTTTTCAACATATTTTTTGCAAGTGGAGTCGTAATGTCGTGTTAAAACGTTAAATCTGGTGTTAACTCAAGGTTCTAGCGTTTGGCGCCATCTGACCGAGATTAAATAAGTGGGAGGAAATTTTCAATTACCTTTTAAAGGGTTCATACCCTGCAGAGCTAAATAAAGGGCAGAAGCAAAGCCTAAGGAAATACTCCTCGAAATTCAGGATTCACGGTCAGTATTTACCATCAAAATACGTCTATAATACTGACAGGAATATGCACGTGTTCATATTTTGTATTATTTATTATTGGTTATGTCAATATTCCTTAAAGATGGATTTGGCAGTCACAGAAAAGTCATAAAGACAAAGGAGGAGGCTATGAATTTATTTAAAGAATTTCATGCCTCACCTATTGGAGGACATACAGAAACCTTAAAAACACGAGCTGCCATGTGTTCACGGTTTTTATTAAACCAGGGGCTATCAAAACAGCATACCTCTTTATAAACTGTTTTTTTTTATTATTAAACCATCGACAGAACACCGGTAAGAAGACCAAAGTCGGAGAAGGAATCCAGTTTAACAGATTTATACAAGCATATGAAGAGGGGTGCCAGATCATAAAGGGTTGTATTAAACGTGCTCTCTGTGCACAGATTGAGGATGAGCATGAATACTGGCGCTGAGTGGTATCGTCTTTGCTTTATGTCCTGAGAAGTGTCAGCATATGAGTGTGTGGTCTGTAACAAACAAATAAAAGATATGCTCTAACAAACAATGCTTCTTTCTTATCACAATCACACTCATAACAGCATAAATGGCATTAAAACTACTGGCTTCCCCAAAATATCAACACAATGTTGCCGTTGAATACAGCAACAATCAACTCAGTGAAATTTACAATACTCACTTTCTCTCTGGACGCACACAACTTTAAACACTCAAAGGAACATAACGAAGATCAAATAATTGCATTTATTCAGGAAACTTAGCTGATGCAAGACTGGATCGTGCGCACAGCACTCTGAAGCACTCCCAAAGTCCTGGGCCCTCATTTATCAACAGTGCGTAGAAAAGGTTCTATATTTTGTCCAACGAATGAAATTTAGAATGTGCCTAAGTACAAGAAAATCCGCATTTATCAAACGTGCGCACGCAGTTCTTACGCACATGAGTAAGCAATCATTGTTGATAAATACCACATGTGCGTAAGTACCATGCTCGTTCACATTCATGGTCATTAGCATTCGGAAACGCCTCCAATTAACCATATATGGTGACAACACTTCCCTTTAAAAATTACGTGATTGTGTTTTTTCCTCACTGCAATAATGGCAAAGAGAGCAAAGAAGAGGAACTTCACAAACACAGAATTAGAGATACTTGTAAATGAAGTTGAATCCAACCAACAGATATTAGGCTTGTTTGAGATGAGCAAAATCTGCGCAGAATCGATCACCGGTGATCAGCGCGAGATGCATGCCGGTTAGAAATGTGTCCGAGTGCGGTCCGCCTTGCTCTGATGTCATGCTGACGTATGTCAAAAATCTCTCGCGAGCGCAAGGCGCACCTGTCGGATTCTGCAGTCGAGCGCAGTTGCTCTCCACCGACTGCGCTGATCAAAAGCATGATGGGAAACGACTTGCTGACGACACAGCTTGATGTTCATTGGTTTAAACAACCGTGATGTATTGCTCTTATTTAAAATGTTTGATTTTAAAACTCTGATATCATGTTTTATGTGTACGTTATGGTAATATTCCCAAACTACCTCAGTGCGATGGGTTATGCAATGTAATTTTTATTTAAAAAAAAAGAAAAGAAAAAAAAAGAAAAAAAAAAAAGAAAAAAGACTGAAAAACATGTATTTGGAATGGAATTAAATAAGTAGGCTATGCTACTTTTGGTGTCTTGTTCATTATATTTATTTTCATATAAAAGCAACAGAACTTAAATTCCACTCAGTTTATTAGCAACACTGTGCACGAGCGTGAATCCGGTGAATCCCGCGATATCCGTCTTTGATCTCGCAGGTGTCAGATCCACTGCGAGAAGAGAGAACTGTCCGGCTTGCCTGCGCTTTTTTCACTCCTCCTCTCACTGCAGCCGCCTACTCTCGCATACATTTCAGGCGAGGCGAGGCGCATCTCAAACAAGCCTATTGTTTAGTTCATTCACTGCAGGAGGAATTACAAATAAAATAAAAAATGCTGCATGGGAGAATGTCACCAATGCAGTTAATTCCGTTGGGTCTGAGGAGAGAACTGTCCCAGAAATAACAAAAAAATGGTTTGATATTAAAGTATTGGCTAAAAAACGTGTCACAGCACACAGACGAGAAATGTCCGCAACTGGAGGAGGACAGACAACAACGGAACTTTCCCCATTGGACAACCGCATAGCCTGCATCATCGGAGACACGGCTCTGTCCGGGATTACTAAGGACGGTGACACTGATGCTCTTGTGACAGAACAAACCGGGCCATCTAACACCCAAAGTGAAGGTAAAATAAACCAACTGGAATAGGATATTGTGTTTGCATACATTTTATTTCAATTTGTAAACTTTTAATGAAATCATTCATAGGATAAACTCAATTAAATTAATGTGAACATGTGTTTCCTTAATAGCGACACCCGTTGTGCCTGAGGAGCTTGAGGAGCCGGGCCCATCCATTGCCCCTTCCATGCGCCGTGCGCCAAGAGTGCTGAGTGAGGCGGTGCTACAAAATCAAGAGGAAACAACAAAATCCTTTAATGACCTAAAGGATCAACTGAGCAACATAACGAATGTATTGATTCAAATCAACGAGTCTCTGAAACAGATTGCCTCTTGCGCAAATACAATTGCTAATAAACCATAAACCGCTGACTAATGTGATTTCAGTTATTTGTTTCCACGAAGCTGCAAAACACAAAATGAAATCGCTGTAATGTTTCTGCACTCGACCAATGGCCAGACTTACCTAAAATGTCTGTATGATCCTCTGTCTTGTCTGAATGCCGGCGGCATTAGGAGGTGGCAGGGGCACTGCATCGGGCATAGGGCCGTCTGGTCTTGGGGGTTCCTGCAGAGGGATGCCCTGTCTGATGGCCAAGTTGTGTAGCACACTGCAAGCCATGATGATTTTGCATGCTTTTTCTGGCTGATACTGCAGTGTCCCTCCCGTGCTTGACAGACACAGCCATCGTCCTTTCAGCAGGCCTATTGCGCGCTCAACTGTGCTCCTTGAGCGCGCATGGGCACGGTTGTACGCCTGTTCCTGCTCGGTCCTCGGGTTGGTTAGGGGGGTCATTAGCCATGGCTTTAGCGGGTAACCTTGATCACCTAATGATGAAATAGTTTTAAGTAATTGTACATAGCCCTACAATAGCATTTTAAACATGTTGTAGCCTTAAATTCACCAATGAGCCAGCCATCCTCAACAGCGCCTTCTTGGAGACGCACACCCACAGAGCTATTCTGCATAACGAACGAGTCGTGTGTTCCTCCAGGCCACCGCGCAACGACGTTTAATAACAACAAATTTGCATCACAAATTATTTGCACGTTAACAGAATGAAACCCTTTTCTATTTACATAATTAAATTTGTTGGTGCTTTTATGGCGATGTGGGTGCAGTCTATAGCTCCAATTATGTTTGGGAATCTAGCAATGGCATGAAAGTCCCGTTTTATTGCTACTTGTTGAGGATTTCGATAAGGGAACTGGATGTAGGTTGGGGCCAAGGAAATAATTGCATCCAACACTGCCGGCATGATCCTACTCACTGATGGCTGGGATATACCACATATGTCTCCAACCTCACGCTGAAATGTGCCAGTAGCTAAAAATCCAAGGGTGGACAGGAGTTGGATGTGCACGGGAATGGCTTTCGTGCGATTTGTTTCTCTCTCCAACACTGGTCCTAAATCATGACACAAATCCAGCAGTACATTTTTGGGAAAGCGGTACCTACTTAGAAGCCACTCTGTGCTCTCGCCAAGCAGATCAGCGCGATCTTGGAAAACGCGTTCTCTGCGGAGCGCATTGTTTGCCAAGTCTTTCAATAACGCAAGATAAGCCATTGCACTGAGACAAATATATTTCACATCTGTCTTTTATAGGGTTTGACACCAATTGACCGTTCGCAAAACCCCGCCCTCGAACGCTCCTCGTCCAATCCTAGCTCAGCAACTGTAACTAAGGAGAAGGACCTCCGTCAAACATTGCGATTTCAGCACATGGTGAAACGATGCGCCTATGGCACCTGCAAGTCTGACACTAGGTACCCCAAAAGTTTAGAGGGAGGGGTCGTTTTTTTCGCCTTTCCAAAATCCAAGACCCAAGCGGAAAGATGCCGACAATGGATTAAGCAGTGTGGGAGACCTCACTCACAGCTAAATGCCTCGAAGATTAATAAGCATACATATGTCAGCGTATATAATATATAAGTGTCAGTCACGCCCGTTTCACATATACTCCGTAGTCCGTTTACAGTGCATTTGCAGTGCGTTTTTTTTTTTTTCGTACCCATTTTAACAGGTAACTTAAAGCTTTCACACTGCACGCGGATGCTGCAATCGTTTCCGCACCGAGTCTATTTTTGCTGTGCTGCACGCGCTGAATTAAAGTGACAGCGCATGGTTCTTGGTCAAAACGAACACAGATTGACATGAAAATATAATTTATATAAATTTTGAACATATCCCTCCACTGCATATTGCAGCCATTTCTGTCGTGCCCTGGAGGATATGTCTGCTGCATTACTCCAAAACCAATCACTTATACCGGTATGGAGCTCAACCCAGCCATGTGTCTGTTTCTCAATTGTTTGACGGGCGTAGTAACAATAACTAGGGGGCGTGGCTTTTGTGAACGGTCAATTAAGCATCGTGTTTAAAACTAGACAAATTATAAATTGAGTGTTTTAAAGGAAACACAGGACATATGTGGATTGCTTAATGCTTACTGTGACACTCTTAAATGCTTTTTATGTGTAGTGTCGCTATTCTACCACTAGATTATCTGCGTAAGCATGCTCAGAGGTGTGCTTATATTTACACACATTTCTACGTATAAGTACAACTTGGTGAATCCCACACTTTGCGTGAAATTGTTCTTACGCACTCACTACGCACAAATCTGTCTGTACGCACCATTGATAAATGAGGGCCCTGGCACTCCACCGTATGAGCTGCGTTCCGTCAAAATAAGAGTCCCCGCAACCAAGAAGCGATCGCTCTTATCCATCCACGTCGTAAATCAGTGTCATTAGTGAGACTTTCACACAATTATAGCACAGCTTGAGAGAGAGAGAGATGACATGAGGATCACACACTCTCTCTCGGGAGCACAGGGCCGTAATTAAAACCCCAGAAACAGAACTGTTATTGGCCAGAAGATAAAGGTAGCATCAGCAGGAGGGGTTGTAGAGGAGACGCCGTTCTTCTCCTCCTTCTGTGGCTTCAGATCCACCACACACGCCAGCACTAGCACACGCACCGAGGCTTTAGTGGATCATACGCTAAACAGAGCACTGGGAAATATCAGGGAATTTTACATTTAAAAAAATGAGGGTTTACACTGCAAAAATGAATAAATAAAATGCATTTTTGTCTCGTCTTCCATTACAAATATCTAAACATTATTAAAGGGGTCATGAAGTGCCGTTTCAGATTGTTGTATCCTTTGTAAATATTCCTCCCTTCAGATTAATTTGAACATCTTTTTCATTTTTTATTATACAGAAGAAAAAAAAAAGAAAAAAAAAATTCCAGTGTTTGCTGGCATCTAGTGGAAACAGCCATAACTGTCTGCATGGTGCTAGAGCCCACAGGGCCTGAGTTATACACTTTCAAAAATGAATTTAAAATTAAAACATAAAAAGCGCCTATTTATTTAAAATACACTGAGCTAATGAAATTTCACAAATATATTAGCTCAGTGTATTTTAAATAAATAATTGGTTAGTCAAATACTAAATTATTTTAGTGAAAAACTTCAAACTTAAATATAACTGTAAATTTCAGACAAAATTAATTGTTGGAGTTTTAGTCAATTATTTCGGTATGTTCAACTCAAACTATCAAGTAAATGATATTCAGAGATTTTATTAAGTGAATAAAGTTAATTATTGCTGTGATATTTACTAAGCCGCTGAATTATTTTTTAGAATTTATTTTTTATTTTACTGATGGATAATTAAACTGATCTGTTTCAAGAACCACAAATATTACTTAAATAAAATCAATATTATTAATATTTAACACGCATAAGAAATTAAGTTTACTCAATTAAAACAATGCGCCCCTCCCCCCTCCACCCTCTACTTTGATGTGACACAGCTCAACGGTTGAGTGAGCGCGCTGTTTGAACTCTCTTCAGTCTCCAGAACAGTTCTCCTCTTCTCTCCTCAGCGGCGCAGAATTGGTGCATTTCCTCTTATCTGTGAAATTCAGGTGTGTAGCTGCTACATGTTTTATTTTATCTATATAATCATTAATGTGCTTTAAATCATTTTATTTAATGCGAAAGAACATACAGAGACACAATGTTACTCACCTTAAAGTAAACGAGTTAAACGAGTGTCGACTCGCGCCTGTCTTTTCGCATGATTGTAACGCCTTGCATAAAAAATACACGACTATCTTTATTCCTAAAGATAATAAATATAACTAATTTGGATGATAAAATGTCCTCAGAACTGTGCACTGTTTGTTTATTGGCAGGTTATGGAGTCAGTCGCGTCACAGCATCTTTAGGCTGTGAGTGACGCAGGACGGCGGTGTAAAGTTAAGGCCTCATTATACTTCTGCGTCGGACCTACGCCGGAGCCTATACGCCGTAGGCAACGTGTTGGTTTTAATTTATACTTCTGCGTCGTTGTCCGCGTTGACGCACCTACACTGTAAAAAAAAATCCTAATTTTACAGAAAATAACTGTGATTTTTTTACGATCATTTTCTTTAATTTTAAATTGTACTCAAAACACTGTAAAATTACAAATAATATCTGTAAAATAAAAATTCAGCTGTTATTTTAGGTATTGTGACATTAATGACAAATTACAGTAATTCACACTTTTTATACAGAAAATTTATTGTATTTTTCATACAGTATTTTTTCTGTTTTCTTACATTACATAAAAATGTATGTAAAATTACAAATATAATCTGTAATTTAACAGAAACAAAACAGTTAAATGATAAAATGGTCAAATGACTATCAGCTCCCCCAAAAAACTGTAAAACATCCTAAATTAAATAAACTGAAAAACACTGTTATTTTACAGGTATTTCCTGAATAATCACGATCATATACCTTCATTGTAAAAAAAATCGTAAAAAAATGGTCAAATGACTGGCAGCTGCGGCTGCCAAACAAAAACCCTAAAATTAAAGTCAAATATGGTAATTTAAATAAACCGAAAAAACACTGTTATTTCACAGGTATTTCCTGCATTATTATGATCAAATACCTTCATTGTAAAAAAATCGTAAAAAAAGGGTCAAATGACTGGCAGCTGCGGCTGCCAAACAAAAACCCTAAAATTAAAGTCAAATATGCTAATTTAAATAAATTGTAAAAAACTTTAAAATAAATTTGATGTCACCATGATTGAGATTAGTGTCTGCTTTAGTTGGGCTCATGACTTCAATTTTTAACTTACGTTTTTCTTTGGCTGCTTTAACTGTGTATTTGATGCACATTTGTTATAGCAATAAATGCAGGAGAAATATCAGATGATCTTGGTCATTCATCAGTGATGTTACAGTCATCGTGATGATCTGATTCACTGATATGACAGCCAAATCTCTGAATATATTAGTTTAGATACATAATATGTAGATGAAATTTAGCTTTATACAAAGTCTATAATGTCATAAATTCTCACATGCATATAATTTAAAAAAAAAAAAAATTATAAAATTTACAATCGTAATAATTCCGGAAATAGCTGTAAAATAACAGTGTTTTTCTGTAAAACATTGAAGGAAAATTTCTGTAAAAGTTTTTTGCACTTCTAAAATAGGATATTTTACTTTATTTTTACGGTTTTTGTTTGACAGCCGCAGCTGACAGCTTTAAAATAAATTTGATATCACCATGATTGAGATCAGTGTCTGCTTTAGTTGGGCTCATGACCCGTGAGTTTTTAACTTTAGTTTTCTCATGCTGCTTTAACTGTGTATTTAATACACATTTGTTATAGCAATAAATGCAGGAGAAATATCAGATGATCTTGGTCATTCATCAGTGATGTTACAGTCATCGTGATGATCTGATTCACTGATATGACAGCCAAATCTCTGAATATATTAGTTTAGATACATAATATGTGGAATTTAGCTTTATACAAAGTCTATAATGTCATAATTTCTCACATGATCCTTGGCAACAATATTGTAATAATCTGAAATTTAAAAATATATATATTATATGGAAAAGGTTTTGAGCTGGTTCATTTTTTTTTTTTTTTTTTGTAGTATAGACATCAAGAATCAACATATGAATCTCAACAATGGTGACAACCAACAAAGCCTTTTTGTGACTTTATAGTAGTTCAGATTTTTTTTCACTGTCACCATTGTTGTGATTCATACGCTGATTCTTGATGTCTGAGTGAGTCTATATGATCCTGTCAAAACATTTTCTGTATAATGACATCATAAAATCTGAGTATCACAGCACTGCAGGATCTTCTATAGCAGTTTTATCATGCAAAAATTAACAACTAATATTTAATTACTTAATCAGATTTACACTTCAGGTGGTATCAATGAAGCAGGACACTATGATGACTATTATCACTAAAAAGAGACCAACATCATCTGATCTGAGTTTCTCTTGGATTCCTACCATAACATGCATCAGAGACACACAGTTTAAGCAGCCAGAGAAAAACTTAAGTTAATTACTAAAAGGTCAAGAGCCCAACTAAAACAAACACTGATCTCCATCATGGTGACATCAAACTTTATTATTTTCAATAAAGCTTCAACTTCTAAACCTCTGTTAATTCTCAATAAGAATGTTAGTATGAAAGAAATAAAGTCTGGATTGTAATAAGTGAAGATGCTGAGATCCTGAGAGATCTGGTAATGTTTAATGTTCTGTTGGGGTTTAAAGTGTTTCTGTATGGTGTGTTTCGTGTGTCACCGTTGTGTTGAAGAGTAGAGCCTGTGCTTCAGTCCAGGATGAGCAGAGAAACACTGATGATATGCTGCATGTTGCTTTATTTAACAGACAGTAACTGTGTAGTTGCTGATGTAGTGACGTATAGTCACAGCAAATCATGCATATAATTAACTGCATGTTTTTCAGTAAAAAATCAGAAAAAAATGTGAATTAACTGTGTTTTAACTGTGTGTTTTTGTTAAAAAAGATTAATGAAGATTTCTGTAAAAGTATTTTGCACTTATTTAAATTAGGATATTTTACATTAATTTTACGGTTTTTGTATGGTAGCCATTGCTGACAGTCATTTGACTGTTTTTTATGGGATTTTTTTACAATGAAGGCATTTGATCGTAATAATTCAGGAAATAGCTGTAAAATAACACTGTTTTTCCGTAAAAAATTTAAGGAAAATTTCTGTAAAAGTTTTTTGCACTTAATTTAAATTAGGATATTTTACTTTATTTTTACGGTTTTGTTTGGCAGCCGCAGCTGACAGTCAATGACTGTTTTTTTACGATTTTATGTTTTACAGTGTAGGGAGCATGTGAAACCCCGAGGGAGGGGTTCTGGCAGACCAATCACAGCGCTTGCGTCCACGTAGAATTGACGCGTTGTTACATTTTTGGAGAGGTGCACGTCAGGGTACGCCGTAGGGTACGCGCGCTACACACAGCCTACGACGTAGCTACGGCGGCAGTTCGACGCAGAAGTATAAATAGGCCTTTAGAAGTTCACCCGGAGAGGCGAGTCCATCTCCGGCTTGGAAACCAGCGCTGATCCGGTGGATACTGGATAACAGACCGGTTGATTGCACTTGAATTACTTGAATGTTTAGGCCTAAATGTTTAAGTTTTACTTCGAAAATGTTTCTTACATGAGTTTAAATGTAGGCAATATTGTATATGTGTTAAAAATAGTATAAAATATGCTGTATTGCTGTAGGCTACTCATCGACAATAAAGGCCAATGTCATGTAGTTATACCGGTGGTTGTATGGAATATTTTTTACAAAGGTTTAGAGGAAATAAAAAAGTTAATATTACTGGCATATAAACACAGTTAATATTACTCATAAATATTTGTTTTTAAATGTCCCCCCCCCCCCAATTATTTCTACTCAATTTTATGTGTTAATGTGTTACTCAGATCTATTTAATTAGTTTTACTTACATTTACTCAGTTAATACAGTGTATGTATTTTATTTCACTGCTTAAAAATCTAATTAATATTCTAAGTGTAAAAGTGTTTCACCAAACACAAATCAAGTTTTTAGAGTGCATCACCACCAGAGTTCATATAGAAAAACATATTCCAGCCAATTTTCAACATTTTAATCACTGTTCTAGAAACATATTTGACTCAACTTTGTTCATTTGCAATAATATGTTATGATTTGTTCACAAATAACAGGCCCAGACAGTTCACAATTAATGTAAATACACAGTCTTACAATGTCATTGCTTTATTCTGCTCTTTCAAATCCTGTAGGAAAATTAACAGTCTTCATAAAGGTCAGTGATATTCTGACAGCTAGTAATCCTCGAACCGGCTTCTGCACTGTACAATTTAAAGGGATACTCCACTTTAAAATGAAAATTCTGTCATCATATACTCACCCTTGTGTTGTTTCAAACCTGTATACATTTCTTTTTTTCTGGAAGATATTTAGAAGAATATCAGTAACCACAGTTTCTGGTCTCATTGACTTCCATGGTAGGAAAAAAATATACTATGGAAGTCAATGAGACCAGAAACTATGGTTACTGATATTCTTCTAAATATCTTCCTTTCTGTTCAGCAGAAAAAAAGAAATGTATACAGGTTTGAAACAACATGAGGGTGAGTATATGATGACAGAATTTTCATTTTAAAGTGGAGTATCCCTTTAAAAATTTGCCAACTGCATATAAGTGAATCAGATGTTGGTCATCAAAACATGAAATCTGTATGAAACACATAAACAAATGACACAAATCATGTATAAATTCTATATGACTTTAATTTGACTAGCATATGATTCAATATAAGAACTTTAAAGGGACACTTCACCCATTTGCATTAAGCTTTGCATTGTTAGAAACCCAGTCATACTATTGAATGGTCATGCAACATTTTTTCATTTTCCCCCCGAGACGAGAGAAATCTGTATTTACCTCTTTACACTTCCTCCTACAATGACGCAAAAATCGTCATTTTGCGTCATTGTAGGAGGAAGTGTAAGAGGGGGGGATTTCTGTTAAGACTACAAGCCTAGTCCTTCCTCCTACAATGACCATCCACCCTTTCAAACCCGCCCATAGGGGGTTGGACCTAATGCGCTAACAGACCTATCACAGATCAGTGCGAGTGCGTTTGATTACAACGGCAGAAACCTGCAAAAAACAGGGACAAAGAAAGCTGAGTAGTAGGGGTTACCATACTCTATTTCCCGGACATGTCCGGCCGTCGAGATCGACAAAAATGTCCGGGATTCAGCTTTTGCTTTCTGCGGTCGCCATCCATTGTTTACATGCTCACCTTTTGTTTCAATCTAACTGAATTCACCCCGATTGGTGAATCTGAATGTAATGTTTACATGAATGCAAAACAAGTGATCGGTTGATTTGCGTTTTAACATTGCTAAGAAAATACCTGCTCCTCCGTGCGAGATACGAGAACAGTGCCTCACAGGTGTCGGTCGTCAGTAATCACGCCACCGGCCTCGCGCCGTTCTCCCGCGCCCCTCAGCCTCGTCCTGCTCGCCACAGTAAACATGATGAATGGCGACTGTAGAACGCAAAAGCCGAATCCCGGACATTTTGGGCAAACTCGTCACGGAGACTCACTCGTAGCCTAGCCTTGCCTTGATGTTTTTGTTTTCAACTGCGCTGTCTTACCGGTAGGCGTGGCTTGGGAGTGGCCTTGTAGGGCAGCGAAGCAAGTGCATTCTGGGAGTTGTTGTCTTTCATCCACATAAGCCAAAAATAAATTTTCTGGCTTTTCTCAGTCTAGAAAGCTCCAAATTAAAAAATAATTTCACATTTCTTCTACATAAATGACCCACTTTCAATACACATTCATGTCTCCACGGGTGAAATGACCCTTTAAATGATTTATATATGAATTTTATATGAGTTTTATATATTTCTACTAATACCATACACATTTGCATACTTTTGTCATGTAAAACTATAAGTCTTTTAACAGTATTCATATATAACGCAAAAATCCCCTACAAGTTGTATGTGTGCTATTTAGTATGAAAGTGGCCATAATCGGTTTGATTTTGTATAGGACATGTATTGGCCTTATATGAAACACAGAAGGTAATTCTGGCCGATTTAAGTAAGGAAGATATATGGTTGCTGTATATGAACCATGCAGGTTTTTTTCATATGGGCAGAGCCTGACTCCACCCACTGGCAATATTTGAAAAATGCTAGAAAAGTGGGCAGAGCCCAGCGGAGATAGAGGGGACGAACCGAGGGCAGGGCTGAGCGGGGGGTGGGTGCACCTGAGACCCGCAGTGACGGATTAATTGACAGCTGCTGTCAGACTCTAAAATGGAGAGGGACTCACAGGGTCGCAAGACGACGTAAAGTACATGCATCTGATGAGTTTTATCGAGTTGATGTCAATAGTGCGCGCTCTCTGTGGGCATATTCATATTTTGCCGCTATGTGAAAAAATCCAGCAAAATGTGCCGGCATGTTTGTCGACCCCAGAGGATTAACTTTAGCCTAACCATAAATTGTGATTAAAATATATATGATCACTCACATCAAGACGCCGCTGCGGTGGTGGAGTCCATGCAGGAGTAGCAGCGTTTGGCACTGCGTCGCTTTTCTGCTTGAGCGGTGTGGAGAAGCCCATTTCCATCTCTACTGTGTTGGAGAAGCAATCCCGCGTCAAATTCAGGTTGCACACTTGAGCTCTAGGCGGGAACTCACGGTCTTCCAGGCCAAGTGCATGCAACCACTGGCGCCTAATTTCCAAGTCTGCTAGAAAGCTATGTAGTCCAGCAGTGCTGTTGCAACCAGCAACACTACACCTACGGACCCTCCTGACCACTGTACTAAATACAGATAAATCTACGCTAGCTCATACCAAGGGCGCGGTGAGCTGGAACCTGCTTGCGTCACGTAGTACCGCTTACGCCATGCAGTACCGCAAACATCCAATAGGAGAATTCAACTGCAGTAGCCACCGTTCAACCTGAAGAGGGCAGCACTCAGACGTTTTTACACCATATATTGTAGAATTAAAACAATTTATATCCAAATGTCAAAAACGTTACTCGAATCAATGAACAGGGTTTAGTGTTTAGTTAAACCCCTGTAATTAAACACAAACCAACATATTCTCACGTGTGAAATGTTAGCCCATTTCTTCAAGAGTTTAAATCTTTTGTGTTTCTGCAATGTTGTAGCGTCACTGATTCTTACTGTGAGTGTCGACGCGTTGACCATTCTAAGATGGCGTGTGCGCAACATATCTGGAGCGGTCGAATGTGTCATCTACGTATACATATCTATGGTTTTATACACATTATTTTAACATAAGAGCAGAATAGCCATTTATAACTTGAATAGGCTTCGGTTTCATGTGCTTCCAGTTATTCTAGCTCTACAAAATCTGTCTGTTATCCTGCTTGATATTGCAAACTTTATGCGATATCATGGCATTTTATCTTGTTAACACAGCGTGACTAGTTTTACCATTTACTGCACTTTGTTGTTCTTAAAACCATTTGCCTATAACGGCTATAAAATAGCTTATTGCCTCACAAAATAAGGTGGATGCGTGAAAGGGACATAAGTTTATCTATATTTTAAAAAATAGACATGAATGAGACATGAGCAAACACAATCATAAACATCAGAAATGCTTCTGCAATGGCCTTAAACCCTCAATGTGTGTCAAGAGAAAATGTTTACAAGAAGACGTGGTTGATTTTTATTTCCTCTGAAAGCAGAAGTGAAATAATGTGGGATCCACAAATAGATCGTAATAAATTACACGCAAATGACACTTGCCCCCAGTTTCAAAGACAAGGCTTAAGCCTAGTCCCAGACTAAAATGCCTGTTTTTAAATGAAACTTGCACTGGCATATCTTAAAATATGTCACTGTTGATGTTTTGTCTCGGGATGCACACCAGCAATGTTTTTTTTCACATCAGCAGTGTTTCTCTGCTTGTCTTTCACACATATCTCAACACTCTCCGCCCTGTTAGCAGTGCAGATCTGGGTGGAACCGTTAGAGAATAAGGAAGAAGAAACGTGAGAAAGACTGACGGAGGATCTGTGCACTTCTAATGATAGTGACTTACATCACATTCAAGAAACACATTTGATCAGTTCTTGCTTTCACTGGATTGGGATCGGATCTGTTTTTTCTCTGGATATCTGAGACTGAAGTCAATCTGGAATGAAGGCTGCCATCATCATCTTCATCTTCATCACTCTCTGTCTGATCTCAGGTCAGTTCTTTAATGCTCAGTCTGGGTCAAATAATATAATATATTACCCAGATTGATGATATATAATAACCCAGAGCAAATGAACTTGTGTTTGGCAGGTCAAGTACTTTGTTTCAGAGTGTTTGGATGCACTGGAGGGAGTTTAATGTTCAAGTGCATGTACAAGAACAAGAGCAAGACTGATGAAGTGAAGTATTTCTGCAGAGACAGGAGCTGTAAGATGGGCATCAGTGCTGATGTTCAGAGGCGATGGGTTTATAACGGGAGATTCGCTCTGTATGATGATGAAAACAGCAGATTCTTCACAGTGTTGATCAGGAACCTCAGCATAGAGGATAATGGGGAATATACATGTGGAAACAATCAGACATGGAGTCATGATGTTATGTTAAAGGTGAAGACAGGTATGTGTGATACTTTATAACTTCCTACAGCAATTATTTATTATAATACTATTAAAGGTGCAGTACGGAAGATTTTGAGTAAATAATTACTTATTTGTTCCTCTTATAAATTTGTACATAATCTATGATTGTGTATTTTCAGAAAAAATGTCTTCTGACACCAAAAAAGATAAAGAATCCCTGGATAAAGAAAAGTCAGGTAAGATCCAATAGATCTTTTTTCTGTCAGTATGTCTTGACACTACTCTGATCACAGGCAGCTATAAATATACCTAAAAACAACCACAATACACATTAAAAACACTGCAAGGATCATGACATTGCATGTTTCACACAGAGATGGCGATAGAGAGGACAAAGTTCCCTAGTGCACCTTTAATAACACTAATAATACACTGTAAAAATGAATTCTGCTTGTTAACATCAGGTGTCTTCAATGTTAGCAATAAAAAATAAAGAGTTCTTAATTCGTCTTTGATGTTGTCTTTTAGTCAGATATTTTTGTTTAAAAAAATTGTTGTAAAATTTCCTCATTTTAAATGGTTAACTGTTCAGGAATTAATTTGATTATTACTCAATTCTAATTTGTTAAATTTAATTAATAATATTGCTTGTAATCTGTTGCCACAATTTTATTGAGTAGATATAGCGTATTCATTTTTACAGTGTAGGCTATTAGATTTCAGTAATAACACTAATATTACTTTAGATTTAAGTTCATGTCACAAGGTTTTGTTGAAATCATTTTCAGGGACTCGTTGCAGGAAGTCTGTTATCCGGGACGGGTATCTTGGACAAAAGACGATCACTTTCCGCTGTGAATATGATGAGAACTTTAAAAAACACACCAAAGTTTTCTACAGACTGAACGAGGATCCTGTCCATGTTCTGAAGAGCTCACGATCATCACAATCATCTGAGGAGAAGTTCAGTCTGTCTGACAGTCATGAAGATCATTTTACTGTGACCATTAGAGATATTTCTGCAGCGGACGGTGGAGTTTATTTATGTGGAGTGGAGAGAGACGGATCAGATCATCGACCTTCAGAAACATCAGTTACTCACATAACCTTCATTAAAGAGATTCAGCTGAATGTTTATGGTGAGTTTAGTTTCTTTTAATTAAAGAATCCTTACAGATCTAAATAAGGAATTTAAATCCCTCCTGACTTTTAATAATGTAATAAATCAACATATAAATCTAATTTTGCAGGTAAAATCACGTCTGTCCAGGTTCAGGCCTACTCCAGTAAATCAGTCTTCATCACGTGTAAATTTCCACAAGAATTCAAAGGAAACAAGAAGTTTATCCAGAAAGATTCACAGAAGATCTTCGTTGATGGACAGAATCAGTGGGTTCGTCATGATAAAGTGCGCATGTTTGATGATTCCAGTGAAGGACGTTTGAAGGTTTTCATCAGTGGTTTAACCGCGGCTGATGAAGCGACGTACAGATGTGGAGTGAATATCCCTGATCATGATCTGTTCAATGAGATTACACTGACAGTAAATCAAGGTAAAGAGCTTCTGGGAGGACTTTCAATTTAGAGACTTGAAATAAGAAAGATAGCTTTTTATATTGTATATTTTTCACTGTTTTGTGTATAGTTGATCATTTTCCTGCATCAAGCAACGCATCTGCTATTATTGGTGAAAGTGTGAAACTCACCTGCAATTTCCCCGAGAAACACGACGAGACCTTCACACACATCTGCAAAGAGAACAAGGAGAAGATCTGTGAAAGCATCAGTTCATCAGAGAAGAAACGCTTTGAGTTTTCTGCCGGTCCAGCAGGAGTTTTCACAGTGAGCATCAGTAATGTGAGCGTGAGAGATGCTGGAGTTTACTGGTGTGGAGCCGAAACCAGAGACACACATCTGACTTCTGTCTCGCTCACCAATCAACATCAACTCACTTTAACTAGTACGTACAGTGACCATAAATCAAATAACATATGCATATATGAAAGCATATAAATACTTCTCCTTTTCTTTGACTATTAGTGCCTCCAGTGGTCGGACGTGAAGGAGGTTCATCTGAGATCAAATGCCCTTATGATGGAAACCATTCAACAGAAGTAAAGCATCTTTGTAAAGGAAAGTGTTTCACTAAAGATGCTCAAAATATCATTCGATCCGATGAAGCCCATGTTAATAAAACAAAGATTTCAGTAAAGGACGACACTGAACTCAGTCTCTTCACTGTGACCTTGAGTGACCTGAGAGCAGAGGATGCTGGGATATACTGGTGTGCAGTGGGAGAAGCGTTTAACCTTCCCATTGAGCTCATGATCGTCCTGAAAGATGGTGAGAGTGTTTTCTGGGGATCATCTCAATGTTTTCTGTCCTCATCCTCATGTGTTTGTTCTCTCCAGCGCTCTTCACTCATGAAGCGTCTGTCGGAGGATCGGTGTCCATCAGATGTAAGAACGTCAGGACTCAAACACAGAAGCTTTTCTGCAGAGGAGATCAGCCCAACATCTGTGTCCGAGACGGAGTTCGTGTTTCATCCGATACGAGAACAAACAGCCGATTCTCTCTGACGGACGAAGCCTCAGCTGGAGTCTTTACTGTGAACATCAGCAATCTGACAGAAGAGGATTCTGGGAAATACTGGTGCGCAGAGGAGACTTCTGGGTCGTTCGTATTCACTGAAGTTCATCTACATGTGACTAAAGGTAAAATATCTTTCAGCACAATGCTGACCACAAAAACTCAGACATACGAGAAAACCTTTTAAATTCCAAAATAATAGAAAATTAACACTAACAAATCTCCCTCTATATTAATATTGAGCAAAACACATTAAATAACTCTTAATTTTAACATACTCTCCTTTAACAGTCAGAAGCAAAGCATGCTGGGAACTAGAAGTCTGCTGTAACTCATCCCATGAATGTGTGTTTATACGTGTGTGTGTGAACAGTGAACATACATTCACATTTATATGGGAATATGAATGTGCAATAATACATGTACACAATAAAGGATACAACTTTTTGATTATTACATGTAATGCTATTACATTTCAATATAATTATTACAAGATAATGCTATCTTAATTTATAAATGCTTTATATGTATCAACATATTGCAGTATATTGAAAAATATAAGCACTAGTTTCCCATATTATGTAAATATATCACATTATATTTTGAAGTATATTCCCATATATGTTTGTTCCGTATAGATCATGCTTGAGTCACACAGACTTCAACATGCAGCATGCAAAACACAACCATGGTAAAAGCATTGGTAGCTATACTAAGTCAAGAGTAAACCTAAATTAAATGAAAAAGTAATGAATGAATGAATGAAGTAATGAAAAGTAAATAATAATAATCTCCAGAGCATGTTCGCGTTTGTCCTCGGGGTTCCCCCACTCATCAGGATTTTTGATCATAAATATTAAACATGTTGAATATTTACGATTCGCGATCGGGGCGGCTCCGACATTCTTCCAAGCAGGTTCGGACACTCTTAACACACCTCACACCAAGGGAAAATCTGATAAGATAATCTGTAGAACCATCAAGATAATCGGGACACAGCTAGGATTGTCGGAAGGGGGGAAATCGGCCCAAAATCAGCCCGATTATCTTTTGGTGTGTACCCAGCATTAGACTTACATTAGATTTTACAGTGTAAAAATATGGACCAAATTTACTTTTAATAAATAATTTTCCATATTAATGTTTTAAGGTTAAATGAAATGTCTGTAAGCTTAACTCCCTGGGGTCGGCGGTATCTCCGGCGATACCAGCTCACTTTTTTTCTTATCAGTACAAATGAGAGTCTAAATAGTCTGTTGATTTTGATTTTACATTTAAGTGTTATATATCAATCAAAATGCTTAAATGCCTTCTTTTATTTGTGTACACTCATAATAAAAACAAAATGTTGTGTTTTTCGTAAAATAAAGAAAATAAACATGATGCGCGTTCTTCCGTTTCTCTCAATGTGAAACTCATTCTGAAACGCGACAGAAAATGACCTGTAACTCAGCGAATGTTTGTCACACAGACTTGAAACGCATGTCTATACAACGCTTGGAGTCTCTATTTTTAAAGTATGTAAGTTATATAAAAAACAAATATTCTCTGTTTAAGTAAACCGTATGAAAGCAGCGGCATGTACAGTTTCTCAAACGCTTCCTCATTAACTCTAATATGACCGCGCGCACGAGCGATTGACATGCAAATGTTCCACGTGGAGAAAAGCAGACCTGTAAACTCCCTCATCACCTCAAAACATAGAATCAGAGACTTCGGTAACTTACTCCTCTGCTTTTCATCAAGTTTGGAAGACCGTGTTTGTGCTGTGCTGTTTACCTTGGATTTGCCTCAGAAGAATTAGAAGAATGCGATTTGAAGATGGGACGATTTTTAAGGTAAGACATGTTAAACTGGTGGTGCCAGATTAAAATGTATGTTATGAAATGAGATTGAAGTAAAAACATGAACTAAGCCTAATATCCTACATGTATATGTATCTATAAATAGACAGAAACATGTAGAAATGTGAACTAGACTGGTAGGCAACCTTTCAATGCTTAACATGTCCGACACAAGGATGTTTTTATATTCTATAATAAAACATGATAAAAGTAGGCTAGTATGAGTGTATACTATGGTGAATATTATAATGTTTAGAACCGTGTTTACTGTTAAATCCTGTGTTTATGGATATCTGCTGAAACATAGATGTATAACAATAATTATTTTAATAGTTTTGAGCGGCTTGATCGCTTCAGTAAATGTTATCTGCACGCGTTTGGAAAGCAAAATGCGCCAAACAATCGGCATCATTTTTTTTTTTTACTCCAAATGTTTATTTTTGTTATGACATTATGAAATGAGATTGAAGTAACATTTGTCTATCAATATATGTTTCTCAAGTGCAGTGAAGTGTTGAAGTGTTCCTTTTTAACGATTTATAGGCTATTGTTATTATTATTTTATGCAGCACAGTACATAGCTTATGCCTACAACAAACCTGGTGTTCATTTATATATATATATATATATATATATATATATATATATATACAGTATATATATATATTAGTGGTGGGCCGTTATCGGCGTTAACGCGCTGCGTTAACGCGAGACTCTTATCGCGCGATAAAAAAAATATCGCCGTTAATCTATTCTTCAAGTTGGGTTGGGAGCTGGCTCAAGCTACACAAGCTATGATGACGCAATCTACCCGCGGCCGCGAGGAACACCCGGCTGCAACGCATCATATTCATCGTCATCTTAAGTAAACACGGCTGAAAGTGAAAGCTGGTGTAAAAGATCGGTGCAACATCCATTATTATTTGGACTTGGTTCGGATTTAAACCGTCCGACGTAGATTGTGTGGTGTAACAGTTCGGTAAGTTAACACACGACTAATCCATTCCGTTCTACCACCTCAAATTCAAAACGAAACATATCACTGAATACCAGCGCGCGCGTATTATTCCCAATATATCTTAGTGAGTGGTGTAGCACATAATCTCTTTTTATTAAAAGCGCCCGATTTTAAGAATCGTTGTTGTGTTTCTTTTTAACTGAAAAGACATCAGTTAGACAATATTATAATTTTAAATTTGGGGTTTCATAAGCTCCAAGCCATAATAAACATTAGACCTAACCTTACTTAAGTCTCTGCAGCTAGTGTACTTAAATTTTATTTATCTGCAAAATTATGTTGTATACTTACAGTTTTGCACAATATATGTTCTCAAAACTACATACACCCTTTAAAAAAAAAAAAAATTTAGCAGTTGTTTAGCAGGGTCTGTGTAACCTGTTCTGAAATGGTTTTATTATAATAAATATCGTTATCGCAAGAGGCTGCAATGTATATCACATTATGGATTTTAGGCCATATCGCCCATCCCTAATTGATAGCCTATAGTAGTTGATAATAACATAGGCCTACCTAATGTTGCCTACGGATGGTAACAGTACAGTAGTAACCTTTTACAGTCTATGAGTAGAACAGCTTTCTCAAGCAGTTTGTGATGCATTTTGGAAACAGGAGATGAGCCCCTGGTCTAATGCGCCACCTGGCTTGAGAAACCCGTTCTCAAAGACTTACTTTTATAGTCATTATTTGGGTAGCACACATATTCTGAATGCCTGTGTGTTCTGTACATTTTAAAAAGCCATTTTAACCTGAAAAATCTAAAATGTATTCCCCAAATCGTGCAGCCCTATAGTTTCTCTTGATTTCAGCATGTTCACAGCATTGTTTTTTTTTTCAGGGATCAGATGCTCCACTCTGTACATGAACATGGTAAAGTGAAAAATCAAACACCTTGGAAATGAAATGTATGTACTATGTTTCAGGAATGGCACAAAGGTGTATGACTGGTCAAGTCTCTGTCTTTAGTTCAGTGTGTTAAATAATGTGCTTTTTTGTCATTTGTTGTACTTTGTGTTGTAAATAAATCCAAACAATCAAAAAGCCATTCTTTTTTAAATCTCCTCATTCTTTGTGCAAGGTTGCTCAGAATGACAGGGCCTGATAGCTCCTAATAGGGCCATTAGGGGAGGGTCTTTGTCTTTCTCAGGTGTGAAAGAAATTAAATATTCATGATGTTCACGCCTCTTCGCATAAAGCTTTCTCACACAAAACATGTCTTGCAAATTTTAAATCAATATATTGTCTTATCTGAATAAGCAGTCAGGATGATTTTCACATAGTTTTGAAGCAAATATTCTAGGCTACGTCATACAATTTCCAAAAGTCTTGTGAAGAAATAATCAGTATGGGTTTCATGACCTTATTTCAGGGACAATTTTTTTTGTGTGTTTTCACAAGCCACGCATAAATGTCATTATCTCAAAACTGCTGATATATTATTGTAGCAGAGTTTGTGCTGAATACAGTGTAATTAGACTTTAGCCATGAAAATGTCACAAGTAACAGAAATAAGCACAAATGTCAGAGCATGTCAGAACACCTCCAGGGCCCAGAAAACAGCTCAGACCCCGGAGGGTTAATGAACAATGTCCTGGCTGAAAATTACAGCACCATCTCTGGTTCTCTTTTTTTTTTTTTTCTTACAGCGTGTTCATTTTTGGGTGAACTGTCCCTTTAAAGCAAGTGATAAAGTCTGCTGATTCAGCCTGATGAACATGAAAACGACATAGAGCAGGAAGCTACCAAAACCATAGTAAAACTTGTCTTTTAGTTTTTATTAGTTTAGTAAGGTTCACAGAGAAAGCATTTCTGTTTACAGATGTGCAGAAATAACCCTCACCTTACTGGCATTTCAGACGCATTTTTTGTTTTTTTTCTGATTCTTGATCAGATCTGAATTTAAATCGTTATATGCACTGAAAAGATGTGTCTTGGCAGTCATAGACTCTCCTAACCCTAACCCTATCATCGGATACGAATTTGCAATTAATCATACATTTGAATTGAGCTGAATACTGACTTTATTGTCTTTATAGAGCTGCTTTACGGCCCTCGTATAATCATTGCAACATATTTTTGTTGTCTTCGCTCAAGGGTAAAAAGAATTCTGAAATACCTTTGCAGTGATAAACTGTTAGCAGATGTCCCAACACCAGACACATTTAGATGTTTCCTTCTCAGTCAACACGTGGGGTCATGATCACAGTGACATCTCACCATTCTCATACGGTGATACAGTGTCAGTAATATATGAGCTCATTGTGAACTGAAATTGTTGAACAGGATGAGAAGAGGCGGTTCAAATATCGATCACTGGGGGTAGATTCTACTTCCTGTTTCTCAACACTTTCACAGTGATGTCACAGTGATGTCACATGGTCAGCTCACAGTATGAGTGCACACCCAGATATACGCTGAGGATACACTTTTAGCTCACTGTGAACTCAGATTGTGAGCACATCACGAGTATCCTGGGAGCTCATGGTGAGATCACTGTGTCATCAAATTGTTGACTGGGTTTCAATTAGGGGTGTGCGATATGACGATTTTTGATCGTGAACAATTAAAATGTCTCCACGATCCACTTTTTCGGAAATATCGTGATTTGTGCTACAGTGCACGTTCTATCAGTTGCAGTTCTATGCCTTTCACTAACGCCCCAACAAGCAATGCAAGTACGCAACAAATTGGGGTGTGCACGCTAGATGTCGGCGTGTTAACAAGATCATATACATTGCTCGTGAGACTTAGCAACACAGTGATGATGGAAGAAAACACTGAGGGATTGGTCCCTAAAAAAAAAATGCAACATCGGTAATATGGAAATGGTTTGGATTTTCCACAACAGACAATGGCGCAAACAGCAGTTATTTGCAAATGTTGCAATGATAAGATTCGCACGTCTGATGGCAACACGATGAAACTTTTTAAACGCCTAAAAAAAAACACCCGAAAAAATATGCTGACAGTCAGACTGCTTAAAGTCGTAGATCCACGTTACGAGCAGTGTTAATTTTGACAGCAAATTCTGATTTAGTCTTAGTCTTTTGAATAACACACCATTTAGTTTTAGTCACATTTTAGTCACCTGAAATCTTTTAGTCTTAGTCTAGTTTTAGTCGACTAAATATCATAGGAGTTTTAGTCTTAGTCTAGTCTTAAGTCTTTTAGTCTTAGTCTAGTTTTGTTTTAGTAGAACAAATATTAGCAGATTTTAGTCGACTTTAAATCTAGTTGACATAGTTGACTTGACTAAATGTTTCCATCAGTCTGTTATGGAATGGTATTAAAGGAGAACTTGGTAGCTTTTTTAACTTAATAAAACTGTCTAGAAATCATTTGGATGGTTAAACAACCTGTTCTGGTGATATTGGTGACTTTCCCCGCTCCCCCCAGCGTTCCCAGGCGGAAAACCAACCTTGCAACTTGTTCACTACCGTCCCGGCAAGATAGAAATTGGAAGTCTCGTGAGAAGCGAAAGCGAGAACGAGAACGAGCGCGAAACACAAATTGCTTTACGGCAATTCGACATAAACACACACGCATTTATGATGTATTACCAGATTACCCACATCAGTAGACATAGCTCCACGCGATACAGTTGGCTTGCTCCGATCAAAACAAACGCACATGAGCAGCGGTAGAGAGGGGGAGGAGGCTGCCGCAAGTGAGTTTTTTACGACTGTGTTGTGAAATATACGCCCCACCACAGCTGTAGGGGGAGCTCGTGGGGAAAACATGCGACAACAAAAGGGAAAATCAGCGAAGAAGTGACTAGAGTTCGCTAGAGTTGCCGAGTTTTCCTTTAAGGTTTGAATATGCAATACATACACAGATTTAACCGCTGTAATACAAAACATGTATTTTATTTTATTCTTAATGTCAAAAACACTGACCGTAGCTTTTTCACAAAAGATAATCTCACATAAAATAATCATAAGGCCTGCTCTCCATGAAAAATATACATGCTCCCTGAAAAAGATATGCATTTTCCCTGACTGATATGCAGTGCATATGACATTCTTTCAAGATGAAGTACAATATTATTGAAATAGACAACCACCTAACTCTGAACTTACTGTCTTCTACTGTCTGTGCAAAATCAAAAACATTAAGAAAAATAAAGTGCAATTCTCAAAAATAATAATAAACCGTAATGCCATTGCACAAGGTATCTAAATACAGAAAATTCACTACTGTTACTGTTCACATACCTCAAGACAAGAGAAGTTAAATAACTGCTAGGCTACAATGCCTTAGAATGCCTTGCGATTCTGTGCAAAATCAACAAGATTTGAACAGAACAAATTAGTGCAATTCTCAAATGTAGAATAAAAGATGTATTGGCTGTAATGTCATTGCACACACTACCAAAGAAATACTCCTTAATGTTCAAGTAAATAAAAAAAACCCTGCTCTCTCAGCATTGAAAATAGAGGTAAATATCACATTAAACTAAAAAGCACACAACTCTGTAAGCATCATCTTCTTCTTCATAATCTATTACTCTGTGCATTGTGTGCAAAATCAAAGAGATTTGAAAAGTAAAACAAAACATATGTAAAAGAAAATATGCATTGGTTGTAATGTCATTGCACACAAAATGAAATATTCTTCTGTTAATAATTAAAAGTAGTATCAATGAGCTAATATCAATGAGCTCAACTCAAGACAAGTGAATTATATGCTAAGCTGTAATGCCATTATTGCATGGAACAAAAAAAAAACCCTCTTCTCTCATATTAAACAAAAAACAAAAATACAAGATCAGTAACTTTCAAGTTGTGCATATACTACTACAGGAAATGCTGTAAATAGCAGTAAATACAACAGTTCTATTTGTTTCTGTTCATTTTAAGGAAAGCACTTCGCTCCAATGTGACCCTTCCCCTGTTGTGCCGTCCTCTTGTGAGGTCACCTGTGATGCTGAATACCCTCTCTGAAAAAGCTTGAGAAGCTGGCATAGCCAACAAGTCTAACGCAAAAGGTTTTAAACTGTGATAAAAACTGTCACTCTTTGCCAGCCAGAAGTCTGTCCCTGTGTCCTCAGTGATGGGATGTGAAAGTTCTTCCTTGTACTTGATCTGCTGCCTGATGCTGGTTGTGGAGGTTTTATGTTTAGGCCTTGGAAACATCCCAGGATAATTCTGGTATATCCGTTTCGCATTTTAAGTTCAAAGTTATCTCATGATATAAGCATTTAATGTACAGCATGTGTAAGAATGTAGTTGAACGTAACATTCTCACCTTGTTTCTCTGTGAAAATCTCTTTGTGTGATTTCAGGTTCCTCTGTGATAGTTGTGGTTTCTGTGGGTTTGATCCTGCTGGCTGTGTGTTTAGTGCTCATGTTGCTCAAAATAAAATACAGCCGTAAACATGGTGAGACACACACACACACACACCCACACACACACACACACACACACACACACACTGCACATTTAGTACATCTGAGTGTGTCGCCCTCTGCTGTTCAGAAATACACACACAGTTAAATTATCTCTCATTTTCTCAGTCTGAGATGTGGCTCTTGTTCACACAGGCATAATCTCATCATCAGACAGAAGAGAGACCGGAGATCATGAAATGGTGAGTTTCAGAGCTGATCTACTTCATGATGTCAGATAAGTGGGCATGTTTGCTGTACCTTTAAACTGAGGCTTCATGTTTGGGGGATTTTGCTTCTCTTACAGGGTCAAGACCCTACATCAACTCCTCTATATTCGACAGTCCAGTTACCCACAATCCCCTCTGATTCACAGAATCCACTTTACTCAACAGTCCAGTTAACCACAATCCCCTCCGATTCACAGAATCCACTTTACTCAACAGTCCAGTTACCCACAATCCCCTCCGATTCACAGAATCCACTTTACTCGACAGTCCAGTTACCCAGAATCCCCTCTGACAGGGTCCTTTACGCATCTGTCAGTTTCCAGAAGCATGAAGAGTCTCTCAGTGACGCTACAGTCTCCTTCAGCAAGAACGAGGTTCACTCTGATTATGCATCTGTCAAACACAGCAACACACCAAACTAAACTTACCATTATGTTTTTTACTCAAATCTAGAACCGTGTCAGTCACTGAGAATAATGACTGAGCCACGTGCAATAATTCAGTGTCATTGAACAGGTTATGATCAGTTGCGGCACTTAGGCCATCCTTAAAAATATTTTGGTTTGCAGTAACAGCAAAAAAAAAAGAAAACAAGGGTCGGTATGTAGGTCTATATTTATATATATATAAAAAAATATATATATAAAAAAGTATCTTTTTTTTATAAAAAAAAAAAAAATCGGGGGTCGGGGGAGAACATTTTTCACCGATGTCTAGGGGCTGTTTACACCAGGCCACTTCATGCGTTTTCTCAGATCGGATTGCAATCTGATTTATCAAAACGATTCCATTAACACCTGGTTACATAGGCTAAATATGTGGGGGGGTTTTGCAGATATAAATCCGATCTTCAATTCCCGCTATATGCAGATTTAATGGAGTGCACGTCACCGAAAGCAACAGTTATGAGATACATTATTTTATTGATCATCAGCTAAAATTTCTGAATCAAAGCCCGCAATAAGAGAAAGCGGAAACAGCCATGGTAAGATCATTTCGTTTCTTTACATTTAATGAAGATGATTGTGTGTTAAGTAAGGGATAATAAATAACCTGTCCATCCATCCAGCCTCTACGAAGTATACACTTCGTAGAGGCAACCACCCTCCGCTTCGCGTCGGGTGGTTCTTCGCCTCTACGTCGTGCATTAAAATCCTTTAATGCATGGCTAGCCGTGGATTATCCCGCTTATACCTTGGTTATTTGCCAAGTTAAAAATAAGTTAAAGCTGTAACTGATGTTTACAGTGTATATTTTTAACAGACGTGTAAAAATGACGGTTATTTCTTAAGTTAAGGCTTGTCAGTTCTTGCACTCCGTCCGCTTTAAATAAAGTAGAGCCATCGGATTGCTTTTATTTGAATGAATTCACATTTATTTAAATTCATTATTAAAAGAGAGAGACAGAGAACTGAAGGAGAAGGAACAGAGAGAGAGAGAGAGATGCGTGCGCGAGTTACCTGTGTGCGTCGATCTCTTCTTTAAAGTCTAGCAGCTACAGTCCCCTCGTTGCTTAAGCATATAGCTAACTTAATGATTCTTTAATGGATTTATTACAATTATTTATGAATGACAGGCAACACTGAAACAAATTAAACGATATTCAAAAATCATCCATTTAGCCTACCTAAACGTTTTCATATGCGTCTCTCACTCTGCTTGCAAGTGTATCTGTGTTACTATGGTTACCAATGTAGTGGATTAATTTCGAACTGTAATCAAACTGACTGGAACTACCTGTGCATTAAACGGTTTTACTGCACACCTTCCAGCCAATCAGAATCGAGTATTTAAACAGCCCATGGTATAAGCGTCTGCGACTTACTTTCACTTTGATTTGCGATAGCACGTTGATACTCAGCTTCTCATCTGCGGCGATGCGTGTTGCAGTAGCGTCGTCATATCTGACTAAAACATGACATATAGCCTATAACAAGCTCTCACATTTTTATTTTTTAATAAACCATATTCAACAACATATAAAAATGAAATAATCTTTAGAGTAAAGCCGCAGCCATCATTACCAAGCAAGCGCGAACCATTGACAGTGAATGAAACGAAGCGAACTTAGCCTGCAGGCCGTAGTGTGACATGCGTAAACCAATGGTGTAAACATAATCATAGATGACGCGCCACGGGTTTTTATTTAAAGGAGAACTCGGTAACTCTAGCGAACTCTAGTCACTTCTTCGCTGATTTTCCCTTTAGTTGTCGCATGTTTTCCCCCCTACAGCTGTGGGAGGGTTTATATTTCACAACACAGTCGTAAAAAACTCACTTGCGGCGGCCTCCTCCCCCTCTCTACCGCTGCTCATGTGCGTTTGTTTTGATCGGAGCAAGCCAACTGTATCGCGTGGAGCTATGTCTACCGAGGTGGGTAATCTGGTAATACATCATACATGCGTGTGTTGTTTATGTCGAATTGCCGTAAAGCAATTTGTGTTTCGCGCTCGTTCTCGTTCTAGTTCTCGCTTCTCACGAGACTTCCAATTTCTATCTTGCCGGGACGGTAGTCCCCAAGTTGCAAGGTTGGTTTTCCGCCTGGGAACGCTGGGGGGAGCGGGGAAAGTCACCAGTATCACCAGAACAGGTTGTTTAACCATCCAAATGATTTCTAGACAGTTTTATTAAGTTAAAAAAGTTACCAAGTTCTCCTTTAAAAGAAAGAACGTAGCTTATGTTTGTATGTAGGTCTAGGCAATTTATATTCACAATACTTAATAACTAATATTATTTTATTGCATTTGTATTAGTTGTTTGAAGAGTTAAAATAAAATCGGTCGGTCTTAACGCATTTTACAACCGGCAAGTCGGTCGGACTAAAAGGGAAAAAAAAATAATAATTGGGTCGGTACTAAATTGACAGGGTCGGTCGGGTTACGGCAAACAAGAATATTTTTAAGGATGGCCCTATAGGTCACTGTTGGGAAAGAGTGAAACTCAATGAAGTGCCTGAAAGGCAGTAATAGACATTTAAAAAATGTAATTACATTACTTTTTAACTAAAAAAAAGTAACTAATTACATTGTAACTTGCCAACACTGAGCAGCAGAATACATTTCAATCTTCAAAAGAACAAATTAAAATACTGTTAGTAACTTGTATTAATGATTGTGCTTGTGTTCTGCTTTGATTTAGCAATATGTTTGTATTAATCTCATCATTTTCAATAAAAATCTCTGCTGAATAAATGTATATTTATGCAATCCCGCTGCCGTTTTCATTGATCACTCTGGTATCCAGATTTAAAGGTTCATTGGCGGAGTATTTTTTTCTGATTTATTTTTCCCTGCATTGATTTTACAAGTCTAGTACAATTATGTGGTTTTGTTTCATTAATACAGTGTATACTTTTTTCTTGATATACCCCGAAAGAATGGAAGTGAAATGTGACAGCATGCCCCACCTAACATGTGAAGGGCACATTGTAACATTGTAATGTTATCTGATCTAATAAAAATAGATATCCAAGACAAACTCAAATATTTTGTCAATAAAATAAAATTCTTACATTTTTTCATATAATGGCATTTTTGAAATAGTTAAAAATAAAATATTTTTGTGACAACAAACACACCACAAAACACAGTTATACAGCATAGTTCAAAACTAAATAATAATGAATAATTTCTGAACATTGACTCAGCCTTTATTCACCTTTTTCTCATGGTTTCTCAATAAAATTCATAAAAGTATAGAATAGAATGGAATAGAATAGCATATTTCTAATAGGGGCTCATTGTAATTTGTAACGCATTGTTACAATGTTCCCCTCCAGCGCAACTGGGATTTAAACCCTGCTTTAAGTGTTTTCTGCTGGTTAAAGAACCATATCAACTGTTAAATAACAGATATAATAGGGCTGGACAATAATTCAATATCAATATATCACAATATATTGTTAGCCTATAGTTTAAAGTTAAATATATGAATATTAATAAGTTGAGTCTTATTATTTGACGTGATTTCACATTTCATGTTTGTATGAAGGCTAAATACAAATAAAATATGAACAATTTATTTGTACCATTTTTATCTCTAAAATATTATATAGTTTTATAGGAGGAGGGTTCAGAGACTTGGTACAGGACATTCATTGTAGGCGCTCTTTGCAGTTTTTCCTGAGGCTTTTATATTGTTCATATCGATATCAGAATGATATCATAGCCTATCGGCCGAAATTAAGAAATATATTGTGATATAAATTTTGGCCATATCGTCCAGCCCTAAGATATAAGAATAAAATAATATCAGATTTGTCTAATTTTAAATAAACATAAAAAACTGATGAAAAATTAACTACTTTTGCAATGGTTAAATAAATGTTCAGTGATATCTTTCCAAAATTTCTGAATTTTGATGCAATTTTCTCTCTAGTGTTGATATGGTAACTAATAAATACACTAAGTTTCGTCATGCTGGCATGTGTGGAAGCATTTAAAACAAGTGTGTTACAACTAACCCCGCGTTAGTGTGTGTCCCGATCACCCATAATCCACAAATCAGAATCTTTTCCATAAAGGCCTCAGATAAAACTCAATCCTCCCCTTCTTTACCACACGCGCTCGTAAAGGAATTGTTAGCTCAAAAGTGAACGTTTTTGGATTGTTTACTCACTCGAGGCTGTACAAGATGACTTTCTTTCCTCAGCCGAAGAGAAATGAAAGTTTTGGAGGAAAACATTCAAAGATTTTTCTCTATTAATGAACGATCCAAATGCGTTTATGCAGCTTCAGAGGCCTCCACACGACCTAGCCGATGAATAAAGGTCTTCAAGCGACACGGTCAGTCATGTTCAGAAAAATAAAAACAAAGTGTATACACTCTTTAACTAAAAACACTCTCCTTGCTCCAGCTCTGCGAAGCGCGTTCATGAGACGGCTGCGTGAACGCCAGGGTTATAATAGTTTTGCATTTTTCATTAGTTTTTATTTTTATTTCGTTTTGACTTTTTGTTTTCAAATTCAGTTTAGTTTTAATTAGTTTTTAAAGTGGGTTTGCTAGTTTAGTTTAGTTTTTATTTTTTGAAAATGCTTAGTTTTAGTTTAGTTTTTATTAGTTTTAGTGTTAGTTTTAGTCTTTTTTTGTAATTTGGGTTATTTGTCAGGGGCAAGATTAAAAAAAGTATTTTTTAAGAAAAAGTATTGTGTAATAATAAAAACATAATACAATTTTAGAAAAAAATTCACACCCCATTGAAATTCCTTTACCTCTTACAAAATCCACAAACTGTACCAAAAATCTACACATCTTCTATACAGAATTCACACCCTATACAAATACCACAGCTGTACAATTTTCACACCCTATACTAAATTTACCCTATGGGGAGAGTGGGGTGATTTGTGCCAGGGGGAAGTAGTTACACCCCTTGTTTCTGGAAAACCATAGAAGAAATTGTTCATGTGACCACATAATTTTGAAAAGCAATCACTTTTACTCATCCTCCAAAGAAGAGCGACACATGGCATGAGAGTTAAGCACATTTTAGTGCAAAAAACAGTTTTTTCCCTTTCAAAGTAAAATTTCTATGATTAAGGTTTTTGGATTGTAGTGTCTGAACAATTATAGACAAGTTTGAAAACATTTCACACATGTTTTAGTGCTTTAGTAGGCTACACAATGAGTCTATACAGTTAGCATGATGTTAGCTCTTAACTGCTGGATCATGCTAGTTTTTCAATCTTGTGGGTCTGGGGTGATCTGTGCCAAAGGGCCTGGGTTAAGTTGTGCCAGATCCAGACCACCTAGACCTACATTCTCACAGGGGATAATCTTGAGAAGTGGGGAGATGGTCATGCCTCATCATTGTTTGACTTAGGCCTGCCTGCTATTTGTTTAATTTAGCTAACACTGATTTCAGTTTTGAGTTTGCACTATGTTATTAAAGAGAAGTTTTATTCCGTTTTTAAGTGGCCTATGTCACAATAGTATGTTTAGAAATTAGCCTGAAATGAGTCACAAATATCATATATTGTGTTGCTATGGTGCTCTAAATGGTTGCTAGGGCGTAGCTTGATAGCTTCACAATGATCCTGAGAGACTGATTGGTCGTCTGAGTAGAATGAGCCCGCCCCCTTGTCTCTATGACACTGTGATCCAGAGTTATGTTCAATACAAAATCCCTATGCAATTGACCATAGTAGGAAAAACGCATTGCTATGGTATTCCAGGGTGACAATATCTAAATAAACCTTAAATGAGTAATTTTGTATTGAATTTGTCTTGCTTTCATTAGCATTACAGTTCATAACATTAAAATGTTCTGTTTTACTTCAGAAATCACTGGCACAATTTACCCCAATGTATTCCCCTAAAGGCACAACTTCCCCCGCACCAGGGGCAAGTTGTGCCATGAGACCACTTTTTCCCCAAAAGCTATATTTCTGAAACAATTTATTTCAGATCCAAAGTTATTGTTCTCAGGGATGCACCACATCCTGAAATATATGTACATCGTTAAGTTGAAGGAATTACTGTCATGGCCTCACTTTAAAGTCACTTTGAGTAAAAACTGGCACAACTCACCCCACTTTCCCTACAGTCAAGCCTACTCATCTGGATTGAAGCAGCAAACATTAAGTGTAAAAGTAAAAAACTGACATAACATTATTTAATATTTGAATCAAAGCTTATATAGTGTTTTGACATCGACAACCACAACCAAAAAGTGCATTTTACCTCAAACTTGCGACTAGTTAACTTTCTAAAAAAGGCGCAATCGCTTCTCGGGTCGACATTAACACACTGACAAAATTATATTCAGAATTTAAAATATGTTGATACCATAGACTGTAAAAAAATATGGACGTAGTGTCCGTGACGTCACCCGTAGGTTTCTGAAGAGCATTTTTGAAGCCTAAAGTGGGCGGAGTCAGCCGTCGCCATCTTGGCCTCGCGTCACCTTGCGTCACTCCCGGATAACAGAAAATGGGCAAAGAGGCGGGGCGTGTGTGGAGCTGAGGAGCTGAAACCACGCTCACCCCTCGACGTGATCGAGTTAGCTCAGGCTTGGGAGGTAATGCTATATGCTTATGCTACTGAAAGTACCAAGTCTGCGACTGCACAGGGCCTCGCGCTAAAGTGACAGTTGATGATGAAAAGCCAATTAAAAGTTCCTGTTTTTGCCCTTCGAAATATTATTATAGTTAAAAGACATGGCTACAAGTGAGACTGTGTATCGTGATTCTGTACTATTCTGCTAGTTGAAAATGTATTATGCAGTAACTTAATATTACTCTGAGAGAGTGTGTGTGACAGTGATTTATGTGCATAACAGTTACATGTCAGTCACTCTTTATAGTCTCCGTCAGCGTGGCATCGCTCGTCAAGTTCGTAGAGAGCTTCAGTCCATTTTAAATTCTGATTTCGGCCGCCTCTCAAATGGGTTAAACCATAGATAACGTTATACCTATTAAGTTCAAGTAAATGCGCTAGAAAATCCGCGCTCATTCAAGGATGTGCATTTATTGCATGGACGGAGAAAGCGCCGACACCTGCAGGATTTCATCTGACGGTACATAAGCATATTATAATCTGTTCCGTGAGAGCAGAACGAACGAGCCTTTATATCAATAGACCTTTTTTAAATCTGAAAACTCCAAAAAGCAACGAAATTGTCAGACATCCATTAGTGCATGTTCACAGAGGAAAACAACTGAAATACAGCGCTGGTTGTTCTCTCGAATGATACTCGACGACAACGACGGAATCCGAAGCTGTGGGCGAAGTAATGGGTGTATTAAATTGTATGAAATAATCCCGAAAAAATCACAAACACTGCAGAAATGGCAAGTTCAGCAGCTAAAATTTGCTGAGGTGAAGTGACGCGGCTAACAGCAGACAAACGGCTAGCATTGACATCAGCGGCAATCCACCTGTCACTCAAAAGTGGACACACCCTTAATTATGCAGAACTTTAAATATTAATCAACTAAACGGATGAGTTATAAAAAAATTCACCCCCCTCACAGTTGTCATGAAGGGCAAAATTAACTGTATAGACCAAAAAAACATACAGACACCAGGCTGTAAACAGGTTTTTTTCTGCTGTAAAATTTGGCATTTTATCATGGGGGAGATACAGATTTGACTCACTTCTGACAACAGCCTCAAGCGGCCAGTCAACGAATTGCAGTTTAACTCACTTCCGTGTTGGTTTCAAGAGAGAGACGGGGAGGTTGCCGCTTGGTTGATACCACTTTTTAATGTGTGATTGTAAGGTGTTCACGAGATAGAGATACTAACCTTTAGCGAACTTGCTTTCAACGTCGAACGAACACTCGTTCTCATGGAGACGCGGTGTGCACGGAGGGGAGGGGCTGTGTGTGTGTGTGTGTGTGTGCGCGCGGCGCGCGCATGTGAGAGACGCATGAGTGACAGAGACGGAGGGAGAGCAGGGAAAGGAAATGCAGCTGAACGAATACGCTGCGTGTTTTAAATAGCGTTAAAACATGAAAGACCTTGACAAAGACGAAAACTAAGGACATTTACTCTATAATTTTATTTTATTTTAGTTAGTTTTGCCAAACACACATTACAGTTTTAGTTAGTTATCGTTTTTTTGTAATGCCTCGTTTTTATTTTTATTTCAGTTAACGACAATGTTTTTTCCCTCCTAGTTTTCGTTTTTTCGTTAGTTTTCGTTAACGATTATAACCTTGGTGAACGCTCTAATGTGTTTCATTCATACTGGAAGCCAGAGGGCGCTCTCACACAGAAAGTCAGAAACGGATACATAGAAGTAATAACAGGGTGGGAAATTAGCACCCGCCACCAGCCAATGGCAGGTAATTTTTCAAAGAGGCGGGTGGATTGTAAAACATATTTTTATTGGTTACTACTTAAAACATTCCTTGTAACTGATTGGACAGCTTGTGTCAAAGAATGCTGTTGCTAAGTAACAATAATGCACTTTTGTCGAGTAACTCATTTGATTGGTGACCGTGACACATATAGCTGACACCCGCTATCCATTCTGTGCTGTAGAAAGCGCAAAACATCCGACAAGGAATGGATCCCCGGGTCAAGGCATTTTCTGCCTAAATTAAACCAATCAATTAAATGATAAAAACTAAAACTAAAACCAGATGAACCATTTCATTACAGAAAACTGTACGCAAAGTATGTGACAAAATTGAGAATGAAATTAAATGATTTCATTTTCACGGTGACAATGCATCATCGCTGTCAAATTTAAAAAATAAAATGCAATTGGTGATTTCACACTTCATTTTCACTTCAATCTCGAGGCAAGACTGCCAATATTAAAATGAAATTTTACAAAGCTTTTTATTACCGCTCATGCAATATTAGTGACAATACAAATTCAAATGTAAAATTTAGTTGTCATTTTATTTCCTCTTTTATTTCACAGTTTTAGTTTTCGTTTTCATTTTCAAAGACAACCTGTATGTAAATTTTATGTTAATGAGTGAGTGGGGCTTATAGAGAGCCCTTCCGGTGGAACACCATGGGACCTTATTTCGGAAAAACATTGTATGGAAGTCAATGGCGAGAGACAACAAATATTTTGATCTCGTTTGAATTGTTCCCTGAATTACACATGATGTTTGTCTATTTAAAAGATACATTTTAAAGTCAAGAAAGTCGCAGTTTGATGTAAAACTGCTGAGGTATAAGACTGTGAAAATACGTAATTACAAAGACTACAAACCCAAAAGGCGCACATGTGACGTCATACCTTTTCTCTCAATGAATGAAGCTAACTTTACTGAAGCTAATGTCTGTCATTTTTTCTATAGTCTTACGTTATAATCGTAGCGTTACACCGTCATGCCTGAGTGTTTTGTACCAGACTGCACACGGACTGTTGGTGACGTACATAGTGCGAGACGAGAGATGTAGTTCATTGAGCGATTTTCACATAAATCTAAATGTTACTCTTCTGTTTTATGACAAACTGCGATTTTCTTGACTTTCATAATTATCTTTTAAATTGACAAACATCATATGTGTAATTCAGGGCACAGTTCAGACGGAATAAAAAGATAAGTTGTCTCTCGCCATTGACTACCATACATATTTTTTCCGACATAAGGTCCCATGAGCCGGAAGCGGAGGGGAGGGACTTAGGCTCTCTATTCAAGTAATTGTGCTACAGACACGCCTTCCGTAAAGCAATGTCGTCGACGCCCGGAGGAATGAGGGCGATTGAGTGAGTGTGAATGTGTAAAAAGAAGTTATTGAAATGTGATCATATTGTAATCGAGACGAGTCATGGCGAAATCTGCAAGTCAGCTTTTAGGGAGGCTGCAGTATTGAAACGACAGGAGAACAACACAATTAACCAGACTGTCATTATCTGTAACTGTATTACATACTCACTAAATTAATAATAAAATCATTTTAAAACTGAGTCTGACTAGAATTATTATTGATAATACACCATGGGATGCTCTTTTTTACAGCTAATGGCTGAAGAAATTAGATGACATTAACACGTGAGCGGGGTGATCAGAGGCCTGCTCAAACATGTGCTTTTTAGCTTCGATGTTTTTAACACCACACACGGCTAATTCATGTATTTATCAACGATTAGTTTATCACCCGTCACTTGTCTTGTATTTTTTCCACACTTACTCATCATTTTCACTCATGCTGAAAGTTACGATCTTTTACTATCGCCCGCCATTTTAGGTGCAAACATTCTTAACCACCATAAAGTTCGACATCTGTTAATATCTGTGGCACAAACTACAGCTCTATTAACACATAATACTCTTGTGTCTTACTAGATGACTAATTATTGTCAGCTTACCTGGAAAAATAGATCATAGAGACTTGTTATGTTGGGAAAACTCTCCGTTGCGTGTCATTCCGTACTGAGCGCTCTCTCACTCTACTAGCGTCAGTGACCAATCCACGGCTAGCGTAACGCTGAGGGCGCCCTCTATTGGTGAAGCTCTTTAAAACTAAATCGCAAGTTTCGCGAGTAGGGTCTACCTGCAGAGCCGGAGGCTGCATTTTCAGGACCCCACTTTTAGGACCGCATTTCTAGGACCCTAGGTTTTTAGTGACAGCGCCACCTACCAAATTAGAGGACCAGCGAAGATGGATGACAATCAGAGTGTGAGTATCAAATGCGAATAATTTTTTACAATTGCGATGCATTTAATTGAAAAGTTAACGTAGCAAACGTGATGGCGATTTGCTAAATAAATAGTCTTGAATGCATAGCCATAGTATTTAGCCTCTAATGCTTGAAAATGAATTGTTAGCACGTTCATTTAACGGAACTGTTGCGTGATAAGCCTGTGTTGACTTATTGACAGCACAATAAAACTGTAGCATGTTCGTTCTGAAAGCTTGTTAATTACTCATTGTTCTTCCATTTTAATTCAGTTAAAATAATCTTAATGTTTTCACTGTCACGTGCTCACAGTCAGCCTGTTTAACGTTACCCACAATACATGTTATGTAGTATGCGTCTACATGCGTCTCTTCATTTTGACATGGTTTTATAATGTGTGCTTTAAATATTATATACATATGTAAATGTGTGTGTGTGTATATATATATATATATATATATATATATATATATATATATATATATATACACACACACACATATGACCATATATATATATATATATGGTCAGAAAAAAAGTCGTGTCAATGTTATTTCTATTCAGATTTCTCAATTGAGATGGGCTTTATTGACATGAGTGTTTCTAGAACCTTTGTTCCCATAACATCAAAACCTTTTTTTTTTTTTCAAATCTTTGAACAGTATGCAATAATAGTATTATGAACATTAATTGATATGTGTGCACTGTTTGGTAACTAAGAAAAAAAAAATTAAAGAGTAGAACATGTTCAACTAAATGTTCCTTATTTAATTCACTTCTCTTTCTCTCTCTCTCTCTCTCTCTCTTAGGAGTCAGTGATGATGTTGTCCATGAAGTTCTGTTTGTGGTCCACATCATGAACAAATTTGTTTTTGTGTGTGTTCAAGTTCAGTTATTATATATTATTTTGTAAAATATTTTGTGTGTGCAAGTTCAGTTATTATATATTATTTTGTAAAATATTTTGTGTGTGCAAGTTCAGTTGTTATATATTATTTTGTAAAATATTTTGTGTGTGCAAGTTCAGTTGTTATATATTATTTTGTAAAATATTTAGTGTGTTCAAGTTGAGGTGTGATATATTATTTTGTAAAATATACACAATCTACCCCAAGAGTCATCCTTGTCTTCCCTCTATACTTGAAAATGTGGTCGATCTAGTGACTGAAAAAACTATAACATGATTCCTTGTTTATTTTACTTGAGTTATTATATTATGCTAGACCCAATTATTTCTCAACATTCCTAGGAACCAGGTTTAATTGCAATAAATAAAGTAGTATTTGGGTGTAATAAAACTGTAAAACTCTAATGTAGTTAAAACTGGGTGGGTGGAAATACTGCCTGGCACAACTAGGATCCTGGAAATGCGTTCCTGAGACTGCGGTTCTCCGAGTCGGTAGGTGGCGCTGTCACAAAAAAACTAGGGTCCTAGAAATGCGGTCCTAGAAGTGGGGTCCTGAAAATGCAGCCTCCGGCTCTGCAGGCAGATAATATTGAGTTTCGCAACAGTATTATCAGGAAATGTCACAGTAGGCTCATTATTGTCAGAACTCTGTCATTACTTAGTTTAAAATTTAAAAGGGGGAGCATATTTATCTGTATCTTTTAAACTGTCAATAAACACTGAGGGCCACACATAGTTACACCAATCATAAAATTGCCATTAGGAAAATATAGGAACAAGTATTATAGAATACAAATTATAGGTGGTTGTTCAGCCGTGTATTTGTTTTCTTTAAGTTTTTTGACAAAGTTCAGAAGAAATTGGTATTGACATTTCTGTCCCCCTCACTTCTGAAATGATATATGAATAATAAATAATTAGCCCAAAAATAAAATATGAATAATTAAGTATAAAAAGTTATAATTAATTTTAAATATTTAAATCAGATGTAAGAATTAACTTGATGTTGAAGAATTATTATCACAATCAACTAACCAGTTCGTCCAGTGAACACACAGTGTTAATATTAAATATAAGTAAATACCCGAGATATGGGAAATAACTTTCATACTGCACAGTTCTACTCAGAGCATCTAAAATCTGCATGATTTATATGAAAATGAACCACAAACAACACTGTAAAAAATTTACTGTAGAATTTACAGCAACTTACTGGCAATTTTGGTTGCCAGTAAGCCTGTAAATTTTACAGGAGTACTGTAAAACATCAACTACAATTTAACAGTAAAAATACAGCACTAACAAATTGCTGTAAAATTCACAGCAACGTACTGGTAATTTTGGTTGCCAGTAAGCCTGTAAATTGTACAAGAGTACTGTAAATCATAAACTACAATTATACTGTAAAAAAAAAAAGCATCAAAACAAGAGCAGCTGTGAATTTACAGTTCTTCAATGTAATCTTTACAGTATGTAACTGAATTAAAACCTGAGAAAACTCATTGGTCAATTTCCATTAAATATTTATACTGTGAGATTATTTAATTTGAATCCACTAAGAAAAAGACTTTATGAGTTAATTAGAAACATCAATTTAACTAAATCCTACTAGTGATCATCATCACACATGAATGAGTTGAAGAACTTAAAAACATCATCAATGCATCAGCAACTACACAATCACTGCTTTTAAATAAAGCAACATGCAGCATAACATCAGTGTTTTCCTGCTCATCCTGGACTGAAGCACAGGCTCTACTCTTCAGCACAATGGTGGCACACAAAACTCAACAGAAACCCTTTAAATCCCAACAGATCATTAAACACTAACATATCTCCACTATAGCATTATGTGCAAAAACACATAAAATCACACAAAGCAAATCACAGAATTGTACTTTTTTGTTTATTAAATTTGACAGTGAGATTTTACGGTAAACAACTGACTTAAGCCACAGCTTTAGATGAAATCAACTGAAGAGAAAAGAAGACTGACTTTATTTCTGTCATAATCAGACTTAAAGGATCAGTTCACTTTTAAAAAAACTTTTGCTGATAATTTACTCACCCCCATGTCATCTAAGATGTCCATGTCTTTCTTTCTTCAGTCGAAAAGAAATGAAGGTTTTTGATGAAAACATTCCAGGATTTTTCCCCATATTATGGACTCCAATGGGACCCAAACGGTTCAAGGTCCAAATGACAGTTTCAGTGCAGCTTCAAATGGCTTTAAACGATACCAGGCGATGAAAAAGGGTCTTATCTAGCGAAACGATCGGTCATTTAAAAAATAAATAAAAAAGTTTAAGTTTTATAAGCACAAATGCTGAAATTTCAATCGGTTTGAGCATTTTTATTCCGATTGAGGTGTTGACATGGAGCATTTTCATTCTGATTGGACTTTTAAACTGGTTATAATCAGAATACAACATGTAAACGGGGCTAGTGTTGGGAAAGAAGCTGAAATGTTTCTCTCAGAGACAGAAGGAAACATTGACTTCTCTTGAAACGTTAAACTGATGACAGAATCTTTAATCTTTGTCAGCATCAGTTTACCAAAAGTGGCGCATTATGTTGTGAGCAATAAGCCAATCTGTGATGAGCGCATCAGCTCGGAGGAAGAGCAAGACAATATTCATAACGATTATAAATATACTTGATGTCATAAGTGTCAGTGTTTTAATGGGATGTCTATCATGCAGAGGAAAATAAGCCTCATTTACATTTTCTCCACTAAGATTTAAATGTATTTTAGAAATGTGAAACTCAAGTGAAGTGCCTGAAAGGCAGTAATAGATATTTAAAAAATGTTATTACTTTTTAACTAAAAAAAAAGTAACTAATTACATTGTAACTTGCCAACACTGAGCAGCAGAATACATTTCAATCTTCAAAAGAACAAATTAAAATACTGTTAGTAACTTGTATTAATGATTGTGCTTGTGTTTTGATTTATGTTTGTATTATTCTCATCATTTTCAATAAAAGATCTATGCTGAATAAATGTATATTTATCCCGCCGCCATTTTCATTAATACAGTGTATACTTTTTTCTTGATATACCCCGAAAGAATGGAAGTGAAACTGTCACGGTTCATGGATTCATTGACTCGTCCTCGCTATGTGTGTGCGTGTTGTGTGAGTGGGCACGGCTCATCATCACGGCTGATGAGCTGATTAGCGCCAGCTGTTCTGAATGAAGATGGCCTATATATTGTTTGTTACCTCGTCCTGTCTTTGTCAGATGGTTGTTGAGGCTCACCAAGGAACTACTCACCGTGTTTCTCCTGCATTCCAGTCCTGTTTCCATGCAGTGGATTTCCTGAGGTTTCCCGGAGGATTTTCTACCTGTTCCTGCGTCTACATCAGCCCATTGCGTCCCTGCGTTACCGAGCCTGAGTCCTCTTCTGCCTGCTTCCATTCTGACCTGTTCACTTGCAACTGAATCCTTTGACTGTTTCCTTCCAAGTTATGACAGAACCATCTGACCAAGTGATGGATTCAGCGAGTGCCCCAGGGAAGAGATGTTTGCCAGCGCTGTATGGATCGGCAGGACGAACACGGCTCTGTGGGGAACGGCGGTGTGGGAAAATCAGCACTCTTGCTGCTCCTCGTTCCAAGCACTCGGGGAGGAGATGAGGCGGGTGTTCGATTGGGCGGTCGCTGGCCGCGAAGCAGCTCGTCAGCTCGCCGACCTTCAGCAGAACATCAAGACCGTCTCCGATTACTCCATCGAAATCCGGACGTTAGCGGCCGAGTGCAGATGGAACGAGGAGGCAAGAACCGCCTGGTCAAGAACTACAGGAAACTTATGATCTTATATACTATATGATACTTAAGTCATGCAATAAAATGCAAATTAATTATTTAAAAATCATACAATGTGGTTTTCTGGATTTTTGTTTTAGATTCCATCTCTCGCAGTTGAAGAGTACCTATGATAAAAATGACAGACTTCTCCATGCTTTAAGTGGGAAAACCTGCAAAAAAACTTCAGTGTGTCAAGAGAAAATGTTTCCAAGAAGATGTGGGTGATTTTTATTTCCTCTGAAAGCAGAAGTGAAATAATGTGGGATCCACAAATAGATCGTAATAAATGACACTTGACCCCAGTTTCAAAGACATGGCTAAAATGCCTGTTTTAAATGAAACTTGCACTAGCATCTTCAAATATGTCACTGTTGTTGTTTTGTCTCGAGATGCACATCAGCAATATTTTTTTTTTGCACGTTTATAAAAGCTACTTAAATGTCCTAATTTAACCACGGCCTAATCGTGGCCTAATCTAAACCCTGTCTGTGAAACCAGGCCTAGAAGTGCTCTTATATCAGGAGTAATCTCTTAGAGATCTTTCACAACATCTAAAGCACATTAGATCCTCACAGTGCGTCTGTATGCCCAATTACCGGAAATGTTGACATGTTTGAGGATGACTGAGGTCTACTAAAACTGTTTCACACACGTCAGTTTCTCTGTGGTTTTCATGATGAATGCAGGATGAAGTCTTTACACCCTTCTGTCTCTCTTAATGTATATGTTTATATCAATATACGAATGTGTCCTCTGTCATCTGTGTTTCTCTGCTTATCTTTCACACATATCTCAACACTCTCCGCCCTGTTAGCAGTGCAGATCTGGGTGGAACCGTTAGAGAATAAGGAAGAAGAAACATGAGAAAGACTGACGGAGGATCTGTGCACTTCTAATGATAGTGACTTACATCACATTCAAGAAACACATTTGATCAGTTCTTGCTTTCACTGGATCGGGATCGGATCTGGTTTATCTCTGGATATCTGAGACTGAAGTCAATCTGGAATGAAGGCTGCCATCATCATCGTCATCTTCATCACCCTCTGCCTGATCTCAGGTCAGTTCTTCACTGCTCAGTCTGGGTCAGATAATACACTATATTACCCAGATTGATGATATATAATAACCCAGAGCAAATGAACTTGTGTTTGGCAGGTCAAGTACTTTGTTTCAAAGTGTTTGGATGCACTGGAGGGAGTTTAATGTTCAAGTGCAAGTACAAGAACAAGAGCAAGACTAATGAAGTGAAGTATTTCTGCAGAGACAGGAGCTGTAAGATGGGCATCAGTACTGATGTTCAGAGTCGATGGGATCATAACGGGAGATTCGCTCCGTATGATGATGGAAACAGCAGATTCTTCACAGTGTTTATCAGGAACCTCAGCAAAGAGGATTATGGGAATTATACATGTGGAAACAATCAGACATGGAGTCATGATGTTAAGTTAGGGGAGAAGAAAGGTACGTGTGACACTTTATAACTTCCTACAGCAATTATTTATTATAGTATTAAAGGTGCAGTACAGAAGATTTTGAGTAAAAAAATAAAAATAAAAAAATAATAATAATTATTAAATAAATAAAAAATGTAAAACAGTTTCCATGCCTTACACTGATTCAGAACGGTCAGATTATAATAATAATCCATATTTCGAGCTGTCAGGTTGGATTATGCAGGGAAAATGTCAGTTTTATGTTGTATGTCATTCTTCTTTGCATGTTCATGTTTCCTCTGTAAAAAGAAAAAAAAATATATGTAACTTCCCTGTTCAGATTGCATTTTCAAATGTGCATTTTTCTGTCAGGATATTGTGACGTAGGATGTCACTGCTCTAATCTCAGGCAACTATAAATATACCTAAAAACAACCACAATACACATTAAAAGGAAAACACTGCAAGGATCATGACGTTGTATGTTTCACACAGAGATGGCGATAGAGAGGACAAAGTTCCCTAGTGCACCTTTAATAACACTAATAATATTTTAGATTTAAGTTCATGTCACAAGGTTTTGTTGAAATCATTTTCAGGGTCTCGTTGTGGAAAGTCTGTTATCCGGGACGGGTATCTTGGACAAAAGACGATCACTTTCCGCTGTGAATATGATGAGAAGTTTAAAACACACACCAAAGTTTTCTACAGACTGAACGAGGATCCTGTCCATGTTCTGAAGAGTTCACGATCATCACAATCATCTGAGGAGAAGTTCAGTCTGTCTGACAGTCGTAAAGATCATTTTACTGTGACCATTAGAGATATTTCTGCAGCGGACGGTGGAGTTTATTTATGTGGAGTGGAGAGAAACGGATCAGATCATCGACCTTCAGAAACATCAATTACTCACATAACCTTCATTAAAGAGATTCAGCTGAATGTTTCAGGTGAGTTTAGTTTCTTTTTAATGAAAATATCCTTACAGCTTTAAATAAGGAATTGAATATCTTTCATGACTTTTAATGATGTAATAAATCAACATATAAATCTCATTTTGCATCTTAAAGTGAGTCAAGGTAAAATATCTTTCAGCACAATGGTAACCACAAAAACTCACCAGAAAACCTTTTAAATTCCACAACAATAGAAAATGAAACACTAACAAATCTCCCTCTATATTAATATTGAGCAAAACACATTAAATAACTCTTAATTTTAACATACTCTCCTTTAACAGTCAGAAGCAAAGCATGCTGGGAACTAGACATATGTTGTAACCAAGCGGGAAGGAAGTCGACCGGAAGTTGAAGTCGGCCGGGTGCCGCCATCTTGAGCGGAACTTCACTTGCGTTAGCAATCCCATTGACTCCCATTCATTTTGGCGTCACTTTGACAGCGAATAACTTTACATCTGAGGCGTTTGAAGACTCCATTTGTCCATTTTTTATTTCTAAAGAAACACGACAATGTATAAAATGCTCCATTACCTTGTAGCTTATGTTATGGCCCCGTAGAAGCAGTTTTTGTAAAAGTAGGCTAACGATTGCGTCATAACCAAGCGACTCTCTGTCGCACAGTAGAGAGATTACCGTATGGACGGGAGGAGAAGCTCGCGGGCAATCGGGGGGACGTGGAGGCAAAATGACAATATAATTAATCAGAATACCTAGCAAAAGTTGCTCCTGCTCCAAGCTCATGGACAACTCCTACTCACACTCTCCGTCTCTGCAAGATTCGGAAGGGAATGATTCAGATTTCTCTTGGCACAGCTACTAGAAGACAGACGGGTTGCTCACGTGGTCCGTGTAACGCTTTGCTCGGTTTGAGTCTGCGCGTCAGGAAAGGAAGTGCTAAGAAATCGCTAAAAATGGGCTTCACTTGTCTCAATTGAGTTCCAATGGGGTCGCTGTGTCCATTTCTTTTACTGTCTATGGTTGTAACTCATTCCATGAATGTGTGTTTATACGTGTGTGTGTGAACAGTGAACATACATTCACATTTAAATGGGAATATGAATGTGCAATACGTACACAATAAAGGATACAACTTTTTGATTATTACATGTAATGCTATTTTTTTCCTAATTTATAAATGTTTATATGTATTTTTATATTGCAGTATATTGAAAAATATGCACTAGTTTCCCATATATGTAAATATATTACGTAAATATATCACATTATATTTTGAAGTATATTCCCATATATTTTTGTTCCGTATAGATCATGCTTGAGTCACACACGGTTCTCTGCAGCTTTTCTTCTTACAGTGTGTTCATTTTTGGGTGAACTGTCCCTTTAAAGCAACATGCTGTGGTGAAGTCTGCAGATTAAGCCTGATGAACATGAAAACCACAGAGAACCGGAAGCTACCAAAACCATAGTACAACTTGTGTTTTAGTTTTTTTTTTCAGTTTAGCACAGAGAAAGCATTTCTGTTTACAGATGTGCAGAAATAACCCTCACCTTACTGTCATTTCAAACACACTTTTTTTTTTTTTTTTTTTTTTTGTAGCACAAAATATGTTTTTTTTACATTCTTGCTGCTCTTTTACATACACTGAAATAGTTTATCTGAATTTAAATCGTTATGTACTGAAAAGATGTGTCTTGGCCAAGGTTATAATCGTGAACGAAAAAACGAAAACTAGGTGGGAAAAAACATGGTCGTTAACTGAAATAAAAATAAAAAACGAGGCATTACAAAAAAAAAACGATAACTAACTAAAACTGTAATGTGTGTTTGGCAAAACTAACTAAAATAAAATAATAGAGTTAATGTCCTTAGTTTTCGTCTTTGTCAAGGTCTTTTATTTTTTAACGCTATTTAAAACACGCAGCGTATTCGTTCAGCTGCATTTCCTTTCCTGCTCTCGATCCCTCCGTCTCTCACATGCGCGCGCACACGCACGCACACACACACACACACACACACACACACAGCCCCTCCTCTCCGTTCACACCGCGTCTCTATTAGAACGAGTGTTCGTTCGACGTTGAAAGCAAGTTCGCGAAAGGTTGGTATCTCCTGTCCTGAACACCTTTACACAATCACACATTAAAAAGTGGTATAAAAATATTTTAAATTCTGAATATAATTTTGTCAGTGTGTTATGTCGACCCGAGAAGCGATTGCGCCTTCTTTAGAAAGTTAACTAGTCGCAAGTTTGAGGTAAAATGCACTTTTTGGTTGTGGTTGTCGATGCCAAAACACTATATAAGCTGTGATTCAAATATTAAATAATGTTATGTCATTTTTTTTACTTTTACACTGAATGTTTGCTGCTTCAATCCAGATGAGTAGGCTATAGGGTGCCCACATAGCAGCATTGTATCGGCCCAGATCCGGCCCACATCTGGCACACATGGAAAGATGATCTGGCCCACATGCAGCGTGGACTTACGGCACTTGGGTGGGCCGCTCCTGTTTGCCAGATCTGGGCCACAAGCAGGCCATAGCAATGCCACATCTCAGCCAAGAGCAAAGAAATAAACCAGAACTGGAGGATTAAACAACTCCACAAACAGCATTACCAGCTTCACTTATTACTAACCAGACTGACTTTATTTCTGTCAGACGTCTACAAAAGGTTTTATTGAGAATTAACAGAGGTTTAACTCTAATGTGTTTCATTTAAAGTCACCATTACAGTGAATAGTGTTTCCATTAGTTGGGCTCTTAACTCGTATTATATCTTTTGTCTTCTTTGGCTGCTGTGACAGTGTGTTTGTCAAACACATTTGCAGCAGTAAAGAAAGCTAAAGTGAAATGAGATCAGGTGATGATGGTTACCTGTTGATTGTTTTATAATAGTTAATTTAATTTAAGTTTATTTGAATAGGGACAAGTATGTTACATAAACTCATGTTACATACTACAACATTTTAGCCGAAGCTAATTCTCAATGTTCGTCCCTAATGGGCCTTTACATAAAATCAAACAATACATTGGTAAAATAAACATAATAATACAATGTAACACAATATAAAAGCAATGAACAGTCAGTGGTTGCATTTCTGACCATTAATTAAAGAGTCTTTAAGTTTATATTTGAAGAGAACCCAGTTTGACTCTCCTTTCAGTTCAGTGGGTAAACAATTCCAGGCTTTAGTGCCTTGTACAGAGAAAGCTGATTGTCCAAATGAAGTTTTACATTTCGGGATCTGACAGTTCCCGTTCTGAGCTCCTCTAGTCCTTGAACCCATAGCGCTAAGAGAAACTATGCACTCATTCAAGACCTGTGGGGCTTGCTGATTTAAACATTTATGCATCAGCTTCAACAGAGAAAATTTAATGAAATTTGCAAAAGATAAAATATTTAAATTCCTCAGACTAACACAATGATGTGACCTAATGGGCTTCCTATCTAAGACTTTAACCGCTCTGTTATAAATCATTTGAAGTGGCTTAACTGTAGTTACAGTAGCCTGTGACCATGAGCAGATGCAGTAACTCATATGCGAGAGGATCATGGCGTGCATGAAAGTGTGAGCAGCATGAAACGGTAGGTAATCCCTGATCAATCTGAATGTATAAAGATTTGCTTTGACTACTCGACAGATTTTTTTAATATGACTGTCAAATTGAAGTTGAGAGTCAAGTACAAGGCCCAGGTATTTGACCTCTGATACCTGCTGGATCTTATGCCCCATTATTCGTAAATTTAGTTCTTCTGCTGTGGACTTGAATCTTGAGGCAAAGCAAATAGACAAAGTCTTTTTAAAATTCAATGTTAGACCTGCATTCTGAAACCACACCGCCACAGTTTGCAGGTGTTTTGCCAATTCATCAGAAACTGCATGCACATTTTTCCCACGCACATAAACCACTGCATCGTCAGCGTACATTTGAAATCCTGCTGTAGGACATGAGTCTGGCAGATCATTAATATACAGTGTAAAGAGCAAGGGCCCAAGAATGGACCCTTGCGGTACTCCTGTATTAATTTAATAATCATGAAATAACCTGTTTCACTCAGATAATTTGAATTTCACAATTGTGTTGTACCATTAATATCTTCACATCACAAACCCTGTGTTACTGCAGCATGAGATCCAGCAATATTATAACAATCAGTTAGAAGACTTTAACAAACATGAGCACGAAAAAAAACCCACGGTGACACACTTAGATATCAGAAATCAGCACATGATTCTCAACAAGGGTGACTATATATATATATTTTTTTAGATTAATTCAGAACATCACTGAAAAGCTACTAAATGCCACAACAAAAACAACAGCAAAAAAATAAAAGCACATATTTAGAATTAAACAAATTAATAGGACAATTTAGCTGCATAATTTATTTGCAATGCATGCTGGGAGTTTTGTACAATGATGGTACCCAGCATGCATTGCAGCAAAGTACTTTTGATTGTCACCATTGTTGAGATTCATACGCTGATTATTGATGTCTGTGTTTGTGATCGAACAGTAATGATTCGTGCTCATGTTTGTTAAAGTCTTCTAACTGATTGTTATAATATTGCTGGACCTCACGCTGCAGAAACACAGGGTTTGTGATGAGAATATATTAATGGTACAACACAATTGTTAGATTCAAATTATCTCAGTGAATCAGTCTATTTCATGATGATTATAAAACCATCAACAGGTAACCATCATCACCTTATCTCGTTTCACTTTAGCTTTCTTTGCTGCTGTAAATGTGTTTGACAAACACTCTGTCACAGCGGCCAAAGAAGACAAAATATATAATAAGAGTTAAGAGCCCAACTAATGGAAACACTATTCACTGTAATGGTGACTTTAAATGAAACACATTATAGTTAAACCTCTGTTAATTCTCAATAAAAACTTCTGTAGACGTCTGACAGAAATAAAGTCAGTCTGGTTGGTAATAAGTGAAGCTGGTAATGCTGTTTGTGGAGTTGTTTAATCCTCCAGTTCTGGTTTATTTCTTTGCTCTTGGCTGACATGTGGCATTGCTATGGCCTGCTTGTGGCCCAGATCTGGCAAACAGGAGTGGCCCACCCAAGTGCCGTAAGTCCACGCTGCATGTGGGCCAGATCATCTTTCCGCGTGTGCCAGATGTGGGCCGGATCTGGGCCGATACAATGCTGCTATGTGGGTGGGTATGAAAATTGTACAGCTGTGGTATTTGTATAGGGTGTGAATTCTGTATAAAAGATGTGTAGATTTTTGGTACAGTTTGTGGATTTTGTAAGAGGTAAAGAAATTTCAATGGGGTGTGAATTTTTTTCTAAAATTGTATGATGTTTTTGTTATTATTACACAATACTTTTTCTGACTTTTTTTAATCTTGCCCCTGACAAATAACCCAAATTACAAAAAAAAGACTAAAACTAACACTAAAACTAATAAAAACTAAACTAAAAATAAGCATTTTCAAAAAATAAAAACTAAACTAAACTAGCAAACCCACTTTAAAAACTAATTAAAAACTAAACTAAAATTGAAAACAAAAGGTCAAAACGAAATACAAATAAAAACTAATGAAAAATGCAAAACTATAATAACCCTCTTGGCACATACTTGATGTCATCGGATATGAATTTGCTATTTGCAATGAATCATACATTTGAACATTTACACTGTTGTTGAAATATGAAATTAATCAACACTGAACTGAATTGAGCTGAATACTGACTCTATTGTCTTTATAAAGCTGCTTTACTGCCCTCATATAATCATTGCAACATACTTCTTTGTCTTCGCTCAAGGGTAAACAGAATTCTGAAATACCTTTGCAGTGATAAACTGTTAGCAGATGTCCCAACACCAGACACATTTAGATGTTTCCTTCCCAGTCAACACGTGAGATCATGATCACAGTGACAACACCATTCTCATACAGCGGGATGGGCAAACTCGGTCCTGCAGAGTTTAGCTCCAACCCTGATAAACTCTCCTGTCTGTAGCTTTCTAGTGATCCTGAAGACATTGCTTAGCTGGTTCAGGTGTGTTTGATTAGAGTCCCAGATAGACAGCAACCATCAAAATAATGTTAATGTGTCAATGTTAACTGTACTGAATCAACATCTCTTTTTTTTTTCATCCATAAATCAATGGTAATGGCGTTGAGTCAGTGTTACAATGTGATGTTGGTTCAACGTCATGCTTGCACTCTCAGAAAATGAAACAACTATTACAACTGACTTAAAGCCACACAGCCTGAAATCAACTGCAAATAAAAGACAATAAATCTCTCAAAGCAAAGCACTAACCTATATTAATAAATGTTACTTGAAATGAAATGTCACATGGGTCTGTTATCAATGTACAGAAAATATTCTTCAGATAATCACATTTGTGTTCCACAGATGATCCGAGAAAATAATGACTGAATTTGTTCCTCTAATAAATTTGACCATCGACGCTCTATGATTGTGTATTTTCAGAAACAACGACATCCCAGGATGAAGAAAAGTCTGGTAAGATCCAGCAGATCCATTGCTCAGTTTGAGTTGAAAGTGATCTTATGATATAAAGATGAGTGATGGATGTACAGCATGTGTAAGAATACTCGTACTTGATGTCTTAGCCTCACCTTGTTTCTCTGTGAAAATCCCTTTGTGAGATTTTTTTTGACAGATCCTGTTTCTCTATTTGGTTTAACCAAAACTTCTATGGTTGTGTTCTTTCAGAAACAACTACATCCCAGGATGAAGAAAAGTCTGGTAAGATCCAGCAGATCTGTTGCTCAGTTTGAGTTGAAAGTGATCATATGATATAAAGATAAAGATGGTTGTGTATTTTCAGAAACGACGTCATCTGACCCTGAAAAAGAAACATCCCAGGATAAGTCTGGTATATCCGTTTCGCAGTTTGAGTTCAAAGTTATCTCATGATATAAACACTTATTACATGGCTGGGCTGAATTCCAATGTAGAATGCGGTCTGTTATTTCTTGATAACAGACCGCTGCGAGCTATAACAGACCGCTGCGAAGTATAACAGACCGTTGCCATGAAAAACAGCGCGTTGCTATGGACGCGGAACGGACTATTTTCTTTGGCGGAAGCAATACAATCGTTTTTAAATCAATAAACTCCTTTTTAAATCAATATTTCGTGGCAAATGATTTATTTATTTTGTAGGTAGCCATGTAATAAGCGGGATAATGTATAGAGAGGCGGTCGTTATAGCGAATAACAAGCCCTTCAGGCTGTCAAGACCCCTCCGCTTCGCGTCGGGCTCTCGTTCAGCCTGTCGGGCTTGTTATTCGCTATAACGACCGCCTCTCTATACATTATCCCTTACTTATTTAATGTACAGCATGTGTAAGAATGTAGTTGAACGTAACATTCTCACCTTGTTTCTCTGTGAAAATCTCTTTGTGTGATTTCAGTTTCCTCTGTGATAGTTGCTGTATCTGTGGGTTTGATCCTGCTGGCTGTGTGTTTAGTGCTCATGTTGCTCAAAATAAAATACAACCGTAAACATGGTGAGACACACACACACACACACACACACACACACACACACACACACACACACACACACACACACACACACACACACACACACACACACACACACACACACACACACACACACACACACACACACACACACACACACACACACACACAACACTGCACATTTAGTACATCTGAGTGTGTCGCCCTCTGCTGTTCAGAAACACACACAGTTAAATGATCTCTCATTGTCTCAGTCTGAGATGTGGCTCTTGTTCACACAGGCATCATCTCATCATCAGACAGAAGAGAGACCGGAGATCATGAAATGGTGAGTTTCAGAGCTGATCTACTTTATGATGTCAGATAAGTGGGCATGTTTGCTGTACCTTTGAACTGAGACTTCATGTTTGGGGGATTTTGCTTCTCTTACAGGTTCAAGACTCAGATACTACATCAACTCCTCTATATTCGACAGTCCAGTTACCCACAATCCCCTCTGATTCACAGAATGCTCTTTACTCAACAGTCCAGTTACCCACAATCCCCTCTGATTCACAGAATCCACTTTACTCAACAGTCCAGTTACCCACAATCCCCTCTGATTCACAGAATCCACTTTACTCGACAGTCCAGTTACCCACAATCCCCTCTGATTCACAGAATCCACTTTACTCAACAGTCCAGTTACCCACAATCCCCTCTGATTCACAGAATCCACTTTACTCGACAGTCCAGTTACCCAGAATCCCCTCTGACAGGGACCTTTACGCATCTGTCAGTTTCCAGAAGCATGAAGAGTCTCTCAGCGACGCTACAGTCTCCTTCAGGAAGAACGAGACTCACTCTGATTATGCATCTGTCAAACACAGCAACACACCAAACTAAACTTACCATTAGAGTTGTTTTTCACTCAAATCTAGGGCTGGGTATCGATTCAGATGTCTCAATTCGATTCGATTTCGATTCTATATTCGATTTCGATTCGACTCAATGAATATATATTTAAAGGTGCCCTAGAATGGATTGTTTTATTATTTTATAATGTTTCCTGGGGTGCCCTTATAATGTTAGTATGTTTTTTAGATCTAAAGTTGTTATAATTAAGAAATAAAAGGCATATTTCCTAGCCTGATTTCATCCTTTGATTTGAACACTCAGTTTGAAGGGGCGTGTCTGCTGTGAGACTTCAGAGTAAACGCCCACTGCTGTGATTGGCTGCTGTGAGACTTCAGAGTAAACGCCCACTGCTGTGATTGGCTGACATGCTTGCATATGAAATATCTGGCATTACATGTGGAACTATCTGGAAAACTTTTACTATTACAGCTATTATACATTTTTACTATTACAGCTATCGAGATTAACGAATCGTGAGAAGTTTTTTAAGTATTTAGATCTATTCCCATCACATAAAAAGTTGCAGTGATGAGCATTGAGCAGATGACAGCCTGTTGATCGCGTGAATGAAAATCTTATCACTGCAATGCAGTTTCTGCGAGAAACTACGTGAAGTTGAGCGTTAGCTTGATTTACTGATGCATAAACAGTGTTGAACGACTTTGAGAGAAAGATTATCTGTCTGAACTTGAACAATTACGCATCAGAAATTCACATAACCCACTGGTTCTCCAGAGGCTCGGATGAAGGAGCTAAAAAAATATTTGTGTGTTCATTTGTACATCCAAACACTGAGCAACTGCCATACTTCGTTCGCTCGTTTGCAAGCCACGATGTCTCTCGAGGAAAAAACAATATCGCGCTGGATCTAGATAACACAGTGTAAATTATCGTTAATAAAATCACTACTTACCGCTTGCGCGAATATAACGTTAGTTGAAATTGCCCCCTTCGTCCGTTTGAGACGCTGAGAGAAGCCTGGCTGCTTTGAGGTTAGTAAAACAGTCCGTGGTGAAATGGGCAGAGCAAACTAACAACTTCGAATTAAACTGTAGCGGTATCCGATTATAGATAGATAGATAGATAGATTATAGACAGATCTGCCATTTTCCCTATGATCCTCCTCCTGCTTGTTTCTTCACCTGCAGAACTTCTGATGATTCGGCTGTGCAGTTTCGCCTGGCATTGAACATGGGCTGGCTTATGCAAATTTTTGGAGGCGTACATATTAATGATCCCGACTGTTGCGTCACAGTCGGTGTTATGTGGAGATTCGCCTATTTTTCAGGGGTATTTTTCAAAAACGAGATTTAATTAAGGAGAAAACTATGGTGTTTGAGACTCACTGTATATCATGTCCATGTACTGAACTCTTGTTATTTAACTATGCCAAGATAAATTCAATTTCACATTCTAGGACACCTTTAATACAAATCCTATATTTATTTATTTTTAAAAGTGAACATAGTTACAAGTGGTTAATTAATAAAAAGAAATTAAGAGCTACAAACCTGTATATTAAACTCTTTTTATTTTAGGTCCACTTGTGTACATTAAAACAGAATCATATTTACCTGTGCCCTTCCTGTCTAACAGGTAGGAAATAGGCAGAAATTGAATAAAGTTATCAAACAGTCTGCGCTGCATTAATTATAAAGTATATATAGACTAATCCTTATTAAAGTTACAAAAGTTCTTTAGTCAAGAGCAGTGAGTGTTTTTCTCTGTTTCCTTTGTTCTTTGATTAACTTTAGCGACAGATATAATTAGTGGCGACTGTGTACTGTCGCTTTAAGAGCAGCCGCTGCTGACAGAGATGCGGATCTCACACGCGCCTCATTCTCTCACGAGTCACAACTCTTCACGTTCATCATAAGACTGCTCTTATGTTATTAAGATACTCGACAAAAATACATTTTGGCATAATTGTGTGTGTTATTGTCCGTTCAAGCGCGAAAGAGAACTGTATTCTGGGCTGTCTTGTGCGCACGCACAATACTAGCGCGAGTCTTTCTGTGTGTCACACTCAGGACATTCATGTCAAATAATTGCGTAGGCTTGACATCGCGATTGCGATAGGATTAATTGTGCAGCACTTGTTGAGGTTATTTTATGATTACGATAAAACAAACATAAAATCTCACAGCATTAGCTATAAAATGGAGTTTGCAAGCCTATGAACAGTGGAGGAAAACTACTACTGGGTAATAGCTTTTGGGTAATACTAATAGATAAATAAATATGGAAAAAAAATCGATTCGTGGTGTTTGAGAATCGATTTTGAATCGACCACATTTAAAAAAACGATTAATCGAAAAATCGTGCAATAATTCAGTGTCATTGAACAGGTTATGGATCAGTTATTAGAACAGGTTCTGGCTCAATACAATTATAATGTCATAAATGTCGGTGTTTTAATGGGATGTCTATTATGCAGAGGAAAATAAGCCTCATTTACAAGCCTTCTCCACTAAATGTATTTTAGAAATGTGAAACTCAAGTGAAGTGCCTGAAAGGCAGTAATAGATATTTAAAAAATGTAATTACATTACTTTTAAACAAAAAAGTAACTAATTACATTGTAACTTGCCAATACTGAGCAGAATACATTTTACTCTTCAAAAGAACAAATTAAAATACTGTTAGTAACTTGTATTAATGACTGTGCTTGTGTTCTGCTTTGATTTAGCAATATGTTTGTATTATTCTCCTCATTTTCAATAAAGATCTCTGCTGAATAAATGTATATTTATGCAATCCCGCCGCCGCATTCATTCATACAGTGTATACTTTTTTCTTGATATACCCCGAAAGAATGGAAGTGAAATGTGACAACATGCCCCACCTAACATGTGAGGGGCACATTGTAACATGACCATGTGACAGCTTAAAATGTTATCTGATCTAATAAAAAAAAATAAAAAAAATAGATATCCAAGACAAACTCAAATATCTTGTCAATAAAATACAATTCTTAACTTTTTCATATAATGGCATTTTTTAAATAATTAAAAATAAAATATTTTTGAGACAACAAACACACCACAAAACACAGTTATACAGCACAGTTCAAAACAAAATAATGAATAATTTATGAACATTGACTCAGTCTTTATTCACCTTTTTCTCATGGTTTCTCAATAGAATTCATAAAAGTATAGCATAGAATGGAATAGAATAGAATAGCATATTTCTAATAGGGGCTCATTGTAACTCAGTGTTACAATCTTCCCCTCCAGCGCAACTGGGATTTAAACCCTGGTTTAAGTGTTTTCTGCTGGTTAGATCAGCATTAAAGAACCATATCAACTGTTAAATAACAGATATAATAGGGCTGCACAATAATTCAATATCAATATCGCGATATAATTTTTTTCAATAACGGTGATATGATTTTTAAACACATTTCCGATATTTCAATATACATGGGCTACGTTTCCGTTTTCATTTTTACTGTGTGATAAATATAAGCAGCACGGCACACAACGGCCAGGATCTTCTGGCCCGTCGAATACCTTGGTCCACAGCGGGCCAGCTCGGGCTAGAGGAGTGGTTACGAACAGAGGCGGAGTTTACCTGAGTCTGGAGACGCCAGCGCCGGATGATTCTGTCAGCTAACATCAGCATTGAAGACTTTTAAAATAGTTTACCTCAAAACTCACTTTCATGTCTGATTGCCTTCAGTTTGATTGCCTTCAGTTTGTGATCTGATGTGGATTCTGATCACTGTATAAGGTAGAAATATTTATACCGATGCAAAAGACTATGCACGGTAACCATTACCATAGTAAACATGGTAAGAAGAAATCAGACCAATCATAATGGCTATCACAATCATGTTTTTATTGTATCTGTCAGTAGCCTACTGGCAGTCTCCGGTCTCTTTATACCGGACTATCATAAAATAAAGCAACTTTTATTTCAGGAGCTTCCTCTGTTTCTCTGACTGAATATATCTGTAGCCTACTGGGAGTCGAGAGAGTGCTAAAGCTCATCAGGTCGAATTTTTAGTGGCATATTTGTAGAAATTATCATTCTTTCTAAATGTGATGTAGCCTAAATATGTCCTGTAACCAAATAAACAGAAACAGCCTCGACTGAATAAGTAAGTGTGTCCTCTTTCTTTTGTGAAATAGAATTTCACATTCTATTTCCTAATTCACATCCTAATTTATTTCTTTGTGACTAATGTGCAATTATGATATAAATTAATTCATTGTGATCAATGTGTCACTTTTTATTGTAAACCTGTGGTAAAACATCGATGCTTGGGTTTTAAATATTCAAGTAAACAACAAAAATGCCAGCAAACAGATGCTTTTATCATGTTTGTTTTGCGATCTCGCTGTTTCCAGTGATTTCCTTCTGATTAGTATTTTGATAAAACTTCCATTTTGTTGGTGAAAAGATGTGGGTTAGTGTGACGTTTGTGGGAATATGTTTAATTTATGTTCATGTGAGGCATAGATGATGACAGTTTAATTTATGTTCATGTGAGTTGACAGTTCAAAGAAGATTAAGTCAAGCAACCCAGTCATCGGACATTAACCTTTGTATCTGTGTACACCTCCTGAACAGTGACATGACTCCAAGTTTTGTCTATTATCATGTGAAGGTATGGGTGATGCTATCAGGCTGATTGGATCATTTGAATGATAGTGTTATGCTTATTCTTGATTGAATCAAGAATCATCCCTCTGCTTTGTTTGACTTGTCTCCACCTCCAAAAGTCCCACCTCCTTGTAAATGTATAAAAACTATACTGTTTAGAACTCAGACAGACTTTGGTGACTGCAGCTACCGACAGCTCGCGTTCTCAATAAAGAATCCTGCTGAAGAAACAACCAAGTCTCCTGGTCTTCGATTCTGAGTTTACTACAACTTGGTGCCGTGAACCCGGATGGAGAAAAAGGAAACTCAAAGAACTTCAAGCTCAAAGACCTGAATCCAGATTGAAACAGCAAGCTCAACAAAAGATCTGCTTTCCAGACTGCATCTTTTGGAATCCAGAGCGAAACTTCCAGCTAAACAAAGATTACCAGACTGAATCTTTCCAGCTTCCTCCAGATTGAAACTTCAAGCTCAAAGATCTCAAAGCCTGACTGAGTTACAGAATCTTCCTTTACTACCAAGGGTTGGTGAGTTTTCACTTCATTCAAAGAACCGCTACAGACCAGTATATGTGTTTTTTCCTCTGCGCCGTTCAGAGAAGAGTTAACAGACAGCTGCAGGGTTTTGTTAACTAAGTTATCCTCTAAAAAAAGTTTTGTTTAGAGATGAAAGATACCCTCTGCCCGTCAGGGAAGATTAACATTACAGGTTAATATTGTGTACCCTTTGCTTTAGGCAGAGAAGAATTAGCTTTACGTGCTAGTTATTTTGGTTTATCCTCTGTTTTTGTAGGCAGGGAAGATTTTAGCATATGTGCTAATATTTTGGTTTATCCTTTGCTTCAGGCAGAGAAGAATTAGCTTTACGTGCTAGTTATTTTGGTTTTATCCTCTGTTTTTTTGTAGGCAGGGAGGTTAAGTGTGAAGTGTTGGTCATTTGGAAAGTTAGCAATAGCTGATGTGTTAACAAGTGTACCCTAGAGAAGTTTTAGTTTTTTGTTTATTGTGTGGTAACAAAGAAAACTCACAGAAATGTTTAGAAAAAATGCCAGACTGATCCCCACAACGGAAAAAGGTGGCTTTGCGACTCCATTGTGGTCAGAAAGCGAATTCAAAAATACGTTAAGAGAACAAATGGACCGTATAGTCACTGAAAAAGTTAGACAGGAACTAACTCAGAAATATGAAATTCACCCAGACAAAACTTGGTCAGTAGATGAGTGTAAAAAGGTGCTTGGAGCAAGCATCCGCAAAAAACATATGAAAGCCATTATTTGTTGCCACCGAGAATATGTTTTAGCAAAAGCTACAGAACAGTCTAAGCGCAACTCAGAGCTAGAGAAACAGGTAAATGAGCTACGTGCTAGAATATCTTCGTTGACTAAGAAATTGAGCCGCAACAAAGCTATAGAAAAAACTGATGTAGAAGTTAGTCAGCCAGATAACATTTACCCTGACTTACAAGCTTTTTTTGAAACAGATGTAGCCATCCAATCAGTAACTGATAAGCCAATAGATTCAGTGAAGGTGTGTGGCGCTAGGAGAAGGTCTCAGGGAATTGAGGGAACTGAAAGTGTTCCTCTCAACTCTTCTGTTGTCCAAGTACAAACTGTTGCCAAAGCGCTAGGACCCAAAGATATCGAGAGACTATCCCAGAGCTTACCCTCAGCACGCACAGAATTTTCTAAATTTAGAAGAGCATTGATAAGTAAAATGCGTCTTTACGACATGTCGTTGCCAGAAGTTACACAGCTAATGTCACAAATTCTAACTGAATCTGAATTCAACAGTTTTGAGTCTGCTGTTACGTCTGAACTACAACATGCCAGTAAAGGCGATTTGAAAGAAGGTGTTTTGAAAATCCTAAAGAATCTCTTAGGACCCAAAATAGACTGGTCAAAAGTTACTAGATGTGTACAAAAGAAAGGAGAGACTATAAGTGAATACACTGAAAGATTTTCTCAGGCAGCTGCCACGTACAGTGGAATAGTGGAGGATTCTGAAAGTGTACTAGATGATAGAGGAGCTCTAATCCGTATTTGGGCAGATGGTCTTATAGCTGAATACAGATCAGCCTTGCCATTCCTACATGTTACATGGGCTAACGAAACTCTCAGAAGTAACCTAGACAGGTTAGCTACATGGGAAAGGGATGCTGATGTTAACCCTTATGTGCTGTTGGGGATGTTTTCATCCACTATGGGGTATTTTTGAGTCTAAATTTGGCCATAACTTTTTCTGTGTTTCAGCAAATGGAATGATTTTTGGTGACAAATCTTATTTTGACACATATTTTGGGAAAATGCTTTGAAATTTTTCAAAAACTCAACAGTACACTGTGGGCAAATTTACTACCCTTTCGTTATGTTTGTGGCTGAAAACAGCCACTACTTTAAACTGCTGTAAAAATTTATCAGATAAATATTTTTTTCAATTTTTTTTGCATAAATCTATTAATCAACCTCAGTCCTGCTCAAAAATACTAAATGTTTAAAAAAAATTCAGGATTTTAACTCTTTAATTGCCAAATTTGTAAATGATGTCACTGATTTGGGAAAAAAACACACACAAAATGACTCATTTTCAATATAAAATGTGATTGTTGACTGGATTTTTTTTTACCTTTTATCACAGTCTTGGACATGTCAAAGATTAGAAACAACATTGGTTTTGATGCATTGTTAGTTTTTGTGCAGCATCAGATTTTAACTTTTTCTCCCTCATTTACTGTTCGTGGCTGTTTTTGCCCCATTGACTTCCATTAAAACCACATTTTTTGATTGCAAAGCCATGACACCATATAATCATGCATTTTTGATTGTTGGTGGTTTTCCCTGTTGGGAAGAGGTAAAATTTGTAATTTTTACTGTTGATAACCGGGTGGCAAAATTAACCCTTTAGATAGGCCTGTGCCAAAAAAAGCTTAGTTTCTGGCTTTTACATGGAGTTATATGGAGTATAACAGCATAATAAAGTGTGTGTGTGTGTGTGTGTGTGTGTGTGTGTGTGTGTGTGTGTGTGTGTGTGTGTGTGTGTGTGTGTGTGTGTGTGTGTGAACTCACCTTGATGCGTCTGAGAAAATCAAAATATGCACCTCAGCTCTCAGAACTGCATGGAGTAAACAAAAACAAAGTAAGTGTATTTATGCACCTGCTGCCTTTTGATGGTGAGAAATGCAGACTAAACAAAAACAAAGCAAGTGGATTTAAACGCGTACATGCAAGCCTGCTGGTCATTTGATGGTGAGAAGAGCAGCAAGCAACATGAGAAAGGGCTTGACTTGTAGTGAAGTTTTAGAGATGATTATGCAGCCTGACCCCTCCAGCGAGCTGCAGGATGTTTCGTCTTCTCCCTCTGACACCACAGACTCAGGAGAGTCAGATCCTGATTTGGATGTGGCACCCTCATCATCCTCTCTAGCTTCCACTGAAGGCGAGGAGGATTCGGAGGATCCTGGATCTGGGTGGATTGGGAGAAACGGCGAAGTGTGGTTTTCCACCAACGCGGAGACAACTCCCTTTCTTCAGCCTGCCAGAGGCGTGACTCCAGGGCCGACGCGCATGGATTCCGTGTTCAATCTGTTTTTTACGGAGGAGATGATTGACCTCATTGTCAGCATGACTTGCGTCAACACATACATGTTTGTACAGTCATACAAACATGTATGACTATGCCTTGTGATGGCATAGCGCGTCGGCCCTGGAGTCACGCCTCTGGCAGGCTGAAGAAAGGGAGTTGTCTCCGCGTTGGTGGAAAACAACACTTCGCCGTTTCTCCCAATCCACCCAGATCCAGGATCCTCCGAATCCTCCTCGCCTTCAGTGGAAGCTAGAGTGGATGATGAGGGTGCCACATCCAAATCAGGATCTGACTCTCCTGAGTCTGTGGTGTCAGAGGGAGAAGACGAAACATCCTGCAGCTCGCTGGAAGGGTCAGGCTGCATAATCATCTCTAAAACTTCACTACAAGTCAAGCCCTTTCTCATGTTGCTTGCTGCTCTTCTCACCATCAAATGACCAGCAAGCTTGCATGCACGCGTTTAAATCCACTTGCTTTGTTTTTGTTTAGTCTGCATTTCTCACCATCAAAAGGCAGCAGGTGCATAAATACACTTACTTTGTTTTTGTTTACTCCATGCAGTTCTGAGAGCTGAGGTGCATATTTTGATTTTCTCAGACGCATCAAGGTGAGTTCACACACACACACACACACACACACACACACACACACACACACACACACACACACACACACACACACTTTATTATGCTGTTATACTCCATATAACTCCATGTAAAAGCCAGAAACTAAGCTTTTTTTGGCACAGGCCTATCTAAAGGGTTAATGGTGCCACCCGGTTATCAACAGTAAAAATTACAAATTTTACCTCTTCCCAACAGGGAAAACCACCAACAATCAAAAATGCATGATTATATGGTGTCATGGCTTTGCAATCAAAAAATGTGGTTATAATGGAAGTCAATGGGGCAAAAACAGCCACGAACAGTAAATGAGGGAGAAAAAGTTAAAATCTGATGCTGCACAAAAACTAACAATGCATCAAAACCAATGTTGTTTCTAATCTTTGACATGTCCAAGACTGTGATAAAAGGTAAAAAAAAATCCAGTCCACAATCACATTTTATATTGAAAATGAGTAATTTTGTGTTTTTTTTCCCCCCAAATCAGTGACATCATTTACGAATTTGGCAATTAAAGAGTTAAAATCCTGAATTTTTTTTAAACATTTAATATTTTTGAGCAGGACTGAGGTTGATTAATAGATTAATGCAAAAAAATTTGAAAAAAATATTTATCTGATACATTTTTACAGCAGTTTAAAGTAGTGGCTGTTTTCAGCCACAAACATAACGAAAGGATGTAATTTCTAACAATGCACAAGGGTTAAAACCCAAGTGAAAATAGCAGCAGCTACATTTAACCTAATGAAACAAGACAATAGATGGACTAAAAAAGAAAGCACATGCCACTACTGTGGAAAATCAGGGCATTGGGAGAAAGAATGTAGGAAGAAGTTGCAAGATAATAAAAGAAATAGAATGCATAATTCTGCTCCTTCTCAGCCTGCCTACAATCCTGATGTAGTTCAGCAAATGTCCACTGAAACTTTAGGGCAGCTCGCTCAGGCTCTTCTAAGAGCACAAAAAGAACAGGAAAAAAACTAATTGTTGGGGCTGTGAGTAGCTACCTTTCCCCTGTAATCCATCATAATGACAAAAGAATTTTTGTGAAAGGTAGCATAAAAGAAAAAGAGATTGATTTTTTGCTTGATACAGGCGCAGAGATTACAATAATTCCTACAAAATTGGCTAAAGGTTTAGACATCCCGTACAAGAAAACCAAACTTTCTTTAACTGGCATAATAGGTGAAGATTCTGTTTTGTATGAAACCCCGCCCATAGAGGTACAATTTGGCCCGAAAACTCTGACTACAAAACTGCTATGTGCTCCATTGAATACAGGTGCAATTTTAGGCATGGATCTTCTGAGACAAGTACATCTAACTTTAGACATGTCCTCAGAATCTGCTAGCATTAAAATTTCCTCAGCACACGTTTCTACCAATAATGCAATCCCTCCAGAGTATGCTTTCTTACTGAATCATCCAATTTGGGCTAATGACAAGGATGATTGTGGTTTATTGACAGGTGTAGAACCAGTCAAATTGACAGGAACTCCACCCCCGGTTACCAAACAGTATCCAATCAGTAAGGAAGCCATACAGGGAATCAAACCTATTGTAGAAAAGCTGCTGACGCAAGGAGTGCTAGTTAAAACCAACAGTCCCTGTAACTCACCCATATGGCCAATCAAGAAATCCAATGGGACCTGGAGACTTACCGTAGACTACAGAGTAGCCAATAAAAACATTGATAAAATCACCCCGCTAGTGGCAGATCCATCTACAATTTGTAATGGCTTACCATTAGATTGTAAGATTTTTTCAGTAATTGATATGTCTAATGGATTCTTTTCCGTACCATTGCACTCTGACAGCCAGCCATGGTTAGCTTTCACAGTTGACCATGAACAATATCAGTGGACCCGATTGGCCCAGGGATTTCAAAACTCCCCGACCGTGTACCATCAGGCTGTCAGACGTGATTTGTGTGACCCAGAATGTCCAGTAAAACAGTCCACTATGATCCAATATGTCGATGATATTTTGATTGCCTCAACAGACCACGAGGTACATCAAACTGAATTGGCATCATTGTTGGACTATTTGCATAAAAAAGGACACAAATGCAGCTTTCACAAAGCTCAAATTGCTAAAAAGCAAGTCACATTTCTGGGTCAAACAATTGGTGCAGGAAATAGATCTATTACACAGGATCGAACGGCTTCAGTCAAAGCCATACCTCCGCCTACTACCATTAAAACACTACGCTCATTTTTAGGAACAGCAGGTTACTGTAGACCGTGGATTGAAGAATATGCCTCGATTGCTCAGCCTCTCTATGACTTGTTGAAAGGCCATGGTAAAGATTCAGATATTGTTTGTATGGAAGAACTTCACCTCAAAGCATTCAATGATTTGAAGAGAGCACTATGTCAAGCACCAGCATTAGGAATTGCCCAAGCTGATAGACCCTTTGTGCTTTATGTCCATGAACACTTGGGCTTTATGACTGCATGTCTAATGCAAGATCATGGGGGCAGTTTACGTCCAATTCATTACTATTCTGGTAAACTTGACATAGTAGCTCAAGGTATGGGACCATGCCTCAGAGCAGTACAGGCAGTTCATCTAGCGCTTCAGGCTTCATCAGTAATGGTGTTAGGTCAGACAGTAAATGTAAAATGCCCTCACGCAGTGTCCGCACTAATGAATCAAGCAAAAATCACTTCTGTCACTTCCTCTCGTTGGGGAAATTGGTTAACTACTCTCACAGCCCCGAACATTGTTTTACAGCGTGCACCAGTCACGAACCCCTCATCATGTATGATGTCTGCAATGACTGAAGTTGTGTTAGAGGATGAAGGCGAAATGACTCATGATTGTGTTACGCTTACATACGCAGCGACAAGTGAAATAGCAGAAACTCCCATAGAAAATGCAGAATTTGAGTTGTTTGTTGATGGTTCAGCTCAAGTAATTGAAGGGAACAGACGAGCAGGTTATGCAGTAACGTCCACCACTGAGGTGGTAGCTTCAGGTCGTCTTCCAGATCATTTTTCAGCTCAGGCTGCAGAACTGGTAGCTTTAACTAGAGCATGCACACTAGCTTCAGGATCAGTTGCAAATATCTACACCGATTCCAGGTATGCTATTGGGGTTATTCATGATTTTGGTGTCATTTGGCAAACCAGACAGTTTCTAACTTCTGCTGGATCCCCCATTAAGCATGCTGAATTAGTGAAAGATCTTATGTTTGCCATGAAACTTCCAAAGAAATTAGCGGTGATCAAAGTGAAAGCACATATCACAACTAACACTACAGAAGCTAAAGGTAATGCTCTTGCAGATGTAGCAGCTAAACAGGCTTGTTCCTATGTAACTGTACAAGTGTGTTCAGGTAGTACAGCACAGAAGACAATTCTGCCTCCTGAATCTATCATTGATTTGTACAAAGATGTTCCTCTATATGAAGCATGGACATGGTTAGACAAAGGAGCCACCGTTGATTCATCTGGCTGCTGGACCAAAGGGGAGAAGTATGTTGCTCCCGAATCATTGCTGCCATATTTGGCTCAACAAATACACAATTTAGGTCACAGTGGTCCAGCAGCGATGAATCACAGGTTCTCAAATCAATGGTGGAATCCAAAATTCAGAAATGTAGCCACCGAAACAGCCAAGAGGTGTGTTACATGTCAGAAAAATAATGATGTACCAGCAGCCATTACACCAGCAGCACATACCCCAGCTCCACCAGGACCATTTCGTCACCTGCAAGTTGATTACATCTCGTTGCCTCGTTGTAAGGGAAAAACTGACGTTTTGGTAATAATCGACAAATTCTCACGATGGGTAGAAGCTTATCCAACAGGGCGTGCTACCGCTGCACATACTGCTAAATGTCTTGTCACTGATTTCATTTCCAGATGGGGATTACCAGATTGCATTGACTCAGATCAGGGTACGCATTTCACAGGACAGGTAGTTAAAGAAGTGTCTAAAATGTTGAAGATTAAGTGGAATCTTCACTGCCCCTACAGGCCACAAGCATCAGGACAGGTTGAAAGGGCAAACAGAACAATCAAAACCAGGCTAAGCAAAATGCATCAGGAAGGAGTGTCATGGGTTGAAGCGCTGCCAGCTGTACTGTGTAGTATGAGAGCGTCACCTAACAGATCAGTAGGACTGAGCCCTCATGAGATTATTACAGGACGCCCAATGCAGATGCCAGGTGTGATTGACCTTAGAAATGCTGATGTTCACATTGCCTCAGATGCCCTGATCTCTTACTGTGAACACCTTACAAAGGCAGTACAGAGTGCCAGAGAGAGAGTTGAGTCATGTTGGCAGACTCCACCAGAGGGTGGACACACAATCATCCCAGGTCAGTGGGTCATGATAAAATCATTCAAAAACAAACCATTAGAGCCTAAGTGGCAAGGACCACATCAAGTAATGTTGATTACAGCAGCTGCAGTGTTGTGCCAAGGAAAGAAAACATGGACTCATGTGTCACATTGCAAAGTGGTTCCTCCCCCTACAGGGATAGGATAGGACACATGGACCAGTGAGGAGCCCAGGAAGAACTGGAAGCAACAGGCTTTCGGGGGCCAACCCTGCGGTGAAGATTCCCTTATAGGCCCTTCCCAACCATAGTCCATCCTTACCTCACTGTTCCTTTAGGTGTCTCATGAACTAAAAAATAGGGAAAGAAGGAACCACAATTAGCAGATACAGATTGAACAGGATACAACCCTAATGTTTGCAGTCTTTACAATGAATACTGGTCTGTTGCAGTTGTTCTCTTTTGTTTTTCTTTCTTAACTCTGTGCAGATACCACTTGACGGTTATCCTGAGAACCATATGCACTGACCTACACACCTGCATATGAAGACCCAACCTCCAGAAAACAACTAGACCAACTGCAGAGACTACAACCAACACAGAAGAAAAATACACAAGATTAATCTACGGGAACTTCAGTCATCCAGCAACATGATCAAGATTGCCTTAATCCTAACCATCATGGACATAGCACAAAGTGCAGACCCCAGAAACAACATCTTCTTAGAGCTGATGAATATGTCAAGAAATGCCTTGTTTGCTGGAAAGAACGTGTGCATGCCACACGCACCGTCTGTAGGAGCAGGAATCCCATGGGTGGCACACCCTATCTCCAAATGTGACACGTGTACCTTATTCAATCATCATACCAGTGGAGTATTCAGCAAAGATACATGTCACAACGTAACCATTCCTCCAGCTTCTCAGTGTTGCATACCTGGACTACCATCCTGCAACCTAACTTCAGCCACTCCCATCATGACAGATCTACTCCTGCCAATGATGTTCTATTGGTGCATGGAAAATTATGCTCCAGCATCGACTCCACTGGGTGAAATTCCCCGTGAACGTTGCAGTTTTGTGATTGAAAGAGGAACAGATGAATCCCATGTGTACATTACTACTACAGAGAAGAAACAGGAAAATGACTTAAACGATTGTCTCTCCAGGAACCCATCCCTACCGAAACTTTTTGCAATAAATCAGTGGTGTATGATTCCTCCACCAACTGGCACTTTTTGGTTATGTGGAACTTCTGTCTACAGCATCCTACCCAGCCAATTCAACGGCAGGTGCACCCTGGTTTATGTTCTGCCAGCTATCAGAGAAAACACACACTCCACTCCAAGCTCTCCACAGTTACATGATTCAGCTCCTTCTATCAACAATGATGGCTGCATTCCAGGACTCACTTGTGTTCAAACGTGGTGGTCAAGAACTCTTGGAGCCTTAATCCCATCATATGGGGTCATGCAGGCTCTCGATCAAGTCAGAAGCCTGTCAGATTCTGTACAGAAATTGGCCAATGATACGGTTTTGGCCCTGGGCAACATCACGAACACTCTCTATCTCTCTATCTCTCTATCAGGATTTTGATCGATTGCTCCTGTCTGATCGATTGCTCCTGTCTGCCTCGCTGCCTGCTGTGAGTGTGTTTGTTTGATTCGGTGCGATAAGCTCCGTCTTAGCCATATATTTCTTTGTTTTGAACCATCATTTTACTACCATTTCTAGTTGTTTATACTACTACATTTTACCCAACATCTCAGATTAACCTGACATCGCTAGCTTTTGTTATTAGTACTACTAGCACAAAACGCTAGTAATTCGCTAGCCTGTTAACGCGCCACCCGTGCGCTCAGCTATTTTATTTATTTATTTTTCTCTCGCGCGTCCGCGCCTTTGAGTTCATAAAAAGCTCAGGTGAGTAAGAATCACTCAACAAACACGGTGAGTAATGTCTTGTCCTGTTATTGTCACTTGCACTTCATGTCACATGTTTAGTATAGGCTTCTCTGTCGACAATATAGGATTTATATGTGATAAATGTAAGGAGACAGTTAGGTTGACAGAGAAGATTTCAGAATTAGAAACACGCATCCAAACTTTAATTGAGGATAGTAAGAGTGCTAGTGCTTTAGATGTTTTGGATGCGCATAGAATAGTGCACCCTTTACATGAGTCGGTTCTGGCTGAAGTAGAGCCCGTGCAGCCGGGCAAATGGGTGACAGTGAGGGATCGCTCTAGTCGCGGATCTAAAAACCACTCTTCCGTTCCGATTACCATAACAAATCGATTTGCCCCGCTCAGTGAAACACCCACTGAGAATGATTGTGCCCTAGTTATTGGCGATTCTATTACACGGAACGTGAAAATAGAGACACCAACCACCATAGTCACATGTTTGCCGGGAGCCAGAGCGCCTGACATCAAAGCAAATTTAAAAGTGCTGGCTAATGCTAATCGTAAATTCTCTAAGATCATTATTCATGTCGGCACTAATGATGTTCGACTCCGCCAGTCGGAGATCACCAAAATTAATATTAAAGAGGTGTGTGAACTTGCAAGTACGATGTCAAGGACTGTAATTTGCTCTGGCCCCCTTCCTGTTCGCAGGAGTGATGAGATAGTCAGTAGATTGTGTTCGCTTAACGGTTGGCTGTCTAAGTGGTGTCCGCTTAATAATATAGAATTCATAGACAATTGGAAAAGTTTTTGGGGCAAACCTGACCTGTTGAAAAGAGATGGTATTCATCCCTCCTGGGATGGTGCTGCTCTTCTCTCTAGTAATATGGCTCATAGTCTTAGAGCTCAAACATGACAATCTGGGGCTCAGGTCAGGAAGCAGACAGACTGGCTAAACCGACTGTCTGCTAGCGGCCTCTCGTCACCAAGGTCAGATAAATCCCATCACATAGAGCCTCTTTCACCTAGCTATCATCATATAGAGACTGTGTCTGTTCCCCGAATTTGGAAATCCAAAAAACGTTTAAACCCAACTAAGGTTAAAAATTTAATTGATGTTCAACAAATAAAAAACAGCTATAATACAGATGAGCAAATGCTAAAGCTTGGGTTGCTGAATATTCGATCGCTTACTTCAAAAGCACTCATTGTTAATGATATGATTTCAGATAATAACCTAGATGTGCTGTGTTTGACAGAAACCTGGCTAAAACCAAACGATTACATTACTTTAAATGAATCAACCCCGCAAGATTACTGTTATAAACATGAGCCTCGTCTGAAACGCAAAGGGGGTGGTGTTGCTGTAATCTATAGTAATAGTTTCAAAACCACTAAGAAATCAAGTTTTAAATATAATTCTTTTGAAGCATTGGTGCTTAATGTAAAAATATATAGTGTAAACGATAAATCACGTTTGAGATTTGTGCTGGCTACTGTATACAGGCCACCAGGGCACCATACAGACTTTATCAAAGAATTTGCGGACTTTCTATCAGAATTAATATTGACTGCAGATAAAGTACTAATTGTTGGTGATTTTAATATACACATCGATAATGAAAAAGATGCATTGGGATTGGCATTTAAAGACATTGTAAATTCAATTGGAGTTAGACAACACGTGTCAGGACCTACTCATCGTCGTAATCATACTCTAGATCTAATATTATCAAGCGGAATAGATGTGGATGCCGTTGAAATTCTGCAGCAGAGCGATGACATCTCAGATCATTATCTAGTCTCGTGTAATTTGCATTTAGCCAAGGCTGCAAAGCCGACTCCGTGTTTCAAATATGTGAGACCTATCACTTCTGCTACTAAAGATTGCTTTATTAATAATCTTCCTAATCAGTTTCATCATCTCAGCATCTCAGATAGCTTAGAAGAACTAGATATTACAACAGAAACGTTTAACTCTCTCTTTTCCAGCACTTTCGACACAGTTGCTCCGTTGCGCTTAAAGAAGATTAAAGAAAATAGTCCAACGCCGTGGTACAACGAGCACACTCGGGCCCTTAAGATAGCAGCCAGAGAGATGGAGCGCAACTGGAAGAAAACAAAACTAGAGGTATTTCGCATTTCATGGAAAGAGAGCTCAATTACTTACAGAGAGGCTTTAAAAGCTGCTAGATCTGCTTATTTTTCAACCCTATTAGAAGAAAATAAACATAATCCTAGGTATTTATTTGAAACGGTGGCTAAACTAACGAAAAATAAAGCTTCAAGCACCGAAGTTTCCAAGCAACACAGCAGTAATGACTTTATGAACTTCTTCACTTATAAGATTGATAATATCAGGGACAAAATTATAACTATGCAACCGTCTACTACAGTATCGCATCAGGCAGTGCATTGTAGTCTCCCTGAGGAAAAATTTGATTCATTCGTTGCTATAGGAGAGGAAGAATTTACTAAACTCATTAAATCATCTAAATCTACAACATGTATGTTAGACCCTATACCGACTAAGCTACTGAAAGAAATACTTCCAGAGGTCATAGATCCTCTTCTTAATATCATTAATTCGTCTTTGTCTCTAGGATACGTACCAAAAAACTTTAAGCTGGCTTTGATTAAACCGCTTGTTAAAAAAACGCAACTTGATCCTTCAGAATTAGTCAATTACAGGCCGATCTCGAATCTACCTTTTCTGTCAAAGATATTAGAAAAGGCAGTATCCTCACAACTGTGTTCCTTTCTTGAAAGAAATGATATCTGCGAGGATTTCCAGTCCGGATTTAGACCGTACCATAGTACCGAAACAGCTCTCGTTAGAGTCACAAATGATTTGCTCTTATCATCCGATCGTGGTTGTATCTCTCTATTAGTGTTACTCGATCTTAGCGCTGCATTTGACACCATCGACCACAACGTTCTTTTAAATAGATTAGAACATTATGTTGGCATTACAGGAAATGCACTAGCATGGTTTAAATCATACTTATCTGACCGTTATCAGTTTGTAGCAGTAAATGATGAGATGTCTCATCGATCACAGGTTAAGTATGGCGTACCACAAGGCTCAGTATTAGGACCGCTGCTGTTCACTCTGTACATGCTACCATTAGGAGATATCATTAGGAAACATGGAATTAGCTTTCACTGTTATGCTGACGATACTCAGCTCTATATTTCTTCAAAACCTAACGAAACTTATCAATTCACAAAATTAACGGAATGCATAGCGGATATAAAAAATTGGATGACTTGTAATTTCCTACTTCTAAATTCTGAAAAAACAGAGTTTCTAATTATTGGACAAAAAACTTCCTCACGTAATAATCTAGAATACTGTCTAACACTTGATGGCTGCTCTGTTAAGTCTTCGTCGTTGGTTAGGAACCTGGGTGTGCTCTTTGATACCAATCTTTCATTTGAAAGTCACGTGTCTAGTATCTGTAAAACTGCATTTTTCCATCTTAAAAATATATCTAAATTACGTCATATGCTCTCATTGACAAATGCGGAACAATTAGTTCATGCGTTCATGACCTCAAGGCTAGATTATTGTAATGCTCTACTGGGTGGTTGCCCTGCACGCTTAATAAACAAACTACAGCTGGTCCAAAACGCAGCAGCTCGAGTTCTTACCAGAACCAGGAAGTATGACCATATTAGCCCAGTTCTGTCAAAACTGCACTGGCTCCCTATTAAACATCGCATAAATTTTAAAATATTGCTGATTACTTACAAAGCACTGAATGGTTTAGCTCCGCAGTACTTGAGCAAGCTCTTAACGCATTATAGTCCGTCACGTCTGTTACGATCTCAAAATTCCGGCCAGTTGATTATACCTAGAATATCAAAATCCACTGCTGGCGGTAGATCCTTTTCCTATTTAGCACCAAAACTCTGGAACAGTCTTCCTACCATTGTCCGGGAAGCAGACACACTCTGTCAGTTCAAAGCCAGATTAAAGACACATCTCTTTGACCTAGCTTTCACATAATACATTATAGACTTCTATAATTTAATGTTATGCTGCATAGATTAGGTCAGCCGGAACCGGGAACACTTCCCAAAAATCCTGATGTACTCGTTACATCATGAGAAGAATGGCATCTACGCTAATTTTAGTGTCTGTGTTTATCCCAAGGTTTTTCCTGCAGCCTGCCGGATCCAGGCCGTATCCAGATCTGACGAAGGACCTTCACCTGGACCGATGACAACGCAGTGCTGAAGTGCCAACTAGTCTCTCCCTATGGAGGATCCCACTACCACTCTACAGATAAGGCGTTGTCGGGAAAATTCGTCTTGCGGTCCTACCCCAAAGCAACAAATAAAATAAAATTCCTTATCAAAATTTATAAGGAAAGACAAGTATTTTGTTTAGGCTTGGCTTGTAGGGAATTCCAAACCTGCGTATATTCTAACGCACATAACTATAGAACCCATTCTAAATGCGCATGTGACCGCCATCAGCGTTTCTCACAGGTTCGCGTTTAAAGTCTGTGTAGTGTGATGGAAATTTTACATTTAGATGTGTTCTTTTACTTTTAGGTGTGTGCAACTTGTGTTAACGTTGAATATTTATTTTTACTCATAAGCATTTAAGGAAATATGATCATATAAGTTTGCAGACAACAAAATGTCAAAGTGACCTACTGTATACTTTTAAGTGTGAAAAGTATGTGTGCAGCTTTGATGAAAATAGAGATAGGCAAAAGGTGCGAATGAGATCAGCAGCTAATAACAGGAAACTTTTGCAGACATGGTATTGCTTTGTCTAGATAGAATGTATGTTAGAAGAGATCTCGAACAGAGACATGTTGCCTTTTAAGGTAAACCAAGGCGATCTTTTGAGACAGACCAGGATGTGTTAAGGGTATATAGCTGAGCAAAAAGGAGAAGTCAGCGCCCTTCCATATCAGACTCTTGACTGATGTGTGAACTGCCTTTCTTGCAAGAAATAAAGATCTTTATAACTTTTGAAATCTCCAGCTGTCTTCCAATTATTATTTAAAGTGGAGAAAGAATTTCCACGACAAATGGCGACGAGGATTGGGAACCGCAAAGCTGATGACCTCCGTGGACGAAGCAATTGATTGAACATCCCAAAGACAAGAAGTCTCTGGCTCCGATACCCCAACGCTAAAAATGCAAGGGACGGGAGAATTGTAGACACCACGGCAGGCCTAGGTGGACGCGATCCCGAATAAAGAACCAAGCTGCAAAAGCACGGTGAGAGAAAATTATTTACGTGGTAAATAAGAAAATTATTTGCGTATTGAATATTTTTCCTAAAAGGGTCAGGATTTTTGGAATAAGCCTGAAAGTAATTTCCAAAAGGATTTGAGAATAAGCCTGAAAGTAATAGTCTCAAATGCATGTGTTAATTGCTTTCCCAAAAGGGCCAGAGTTTGAGAATAAGTAGAATAAGCCGGATAGTAAGTCCTCAAACGTCCAGACAAGGTGCTGTTTTGAAATAAGCCTGATAGTAAATTTTCGAACATTTAAGAAGGCACTTGTCTGGGAAAAAGACCTAGCATCGACGGATGTAGGCATTTTTGAAAGTCCTAGATCGACGGATTTAGGCAGGCGTGGTGGCCACGCAGTGGGGGAAGAATTAACACAGTGAATAATGTACGTGGTGACCACGTGAAGGGAAAGGATTTAAATACGCAAATATAAATACTGTTGAGTAAAATTTGTGCAAAAATGGGTAATGTTAATGATAAAGAGTTGGAGACAGTGGATTTCTCAAAAGGGAATTATTGTTCCATGACCAAGGAAAAAATGGAACGGGGTGGCATCATAGGATACCACAGTTAATTAAATTGTATAGATATAATGTGTGTTTAATGTCTAAGTGTAAGCCATCTGCAAAAGACAAAGGAAAATTGGACAAAAAGCAAGTCAAAAAAAAATATACAGAAAAATATAATTATGACTTTTATAGATGTATGGTTAAATGAGGCAATTACCAGACAAAGAAGACAGATAAACGCAGAATTAGCACCATTGGAGAGTGCAAATAGTAGAGAGACAAAGGCAGAGGAAGCCAGAAAAACTTTACTAAACTCTGTTTCTAATTCTTCCGAGGAAATGAGATGCATGAAAACCCGCCTGGCTGAGGACGACCGCTGTCCGGCTCCCTACTCCCCTACAACCACCACCAGCAGTGGCCCTCCACGAACCACAAAGACAACCAGGAGCAATGGGAGGTCAAGATCCTGAGGAAGACAAAGAAGAAGAGGAAACGAGTCTGCAAGCAAGACCACTAAAACACCCATATCGAAGCCTGCTAGGTTCGATCACCCTGCCCTCTGCTCCTCCAGACTACACTCCTCCATCTGAAAAGTTCGTAAATGTTCACCAACCCAAAGAGAAGCACAGGCCAGACAATCAAAGATAAGTACCAATGAAGAACATCTGAAAACTGTTTTTCTGGATGGTCTGGACCCATGAAATATGGAAAAAGGTCAAAACGTCTTGTGTGGGGTACCACCAAGCGCGGCTGGAAGAAATCCAACGACACGCAACACATCAACAAAAGCTGCTGAGAGACCAAGCCAAGAACAAACAGAAAAAGACTGACAAAGACACTCAACTGGCTCTGCTGAAGATGGGGTGGAGGAGGACGTGGAATGGGTGACCAACCCGCAATGGACCCTGAAGCTTGTTGTAATTGTGGGCGAAAAGGACACTGGAGAAATGACTGTCCAGATCCTCCAAAGAAGAAAGGATTCCAACAGCCACCAGAGCCACAAGGAGATTGAAAGTGGAGGGGGAGGGGAGCGACGGTGAAGGGTCTGACTCCCAGGTGGTAAATATGTCTAATCTCATCTTTTTTTTTTCTGCTCCTTGCAATGAAGAAAATGTGCTTGCTGTTTCTTGCAATGAAGAAAATTTGCTTGCTGACACTGAACGAATGTATAAAGCATTTGCAAAATTATCAAAGATTGACATTAGTGTCGAGGGAAAGAAAATTAAGTTCTAAATTGACAGTGGAGTGACGAACTCAGGAATTAAAAACGAACAATTGCCTGATTTAACTGTATTATCTGGAAAATGGGCAACCTCCAGAAGTGCCACAGGGCATCTGGTAAAGGAACCATATACAGCAGATTTGTCTTGTCAGATTGGTGATCACTCATTTTTCTCATGCTTTTCTTGGAACTATTACCTGTCCTTGTAATCTTCTGGGAAGAGATTTGATGTGTAAACTGAAGCTGAACTTGTATTGTGATGACACTGGCCTCACTGCTGATATGAGTATGGTGCGAATGCCAACTGAAACATTATATGTTTTTGAATGGAGCACTCCTCAGTGTGGTCTGCAAAACAAAGCCACAAATAGGATGCCTCCTGACCATGATTTCATGGAAGAAAGTGATTTGCATTGCACATGTCATGTTAGCAGTGAGCCAGATAACATTTTTGATGAAAAATGGTCTGAACTAGAGATTGAGGAACTGAAAACCTCAGAGTTAGTTTGGTCAGATAAATGGTGTGCTGTGAAGGTTGAATTGACTGATAGCCAAGCATCACTGTATGATGTGGAGGGGGCCGTCCCTCACATCTCTTTAGCTAAACCACTGACTGCAGAGTGGAGAGAATTGGGGCTTTTTGTGAAACAATGTGACTCCAACCACTGACAAAATGTGTGGCAATCTGAGAGCACAGGGTTTTACAAACAGTCACTAAGAGAAAAAATATTAAGGGAATCAGAACTCTTAAAATGACGAATAAATAGTACTATATGAATTGCACGTGTTTAAATATTATACTTTCTATATGAAGGCGTCTAGAATTTGAATCCCGTTATCCCTGGGAGACATTGAGGAAAAATGGTTTTGATCTATGAGATTCTTAGAGTCAATGGTTTACTGTATGTTTAACTAAGACAATTTTTGTTCATTGTGCATATGGAAAATATAAATTGTGATTTGACAAAAATATTGGTCACTCCATTTCATTTAAAAGGTAATTTTTTAGATTTAATAGAAACAATGTTTTCAATGGTTCTAGACTTTTGAAATCACAAGCTGTCATCACCAGGGGTACGAGATAGAAATGTTTTTATTTTTGTCCAGGGATCAAAGATTGTGTGAAGATTTCCAAATCTTCTTTTAAATAGCTTATGAGCAACAACAAAAAGTTTGAAAAATGTAAATTGTGCAAAGAATGACAAATTGCATTTGAGAAATTAAAACGGATTCTCTCAACTGCAATTGTAGGTCTATACGATTATTTTAAAGTGTTTAATCTATTTGATTTTGAAAAGTTAGGTTTATGTTCACTGTGTTAAACTCAATCACATGGCGACTGCATCGGACAATTGAAAAATTTATATTCTAACGTTCAGACACTGTTGCAAGGGGAATGCCACAGTGTGTCTACGTTCTGTAGTTTCCGTCGGCGAACTTTGTTACCGTTCAGATTTGGTGGTATTCCACTCCTAATAAATATATGTTCCCCATTCAGTTCATAAACTGCTAAGGCAGACAAGAATGAATGAATCTCTGGCCAGAGAGGGGTGTGTGGAGTGTGTGAAAGTGAGTGTGTGAATTATGGTGTTCTGAGAGACACTGAGATAAATGATGTCAATCAAAACAGCTGTATCTAAACAGATAAAATATGACCCAACAGGGAAGAAAATATTCCCAATAAAATAACAACCATGGATGAATTTGGCTAACTACTGTGGTATGGGTTATTGTTGTGGCAGAAATAAACAATGCCACACCTGCGCAGCGTATAACTTTGGGAAGGCAGAGAGCAAGCAAGCTTGCCCTGTCTACCCCATGTTTAACTTTTTCCTTTTACAGGATGTCATGATGGATCTCATCGAACAGAACTGATTCTGTTCCAAATGTATAAAATATTGTCTTGTCACTGTTTAACATGAAATTTCACAGGTCTCATCAAAAAAGGATGACCGGCCAGACAAGCAGATGAGTCTGGCGACATGATACATGATGTTGTCACTAACAAAATACTTAAGGTCTCCATTCACAGGTTGTTCTTATGGTTCACTCCACAAACAAGGTCCAGTGGACTGCGGTTGTGTTCTGAGGAAAAATCTTGCAACTATCAGCAAGGTTGCAGTGAGTGACACCTCCGTCCAAGCATATCGACTTAAACTACTCAAACCAGCCTCAACAACCCCAAACGCCGACACCAACGACAACGCACAGCGTAAAGTGAGGGACAAAGGGAGTGCTAGTAACTTATCCTCCCTTGCCAACATGGGAAAAAATCCATGGCAACGGTTCGCAATGAATCACCCTGGTGAAGACAGAACGTCCATGGGGCAACGAGATGATCAACACATCTGGAGGATGTGAACCAACTAATGGTTTAGGCTTAGAATACTGTAATAATTAATTTTGTGTGATGTTTATTGATGTTGTATTTGTTTCAATCAAACTGTAGGACTGTATGATTTAGATCTCATGATTTGAACAATTACTAATTAATTTTAATATTTCAGGTTCACGTAAATTAAGAAGAGGAAGATTTCTTAATTCTGTAGAGTATAGGGACTCTAAATAGGTACATTACTGTAAAGATAATAAATAATCTAAGGACTATTTTTGAAGAAACTTGAGGGTTTAGAACCCTAATTAAGATATCATAGATGCTAAAAAAATTAATTAATAGGGGTAATAATTGTTCTCTAATAAGAGAGGATAAGTTACTCTGCTGGACTAGGTCCGAATAGATAATAGGGTAAACTTCTATAGCGATTAATTAATGACTACATTAAATATTTTTTTAGGTGTTTCCATTTGTTAAAATAGCAAAAGAAAAAACTTTCAGAAGGTGATTGATTATGGGAAACATATTAAATTTCTGAATTATTATTAACCCGGCTTCCAGAAATGAAACATGAACTTGTTTTGTTGAGAAAGGTCTTCAACGTATTAGAAAAAATATGAGCACAAAGGTAAAACCAAGACCAAGAACAATGTAACTCAAACATGTCAAATTTAAAGACTAAAATGAATCTAAGACATTTCAGTGAAATAGAATATTTGCTCAAAGCAAAATTCTAAAAAAGCTCTCTTAATTCAGAATGAAGTTACGGATTTAATGATCTGGATCAATGGATCCATAATGAATTATTCCGCATTGCCAACAAATAGAGGCAGGACATGTTATGTCCATCAGTTAATTCTGGAAAATAGGATTTTAAGATAGGTAATTAAAGATAAAATGGCAAGAGCTGGTTTGAGCTGAGTTAATTTAATTTAAAAATTAATGACATTGTTTGAAACAAAATAATACAATTATTGATATTTGTGTTAAGGATAAAAATGAAAAGATTTTAGAACTTTTTTGGTTAGATTTTATTACACAGATCCTTAAATAGATCTTACTAAGTAAAACAATAGTCTAAAAGCTAGCAAAATATGGTTAAGAAAAATGGTTAATCAGCAGGTATCAGCCTGTTAAAGGCCTAATAGATCAATGTGATTCGAAATTTAGCAAAGGATAATGAAACTTGATTCAAAGTTAAAAGGCAATGTACTATGGTATGTAACATTGGAAACAGGTGGTATTTTAATTACAACTTAGAATGCTAATTAAAGGAACATTTGACAGGTATTCTAAAGTAAAAGATGGAACATGGTATGATTAGAGATATTAGGTGGTATTAAAGTCACTAACTTATAATTGTTATAGGAAAGGCCAAACCAGGAAACTATGATTATGGAGAAGTAAATGTCAAAATTTGTGTGTATGTTCTTTGAATGAACATGGGGTGGATTGTGATGGAAATTTTACATTTAGATGTGTTCTTTTACTTTTAGGTGTGTGCAACTTGTGTTAACGTTGAATATTTATTTTTACTCATAAGCATTTAAGGAAATATGATCATATAAGTTTGCAGACAACAAAATGTCAAAGTGACCTACTGTATACTTTTAAGTGTGAAAAGTATGTGTGCAGCTTTGATGAAAATAGAGATAGGCAAAAGGTGCGAATGAGATCAGCAGCTAATAACAGGAAACTTTTGCAGACATGGTATTGCTTTGTCTAGATAGAATGTATGTTAGAAGAGATCTCGAACAGAGACATGTTGCCTTTTAAGGTAAACCAAGGCGATCTTTTGAGACAGACCAGGATGTGTTAAGGGTATATAGCTGAGCAAAAAGGAGAAGTCAGCGCCCTTCCATATCAGACTCTTGACTGATGTGTGAACTGCCTTTCTTGCAAGAAATAAAGATCTTTATAACTTTTGAAATCTCCAGCTGTCTTCCAATTATTATTTAAAGTGGAGAAAGAATTTCCACGACAGTAGAGAGAATGGTGTCGTCTTAGCGGCCCCTAATTTAATAACAAATGATCATTGCGACGGAACCAAATCAATTAAAACTAACTTTAGATGGAAATAACTTAACTCTGCTGTAAAGCCGAAACAATCTCTGTTACCTTAAATTATACGCTTATCTCTGTAAAGCTGCTTTGAGACAATCTACATTGTTAAAAGCGCTATATAAATGAAGATGACTTGACTTGACTTGACTTGACTCTCGCTTCGCACAAGATCATGATCTTACAGAACAGAGTAGCCTTAGATTACATTCTGGCAAAACAAGGGGGAGCCTGCACCATTATCGGCCCTGAGTGCTGCACCGGGTTAATGGATCCAACCGAGAACTTGAACAAAATCCAACAAGACATCATTGATCTTTCAACAAAATTACACCAGATGACTGAAGACAATTCTTCATGGTTCGGAAACTTGATTGGTAAACCCTGGCTGTGAATTAGAGAAATAGCAATTCTGCTGTTATTTCTTCCACTGGCATTCTACGTATGCGTCCACAGTATCAAGTGTTTCATTCAACAGATGACTCACGCCTCGCAAGAGAAAATGACTGGTCCAACCATAAAAGAATATTACCCGTAAGAACTTCACGGACCCTAATTACATGTTTGTTTCTGTGTCAACATGCAATTACAGAAAATCAACACAGAACATATGCTATGTGCCTGTAACTTTTTCAAGTTACAAGATTTAACTTTTAAGTATCTAAATTTGTATTTTGTGAGAGTTATTAGAACTCTCAAAGGGGGAAATGTGGGAATATGTTTAATTTATGTTCATGTGAGGCATAGATGATGACAGTTTAATTTATGTTCATGTGAGTTGACAGTTCAAAGAAGATTAAGTCAAGCAACCCAATCATCGGACATTAACCTTTGTATCTGTGTACACCTCCTGAACAGTGACATGACTCCAAGTTTTGTCTATTATCATGTGAAGGTATGGGTGATGCTATCAGGCTGATTGGATCATTTGAATGATAGTGTTATGCTTATTCTTGATTGAATCAAGAATCATCCCTCTGCTTTGTTTGACTTGTCTCCACCTCCAAAAGTCCCACCTCCTTGTAAATGTATAAAAACTATACTGTTTAGAACTCAGACAGACTTTGGTGACTGCAGCTACCGACAGCTCGCGTTCTCAATAAAGAATCCTGCTGAAGAAACAACCAAGTCTCCTGGTCTTCGATTCTGAGTTTACTACACGTTGTTCCAGAGAGGCGTGTTACGGCGTGTTTTAGTGAAGCGCTGTGGAGCTTCTGGCCCGACAGTGGAACCGCAGCAGATTTTGGGCCCGGTGCTCCAGGCAAGAGACTTGCATGAGCTTGCGGAATTCTGAAAGTTGAGATGTTCTCATCTCGTCTCGGCATAGGCGAGCCTGGAAAAATGTGCTTCCATTTTGAGCGCGCTTGCCGATCACCCATAATCCACAAATCAGAATCTTTTCCATAAAGGCCTCAGAAAGGGCAAAAAGTTAAAAGGGCATAAAACTCAATCCTCCCCTTCTTTACCACACATGCTCGTAAAGGAATTGTTAGCTCAAAAGTGAACATTTTTGGATCATTTACTCACTCGAGACTGTACAAGATGACTTTCCTTCCTCAGCCGAAGAGAAATTAAAGTTTTGGAGGAAAACATTCAAAGATTTTTCTCTATTAACGAACAGTCAAAATGCATATTTATGCAGCTTCAGAGGACTCCACACGACCTAGCCGATGAATAAAGGTCTTCTCAAGCGTCACGGTCAGTCATGTTCAGAAAAAAAAACTAAAAGTGTATACACTCTTTAACTAAAAACACTCTCCTTGCTCCAGCTCTGCGAAGCGCGTTCATGAGACGGTTGCGTGAACGCTCTAATGCGTTTCATTCATACTGGAAGCCAGAGGGCGCTCTCACACAGAAAGTCAGAAACTGATACATAGAAGTAATAACAGGGTGGGAAATTAGCACCCGCCACCAGCCAATGGCGGGTGGATTGTAAAACATATTTTTATTGGTTACTACTTAAAACATTCCTTGTAACTGATTGGACAGCTTTTGTCAAGGAATGCTGTTGCTAAGTAACAATAATGCCCTTTTGTCGAGTAACTCATTTGATTGGTGACTGTGACACATATAGCTGACACCCGCTATCCATTCTGTGCTGTAGAAAGCGCAAAACATCCGACAAGGAATGGATCCCCGGGTCAAGGCATTTTCTGCCTAAAATAAACAAATCAATTAAATGATAAAAACTAAAACTAAAACCAGATTAACCATTTCATTACAGAAAACTGTACGCAAAGTATGTGACAAAATTGAGAATGAAATTAAATGATTTAATTTTAATTTAAACGGTGACAATGCATCATCGCTGTCAAGTTGAAAAATAAAATGCAATTGTTTTAATTTTCACGTTTAATTTTCACTTCAATCTGGAGGCAAGACTGCCAATAATAAAATGAAATTTTACAAAGCTTTTTATTAATGCTCATGCAATACTAGTGACACAATACAAATTCAAATGTAAAGTTTAGTTGTCACTTTATTTCCTCTTTTATTTCACAGTTTTAGTTTTCGTTTTCGTGGGCCAGATCATCTTTCCACGTGTGCCAGATGTGGGCCGGATCCGGGCCGACACAATGTTGCTGTGTGGGGAGTAGTCGAGTCCTCTGTTGGTCTCTGGAGGAAATCACACAATAATTCATCTGATCATCTGTGGAAATACTGCCAAAACAGCACACATATACCACAACTGCAAACATGACAAGTGCTTATTAATTAATGAACACGTCTCGGTTACAACTGTAACCCTTGTTCCCTGAGAAGAGAACGAGACACTGTGTTGATATCGACACTTTTGGGGAACGCGTGCCCACTATGCCACCAGGAGCCCCGCCTGACCCAGTGTGAGGCTGAAAATGAAGGTCCAGACTATAAAATCTCATAAATGTATGAGGGGTGGCTCATCATCCTTCACATATATCCTGGATAGCGGCCCCTGAGAGAAGGGCTCTAGATCAGGGGTTCTCAACCTTTTGCAACTCATGGCTCACCGATGACTGTTTAAAGACACTCTGAGGTCCACTTTCCACATATGAGAGTATGAAGACAGAATAACAGAAAATTCAAAAAGTACAATGATATACTCTGTTGTTAATCTGTTATGCCACTTTATCAGACTAGGTCAAGTCAGCTATATATATCTGTAAACTCTTCTTGTATATATAAAAAAGACTTGGCAGGTTTAGTCATGTGATCATGACCCGATCAACTTACACTAATAAAGACCATACTAGGGACCCCCCATTTTCCCAGCCTCCCCGTTGACAGGCTTTTAACTAGATGAAAAGGACAAGCAGAAACGTAATGCCACAGACCACAAGTTAATTTCTCATAGTTACTAAAACACATTGAGCTCAACATCAATAATAAAAAAAAACACTTTACACTTAATTTCAACCAATAGGTGTAAGCCAAAGCAACATTCAACCGAAATATTTCACTTATGAGGTCGACAATACAAGCCTTTACTCACTGTGAATAAATCAGCCCATTGGGCTTCGTTTTAGTCGGTTCACATGGACCAGCTGGCCAAACACACACACACAAACAACAACAAATAATAATATACTAACAAAAAAACAGATTACAAAAAGAAAGATACAAACTAAACAAAGGTGGTTTGTTTCTTTGGCATTATGTCTTTGCACAAAACCTTAGATCGCTCAAATTATGAAACAAAACAACCAAAAAACAAATCAAAACACTTCAAACCGACCAACCAAACAAACCCAAAGATACAATAATTATTTAAACCCACTCAACACAATACACCAACCAAAGAAAAATAAAATCAAAAAGAACAAAAAAAATTAAATAAATAAATAAATAATCCACAAATTCTGAGCAGTATCAATGTAAAGAAAGACAGAGAAATGATATACAACCAAACCAAAACACAGAATAATGATAAAACAATGGAGCAAATCAATAAACAAAACTTCAATTCAACTCAAATGCACACACGCACTTGAACAAAATACACAAACAAATGAACAAACACAAATCAATGAAACTGCACAGGCAAACACCAGGTGGCGCCAGAATCAAAGGCCACGGTTTGACAGCGCATCCCAGGTAAGCGGTGTACAGGCAATAACGAACTGAACACGTTCAATGCAATCGCGTGCAAGCAAAGATCCCGCGTCCCAAAACTGGAACTGCTATTTAAGCCACAGCAAAGCTAATATTATTAAAGCTAATATACAACAGCAAAAATAATATTAATTCGGCATGATGTGGTAAATGACAGTGAATCTCCTCGTTGCTGACGGAGACTGAAGCTTCACTGAGAGACTCTTCATGCTTCTGGAAACTGACAGACGTGTACAGGAGCTCATCAGAGGGGACTGTGGGTAACTGGACTGGAGTCGATCCACATGATGAAACGATTCATATGTGAACAAGAGCAGAGAAAATGCGAGGTTAAACCGAATGTGTGTTTCTGAACAGCAGAGGGAGACAAACTTAGATTTACTAAATGTACAGTATTGTGTGTGTGTGTGTGTGCCCTTGTTTATATTACATTGTGGGGACCAAATGTCCCCATAAGAATAGTAAAACCTGAGATCACCTACCAGCCAGCGGTCCCCACTTTTCAAAAGGCTTATAAATCACACAGGATGAGTTGTTTTGAGGAAGTAAAAATGCAGAATGTTTCCTGTGATGGGCAGGTTTAGGGGCAGGGGCAGTGTGTGTGTGCGTGTGTGTGAGTGTGTGTGTGTGATGGGCAGGTTTAGGGGCAGGGGCAGTGTAAGGGGATAGAATGTACAGTTTGTACGGTATAAAAACCATTACGTCTATGGAGAGTCCCCACAAAGATAGTGAACCAGACGTACGTGCGTGTGTGTGTGTGTGTGTGTGTGTGTGTGTGTGTGTGCATCTCACCATGTTTACAGCTGTATTTCAGCCAGCCGGATCAAACCCTCAAACAGAAATCAGAAAAGCCTGAAACACACAAAGGGATTGTCAAGGTGAGACTATGACATCATGTACAAGCATTCATACACACACTGTACATCACACACTCGTTTCAGTTCACAACTCAAACTGAGCAACAGATCTGTTGGATCTTACCAGACTTTCCTTTTTAATACTGTATGACGAAACAACGGACACAAATTCATAATTAAAAATCACTTGTGCATATTCATAACTCGCACATGCTATCATCGGTCAGAAGACCTGTCCAGACCTAAGCTTTTCAGTGCATAACGATTTAAATTTGGATCAGTTTTGTATTTTCATTGTATAGATAAGATCTGCGTGAATGTTCAGAAAATATCCTTTGTGCTCCACACAGACAAAAAGCTTCAACACACAGTCACAGGGCTCTCAAGTTTTACCAAAAGCTTGGAGTGAGATCACATGCGGTTAGGGGAGGAGCCCTAATGAAGCCACGCCCCCATATGTCCCCACCCCCCAATTTTACCCATTGTTCATAATTAACCAGCCCAAATTGAAATTATAACAATTGGTAAATCTGATAAATGACAGAGCAATTCATCACATCAAATATACTCTTTAATGTTATATTTCAAAATTACAAATAAGTTACAAAAATTACAAAAATATAACAAATTGCTCCAAACTGTTTGGAAAAACAAATCTTTTTGCATTTTGAATGTCTAGTCAAAATGGTATAATTATTTATTGTGTGGTGCATGGGACATTGTGAACAAATGACATATTAGAGTATTATTAAGGTGTGTGTGTGTGTGTGTGTGTGTGTGTGTGTGTGTGTGTGTGTACACAAGAGTACCTAGTAACGAACGTACGGTGGCCGAGAATGTTCCCTCAACTTCCGTGTGTTCGCGCATCTATGTTGCCTTGTAACGAACGCAATCTGGCCGAGATACGTGCTGGCGGCAGGAAACTTCACTTTGTGTGCCTGCGCCTCGTATACAACGTTATATATAAAGCTCGCAGGACAACTTGGTTGGCATTGCCTTTTCAGCGTGAGAAATACACGGTGTGGCGTGTGAGCGTGTGAACTGGTTGAATTGCGTGTGTCTCACGCCCAATGCGTGAGACTTGAGAGCCCTGCAGTCAGGCGGATCTAAACACTTCTGTAGACAGAACTTACTACACTAAACAGCTAAAACACAAAAGCCGCAGCCAGATTTACTTAAACAAGCAGGTTTTTGATGGTCACTGCACGCACTAGTTAAAGTGAGTTGATGTTGATTGGTGAGCGAGACAGAAGTCAGATGTGTGTCTCTGGTTTCGGCTCCACACCAGTAAACTCCAGCATCTCTCACGCTCACATTACTGATGCTCACTGTGAAAACTCCTGCTGGACCGGCAGAAAACTCAAAGCGTTTCTTCTCTGATGAACTGATGCTTTCACAGATCTTCTCCTTGTTCTCTTTGCAGATGTGTGTGAAGGTCTCGTCGTGTTTCTCGGAGAAATTGCAGGTGAGTTTCACACTTTCACCAATAATAGCAGATGCTTTGCTTGATGCAGGAAAATGATCAACTATACACACAAAAAATATGAAAAATATACAATATATAAAAAGCTATCTTTCTTATTTCAAGTCTCTAAAATGAAGGTCCTCCCAGAAGCTCTTTACCTTGATTTACTGTCAGTGTAATCTCAGTGAACAGATCATCATCAGTGATATTCACTCCACATCTGTACGTCGCTTCATCAGCCGCGGTTAAACCACTGATGAAAACCTTCAGACGTCCTTCACTGGAATCATCAAACATGTGCACTTTACCATGAGGAACCCACTGATTCTGTTCATCAACGAAGATCTTCTGTGATGAATCTTTCTGGATAAACTTCTTGTTTCCTTTGAATTCTTCTGGAAATTTACACGTGATGAAGACTGATTTACTGGAGTAGGCCTGAACCTGGACAGACGTTTGACCTGCAAAATGATATTTATATGTTGATTTATTACATTATTAAAAGTCAGGAGGGATTTACATTCCTTATTTAGAGCTGTAATGATATTTTCATTAAAAAGAAACTAAACTCACCATAAACATCAGCTGAATCTCTTTAATGAAGGCTATGTGAGTAACTGATGTTTCTGAAGGTCGATGATCTGATCCGTCTCTCTCCACTCCACATAAATAAACTCCACCGTCCGCTGCAGAAATATCTCTAATGGTCACAGTAAAATGATCTTCATGACTGTCAGACAGACTGAACTTCTCCTCAGATGATTGTGATGATCGTGAGCTGTTCAGAACATGGACAGGATCCTCGTTCAGTCTGTAGAAAACTTTGGTGTGTGTTTTAAACTTCTCCTCATATTCACAGCGGAAAGTGATCGTCTTTTGTCCAAGATACCCGTCCCGGATAACAGACGTCCCACAACGAGACTCTGAAAATGATTTCAACAAAACCTTGTGACATGAACTTAAATCTAAAATATTATTAGTGTTATTAAAGGTGCACTAGGGAACTTTGGCCTCTCTATCGCCATCTCTGTGTGAAACATACAACGTCATGATCCTTGCAGTGTTTTCCTTTTAATGTGTATTGTGGTTGTTTTTAGGTATGTTTATAGTTGCCCTAGGGCTGGGCGATATATCGCGCGATATTGTTATGCGCATCTCCTCAGTAAAGCCGGTTCTTTGATTAGTAGTAAATCGCCATCACCTGCTTTCAGATGGAGCGGCATTTACTACAAAGAGCCGTAATTAACTGACAAGCTGAGCCATATCGCATTAATATCGCGGACGTATCGCCAGCGATATTTAATGCGATATGGCTCAGCTTGTCAGTTAACTACGGCTCTTTGTACACGGCAAAAACTCCTGTCAAATTAACACTCCTGGGAGAGTATGAGTCCACACTCAAGAGTGTTTAAGTTAATGAGATAATTAAGTGATTAATTTAGTGATGATTGAGCATTATTGAAGACACCTGATGTTAACAAGCAGAATCACTGAAGGAGAAAATCACAAATTGTAAGTTACCATTATTGTGATGGGTATTTGCTTTAGTTGGGCTCTTGACCATTATACGTTTACTTTAGACTGTCTGCTGTATCTGAGTTATAACTGCCAGATGAGCAAAGAAAAAAAAAGTGATCTGATGGTGTTGGTTATATTATGATAATCATCATTTGAACTTGATCACTGAACTCAATAAGATCCTTCTTACTGACTTCGATGTTTGGTTTTGTTTACAGCATAACTGTGACTGCATAAATGACCAGAATTTTTTATATAATATAAAGGATTTCTTAACAGTTGTTTAAAAAAATCTTCCTTTTAGGCACACACAGATGTCAAGATTCAGTCAATGTATCTCAACAATGGTGACGAGCAGAATATTCAATTAGGAAAAGTAAATTACATAGACAATTCAGATCATAATTTATTCATACCGCAATGCATGATGGGAGACATTAGTGAGTTGTGATTGGTGGCAGCCACTGCAACATGCTTTATTATTGTCACCATTGTTGAGATTCACAGGCTGATTCTTGATGTCTGTGTTTCTAAATAAAATCATTTGAAAATTTTTTGATCAGAACAATGTTTATAATATATTTTGAATTATAAGTAAAGTACTTTTAATCATAGGCTGAAGAATCACAAAACTGCTGCTAACAAATTAAACCAAGCAATTTCAATAAATTTCATTTTTCAGATCACAGAATGAATTATGTCAAAACATAACCAACACTATCAGATCACACTTCACTTTGTTCATTTAACTGTTATAAATTAATAACAACAGTCAAACAACGGTAAAAGTTAAAGTAAACATGTAATGGTCTAGAGCCCAACTAAAGCAAACACCCATCACCTTAATGGTAACTTACAATTTGTGATTTTCTCCTTCTGTGATTCTGCTTGTTAACATCAGGTGCCTTCAATAATGCTCAATAATCACTTAATTAATCTCTTAATTATCTCATTAACTTTAACACTCTTGAGTGTTCATTTAACACTCTTATTTTAACACTTTACACTCTTGAGTGTGGACTCATATACACTCACAGCCCCAGGAGTGTTAATTTAACACCGCTCCATCTGAAAGCAGGTGATGGCGATTTACTACTAATCAAGGGAACCGGCTTTACTGACGAGATGCGCCTAACAATATCGCGCGATATATCGCCCAGCCCTAAGTTGCCCGAGATCAGAGTCGTGACATCCTACGCCAAGACATACTGACAGAAAAACACATCTGAAAATGTAATCTGAACACAGAAGTTACATATATATTTTTTCTTTTTACAGAGGAAACATGCAAAGAAGAATGACACAACATAAAACTGACATTTTCCCTGCATAATCCAACCTGACAGTTCGAACTATGGATTATTATTATAATCTGACCGTTTTGAATCAGTGTAAGGCATGGAAACGGTTTTAAAAAAATTTCAGTAATTCATTTTTATTAATTTTTACTCAAAATCTTCCGTACTGCACCTTTAATACTATAATAAATAATTGCTGTAGGAAGTTATAAAGTGTCACACGTACCTTTACTCTCCACTAACTTAACATCATGACTCCATGTCTGATTGTTTCCACATGTATATTCCCCATCATCCTCTCTGTTGAGGTTCCTGATAAACACTGTGAAGAATCTGCTGTTTCCATCATCATACAGAGCGAATCTCCCGTTATAAACCCATCGCCTCTGAACATCAGCACTGATGCCCGTCTTACAGCGCCTGTCTCTGCAGAAATACTTCACTTCATTAGTCTTGCTCTCCTTCTTGTACATGCACTTGAACATTAAACTCCCTCCTGTGCATCCAAACACACTGACACAAAGTACTTGACCTGCCAAACACAAGATCATTTGCTCTGGGTTATTATATATCATCAATCTGGATAATATAGTATATTATTTGACCCAGACTGAGCAGTGAAGAACTGACCTGAGATCAGGCCGAGAGATGATGAAGATGAAGATGATGATGACAGCCTTCATTCCAGATTGACTTCAGTCTCAGATATCCAGAGAAAAACCAGATCCGATCCCGATCCAGTGAAAGCAAGAACTGATCAAATGTGTTCCTTGAATGTGATGTAAGTCACTATCATTAGAAGTGCACAGATCCTCCGTCAGTCTTTCTCTCGTTTCTTCTTCCTTATTCTCTAACGGTTCCACCCAGATCTGCACTGCTAACAGGGCGGAGAGTGTTGAGATATGTGTGAAAGACGAGCAGAGAAACCAGCGCAAGTTTCATTTAAAAACAGACGTTAAGGCAGATGACATCCAAATATGTGAATACTTGTTTATTTACTCATTTATTTAATAATGTACTTGTTAATTTACAGGAAATGCTCGAAATTTGAATCGTTGACTATCATTTTGCAAACAATTGTAAAAAAAAAAAGTCACATCGAAACACTGAGTCGGTGTTTTGAGTCAACGAAAACGTAGTGTTTTGAAAACACTCTCCAAATTTGATGAATTTGTCACCGGTGCAGGCCGGGGCGGACTCGGATGACCAGCCGCCCCTGACTCCAGACACCACCGTGAGGAGCCGACACCACAGGCACGCAACAGATGGACAAAAGAGGAGGCAAGCAATTGAGTTCAAAAATAACAATCTTTATTGAATAATAATCAACTTGAGGAAAAGATAAGCAACTCTTTTCTTCTAGGGCTATTTGACTGGAATAGCCGCTGGGTCGATTCTTCACAGTCTTCGGGACACAATTGTGTGATAGTGGCTGGGAAGGCTTACTCCACAGCGTTGCTGCACATCTGCAGGATTCAGACAGTAAGTAACAGGCAATGTTTCTTCGCCCAACAGCAGATTCTCTAATCAGGACATGAAAGGGAAATTGTGACTTTAAAACTCACTTCACAGCGTTGCTGCACATCTGCAGGACTCAGACGGTAGGTAACAGGTAATGTTTCTTCGCCCAACAGCAGATTCTTTCACAGCGTTGCTGCAGTCTTCAGGATTCTTCCCTCAGCATCAAACACTTTCATCAGACATTAGCGAGAGACTCAATAGGCAGCTTTACCAGCGATGTTGTACATCTTCAGAGCTCCATCAGTAAGTATAACGGTTCAGACTTTTCCACAGCCATACGGTTCTTCACGAGACTTGTAATTTCAGAGAGAGAGAGGGTTAACAGGAGCCTTCAATGAGGGATTACTTCACGACAATACTCAGTGGAAGAGAGGATAATACAAAGCATTACTTCACAGTTCAGTTGTATCGTTCTGGGATTTAGATGGAGACCAGTAGATCATTTCACAAGAATGAAAGCAGGCATTGGAAGACTCTTCTCAGCATAGCACACAGCACTCGTGTTCACTACAAATCCACAGCATTAATTCAACGTGCATCAGGTAAGGCAAACAACTGCAAATCACTCACACAGTAGGGCTGATCAGAAGCCTCGCTTCATCCATGCATTTCAACGGGAATATTCAACTCTCAATTCCTCTCCAATGTATCTGAAACAGATGTCCTCCTCAACAGTAAATTTCACATTCACAGTCTTTTCTTCAAGCTTTACATTTGATTCAATGATGAAATTAATTCACTTATCTTTCTCTCTTCCTCTTCCAGCGCAGATCCAAGCAGCAGTTCAATCCAGTAGTATTCCACAAGCAGCTCTAAACGACAGACTCCAATGGCAGTTCTTCACTTACACGAACTTCCAGGATTACAGCGTCCAATATAAGTGCTCAAACAGGAGATCTTCTACCCGAAGACACGACGACAGAGACCCAGCCAAACAGCTGATCAACTGAACACCGATTGACTTTTACCAGCTCCAACCTCAGCCTCTGAATGGCTCTTTTATCCTCCTCTTGTGAAGCGGAAAGCCTGTGCAATCACCGCTCCTCTCTCTCTCACACCTGCCAAGCATCAGCGGTAATAGCGTGCCGCACGAGTGCTATTTTTAGACCGCAAGGCCGCGTGACGTCAGCAACGTAAACCGGAAGGGGGTCAACATAGAAGCGCGCTCGCTTATGATTCATGCTAGTACTGCTTGTTTTCTGCCGGTTATCCCTCAAATAAGAACATGCCGAGTAAACACTGCTGCTATGGAACTTGCAGAAACGACTCCAGACACTATGACCGTCCACATATGAAGGATGTATTCTTTATTCGTTTCCCGAAGCCAAAAACCTAGAGGGATAAATGTGAACGATGGGTCTACGCCCTAGACATTATTTTGAATGAATGAATAGCCTGCTCGTTTGCAGTCAGTTGCCTACTGGAAATTATGTCACATAAAATTTGATGAAAGTGATGCTTTTGAAAACATATTTCTGATTATAAATGAAAGATTTTGAAATGGCATGTCTATTTTGTCTCGAGGGAGCTGAGAACAATCGGGACACGGCCGTATTCGTGTTCAGCTGCTTAATCTCGTTGTCAGTTGATCGCGCACCGCTCGCTCATGCCATGCGCATCAAGGTAGGCTACTACTCAGAACTCCGACACGGATAAATGTACGCAGCAATAATGAATGTTCCTGGGAGATCCGTAGTTGCGCGGGATGTGGAAGCGCGCAAAAGTTCCAGAACCTTCTACTGCCTTGGAAAAACAAACAAAACTCACAAGTTGCTGGCCGCCGCTGCTACAGCAGATCAATTTTGTCAAGTTCAGCACACGGACGCGCCGGCGAGTGAACTGGACTCTCGTCTCATAAATGAACCGAAACTCATCGTATAAGGGAGCCTACTTGCCTGACAGACCTGATAAATATATCTATAGAAAGCTTGGAAGGTATTCTTTAAAACAGAACAATTCAAAACGAAAGAAAACAGACCGCTGCTTGTGTAGCCTAATCCGTATGAAATGTGCATTTCTCTCTGGCGCGTTCTACTGCGAAGATCGCGAGGATAGCATCGTCAACTTCATCTATGCAGGGCACTGACACAGAAAACACTTGTTTATTAATAAACAATTCAAATGTCTCCTTGCTATATTTTACATATTCATAATCATTACTTTTGCCGTTTTTTTGTGACAGCTTTTAGGTGCTTTATTGGCAGCGTCACCACCGCATCAGCCCAGAAAACAGGACATTTTTTTCAATCCCTGTTTTGGCAGGGGGAAAAACTGATCAGAAAATGTAACGAAACGTTGTAGAAATGTAGTGGAGAGTAGAAAGTATAATAATTGCTGCAAAATGTAACGAAGTAAAAGTAAAAAAACTATGCACTATTGATTCTACTTTAGGCCTACAGAAACGAAGTACTTCGTTATATTCCACCACTGCTGATTAACAGTAATGTAAATGCTAAATGTCATAATACCTGTTGATACTACAACAATGCAAATATGCTCTTAACCTTGCAGTTTTTCACAAATCATGTAAGACACAATTTCTCCATTTCTTTGCACAAAACTCTCCAGAAAATGCCATTTAATAGTTTATTTAAAAAAAAAAAATTCCGGGGGGGCACATAATAAATTCCCCACATAATAAATCCCAATTTAACCCCTGTATATATATATATATATATATATATATATATACATATATATATATATATATACATATACATATACATATATATATATATATATATATATATATATATATAGTTACTTGTAGGTGCTACTACTGCCTTGAATGACATTTATCATAAAAGTCATATGTAGGCCTACTTTCTTAAAATACTCTTTTCTTATTTAAATATGTAATGTTCAGCCTCTGCCTTTTTCTAGCAAGCCTGGTCATGCTACAGGTAGGCCCTAGATCTGACAGATTTACTTTTTCTGTAGTAAGGAAACAGCCTTAGGGGGGAGGGTAAAATAATTGAGAGAATTTAGATTTGATATTAATTAAAAATTAAGTGTTGTTGGTTGTGACCAAGTAGCATTAGCGATCGCTAAACAAAAAATAAATACATTAATAATAATAATATAAATTACCCCCAACAACTGTCAGACGTAAGACAACCAGAGGACATAGTATATATGACAGACAGGACTTAGGGTGGTAAAAGATAGCTTGTTGAAACTGCAAAATGTCACTGTCAGTGGCGTAAGGCGATGTTTTTTGGGGGAGAAATTCTGTCGATAACAATCTACCTCTGGATCAGGTCGGCTCTTTTTCCCGTCTTTTTCAGCCCTCTACACTCAAGCCATCTCTTCAATTGAATATTTGTATGTTCTTCTACTTCTATACCAGTGAATTTGGCACCGGGGACATCATTCTCGGACAGAGTTAGCAGGTTTAGCTCAGTAGACATCTCGTCCGTGAACTGTTTACATGCGTCTAGCATGAGTGACACGCGCGAGTTTGACCCCCCTAGCAACCGTCGCTAGCTTAATGAATATTAATGAGAAAAGGTGACGTATATCGTGCGGTACGCTATTAGGTTGGACAATATCTCCGCTACACCCGGAACCGGAGTGAGGCGTTACACCAAAATAATCCCCTCGGGGAACATGGAAAGAAAGAAAGGTTCCGCTTTTCCCAGCATTTTGTCACCCGTGACAAATTTGAAAACAGTTTTTCCATCACCATGTGTGATGACTGTGAAAACAGAGGCTTTTTGAAGACGATGACGCATTTCTAGTCATGTGATGCAGTCATGTGACCAATTCAGCCAAGATGGTGGACGACATCGTACAGGAGTTGTTTTTTGCTGCTCTCCGCTTTGCCAGCCTTGTTAAAGAGTGATGTCAGTTTGTACATTCTGCAGATATAGCTTTTCTTCAAAGGAGACGGAGGTTTACTCGCAGTTGTTGTTCAGCGGCGAAACTCGAGTGGAGATTTTGGGATAACTTTGTGCGTGTAACTGTCGTGCCCGAGGAGAGGCGTGAGAACTTTAGGATGTCTAAAGCCACATGACCATAAGGCTGTCCTTCTGCAATAACGCTGTCTGCGTATACTTCCTCATTCTGAGCTACGAGACAAGCAAAACTAAACACATCTCTTCATCTGATTCAAGAAGCCAATAAATGCAGGATTCAAGTATATCAAGTATATCTGGTTTGTGTGTGTGATTTCTGTTCGATTTTGGTTATTTTATAGGAACAAAGAATGTTTACAGTATGCATGCTAGTAAAGATAGCCCCTAGCTTAAGGATCACTTTAAGCCCCTAGCTTAATCCTCAGACAGTCTTCGTTTCGGAGTCACACCCTGGGCCTTCCCGGTCAGAAGTGACCGAACACCTAAAAATGAAACTTCCTCCATCCCAGTAAAACCAATGCAATTTATTTTTGTTCTATAATATTTTTTCTTTTTTAATTTTGTATTTTGAGAGAATTTTATTGAATTTATTATATATATATTATTATATATTATTTATTATAATATTTATGCAATATGTATGGTCTATTTTTGCCATTGAAAATAATAAAAAAATGATATATATATATATGTATTTTTTTTTTAATGCAGTATTTTAGTTTAATATAGAGTCTAGGCCTTCATCTGTTTTAAGCAGATTAGCACCATCTGGCGAGAGTATGGAGAGAAAGCGTAGAACCATGGTGTAACCACTAGATGGCATCTACAGTTCTCTGTGGAGAGGCATGTGAATTCCCCAGCTGTTTATGGACACATTTACTTTTTTTTTTTTACAGAATTTGTAACAAAAAAAATGCAATTCATTCAATTATAACACTTTTGGGGGGGGGGGGGGGGATTTTTTGTAATCAAAATTTATTGGTGTGTATGTGTATAAAAGTGTGTTTGTATGTGTGTGTGTGTGTGTGTCTTTTTTGCACTCTTGATGTTGTAGAGTGTCACCCCTTTACAGCTGTATACTTTTTTTTTAGGATTGTGGCCGATTTGTAGATTGTACACACAAAAATTCAGAGAATTAATTTTTTTTTTGTCAATTTCCCATTCGTTTCCTATGGGTCGGTCATTTTTGAGGCTCACTATTGGCCGACGCTGGTCATGTGTGATGCGTGTGACGTACAACACAGACGCGCTACGCAGTTACACTACGTGAAATAGCTCGAGACCAGAGAGAAGGAAATGAATAGTGGAATAAAGTCGTTATTTTTGTTTACTTTTTGCTCACAAAAAGTATTCTCGTCGCTTGATAAACTTAAGATTGAGCCACTGATGTCACATGGACTACTTTGATGATGTCTGTATTGCCTTTCTGGACGTGAACAGTATGCTGTCCATTGACTTTCAATGGAGGAACAGAAAGCTCTCGAACAAAATCTAAAATATCGTAAACTGTGTTCCGAAGATGAACGGAGGTCTTACGGGCTTGGAACGACATGAGTTTTCATTTTTGGGTGAACTAACCCTTTAATTGCAATATGTTACTCTTTTTAAAAATTATCTTTAATTTATAATACTCATCTTTCAAATAATGAACTCTTGCTGAACTTATCAATCTTACATGTCCATGATGATAATATTATCATCTGAGCATATTTTTCTCATGATTATTTCTACTGTTTCAAATGTGTTAAAATAAATACACATTTACAGCAATCAGAGAAAAATAATGTTAAAGAGTCAAGGGTCAAGAGCCCAAATAAAGCTGACACTAATCACGATTCTGGTGACTTTAAATGAAACATTCAATGAATCGTAAACACCAAAACCTGTTAACTCTCAATAAGAGCTTCTGTAGAGTCTGACAGAAATAAAGTTAATCTGGTTATTAATAACAAGTGAAAGCAGCATTTGAAAAAGACATTGAAAAAGAGGCATGATGTGATTGGCTGCAAAAAAACACCCGTTAATCTTTAAGTTTTCATGAATTAAGATTTAATTTATGTATTTGAATGTATTGCTTTATTTATTTTAGAGTATTTTATGGGATACCATATAAAATATACCTATAATTTTTTTCATAAACACAAACTCTCCTCCACCCAGTGCTATTCTAGAGTTACATTTTAACACACATTGTGTGTTAAAATATACACAACATGTGTCAAAATACCATCAACACATGATGTGTGTTGTTTATTAACACATCTCTTTTTAGAGTGTACAAAAAAAAATTTGAGGTCATGATCCGAGCATTCTAAGTGGTCGTAAAAAAAATAGTAACGATTTTGGTATTTCGGTCAAAAATGACCGACCCATAGGAAATGAATGGGAAATTGACAAAAAATAATAATAAAATTCTCTGAATTTTTGTGTGTACAATCTACAAATCGGCCACAATCCTAAAAAAAAGTATACAGCTGTAAAGGGGTGACACTCTACAACATCAAGAGTGCAAAAAAGACACACACACACACACACATACAAACACACTTTTATACACATACACACCAATAAATTTTGATTACAAAAAATCTGTTTTGAATTTTTTTAAATCACAGCTTCATTGGAATGTTAAAAAATTTGGTGACTTTTATGGCATTAGGTATGTGAACACACAAAAAAAATTAGGTCATGATCCGAGCATGTTAAGTCGTCGTAAAAAAAATAGTCACACTTGTGGTCTTCGGTCAAAAATGACCCCCATAGGAAATTAATGGGAAATTGACAAAAAAATTGTTTAAATATTATTTTACATAAAGTGTTATAATTGAATGAATTACATTTTTTGTTACAAATTCTGTAAAAAAAAAAAAAAGTAAATGTGTCCATAAACAGCTGGGGAATTCACATGCCTCTCCACAGAGAACTGTAGATGCCATCTAGTGGTTACACCATGGTTCTACGCTTTCTCTCCATACTCCCAAGTACACCTGGCTGCAGCCTGCAGATCGGGGCGGGGCTGCACCTGGGGCGGGGCTGCACGTGCAGCCCTACCCATAACGCTTCTCATTGGTTAGGGGCAAAGTGATGACGTCGATCGAGGCGGGGCCGCACCTGGGGCTTCTCATTGGTTAGTGGCACAGTAATGACGTCGACGCCACGGTAAACAGGAAATGCGGTTGAAAACCAGGGGGGCAGGGATTTGTATTATTTTGAAGGTACCCCCGGGCGCCGCCATTGGTTAGCGGACCCCCACCTGCTGTTAGCATCCCATTGACTCCCATTCATTTTGGAGTCACTTTGACAGCGAATAACTTTACAACTGAGGCGTTTAAAGACTCCATTTGTCCATTATTTATTTCTAAAGAAACACGAAAATGTATAAAACGCTCCATTACCTTGTAGCTTACGTTATGGCCCTGTAGAAGCAGTTTTTGTAAAAGTAGGCTAACGATTGCGTCACAGCCACGCAACTCTCTGTCGCACAGTAGAGAATTACCGTATGGACAGGAGGAGAAGCTCGCGGGCAATCGGGAGGACGTCGAGGCAAAATGACAAAATAATTAATCAGAACACCTACAAAAAGTTTCTCCTGCTCCAAGATCATGGACAGCTCCTACTCATGCTCTCCGTCTCTGCAAGTTTCGGAAGGTAATGATTCAGATTGATCTTGGCACAGCTACTAGAAGACAGACGGTTTGCTCACGTCACATCTACGTCGTCGAGCTCAGTTTGAGTCTGCGCAGTACGCTGGACCCCCAGGAAGTAAGAGTTTCTAATTGGCTTCACTTTGTCTCCGTTGAATCCAATGGGGTCGCTGTGTCCATTTCTTTTACTGTCTATGTTGAAAACGCATTCGCCATATCTCACTGACAGCGCATGCGCCGTATTTGCGTTAAGTGGTGACGTCACGCGTCTTGAAAACGCATGCGCAAATTTGAAATAATACTTTCATAAAATGATAAAGTATTAAAACAACTCTACAGTAATAATGAAAGCAGCAAAAAGTGGTAGAGCGCATATCCATAGTTTTAACTATGCCTGATCTAAGGTAAACATAAGGAATTACAGAGTAGGCTATATATTGTGAAATATCTGTGTAGTATTTTAAAGGTTTTTCACATTCTGTTGCACTTCACTGTGTAAATTACAAAATTACTGTAAACATTAATGGCACCTTATATATTTCTTATTTTAATCATTTCTCTGTAATAGTTATTGTTTATTTTTGTGCATTAGGTTATTAGAAAACCTAATTTATGCCAATAAAGTAGTTTGAAGTTAAACTAACTACATTGTCAATCTCTGTATCCCATATTATGCATGCCAACTCAAAAAACCAAACTCATACCAGTGATAACTTTTATTTCAAAACAAAAATAATTGTGTAAAAAGATACCCAGAGGAAAATTTTACTGCTCAAAGCTTGCTTTTCTATAGCTCAGGAGACAAATTTGAGATTCTCATCTAAGCCTTATTTTAATCTCTATTTTGTCTAAAATGTTTCTCATATGTTTCTCCTAAAATTCACTAGGAGCAATAGGTGAGACAGAGGAAAATTTTACTGCTCAGAGCTTGCTTTTAGGAGACAAATTTGAGATTCTCATCTAAGCCTCATTTTAATCTCTATTTTGTCTAAAATATTTCTCATATGTTTCTCCTAAAATTCATTAGGAGCAATAGGTGAGACAGAATAATCAGAGGGAGTCATACCTGAGACTAAAAGGAGATGCCTTGCTAATCTCAATTCGGTGTTTTTAATGACTCCTTTATTTCTCCTTTGAAAAAGAAAATGAGCAATACTGGAGCTACTATGGAGCAATATCCGAGTCTCTCGCTCACTCTCCCTCTCATGCACACAAACACACACGCCCACGCACGCACATGAATTACTAATTCAATCATATGACCTTTTCCTCCTACCAGACTAGATTCACCATTCTAAACAACACAGATCATCCACTTCAGAACATCTTGATGGACCAAAGAAACAACGGACGGGAATGCTACTCTCTCTTCACTGCAGGACAGACAGAAGATCTATCCACAACCATCAGGCTTTAAAAATCTATAGCAAATGGCAGATTAGCTGATGTAATAAAGAAATAAAGAAATTTGAATCTGAATCTTTATTTAAATCAAAATAACATTAACAAATTTAAAGACATTTTAAAGACAGCAAAAACTGTTTAAACATGGTCATTACAAAATATGAACTAAAGTGCTTTTTTTTTGTAAAATTCTGTTTTTAAAACAGTAACAATTTTAACAATGTTATGAGCAGTGGCAGGCCAGGTTTACAACAATTCACAACAATAAACTTGAGTCTCTGACGCCAACATACATAATTTGAAAAACGACTTTTTGTGAACATTGTCATTTCAACAAATGTCTCTGTGTGCCCCATCCGATATTTACAGTGTTGTGGCCCTGATGCGGCATTTGTTTATGAAGGCTTTTTTGACCTTACTTTTCTCAACCGGTGTCCAACCATCCAGTGTACTACAGCGCATGACGTAAGCTGCAAGAATAAAAGAAAAGAAAGCACAAATTACAGATTGCATTGAGTAACCGCAGTTACCACAACAGTATTAAAGGAGAACTCCGGTCAATTTTAACATTGAGCTCATTTTTTTGTACATTTGGAGTGCTGTCAATACAGAGAACAACGACAAAAATCGGTGTTGCCTACACCGAGTTATTCTATTTTTAAAATTTGCACCCTGTTGACTTCAATGGGGCAATACCTGTGTTTACATCCTGTTTTCAGTTGAAGTCCAAAGTAGTCGATTGTCGAGTTCACGTGCGTGATCATAGGTACTAAACCAATGCGCGTGAACTCGACAATCGACTACTTTGGACTTCAACCGAAAACAGGATGTAAACACAGGTATTTGCGCTGGCTTAAATAACATAATTTTTATACATATCTTGCACATCTACGGCAGTCAGATTCACCCGTGTTCACTTTTTCTGTGCACTTGTAATGACACATCAAGGATGTTAAGAGGCTAAAAGCAGGTTTAAGTATTGCCCCATTGAAGTCAACAGGGTGCAAATTTTAAAAAGAGGATAACACGGTGTAGACAACACCGATTTTTGTCGTTGTTCTCTGTACTGACAGCACTCCAAATTGACAAAAAAATGGAGTTCTCCTTTAACAACTTTTTTCATCCTGATACGACAAAATTCACATTGTAATATCTCTATGGATCACACATAAGGAAATGCAGCAAAACTGTGAGGACAGTGAAACAATCATAACATTTAACGTAGCTATGTGATATATGGGTATCCAACACCTCTTATTGGGTTCCCACACATTTTTTACCTATGAATTTTCACAAATTGTTAACAACCACATGAGCAACATACTTACTTAGAATTGCATTGACTTTGCACTTATCCAGGACTCTCTTCCCATATGGCACCTTTCCGTGTTTCCCAAATGCCACAGCATTCTGGCACTCCTCTGCAGTAAAGAATTCATCAAAAAGAAGATGGAACAAGCGAAGGCAGTCCTTCTTTGCGGTTGCATGGATTGCAGCCAGGTGAGTCGAGGACAAGAAGAGGCCACTTCCTGGATATAGCTCCTGCTGCCGCGATCTGCCTTTTGGAGCCCAAACACCAGCCTGAGGTTGGATCTGTTCCACTTTGTCCAGAAAACTTCTGAATGCCTCGAGGTGCTCACCACCTGTGACACAAAAGATGTATATTACCTTACAGGGACACAGCAGCATTCATAAAGTAAAAAAACAAAACAAAAGACAAGTTTTTAAAAAGTCCAAAAGATTTCATGATTGGATAAGAGTTTTACCAAATTGTTTAAAGCTTTTAAGATTTAGCTTAAGCATCAAATAACTCCCAATGTCCAAAGTAAGACAATGTAGTAGAACTTTAAACATATACCAATATAAAAACATAATTACAATTTTATGTTGCACAATTTAATACACTAGATTATTACCCACGTTTTTTTTTTTTACACAACTCTTCTGAATAGATATTAGGTGTGTTAGAAAAACTGTGAGAGAAAAAAAGAAGTGTTAAAGGAGAACTCCGGTCAATTTTAACATTGAGCTAATTTTTTGGTACATTTGGAGTGCTGTCTGTACAGAGAACAACGACACAAATCAATTCTATTTTTAAAATTTGCACCCTGTTGACTTAAATGGGGCAAGTACTAAACCTGCTTTTAGCCTCTTAACATCCTTGATGTGTCATTACAAGTGTCATTCCTTCAGTTTCTGACTGCAGTGAATCTGACTGCAGTAGATGTGAAAGATATGTATAAAAATGATGTTATTTAAGCCAGCGCAAATACCTGTGTTTACATCCTGTTTTCGGTTGAAGTCCAAAGTAATGCACAGTCCAAAGATTGCCGAGTTCACACACGTGATCATAGGTAACTAAACCTATGCGCGTGAACTCGGCAATCGACTACTTTGGACTTCAACCGAAAACAGGATGTAAACACAGGTATTTGCGCTGGCTTAAATAACATCATTTTTATCCATTTCTTTCACATCTAGGCTACTGCAGTCAGATTCACTGCAGTCAGAAACTGAAGGAATCACTCACATTGGCTGTGCACTTGTAATGACACATCAAGGATGTTAAGAGGCTAAAAGCAGGTTTAGTACTTGCCCCATTGAAGTCAACAAGGTGCAAATTTTAAAAATAGAATAACTCGGTGTAGGCAACACCGATTTCTGTCATTGTTCTCTGTATTGACAGCACTCCAAATGTACAAAAAAATTTGCTTAATGTTAAAATTGACCGGAGTTCTCCTTTAAAAGAACAAGTAATTGCAACAGAGAGACAAAACATACTTACTTATACCACACAGCACATCATGCAGTTTGGCCTTTTCCTCCACTAATTTTTCCACCTCTGTCTTGCATGCTTCGCATGGCTTCCATGATCTGTCTTCTGCTGACTCAGGCGAAATGAAACATGGTTCTCCATATTCTGGAATTGGATCACGCTCGATGATTAAAGTATCTGCAGATGAGCTTGAAGAAGTCTCATGTTCAGAGGTGCTTGTCTGGCTCTGGTCCCCAAGAACAGCAGGTTTTTGATGTGTATTAGGACTGTGCAACATTTTGAGGAAGCTTTCTTTGGCTGTAGGAGCTGGTGGCTGTCTTTGCTGATCCAAATCTGCCAAAACAGGCTGCTGTTGTGTTTGGTCTGAAGGTGTGGGTAGTGCTGTGTGAGGCTGGTGATGCTTTGAATACTGCAAAAGGCTGGAATTGTGTGGAATTGGAGACAGAGTAGTTCCATACTGGTTGAGCGACTGGACTGGTGAATGCTGGTAATGTTGTGGCGTATTTGGTGATGACTGGGAAACTGGAAGTTGGTACTGTGGCCAGGCAGTTGCATGCTGGTGCTGTGGCTGGACAGGTAGAAATGACTCTGTAGGTGGAGGCTGGTACACTGGCCAGGTTGTTGGAGGCTGAATGACATTTTGGTCCACAGTATTTGGGTGATCCTGTGCAGAGGTGGACTGGCCTGCTTGAGGTAGGAATGGAAGGTTGTAGAATCTTTGTGCAGCTGCATCTCTTTTTTTCATGTCCTTCTTTGTCACCTTCTTGGTATCCACCGTTTTGTCAGCTGTTCCAATGAAGTCTACTGTAGCATTGTAGAACTTATTGTCAGACCATCTTGCAAGTACTTTTTCTCCTGGTGTCAGATCTCTAAAGCAAGCGATGGGTTTATCATCTTTGTTTTGTATATCACAGAGATTAAAAATCTTTGCTGTGTATCCATCTTCAAAGGTCAAAAATACAAAAAGTCCTGAAAATGAACACAAAGTAAACAAAAAGGAGATTGTGAGTAAATCAGTGCAGGCTAAAAATCAATCTTACTTAAACATGCTACTATATTTTTATTGTCTTATGTCTAACCCTCTTAGCAAAGCAACAAAATTACCTCTTCACTTTAGCCTTCAACTAGGATTAACTTTATTCTTTTAGCACTTTCAAATTTATTCGCTCCTGCAACTCTTTGATTTATGCACTCTCTATTCTATTTTTTCAATGTTTTTAATCCCTTTCATTATTTAATTATCACACATTTTATTTGTTTATTTATTTATTTATTTTACACATTGTCTATGAAGAGTATGGCGCAGGAATACTTTTTTGTAAAGAACTTTGAGCTGCAATTCCTATACAAATTATTTTATCCCTTAAATTTTGAGATGATTCGCAAAATTCAGTCACTAAAATGTACAAATAAGGTTCACTCCTTTTTCATGACATTCCATTAAAAATTCCTGTAGGCTATAATCAATATTTGTGCCTCAAGCTACCATAAAAATTCCAGTAATAAGAGACCAAATATACTGACGAATATTTTGGTTAGTAAAGTGTCCAAAGTACGTTAAAAATAACCACTTAAACCAGTTTTAATACTTAACAAAATTAGCTAAACCATAGTATAGTAAAATAACTCAATTACCATCTTGGTTATCTCTGGGGGAGCTGGGGTCTGGTTCATACAAACTCATCTTTTTCGGAGGGTTTCGCGCTCTTCTGGGCAGTTTTGTATCTGCACTCATTCTGTAAAATAAACAAAAGTACAACACATTTAATTATTGGGGTCTCACAGCACGAGATCAAATTTTTCCAATCATACACAATTTATGTAACTTCAAGAATGTATAGGCCTCGCTGAATGTAGAAATAATAATCCCAAATTCTTTATTTTTATAATGTTTATTGCAGAAAGCTAATGTTACCATGGCCTTCCTAGCAAGCTTAACTATTTGCTACAAAATACGACCAGTTTCTTCAGAGAGTATCAGAACCCGCATACACTCGCCATTTAAAATGTAACGTTACCCAAATTCTGTTTTAAAAAAACATGTTGCTTACCTTCTTTTGAGTCCTGCAACTGTTTTTTCCTCCATTCCGTTTGCCTGCAACTCCATCGAAAAATAACTTCATACGTTAACTAACGCGCGCCTTAACCTCGTTGATTCGGCAGCGCCCCTCCACTGTGAATTAACCAATGACGATGCAGCATTTGTGATTGATGGCGCTCTCTTCTAATGCTGACGTTGGGGCGGGATCATCTACAAGGTTCAAGGTTCACAGTGTTTTTGCGCCAACTGAAGCTCAAAAAAGAAAACAAAGGTGGCGGTGCAGCATCTGTAAGCGGTGAGTGGATACAGCGACTTTTTAATAATAGAATAAACTTACTTGTGTTTTCTTTGTAATTTAAGGTTTTTGTGAGCTTTGTAAATGTACAACACATTATCTTTTAGTACTTGATTTTTTATTTTTACATTCAAAAAATCAAGTTTTATTTTTATTTCAGTTAACTGAAATAGTTCTTACACGCCCATTATCTCAGTGTCATATAATTTTGTTTTCATTTACTACAATAACCTTATGAAACCCTAATAATGAAATGGTTAGTAAAATAAGTGATTGTCACATGCCAAGAGTTTTCACTTGTGCATTCTGTACCAGCTAATAAATGTTACAACTGCGATCATTTTCATTATGATCATAATTTAGTCAACTTTATGTTAATCAATTTCTATTTAATAGGAAAGGTTGCACGTGTGTATAATTATTCATTTAATGTTACCCTTTTCAGTCTGAATAAATTTAATATATTTTGTGCCCTTTTATGAACTATCTGTACCTTTTTTTTCTGTCAACCACAGGTTATTTTCCCTGCAGCCCCCGACACCAGTCAATATTGCTCTTCCATAGAGGTTACTGATACATTTGATAGTAGGGGGGTAAGTGTAACACTATTTAACACTGTGTATTAGACTGCACTGTCTACCATTGGTTCCCAACCTGGGGTCCGCGGGGCGCCAATGTTCACAGGGGGGGCGCGGGAGCGGATATGCTTTGAGGTGAATAAAGATGCATAAATGTTCTACTAATAATTTTATATAAAAATATTTTTTCAAAGTTTTTAAAAAATCATATGCTAACAATGCCGATTTCAATTACAATTTCGTTATTTCAAATGTAGGCGCGTTGCGCGTGGCAAGCGCGCTCATAATGTAAGAGACGCCGGCGCGACCACAACATAGACCCACAACATTGCCCAGCATCAAATGGCAAACATAATGCAAGCGGAACGAAACTGCTCGTTATTGTGTGGTTGACGGACCGTTTATCAGTTTGGACCAGTGCAGCGCGAGCCGATCGTGATTATGCGACGCTGTTACTACACAGCGCTAATAAGAGATCCAGTAAAGAAAGCATTTGAATTCACCACAGAAGTAATAACATCGCTGCGACTCCTGCGAGATCTAGTGAGAAACATTCACATTTCTCCGTTATTAACGGATCAAACAGCACTGACGTGGAAACCAGGAGAAACATTGTGTCATGAATGAACTATCGTGTCCAGATCTGCAACATTCACCGTGGATTTACTGTAGTAACACTAACTGCAATCATGGAAGTTTGTCAGGAATAGTAGGCTATAATGCCTTCAAGTAACATTACGCCGGTTTTATTTTGACATTATGAATACAATTGCTGCCCTCAAATGTTAATCTGAAATAAAAGAAACCTTGGTTTATAACTACTACAATATTACATTTCATTTTTTCCAAGAAGCTGTTTTGTTTTATATGCTCCTAAGAAGAATCAATTATAGCTCCAGAATTGCTCAAAGTAAAAAATATCACACTTTATTATGTTTTATAAGTTTTAATATATAAAAAAGAAATCAAGGAAATTTCTCTGGCATTTCTTTCTTTTTGCTGTATCAAAAACGTACCGAACCGTACCGTGACACAAGTGTATCGTATCGAACCGAACCGTGAATTTTGTGAACCGTTACACCCCTTATATATATATATATATATATATATATATATATATATTAGTGCTGGGTAAAAAATTAATTGCATCCAAAATAAAAGTTTGTGTTTGCATAATATATGTGTGTGAATTGTGTATAATTATTTTGTATATAAATACACGCATATGCATGTATTAATTTAATTTTTTTTGCATGTATACTGTCTATACATTTATACATAATTTATATTATATATAAATATAAATTATTTATATATAAATAAATAAAAATATTAAATATATACATGCATATGTGTGTATTTATATATACAAAATAATTATATACAGTACACACATATATTATGCAAACACAAACTTTTATTTTGGATGCGATTAATTTTTTCCCAGCACTAATATATATATATATATATATATATATGGGGGGGGGGGGGGGGGTCACGTATTGTTAAATATGTACATGGGGCCCAAATATGTACATGGGGCCCTAAATATGTACATGGGGCCCCAAGGAAAAAGGTTGGGAACCACTGGTCTATACCACCATCATCAAAGAAGAGCATCTTCTATATTTGTGTGTGTGTGTGTGTATTATACAGTTGGAGCTACATATATATAAAAAAAAAAAAAAAATGGCGCAGAAGTACAACTCACGCTGGAGGAGAAAGGTGAAGAGCCAGCAAAATACTTGCAAAAGATACAGAAGAAAGGTTGGGAAATTTACATTTTATTGTTTTTATATTGTCATTTGCAGTGACTGAATATAAGCACATTCACCCAAGTTCTGTATTTACGTACCATTTGAGGTGTTGGTACTTAACTTGCCACTTGATATTTCCACTCCACTACATTTTAGGGAAAAATAATATTTTAATGTTTACTACACTACATTTATCTGATAACTATAGTTTCCATTTGCTTTACAGATTACATGAAGCTTCAGAGTCAAAACAGCACATTTTTAGATTAATTTACATGAACGACTTAACTGATTCAGGTCAATAACAAATCTGATAATTGGCCAGGACATAATCAACCAACCCATACATGTAAATATTATGTAATTGACTTACACTTTTGAAACTGAAGTACATTTACTGTGATATCATATACTTTAATACTTCTACTAAAGTCATTTTCATGTGGGTAACTAGCTTTTACCAAAGTCATATTTTAACAACTTCCCTTTTACTGAAGTGTGACTTTCAGGTAATTTATATATATAAAAAAACATTTAGCTGCTATGTTCTTTACTCAGCTACATTTCATCAGCTCCATTGGTTCTGACAATGTTCCTCAATAATTTTATATAACAATAAAATATTTGTTTGAAATGACAGTCTGTTAAGATCACCTTTATATGTGGGATTAGCAAAATATTAAGAACATGTCTGACCTAGTAGTGTTCAACAGCACTACAAAGTACAGTTTTCAAAATGGCCATCCAAGTAAATAATCACCTCTTTTAAACAGATCCAATAAAATGTTAATATTTTAATCCCCATGAGGACAGAATTTATAGCAGGATTTCCTACAGTATATACTGCATTGTTGTAACCTTGGTATGCCTTATAAATTTGCATGCGAGTGTTAAATATGCTTAATGTATTATCATTCTCGGTTTTCTGCAGGACACACAAGGACAGGAAAATAGAGGTAAAACATGTGCAAAAATGTAAACCAACTAACTCCATTTCCTTCAGTCTCCAAAATGGCATGTAGTTTATTTATTCTGTGGAAATCGCATGTTGCAAAGCTTTAAATTTTGATCGACTGGAGCGTTAATTCAAATAAAAGTTAATGTGTCCAATAAAACACTTTTACTGAAGTGAGACCTTCAAACCTCACTTGTCAAGGGTTTACTGACAGCTCAGGTGATTATTATAACACTTTAATAGTCTAGTAATTAGTAATGTGTTTAGCATAAGTATAATGAAAAATAAACATGTTGAGACCAGTAAGCCATAAATTCACCAATCAAGTAAAAGCAAATTAATCAATTGATTTTTTTTTTCTAGAAGCAACAAACTGGAGGTCAGATGATTGCAGCACCGAGCAAGTGACCAGATCTGCTAATTTGGAAGACTCTTCAAACACAAATGTGTGTAACATCCATTACGCCAACCATTCATCCCAGTGCTATGGACACACAAGTGAGATGCATCACTCTGGTCTTAACGTTGAATCAGAGCCTGAACAGCCTATTTACATAGATACATTTCCTGAGCACCTACCTGAATTTGTTGAAGAAGGGACTTCTTGTTGAAGAAGGGACAATTGATGATGACCTATCATTTGAAGACAGTTTTGAGCTTAACCAAGAGGAGGGAACAGAACTCGAAAGCTCTACAAACACTGTAGATCATCCACTGTACAGAAATGCACCAATTTCTGTTGCAGAGAGTCTTCTCCTCATAATGACTTTTGCAAACAGACACAAAATAACAGGAAAAGCTCTCAGTGATTTGCTTACATTAATATCTCTGCACTGCCCCTCTGATACACACACTGAGTGTCTTAAAAATTTACACAAATTTAAACAGTTTTTTGATGATCCCTCATCTCTGCTTTTGCACAAATATTGTAGCTCATGCTTCATGATTGTTGAGAGTACAGACACCCAGTGTAAAACCTGTGAAGCCAATGTGTTGATGGAGGGGTCAACCTCCTATTTCATTGAGGTTCCCATTGAAGCACAACTGAAGAGATTGTTTGCTCAGGAAGGTTTTGAAGAAAAACTTAAGTTCAGGTTTAATAGACATAAAAAGTGTCATAACAGTATTGAAGAAATATATGACGGAAAAACCTATCAGAAATTGACTACTTGCAATGGGCCTCTCAGTGATTCCAGAAACATTTCGTTAATGTGGAACACAGACAGCATACCTATTTTTAAGTCTTCAAAGTTTTCTGTTTGGCCTTTTTATTGTGTCATAAACGAGTTAAATTTTGTTGAACGCACGAAACGAGAAAACATGATATTTGCAGGTGTTTGGTTTGGGGATTCAAAGCCGTCAATGTTGACATTCCTTGAACCACTGTGTGGCACTCTGAACAAAATTGAAAGAGAAGGAATTTCTCTTCAGTTTGCAGGAGCTCAAGAACCTTTCATATGCAAAGCCTTTACCATTGCAGGAACCTGCGATTTGCCTGCAAAAGCTTTGGTACTTAATAGTGTTCAATTCAATGGACATTTTGGGTGTCTAAAGTGTGAACAGCCAGGTCAAACAGTGAAGACTGGAGAGAGAGGTCATGTCCATGCCTTTTCTTTCCAGAAGACAGATCCAAAAGGCCCGCCTCGTACTCACAAGGGGTTTGTAGATTATGCTAAGATGGCCTATGATTCCAACAGCGTTGTTCGTGGGGTGAAGGGACCTACGTTTCTCAGCAGACTAACAAGCTATGATTTGGTCTTGGGCACAGGTATAGACTACATGCATTCTGTACTACTGGGAGTAATGCGTCTATTGATGTTTTTGTGGTTTTCCACAGAGTTCTCTCGATGTGCATTCAGTATGGTCAGATCAATCAAAGAAGTTGACAAACGTCTGAAAGAAATAAGGCCACCATTTATGATTCGATTCCCTCGTTCTGTGTCTTCTCACAGGATGTTCTTTAAAGCATCTGAGTATCGGTACATTTTGCTGTTTTTCGGGCCAGTTGTATTCCGGGGCATTCTTGAAGGACTGTACTACAACCATTTCCTGCTCCTTAGTGAAGCAATCTTTATTCTTCTGATGGAGTCAATAACCCCTGCTCAAATAGATCATGCTGAGAAACTACTCTGGAATTTCTGTTCTCAAATGAGTGGACTCTATGGTGAGCGATACATGACAGCCAATTTGCACTTACTTGTCCATTTAGCTGATAGTGTGAGAGCTCTTGGACCTCTGTGGACACACTCTTGCTTTCACTTTGAAGACAAAAATGGGTACTTGCTCCGTCTTATACATGGAACCCAGAATATACCTGCCCAAATGGTAAATGCTGTAAAGACTATACAATCTCTCCCTAGCATCACACAAAACATAAAGCTGAACATAGTAACTACTGAGTTTTTGGCCAGAATGACAAATAGCAATAGTTATCAAAGTAATGTTGTCAATATTGTGGCCATGTTAGGGGCATCATCCAATAGATGTCTTGAAACTGATGATATTTTTCTTCTGGAACAGTTTCTTGGTCAAGCTTTACATAGTAATGTCGTCAAGGCATATAACAGAGCTCAAATAGGGAAAATAATTTACACTTCCCAGCAGTATGTCAAAACCAAAAGACGAAACAATTACACAGTGTTATTTTGTGATGGTGCGCAGATCAAATATGGACAGATTAAATTATTGTGTTCCTACAAAGAACCCAATGAAGGTCAGAATGAGATAAAACTTGCATTTTTGAATGAATTTGCAGTTGCAAGCATAAATCTTCTACAAGATACTTTGACAGGTGGAACGTGTTTCCATATTGTTAGCCTCCTGGAAGTTCCTGTGAGAAAGACAGTGGTAGGACTTGAAAGTATTTTGGGCAAGTTGATGTTCATTGATTTGTCCTCAATGCCTGGTATTGTGTTTGCTGCACATTTCCCTAACAAACTTGAAAGGGACTAAAGATATTATAAAGTCAAAGATATGATCTTATTTTGAACAGAAGAGCCCATGATTTTTCCAACTAGTTGAAAATCCTTACTGAAAATGTAAAATATGTTGATGGACAAATAGTTTATATTGTGATGCCATCTCAACTGTTTTATATGGGCAAATCTATTGTCATACAAAAAGGTCACTTTGGGGCTAACATGAGAAGATGCATATCTGAATATACAACATTAAATTTATTAATGATATGAGTTTTAGGCAGTTAAACTTTGATACATCTGAAATGTTGAAATTGTAATTTCTTTGCTCTCAAGTTACCAATAAATTACTGTTTTTATTTTACAATGTTTTTTGTGTGGTTAATAAAATTAATTTACTGAAATACATGCAGTGAAATATTTCAAATCATTTATAGAAAATAATATAAAAGAAGAGGGTCTTTGCAGCCTAAATTAAAAGATTTAAAAATAATTTATTCATACAGTAATACATTATATTAAAAAAATCATGTAGATTAAGATTTTATATGATATGAAACAACCAAGACAGTGATCCAAGTCTGAGAATTCAATGAGCACTTGTGGAAATCTCTTCCTTTGCTCTATCTGAGTTTAGCATGAGATGCATGAATTGAAGCTGGGATGAGAGTATATTGAGTTCATGGAGAGAACTCTCTGATTTCTCTGTCTGAGATCACAAAGAGACACAGAAGTTGAGAAACTCTGAGCATTATATTAGAGCTTGTTGAGATCTCTTCTGAAACTTAAAAGGAGACTAAATTGAGATTTAGTGCATCTTATTGCTCCAGAGAAAAGCCTGAGACACAGGAGAAATAAACATTTGTCTCAGTTTGGTGTCATATGGATCTCAAAGTTGTCTAGGAGAAATAAATGAAACATTTTGGAGATCTCTTTTCAGATTTTCTTTTCCTCTGGGTATGCACACATACAGATAATCACGTACATCAACCGTACACACACGCGCGCACACACACACACACACACTCGTGCACATACACACACACACAGACAAGTACGTACACACACACACAGACACGTACGTACGTACACACACACACACGTGCGTACACACACACACAGACGCGTACGTACACACACACACACGTGCGTACACACACGCATGTATGTACGTACACACACACACACACACACACACACATACACTCACACACGTGTACACTCACACACACGTACACTCACACACGTGTACACTCACATACACACACACACACACACACACACACACACTCACAAACACGTACGTACGTACACACACACGTACGTACACTCACACACATACGTACACTCACACACGTACATACACTCACACACTCACGTACACTCACACACACACATACGTACAATCACACTCACACACACACTCACGTACACTCACACGTACGTACACTTACACGTACGTACACAAACAAACACGTACGTACACTCACACACACGTACGTACACTCACACACGTACGTACACTCACACACACTCACACACACGTACGTATACTCACACACACGTACGTACACTCACACACGTACAAACACTCACACTCACTGACACACACGTACGTACACTCACACACGTACAAACACTCACACTCACTGACACACACGTACGTACACTCACACACAATCTACTCCGCCTGAAAGAAAAAAAACAGTCAACCGAGCAACAGCCCTCAACCTCCTTCTCAGAATAAAGTCCCCGCAGGACTCCCCTTCGGCCATCACCCACAGACCCAGCTGGGCAGTCCTTGTATACTTCAGTGCAGTGCAAGCACATAGTCAGCGAGTAGGGCACCCAGAACTCTTGCCTATATTGTCTGGAAAATGCACTCCACTTCACAACACATAATTTAGATAAAATACAGAACAAACAATATTGAATAATTTTGAAGAGAGGCATTAACATAGTACAGAGTCATACAAGGAATTTCTTGTTAATAAAATTTTAAACATATTATAGGAAAACGTTAGACAAGATATGCTTGTGTGTTATTGGCTTTGTCTGTAAAGTACCTTAGAGACTTTGTTTATGAACAACAAACTAGTTAAAAAAGTTTTAACTAACTTTAATTTGGCTTGAGAATATATATATATATATTAATAACAATAATATCAAAATACATTTAATCAATTTATTCATAGGAAAAAAAAATCCTACAATATATATTAGTATATTACTATTAACAAAATAAGGAAGTGTGAAGTCCGCACACTGAAAAATACTGCTCCAAAAGAGTTTATTTTAGCAACGTTTCGACCCTCAGGTCTTCATCAGGCTCAATGTAAATGTAGAAATGAAGACAACTTTAAATAGACACAGGTGATCACCTTAATCAGGCACACCCAAGAAATCATGTGACAAATACAATTCATGTGACAAATACAAGTCATGTATGTCATGTGACAAATACAGCTCATGTGACAAATCCAAAAAAAAAAAAAAAAATAATAATTAATTAATAATAATAAAAAAAAAAAAACTATAAAAATGGCTTAATATCAAAATCCTCATTCAACCCTAAAGGTGACAAAGTATTTAAGGTATAAATCCAAAAACACTCCCTCTGTAATAATTTCTTCTCATAATCTCCTCCTCTTGAGGGTTTTGTTACCTTTTCTATACCAATGTACTGCAAAACGCTGACATTATGGCCTACTTGTCTAAAATGAGACGCTATAGGACTGCGCATATCTCCAGTTCGAATGTTACTGCGATGCTCACTAATACGCGTGCGTAATTGTCTGAATGTTTTACCCACGTATGCAAGACCACAAGGACAACGAATTAGATAAATAACATGAGTAGAAGCACAGGTAATGGTACCACGTATCGGAATACGACCAGTCCGTGGATGACTAAACGATTTGCATTTGTGTGTAAAAGCACACTGAGCACACTTACCACACCGATAATTACCTGGAGAAAGAGTTGGAATACCTTGTTTTTTACTTGACGGATATTCAGATTTTACAAGCAAGTCACGAAGATTGTTTTGACGTTTAAAGACTAATTTCGGACTATTTTTAAAGACACCTGATAATTTAGGATCACTTGAAATCATATGCCAATGTTTATTTAGGATTCTACGAAAATCCGCACCCAATGCGGAGTACTTCGTCGTGCAAATGGGAGCATTAAGAACTTGCGTTTTATTATGTTTTGTTCGCAAACACTGTCACGTAATGGGTAAAACAGGAAGCGAGGATTCATGTGCGTAAAAGGAATTTATTAAGTAAACAAAACAAACTTACAAACAAAACAACTCCGTGGGGGAAAACAGGGGAGAACTCAGGCAGGCATCAAGAAGAACACGAGGGAACATAGACAACGAGCCAGCACAGGACTGCAAACACAGGGGGACTAAATAGGGAACAAATAAGGAAGGTAACGAGGCAGGCAGGTGAGGGACATTAACCAATAATCAAATAACAAGCTGGGAGGGGCTAGACAATAGACACGATCACATGGCCCAACATAACAACACCCATGTGCAGCACAGGACAGGACAGGCATGTGACATTACCCCCTCCCTACGGAGCGGCTACCAGACGCTCCAAGACCAGGGCGGGACGGGAGGGACAGACCAGGGCGGGACGGACAGACCAGGGCGGGACAGGGGAAACAAAATGTCTGGGACACCAGAGTGGTCCACAGGGTTCAGGAGACCAGGACGGGGCAGGCTGTGCAAACGGCCAGGGTGGAGACTTTCCTTCAGGCGGCCAGGGCGGAGCGGGAAATTCATCAGGCGGCCAGGGCGGAGACCTTCCCTCGGGCGGCCAGGGTGGAGACTTTCCCTCGGGCGGCCAGGGCGGAGACTTTCCCTCGGGCGGCCAGGGCGGAGACTTTCCCTCGGGCGGCCAGGGCGGAGACTTTCCCTCGGGCGGCCAGGGCGGAGACTCTCCCTCGGGCGGCCAGGGCGGAGACCGTCCCTCGGGCGGCCAGGGCGGAGACTTTCCCTCGGGCGGCCAGGGCGGAGACTCTCCCTCGGGCGGCCAGGGCGGAGACTCTCCCTCGGGCGGCCAGGGCGGAGACTTTCCCTCGGGCGGCCAGGGCGGAGACTTTCCCTCGGGCGGCCAGGGCGGAGACTCTCCCTCGGGCGGCCAGGGCGGAGACTGTCCCTCGGGTGGCCAGGGCGGTGAAGACCCCTCGGGCGGCCACGGCGGTGAAGACCCCTCGGGCGGCCACGGTGCAGGAACTGGAACAGACACCAACGGCTCAGGCACTGGAACTGGCACCACCGGAACTGGCACTGGAACTGGCACCACCGGCTCAGGCACTGGAACTGGCACCACTGGAACTGGCACTGGAACTGGTACCACCGGCTCAGGCACTGGAACTGGAACCACCGGCTCAGGCACTGGAACTGCCACTACTGGAACTGGCACCGGAACTGGTACCACCGGCTCAGGAACTGGAACCACCGGCTCAGGCACTGGAACTGCCACTACTGGAACTGGCACTGGAACTGGCACCACCGGCTCAGTAACTGGAACTGGCACCACCGGCTCGGGCACTGGAACTGGCCCCTCCGGCTCGGGTACTGGAACTGGCACCACCGGCTCGGGAACTGGAACTGGCACCACCGGCTCAGGAACAGACACCACCGGCCCAGGAACAGACACCACCGGTCCAAGTGTGTGCGTAGCCCACACACACCACATGGCTGTGGCCATAATGGCCAATGTCGCGGTCACTGAGGGCTCAGGAACAGAGACCTCCGGTTCAGGAACAGGCACCACCGGCTCAGAAACAGACACAGAAACAGACACAAGCACAGGCACAGACTCAGGAACAGACACTGGCTCCGGCTCAGGAACAGACACTGGCTCCGGCTCAGGAACAGACACTGGCTCCGGCTCAGGAACAGACACTGGCTCCGGCTCAGGAACAGACACTGGCTCCGGCTCAGGAACAGAAACAGACACAAGCACAGGCACAGACTCAGAAACAGACACAAGCACAGGCACCGGCTCAGGAACAGACACTGGCTCCGGCTCAGGAACAGACACTGGCTCCGGCTCAGGAACAGACACTGGCTCCGGCTCAGGAACAGACACTGGCTCCGGCTCAGGAACAGAAACAGACACAAGCACAGGCACAGACTCAGAAACAGACACAAGCACAGGCACCGGCTCAGGAACAGACACTGGCTCCGGCTCAGGAACAGACACTGGCTCCGGCTCAGGAACAGACACTGGCTCCGGCTCAGGAACAGACACTGGCTCCGGCTCAGGAACAGACACTGGCTCCGGCTCAGGAACAGACACTGGCTCCGGCTCAGGAACAGACACTGGCTCCGGCTCAGGAACTGACACTGGAGGTTTGAAGGGCGTCTCCAGGATCCGAGCTAAACGCTCTAAATAGCCGATCAGTGCCCCCCCGGCCATGAGAATGGGCATCTCCCGATCTATCTCCGACTGGGCAGACGTGGCTTGAACCATCTCTGGCTGGGCAGATGTGACCTGAACAGTCTCTGACTGGGCAGATTGGACGTGAACAGGCTCGGCGGCGGCCATCTTGTCCGAGGACACAGGCTCGGCAGGCGTGACGAGAACACTCGCGGCGGCGGCCATTTTGTCAAGGGATACAGACTCCGCAGACGTGACGTGAACAGTCTCTGGATCGGCAGACGTGACGTGACGTTGAAGTGGCGCCTTTCTCCTCCTCCTCCGTCTCCTGACCACCGGCTCCGAAACCACCGAACCACCTCCTCCAATCTGATCACCGTCAGACATGGTGCTCTCCTCCTCCAAAGTTCTCTGAGCACACCTGGCAAAATATTCAACCAGGGAAATGGAGTTTCCCTTGTTCTCCCCCGGAGGAAAAATCTCGTTCTGCTGAATCCACATATTTTGGCTGGTTCGTTCTGTCACGTAATGGGTAAAACAGGAAGCGAGGATTCATGTGCGTAAAAGGAATTTATTAAGTAAACAAAACAAACTTACAAACAAAACAACTCCGTGGGGGAAAACAGGGGAGAACTCAGGCAGGCATCAAGAAGAACACGAGGGAACATAGACAACGAACCAGCACAGGACTGCAAACACAGGGGGACTAAATAGGGAACAAACAAGGAAGGTAACGAGGCAGGCAGGTGAGGGACATTAACCAATAATCAAATAACAAGCTGGGAGGGGCTAGACAATAGACACGATCACATGGCCCAACATAACAACACCCATGTGCAGCACAGGACAGGACAGGCATGTGACAAACACTGCATTTGTGATGTCTCGTTGAATTTCTTTTTGGCATTTTCGATCCATTCAATACGGTAACCACGATTCAAGAATCTTTTAGTTAAATCATTAGATTGATGAGTGTAAGATTCATCCGTGCTACAAACTCTACGCACACGCTTAAATTGACTGATAGGTAGACTCTTAACTAGAGGTCTAGGATGGAAAACTATCGCCTCTTAAAATGGTATTGCGATCCGTTTATTTTCGGTACAGATCGGTATGGAGTTTCCCATCACATATATATACTCGAACAATCAAGAAAACTAATGCTTACTGGATCACATTCCATAGTGAAATTCACATGCTCAGTCCTTGAGTTAAGATAATTTAAAAACGTCAACATCTCTGCAGGTGTGGCCTTAGTAATCATAAAAATATCATCAATATACCGTTTGTAAAGCAAGATCTTAGGGGAAAAAAGAATTTGACATTTAAAATAAAGTCATTTTCAAAAACTCCCATGTGCAAGCAAGCATAGTTAGGGGCCATTTTACTACCCATTGCAGTACCTTTAACTTGTAAATAAAAATCGTCCTGAAAGCGAAAAAAGTTGTTAGTTAAGACAGTACTTGCTAAATCCAATAAGCATGCTGTACTAGGTTTTACATCCACAGATCTTTTTGTTAAAAATTGTTCTAAAGCAAGTAAACCTTCAGTATGAGGGATATTGGTATATAAACTCTGAACATCAAAAGTAGCAAGAAGCACATCATCAACAGCAAAGTCAACACCATATAATGATTCGGTAACACTTTAGAATACTGTATCTTACTTACTGCATAACTAATAAGGAATTATTGAGGAACTAATAGATAATTATTTATTAACACTTAAGTCACTACTGTTAACTACTAAGGAAGATGTGTTAACTAATTAGTATGTAATAGAATTGTATGATTGTGTTAAGTTTCAGTTAGTTAATCAATAACTAATGAATTATGTCATAACTCTTGAAGAACTATTATTAATTATCTATTAATTAATGTGCAAGAAAAATAACTAAGAAGTAACTACTAATGAACAGTCATACACAGTGGTTACTACAATAAACCATTTTATTTTAGCAGTGGAGTGGTGGATGAAGTACACAAATCAAGTACTTGAGTAAAAGTACAGATAACCCAATAAAATATTACTCCAGTAAAATGATAAACTATTGGCCTATTCATTTTCAAAATTACCTTAGTAAATGTACAAAGGTAATTACTTGAAAAGTAAAAAGCACTGATCAATGTTTTTTATTTTATTTTCTAGCCAGTTTTAGTCATTCTTCAGCACTAATAAGAAAGATAAGTGCAGACATTTACTAGGCTATATATTGATCTGCAAATAAGTAAACTTTTTATTTAATTAGCAAAATGTATCATAATGTATGATAACTTATCTATTTTACAAAGTGTTAGATAATACCGTTAATAATGTGTTTTTTACAGTAAGTTTGATTTGAGTCAGAAGTATGTGGTAATTCTGTATTAATTACTAATGAGTTCCCTATATTCTCACTTTTAAATGATCGGATTCAAAACGAAAACAAATATTCTCTGTTTAAGTAATTTGTATAAAACCAACAAGATTTCCAGCTTCTCAAACGCTTCCTAATTATTTTTAATTCGGCCACGCCCACTCGCGCAAAAGATATTCACATGCAAATCTCCACATGGAACGCGATCGCCCTCATTACCTCAACAACAAAACACTTCACTTCACTTTTCGTCGAGTTTGAAAGACGTGCCTGAGCTTACATTGGATTTACATCAGAAGAAGAAGAACGATATTTGAAGACAAGAAAGATAAGGTAAGAAATTCTTACATATTAGTTTGCTATTGTTGCATAAATTTCACATTGCAGTTGAACTGTTGCTAGATATATGGTGAATATTATAATATTTAGACCCGTGTTTACTGTTACTGTGTTTGTGGATATCTGCTCAAACGTAGATAGGCTATGTATATGGTAGGCCTAACCATAATGTTTTATATTTGATCGCAATCGCGTTTTAATGTATCATATTTTTGATCGCGATCGCGTTTTAATGTATCATATTTTTGATCGCGATCGCGTTTGAATGTATCATATTTTGGAAAAGCAAAACGCTCCAAACGGCTTCATGTTTTTACTATTATCTCATTTCATATTATCATAACGAATGGAAACATTTGAAGTAACATGATAATCAATATATTTTTCTCTAGCTTAGTTGTTACTGAAATCTTTTTGAAAATATATATAGGCTGCTATATTGTTATTATTTTATGCAGCACTGCGCATAGCCTATACCTACAAGGCACAACAAACCTGGTGTTCATTATATATTGTTGGAAACATTTGTGTGAGTGTGTGTATTCTGTGAATTTTAAAAAGCAACTTTAATTAGCAAAATGTATCATAATGTATGATAACTTATCTATTTTACAAAGGGTTAGATAATACCGTTAATAATGTGTTTTTTACAGTAAGTTTGATTTGAGTCAGAAGTATGTGGTAATTCTGTATTAATTACTAATGAGTTCCCTATATTCTCACTTTAGAATACTGTTCCAGGTTCCAAGTAATTCCTGAAGAATTATCTAATAATTATTTGTTAATTACCAATTAATTTCCTTATATGTTCACTTTAGAATACTGCTTCAGGTTATAAGTAGCCTAATTCCTGGATAATTATTTGATAATTATTTATTAATTACTAATGAGTTCCCTATATTCTCACTTTAGAATACTGTTCCAGGTTCTAAGTAAAGGCCCGTTCACACCAAGGACGATAACTATAAAGATAACGATAAAGATATAATTCTAAAAATCGTTCTCCATATTAAAGAATAACAGAGTTCACACCACAACTATAACGATAAAGATATGAGGAACGATATCGTTGGGATCACTTTCAGAACGATTTTTTTTTCAGCTGTCGAACGATAAAACACTGACAGCCAATCAGAATCCATTCTAATTTAAAGGTTGCGCATTTAAAATGGATCTGGATCATCCGCGCGCGCGCGTGCTTAGAATAAAAAGACCGTTATCGGTCGTTGGTGTGGACGCATATATAGTTATCTTTATCGTTATCTTTATAGTTATCGTGCTTGGTGTGAATGGGCCTTAATTCCTGCAGAATTATTTGATAATTATTTATGAATTACAAATAAGTTCCCTATATTTTCAGTTTCCCTCAGTCATTGTCTCAAACATGAATTTACTCAATGGCATTCTATGCTGAGGAAAACAGACACACGCAGTACTGTATATAAAATATAAAAACTAATCTGAGGTTAGTTTTGTATGACTGTTCATTAGTAGTTACTTCTTAGTTATTTTTCTTGAACCTTAATTAGTAGATAATTAGTAGTAGTTCTTCAAGAGTTATGACAGAATTCATTATTTATTGATTAACTAACTGTTACTTAACACAATCATAAAAATATATTACATACTGATTAGTTAACACATCTTCCTTAGTAGTTAACAGTAGTGAGGAAGTAGTTAATGAATAATTACCTATTAGTTCTTCAATAATTACTTATTAGTTATGCAGTAAGTAAGATACAGTATTCTAAAGTGTTACCAATGATTCAATAAAATCCATAGAATCTCTTACATAAGATGACAACGTGGGTACAAATGGTTTGATATAAAAATCCACATAAGAAGAAATGTTCTCAGTAAGACTACCAATACCGCTCACAATAGGACGGCCTTTCAAAGGGGTGTCTAGTCCTTTGTGAACCTTAGGCAAAGTGTATATAATAGGTGTAATTGGAAAATCTACTTTCAGAAATTCATATTCATTTTTACTAAACTCACCTTTTTCAAAGTGTGACAGTAACTTAGAATCAATGCACGCTTTTAATTTGTTAGTAGGATCAGCAGGTAAGGATTTATAAAAAGCATGATCATTCAACTGTCTGCGAATTTCTTTTTCATAATCTGAAGCTCGTTGAAGTACAATCGCTCCACCCTTATCTGCAGGACGCACTATCACCGTATTGTCTTTGCTAAGATCAAGTAAAGCATCCCTCTCCATTTTTGACAGGTTATTGTAGACTTTATATTGCCTTTTATTCTTAAGTACATTTCTTACATCATATTCCACAAGTCTACAGTAAGTATCTAAAGATGAATTTCTATTCTTAGATGGAATAAAGGTAGATTTTCTTTTGAAAGGGAGACGAGTAATAGACTGTTCAAGAGTAACACTGCGCTGTGTGGTAGCGGGCGAAACATCATTAGATGGAAACGACTGTTCATTTGTGCCGAAGAACTCCCGAAGTCTCAGGGTTCTGAAAAATTTTTGAAAGTCAATCATAGTGTCAAAATCATTAGCTTCAGTGGTAGGAATAAAGGAAAGTCCCTTGCTCAGAGCAGTCATACAAGAACTTGAAAGTGACTTATCTGAGAAGTTCATTAACGTTTCCCCTGGTTGCTCCTTGTCATCCGTGGAGATAGGGAAAAGCCTTTTTCGCTTACCCCTTCTGCACCTCTTCTTGATCGATTTATCCTTCGATCCATTCGCTGACTGTCGGGCTGGGTACGGCCTAAAAAAGTAGAACGATTTTGCCATCGTCCAACAGGATCAGAGTCAGAATCACATGAGGTTGAAGAGGCCCAGGTTCTATTATCACCTAGTTGTTGGCGCCTACGAGATCCCGCAGTAGCAGCCCGATTCCAATGGGACGTATTAGACTCTGGCTTTCCGTCCTTCCAAAAGTAGATCTTTCCATGTTGATAGTCAGCATTGTCTCTTGCAAACTTAGTACGTTTAATCGCTCTGATCTCTTTAGACAACTCAGCACGTTGACGTTCAAGATCTTTTTTGAATTCTGTGAGCTTGCTTTTTGTCACCATTTCACCTAGTTGAACCTCCATTTTCTTAAAATCCACTTTCGTTGACTCAAGTTGTTTGGTAGTCTCTTTGATCACCAGTGCCATCAAGTCAAATGAGCACTTATTCAATATCTCACACCACCGGGTACAGAAGTCCGGATTTTGCAGACCAAAAGCAGGGGCTTTTTGCAGACGTAGACCTCTTGGTATAATTTTCTGGCGGATATAATCGCTCAGGGTTACTGCATGATTTTTTTTTTATTTATTTTTTTTATTATTATTATTAATTTTTTTTTTTTTTTTTTTTTTTTTTGGATTTGTCACATGAGCTGTATTTGTCACATGACATACATGACTTGTATTTGTCACATGAATTGTATTTGTCACATGATTTCTTGGGTGTGCCTGATTAACCCTCTGAGGTCGACAAACGCGCCGGCGCGTTTTTCTGGATTTTCTCCACATTGTAGCACTTTAAACTTAAATTTCTCCGTCATTTATGGTCATACAGAAAAAATAAATATAAAAAAAGAATCTGTGGTATTTCTACTTTTGTATGTGTCCACTTCCAATCAAATCAAAACATTGTGCTTTTGTAAAATAAGGAAAAAAAACAGTGTGTGCGTTCTGCCTCTCCGTCGCGGTGAACTTTTTTTTCTTGAGCACGTCTATAAACTGAAACAAAACTCAGCGAATACTTGTTACACATTTATGAGCCATACACCTTTATAAACATTTAAGTGTGTACTTTTAAATGATCGGATTCAAAACGAAAACAAATATTCTCTGTTTAAGTAATTTGTATAAAACCAACAAGATTTCCAGCTTCTCAAACGCTTCCTAATTATTTTTAATTCGGCCACGCCCACTCGCGCAAAAGATATTCACATGCAAATCTCCACATGGAACGCGATCGCCCTCATTACCTCAACAACAAAACACTTCACTTCACTTTTCGTCGAGTTTGAAAGACGTGCCTGAGCTTACATTGGATTTACATCAGAAGAAGAAGAACGATATTTGAAGACAAGAAAGATAAGGTAAGAAATTCTTACATATTAGTTTGCTATTGTTGCATAAATTTCACATTGCAGTTGAACTGTTGCTAGATATATGGTGAATATTATAATATTTAGACCCGTGTTTACTGTTACTGTGTTTGTGGATATCTGCTCAAACGTAGATAGGCTATGTATATGGTAGGCCTAACCATAATGTTTTATATTTGATCGCAATCGCGTTTTAATGTATCATATTTTTGATCGCGATCGCGTTTTAATGTATCATATTTTTGATCGCGATCGCGTTTGAATGTATCATATTTTGGAAAAGCAAAACGCTCCAAACGGCTTCATGTTTTTACTATTATCTCATTTCATATTATCATAACGAATGGAAACATTTGAAGTAACATGATAATCAATATATTTTTCTCTAGCTTAGTTGTTACTGAAATCTTTTTGAAAATATATATAGGCTGCTATATTGTTATTATTTTATGCAGCACTGCGCATAGCCTATACCTACAAGGCACAACAAACCTGGTGTTCATTATATATTGTTGGAAACATTTGTGTGAGTGTGTGTATTCTGTGAATTTTAAAAAGCAACTTTAACAAGAAAAATCTAAAATGTATTCCCAAAATCGTGCAGGCCTTTCTCTTGATATCAGTATGTTCACTTTTTTTTTTTTTCAGGGCCCAGATGCCACTGAGTCCTGCTGACTTCAACATTCACAGTACATGTCTCTGTACATGAACATGGTAAAGTGAAAATCAAACACCTTAGAAAATGAAAGGTATGTACAATGTTTTTAAGGAATGGCACAAAGGTCTCTTTCTTCAATAAGTGCTTTTTTGTTGTGTATCTTTAGATTATGTTGTGTTGTAAATAAATCCAAACAATTTTAAAAGCCATTCTTTTTTAAATCTCCTCATTCTTTGTGCAAGGTTGGTCAGAATGATGGGCCCTGATAAGCTCCTAATAGGGCCATTAGGGAGGTTATTTGTCTTTCTCAGGTGTGGAAAGCTTTCATATTAATGAGGTGATCCGCCCCTTCGCATATTGCTTTCTAACACAAAACACGTCGTAAAATTTTTAAATCAATATATTGTCTTCTCTGAATGAGCAGTCAGGGTGATTCTCACATCGTTTTGGAGCAAATATTCTAGGCTACGTGATACAATTTTCAAAAGTCTTGTGAAGAAATAATCAGTATGGGTTTCATGACCTTATTTCAGTGAGAATTTATTTTTGTATTTTCACAAACCACGCATAAATGTCATTATCTCAAAACTACAAACTTTTACATACATGCTGCTGATATATTATTGTAGCAGAGTTTGTGCTGAATACAGTGTAATTAGACTTTAGCCATGAAAATGTCACAAGTAACAGAAATAACCACAAATGTCAGAGCATGTCAGAACACCTCCAGGGCCCAGAAAACAGCTCAGACCTCAGAGCGTTAAGGTGATCACCTGTGTCTATTTAAAGTTGTCTTCATTTCTACATTTACATTGAGCCTGATGAAGACCTGAGGGTCGAAACGTTGCTAAAATAAACTCTTTTGAAGCAGTATTTTTCAGTGTGCGGACTTCACACTTCTTTATTTTGTCTATATTATTTAGTTGTCCTGCACCTGCGCCCAATCTGGGTGTTTGGGATGTGCACACCATTTTTGTATTTTTATATTACTATTAACTCTTAAATCCTATATTTCTTCTCCTGGTTCAGTTTTGCCACTGTATTTTTTTTTAATGGCCTTGTTTTAACCTATGGTTTTAACACTATATCCTAATCCCACCAAAACCACACACAGCAACCCACACTACACACACACACACACACACTTTACCAGAGGTGGAAAGAGTAATAAAATATTCTACTCAAGTAAAAGTACTATTACTACAATTTTTTTTTACTTAAGTACAAGTAAAAGTACCGGTCGAAAAATCTACTCAAGTAAAAGTAAAAAGTAGCTCATTTAAAATGTACTCCGAGTAAAAGTAACTGAGTTACTTTTTTAACAGCGGGGGTGGGTTGGGGAGTCCCCCGAGTAGGGTTGTAAAGGTATGAGATTTTCACAGTATGATAACCGACTAATATAATGGTATTAAACAACTAGATTAAAAAGTTCGTCGAGACAAACTTTAAGTTGGCTTGAGAAAGCCGGACCAGAAAGTTTGAAGAAGTTTGAAGTTTAAAGTAGTTTAAAGTTTAAATTAGTTTGAAGTATAAAGTAGTTTAAAGTTTAAATTAGTTTAAAGTTTAAAGTAGTTTAAAGTTTAAAGTAGTTTAAAGTAGTTTGAAGTTTAAAGTAGTTTGAAGTTTAAATTAGTTTAAAGTAGTTTGAAGTTTAAAGTAGTTTAAAGTTTAAAGTAGTTTGAAGTTTAAAGTAGTTTAAAGTTTAAATTAGTTTGAAGTAGATAGATAGATAGATGAGTTTGTTAGTTTAAATTTCACACACAGACATGCTCACTAACTCTGTCTCACACACACGCACACACGCGCACAGACACGCTCACTAACACACACGGACAAACACACACGCTCACTAACTCACACATACACACACTTTCTCACACACACACACACACACACACACGCAGACACACGCAGACACGCTCACTAACACACACACACACACACACACACACACACACACACTAACTCACTCACACACTCACTCACTCACTCAGACACACACACTCAGAGTTTATGAGTTTTGGGCGGTTGCTTGGGTGTTGCTATGGTGTTGCTAGGCGGTTGCTAGGGTGTTCTGGGTGGTTTCTATGTTGTTGCTAGGCGGTTGCTAGGGTATTCTGGGTGGTTGTTAGGCGGTTGCTAGGGTGTTTTGGGTGGTTGCTAGGCGGTTGCTAGGGTGTTCTGGGTGGTTGCTATGGTGTTGCTAGGCGGTTGCTAGGGTGTTCTGGGTGGTTGCTATGATGTTGCTAGGCGGTTGACAGTTACAGTAAATGGGATGAAAACAGTATTTTTGGAAACATTTGTTTTGTTTATTAAAATTTCAATAAAACATGTCTAATCAACTAATTTCAATAAATGATTATGAATTTGATTAAAGGAGTAGTTCACTTTAAAATGAAACCAGCCCATGATTTACTCACCCTCAAGCCATGTATATGACATTCTTCTTTCAGACGAATACAATCAGAATTATATTAAGTCAAGTCTCCTTCATTTATACAGCGCTTTAACAATATAGATTGTTTCAAAGCAGCTTTACAAAGATAATAGGAGATTACAGTAACAGAGAGTGTTTTGGCTTTACAGCCGCTCTAGAATAAAGTTATTGTCCAGCTAAAGTTAGTTTTTGATTCATTCATTTTTGATTGATTCATTCGTTGCGAAAAGCACATTAGTTATTAACTTAGGGGCCGTTAACACGACACCGCTTTAACAGAAAACAGAAAACTTTAATGTGTTCTGGCCGTTCATTTGCACGACACTACTTCTGACGTCATGAGTTGCATAAGTTGCGTTTAAGGTGTAAGTAGACTGTGTATGGTGTACTTTTTTGAGCTTTAAACTGATGGTTGCAATCCACTGCCATTATAAAGCTCAGAAGCATCAGAGTGTTTATTAATATAACTCCGATTGTATTCGTCTGAAAGAACAAAGAAGAAAGTAATATAGCCTACACCTAAGATGGTTTCAGGGCTGATAAATCATGGAGTAATTTTCATTTTCATTTTAACTACTCATTTAACAACTTATTTTTTATCATTAATAATTTATTAAAATGTTCAAGAACAATAGACTTCTATGAAATGTATTTAATTCAGAAAAATCCTTTTTGTTTTTATGATTTAAAACAAATATATTCAAAACGGTGGTAATCAAATCAAAGTTTAACACATTTTTTTATCCTTTTATTTTTTGGCAAAGTGCTGCAAAACAGATTTACTCAATTCAACCATGGACAAAAATCCTTAAATAATGTTTAAATAATCTGTATTATTATTGTTATTGTTAATATTATTATGAGAAGTACATTCTATTGTAGGCCCACAACAGTTAGGCTATGTCATCATTTCTTCGTAGTTAAACCAAACTTTTATTTTGATGGGTTGTAATGAAGTCCTGTTTCAGAGGAGTGTAGGCTATTTGACAAGGTTTTTCTCAAAGGTCATTCTCTCAGAGCAGCTCTGGAGATGTTCATGTTTTCATGTTCTCATATTGTTTGTGAGATGCTGAAAACACTATTAGCGCGTCGCGTACTTGAGTATGTAGTAGACGAAACGGTTCGTCTCATTCGCACTGATTCACACAGACACGCATATTATACATTTATATAGCAGTCTCTTGTGCTTTAATATATAGACTACAGACCATGTCGCAATTTGATTTATTGTACAGCTTTACTTTCATGTGATTTACGTGATCTGCGTTACTGTAGGCTAAATTCCATTTTCATGATAATGAAACTCCGGGATTCCCTCTGCATCACAGAAATCCTTCGACCTTAAATTATAAACGGGACATATCTTAATCTGCACGGAGGGATGGTGTTCCCGAACACGTTCTATGTGTTTCCTTCTTTTGCAGCCAATTTGCGTCCACAATTTTTGCAAAATGAATAGGCTATGCTCGAGCCTCGAGGACAACCACGCGTTCGTTTTTCTATATCCAAAGTATCCCCATACTTACCAGGGGTTCGCCTCACGTGTGTGTGTAAAGAATCTGTGTTGTCCGTCTCCATATTTTTTGTGTTTTTTTTGCGTGTCTGTTCTCCCGCCCTTCAATCAATCAATGCTGAGCACGAGCGCGCACGCTGTTTTACCCATAGTAGGCTAGTTCATTTTTTTAATGGTTTTTTTTTTTTTTTTACTCAGTAACGGATATGTTTTTAAATGTAGCGAATTACAATACTTTAAACAAAACATACTTAAGTAAAAGTAAAATTACAGATTTTAAAAACTACTTAAAAAAGTAGAAATACACAAAAAAACTACTCAATTACAGTAACGCGAGTAAATGTAATTCGTTACTTTCCACCTCTGCACTTTACATACACACACACACACACTTACACCTACGCTGTCCTAGTTATTTGTGTGATATGATGAGTAAAGTTACACAATCTCATTTTTACACCACTTCATTTTAACATCACACTAAACGTCACTTCAGAATTAAAATTGGTAAAATTACTCACCATGCAGCGATGAACATCGGAAATGAAAACATGCTAGAATCGACGTCATGACTTCACGCCACTAACCAATGAGAAGAGATGTTGGCGGGAAGAGACGTGCAGCCCCGCCTCGATCGACGTCATCACTTGCCACTAACCAATGAGAAGCATTGTGGGTGGAGCTGTACGTGCAGCCCCGCCCCAGGTTCACCCCCGCCCAAATCTGCAGGCTGCAGCCAGGTGCTTCTCCATACTCTCGCCAGATGGTGCTAATCTGCTTAAAACATTTTTTTTTTGAAGGCCTAGACCAGGGTTCACCAATCTCGGTCCTGGAGGGCTGCTGTCCTGCAGAGTTTAGCTCCAACCAGCTCCAACACACCTGTTTGAAAGTTTCTAGTATGCCTAGTGAGACCTTGATTATCTGGTTCAGGTGTGTTTAATTGGGGTTGGAGCTAAACTCTGCAGGACAGCGGCCCTCCAGGACCGAGATTGGTGAACCCTGGCCTAGACTCTATATTAAACTAAAATACTGCATTATAAAAAAAATAATAAAATAATACATATATATATATCATTTTTTTATAATTTTCAATGGCAAAAATAGACCATACATATTGCATAAATATTATAATAAATAATATATAATTTTATATATATATAATAAATTCAATAAAATTCTCTCAAAATACAAAATTAAAAAAGAAAAAATATTATAGAACAAAAATAAATTGCATTGGTTTTACTGGGATGGAGGAAGTTTCATTTTTAGGTGTTCGGTCACTTCTGACCGGGAAGGCCCAGGGTGTGACTCCGAAACGAAGACTGTCTGAGGATTAAGCTAGGGGCTTAAAGTGATCCTTAAGCTAGGGGCTATCTTTACTAGCATGCATACTGTAAACATTCTTTGTTCCTATAAAATAACCAAAATCGAACAGAAATCACACACACAAACCAGATATACTTGATATACTTGAATCCTGCATTTATTGGCTTCTTGAATCAGATGAAGAGATGTGTTTAGTTTTGCTTGTCTCGTAGCTCAGAATGAGGAAGTATACGCAGACAGCGTTATTGCAGAAGGACAGCCTTATGGTCATGTGGTTCACGTGGTTGATTGACAGCTTTACAAACTAATGATATCCAGGGCCGGTTCTAGACATTAGGAGGCCCTAGGCAAAATTCATGTTGGAGGCCCCCCACCCCCAATAAAAAAACACTTGAAACAAATATGATTCCTAACCTTTTTATTTATACAACATTTAATTTTAAAAGCAGTATATTTTTACTTACACAGTACATAAGTTTGGACACATTAGGGGAGAACGGGGTAATGTGAGACATCGGGTAATGTGAGACACCCTCTATATCTAGGCAACGGAACACAATTTTGGTCATTTGACCATTATGTTTTCAAGCCCCTTTCATTTCACCTTGGCCATGAAGAAAATGACCTCATGGTGCTGTAGTAAGCATGTTTTTTTCACAAAAATATTTTTTTTGCATGTAAAAGTAAATTTTCTTGCTGTCAACTTAATCAACTGTTGTGCCAAAGCAAATTGATTCAGGTAGAAAAACTTATATCATACATGTTGATGAACTACCAACATATAAAACCATGTGATGATGCTAGCTGAAGATAAGTCCGAATTGCTAAGAGAGATTGTTTTTTTCTAAAATGTGGCGGTGGGGTAAAGTGAGACAAATGCTGTGGGGTAAAGTGAGACATGAGGCACAAGTTAAGTTTAGTCTTAAACATATTTTAATGTAATATTACATGACATATGTTTTATTTTTAATGTCATAAACATAGTAGAAAAGCCATAATGCCAAGGCAATACACCAGGAAGAAAACCTGACGGCCCGAATGAGAGGGTGCGCTCCTCTGGGCCCCAGGCAACCCGGAGGCGCCTGTTTTCCATTACCTAGTCCGATTAGAGTGTCGTCTTCCTCCTCTACAACACCCCGAGCATCCGTGTTTGGACCGTCATTGCTCCAGCAGGAGCGCCAGCAGGTGTACGGATCTGACTTTGACCGGAGATGACCCACCCTCCCTGGGGCCGGCCCGGGAGGTCCGCAAGCATGGAGCTCTTCTTCAAATACAAGATATTTTTGGACATTTTTACAAGGAGGAATATCCTCCAGTGTGTCTTTCACCCCTAGCTCACCCAGGATAGTGCACATTCACCGGTGTGCACACCCTGGCACCGAGGGACTGGGTGTCCAAACCAGACCCTATTTACTGGAAGTCTCGCCCGCACAAAGTGCACTTTCTCTGGGCTGGGTCAGGCTGTTTCTCCACCCGGTCTGACCACCACGGTTCTCTGGTCCATGTTCCTTGTCCGAGCGGAGCTTTGTCCTCCTCCACAAAGACCCAAAGGTCCGTTTTAGGACTGACTTTGCTCCAGACGGAGCTCCAGCGGTGGCGGACAAATCCAAATCTGGCTCAGGACGGGCCACTCTCCCTGGGCTGGTCAGGGGAGGTCTGACAGCATTGAGTTTTCCAAATGTATCACAATAATTTGGACATAGTTCTTTTTTTTTTTAGGAGGAATTTCCTCCAGTGTGCCATTCACCCTTAGCACGCCAAGGGCGTTGCACCTTCACTTGGATGCGCACCGGTGGGTCATCAAAAAATGTGCTTAATTGACCAATCTCCATGATTCTGTTACTAGTCCGACATTAGTTCTGGAATGTGTGGTTGTCAAGCTAGCTGTCAAGATTCTTACTGTTACAACATGTGTTGTTATGGAAGTTTCAGAGTGGAAAAAGTAAGTGGATCAGATTACCCCCAGCTGGTTCACTTTACCCCCTTGATTTCTCTGGTCTGTCTCAGTTTACCCCTAAGCTGGGGTAAAGTGAGACACAAGACCACTTTTTTAAAAACAATCATATTTTAACTGCCCTTCATCCTGAATACATTCTAATAATTTCCATTGCTAGGAAACATCCTGAATTAATGGGAAATGTGTAAATTTGACTGATATATCATTTTAGCTTGCTTAGAGGGTAACGAATGTAAAAAATGTCTCACTTTACCCCACTCTCCCCTACTATTTTTAATGTTTTTGAAAGAAGTCTCTTATGCTCATCAAGCCTGGATTTATTTGATCAAAAATACAGAAAAATAATATAGTGAAAATAGTTAAAATTTAAAATAATGGTTTTCTATTTTACTATACTTTATATTTCTGTGATGCAAAGCTGAATTTAGTGCCACGTGATCATTCTGATTTATTATGTTAGAAATGGTGCTTAATATTTATTTTATAACCTGTGATACTTTTTTTCAGGATCTTTGATTATTAAAAAGTTGTTTTAAAAAAGTCTTCACTGTCACTTTTTATATATTTAACACATCCTTGCTGAATATTCCTGTTTTTTTTTCTCTGTATTTTTGATCAAATAAATGCAGGCTTGTAGAGCATAATAATAAACTTCTTTCAAAAACATTAAAAATAGTAATGGGTCCAGACTTTTACCGGTACTGTATGTACATATTAATCAAACTTTATCTAAGGTAATCTCTTTTTTGTTTAATGAAGATGTTATTGTTGTTGTTGTTATTTTGCTGTTTTATTCAATTTATTCACAGTTCCAGAATCCCACTTCAGTAGATGAGCATAAGTGCTTTTATATTGCATTGCCACCTTAAATATGCTATACACAAATCAAGTGGAAGAGAAAGACACGATCGCTACTGAGCAGAAAAAAATATATAAAGTGATATTATTGGCGTAATGTCAGGAATCTAATCATCAGCAGAATTTAGAAGATAGACCCATAGATATGAGATCCTTTATTTGAAACATTTAAAAATGTTGTAGTGTGTTGGCTTTTTAACTTAGAATACAGACGTCTTGTCTTTTAATTGTGTAGCTTTTTTACTAGTCAGCTCCCGACGCGATGTTATTCATTGTACGCGCAAATTCAAAGCGTCGCGTCTTGGGCACGTTACGCTCGCGCTCTTTTAAACTCGCAATAAAGCGGTGAATGATTTTTCCAGAAATGACGCTGATCTACAGTACAAGTTTATATTTAGAATACATTGCAATCACTCCAAAATAGATGACGACAACTCACACACCTGCATTATGAGCTGTGCTTCTTTGTGTGCTTATTAGGCTTTTGCCTCGCAGCACCTGATGGATGCGTTCTTTACACATACTTTCAGAAGCCGGCACCCGCTTTGTAACGGACACATTAATTGGTTTAACTGTAGTAATGTAACAGTCTATGGTTAAGATAAACATCGTCACTATTTTTAGTTAATAAATAAATATTGAAATAAATTGTAGGACATTTGTACATTTTTTTTTTTTTTTTTTGTCCCTCTGTCTGGGCCCCATCCAACCAATCGGGCCCTAGGCACGTGCCTAGTTTGCCTTTGCGTTAATCCGGCTCTGCTTAGAATACAGACGTCTTGTCTTTTAATTGTGTAGCTTTTTTACTAGTCAGCTCCCGACGCGATGTTATTCATTGTACGCGCAAATTCAAAGCGTCGCGTCTTGGGCACGTTACGCTCGCGCTCTTTTAAACTCGTAATAAAGCGGTGAATGATTTTTCCAGAAATGACGCTGATCTACAGTACAAGTTTATATTTAGAATACATTGCAATCACTCCAAAATAGATGACGACAACTCACACACCTGCATTATGAGCTGTGCTTCTTTGTGTGCTTATTAGGCTTTTGCCTCGCAGCACCTGATGGATGCGTTCTTTACACATACTTTCAGAAGCCGGCACCCGCTTTGTAACGGACACATTAATTGGTTTAACTGTAGTAATGTAACAGTCTATGGTTAAGATAAACATCGTCACTATTTTTAGTTAATAAATAAATATTGAAATAAATTGTAGGACATTTGTACATTTTTTTTTTTTTTTTTTGTCCCTCTGTCTGGGCCCCATCCAACCAATCGGGCCCTAGGCACGTGCCTAGTTTGCCTTTGCGTTAATCCGGCTCTGATGATATCGCACTGATGCAGTAATGCAGCATAATATGAAAGACTTCGTCTTAGGTTTAACAACCTATGAAACTAATAATGAACAATATAAAACTAACACGACATAAGCTTAAAAAAAAAAATTGAAACTACTGCGGAAAAGAAGACACCTACATCTTGGATGCCCTTGAGGTAAGCTAAAACATACCAAAATTTAATTTCAAAGTGAACTATCCCTTTAAATGTCCTAATTTAACCACTGCCTAATCATGGCCTAATCTAAACCCTGTCTGTGAAACCAGGCCTAGAAATGCTCTTATATCAGGAGTAATCTCTTAGAGATCTTTCACAACATCTAAAGCACATTAGATCCTCACAGTGCGTCTGTATGCCCAATTACCGGAAATGTTGGCATGTTTAAAGATGACTGAGGTCTACTAAAACTGTTTCACACACGTCAGTTTCTCTGTGGTTTTCATGATGAATGCAGGATGAAGTCTTTACACCCTTCTGTCACTAATGTATATGTTTATATTAATATACGGATGTGTCCTCTGTCATCTGTGTTTCTCTGCTTGTCTTTCACACACATCTCAACACTTTCCGCCCTGTTAGCAGTGCAGATCTGGGTGGAACCGTTAGAGAATAAGGAAGAAGAAACGAGAGAAAGACTGACGGAGGATCTGTGCACTTCTAATGATAGTGACTTACATCACATTCAACCCACTAAGCAAAATGATGTCCGAAAGACGTCTTTTCAACGTCAAATCGGACGTTGAAAAGACGTCCACTGAGGGTCTAGAATGAAAGTTGATATGACGTCTTTTTTCGACGTGTTCTGCACGTCCGATATAGACGTTCATCGAACCTTCGTACAAGGTTAAACACTAGTTCAGATGTGGCCATTGTGGACATATTTCAACATCATTTATGGTCTCATTTAGACATAATTACTTTGACTATTGCTGTCAGATGATCTTAGTGAGAATTAACAGAGGTTTAGATGTTGATATTTGTTTAATTTGAAGTGTCACCATTGTGGTGATCAATGTTTGCTTTAGTTGGGCTCTTGGTCCCCTTTCTTTATACTTTAACTTTTCTTTGGCTGCTGTAACAGTGTGTTTGTGTAACACAATTGTTGTGGTAGAGAAAGCCTATAAAAAGTTTGAGTGTTATCAGCTCAATGTTGATGATGACATAATCATCATAAATGATAGCCATTGTGATTTGTCTGATTTCTTCTTACCATGTTTACTATGGTAATGGTTACCGTGCATAGTCTTTTGCATCGGGTATAAATATTTCTACCTTATACGGTGATCAGAATCCACATCAGATCACAAACAGAAGTTATTCAAACATGAAAGTGAGTTTTGAGGTAAACTATTTTAAAACTCTTTAATGCTGATGTTAGCTGACAGAATCATCCGGCGCTGGCGTCTCCAGACTCAGGTAAACTCCGCCTCTGTTCGTAACCACTCCTCAAGCCCGAGCTGGCCCGCTGTGGACCAAGGTATTCGACGGGCCAGAAGATCCAGGCCGTTGTGTGCCGTGCTGCTTATATTTATCACACAATAAAAATATCCATAACGTAAACGTAGCCCATGCCTGTAATGTAAATTGAAATATCTGAAATGTGTTTAAAAATCATATCACCGTTATTGAAAAAAATTATTTTGCGATATATATTGATATTGAATTATTGTCCAGCACTATTATATCTGTTATTTCAACAGTTGATATGTTTCTTTAATGCTGTGCTAACTAGCAGAAAACACAAACCAGGGTTTAAATCCCAGTTGTGCGTTACAATGAGCCCTATTAGAAATATGCTATTCTATTCCATTCTATTCTATATTTTTATGAATTCTATTGAGAAACCATGAGAAAAAGGTGAATAAAGGCTGAGTCAATGTTCAGAAATTATTCATTATTAATTTGTTTTGAACTATGCTGTATAACTGTGTTTTGCGGTGTTTGTTGTCACAAAAAAATATTTTATTTTAAATTATTAAAAAAATGGCATTATATGAAAAAGTTAAGAATTGTATTTTATTGACAAAATATTTTAGTTTATCTTGGATACATTTTTTTTATTAGATCAGATAACATTACAATGTTACAATGTGCCCCTCACATGTTAGGTGGGGCATGTTGTCACATTTAATTTCCATTCTTACGGGGTATATCAGGAAAACAAGTATACACTGTATTAATGAAACAAAACCACATAATTGTACTAGACTTGTGAAATCAATGCAGGGAAAAATAAATACTCTGAACCCTAAGCAGGTTTACACAAACTGAGAAAGTCAAAAAGCGTTAGGTTGTGCCCCGATCTCTTTGGCATGGATTATTATAAACTTGTAATCAGCAAACCAAGACCTATTGAACCTTTAAATCTGGATACCAAGAGTGATCGATGAAAACGGTGGCGGGATTGCAAAAATATACATTTATTCAGCAGAAATTTTTATTGAAAATGATGAGAATAATACAGACATATTGCTAAATCAAAGCAGAACACAAGCACAATCATTAATACAAGTTACTAACAGTATTTTAATTTGTTCTTTTGAAGATTGAAATGTATTCTGCTGCTCAGTATTGGCAAGTTACAATGTAATTAGTTACTTTTTTAGTTTAAAAGTAATGTAATTTCATTTTTAAAATATCTATTACTGCCTTTCAGGCACTTCACTTGAGTTTCACATTTCTAAAATACATTTAACCCTCAGGTGCTCTTCGTTTCGGAATCACACTTGTTATCTTCTCGGTCAGAAGTGACCGGACACCTAAAAATGAAACATCCTCCACCCCAGTAAAACCAATGCAATTTATTTTTGTTCAATAATATTTTTTCTTTTGTATTTTGAGAGGATTTGATGGTAATTATTCATATTTATGCAATATTTATGGTTAATTTTTGCCATTGAAAATAATACAATTTTTTTTTCACATTTTTTTTTTTACAATATTTATTCAATTATTGCAGTATTTCAGATTAATATAGAGACTGGGCCTTTTAAATATATATTTTTTGAAGTCAGATTAGCGCCACCTGTTGATAAAAATTAAATATTACATGTTATTGCATGGGTTTACCACTAGATGCCTGTATAGCTCTCTATGGAGAGGTTTGTGAATTCTCTAGTTGTTTTGGGACCAAATTATTACTTTTAAGATGTGGATTTGAATGTATTTTTTAGAAATTCTCAAATAATTTTTTTTGCCAAGGTTTATACATTTTTTTTTTAAATAAATTTGAATTTGTTTTTTTTTTTTACAGTCAGACCTGAGTACAGAGAAAGCATTTTGTTACAGGTAACATTACGATTCGTAAAATAAAATAAAAAAATGATACAGTAATATATTCATTATAATTATTAATTATGTTATGTTTTTCACTATTGATGTTTTAGAGTGTCACCCCTTCATTGCTGAGCACTTTTATTCTGCATCGTGGCCGATTTGTAGTGATTTTGTGTTTTTGTCAATTTCATTTTTGACCAAAGAGCACAAGTGTGACAAATTTTTTTACGACCACCTATCCTGCTCGAATCATGTTTCGTAACATTCCGATGAAGCTGTGATTTAAAAGATTTATTTTTAATCACAATTCATTGGTGTATATGTGCATAAAAGTGTGTTTGTATGTGTGTGTGGGTGTGTCTGTTTTGCACTCTTGATATTTTAGAGTGTCACCCCTTCATTGTTGAGCACTTTTTTTCTGCATCATGGCCGATTTGTAGATTGTACACACACAAATTCTCAGAATTTTGTGTTTTTGTCAATTTTCCATTAATATCCTATGGTCGATCATTTTTGACGGAAGAGCACAAAAGGAACTACATTTTTTTACGACCACTTAGCATGCTCGGGTCATGTCCTCAATGTTTTTGTGTGTTCACATATCTAATGCCATAAAAGTCACCAAGTTTTATAACATTCCGATGAAGCTGTGATTTTTAGAGATTCAAAACAGAACATTTTTCGGTCAGAAATGAAAGAAGAGCACCTGAGGGTTAAATCTCAGTGGAGAAAGCTTCTGCATGATAGACATCCCATTAAAACACTGACATTTATGACATCAAGTACATTTATAATCGTTATGAATATTGTCTTGCTCTTCCTCCGAGCTGATGTGCTCATCACAGATTGGCTTATTGCTCACAACATAATGCGTCACTTTTGGTGACTGATGCTGATAACTGATCCAGAACCTGTTCTAATAACTGATCCATAACCTGTTCTAATAACTGATCCATAACCTGTTCTAATAACTGATCCATAGCCTGTTCTAATAACTGATCCAGAACCTGTTCTAATAACTGATCCAGAACCTGTTCTAATAACTGATCCAGAACCTGTTCTAATAACTGATCCAGAACCTGTTCTAATAACTGATCTAGAACCTGTTCTAATAACTGATCCAGAACCTGTTCTAATAACTGATCCAGAACCTGTTCTAATAACTGATCCAGAACCTGTTCTAATAACTGATCCAGAACCTGTTCAATGACACTGAATTATTGCACGTGGCTCAGTCATTATTCTCAGTGACTGACACGGTTCTAGATTTGAGTAAAAAACATAATGGTAAGTTTAGTTTGGTGTGTTGCTGTGTTTGACAGATGCATAATCAGAGTGAATCTCGTTCTTGCTGAAGGAGACTGTAGCGTCGCTGAGAGACTCTTCATGCTTCTGGAAACTGACAGATGCGTAAAGGACCCTGTCAGAGGGGATTCTGGGTAACTGGACTGTCGAGTAAAGTGGATTCTGTGAATCGGAGGGGATTGTGGGTAACTGGACTGTCGAGTAAAGTGGATTCTGTGAATCAGAGGGGATTCTGGGTAACTGGACTGTTGAGTAAAGAGCATTCTGTGAATCAGAGGGGATTCTGGGTAACTGGACTGTTGAGTAAAGAGCATTCTGTGAATCAGAGGGGATTCTGGGTAACTGGACTGTCGAGTAAAGTGGATTCTGTGAATCGGAGGGGATTGTGGTGAACTGGACTGTTGAGTAAAGTGGATTCTGTGAATCAGAGGGGATTGTGGGTAACTGGACTGTTGAATATAGAGGAGTTGATGTAGGATCTGAGTCTTGAACCTGTAAGAGAAGCAAAATCCCCCAAACATGAAGTCTCAGTTCAAAGGTACAGCAAACATGCCCGCTTATCTGACATCATGAAGCAGATCAGCTCTGAAACTCACCATTTCATGATCTCCGGTCTCTCTTCTGTCTGATGATGAGATGATGCCTGTGTGAACAAGAGCCACATCTCAGACTGAGACAATGAGAGATAATTTAACTGTGTGTGTTTCTGAACAGCAGAGGGCGACACACTCAGATGTACTAAATGTGCAGTGTTGTGTGTGTGTGTGTGTGTGTGTGTGTGTGTGTGTGTGTGTGTGTGTGTGTGTGTGTGTGTGTGTGTGTGTGTGTGTGTGTGTGTGTGTGTGTGTGTGTGTGTGTGTGTGTGTGTGTGTGTGTGTGTGTGTGTGTGTGTGTGTGTGTGTGTCTCACCATGTTTACGGCTGTATTTTATTTAGAGCAACATGAGCACTAAACACACAGCCAGCAGGATCAAACCCACAGATACTACAACTATCACAGGGGAACCTGAAATCACACAAAGGGATTTTCATGGAGAAACAAATTCAGTCATTATTTACTCAGATCATCTGTGGAACTCAAATGTGATTATCTGAAGAATATTTTCTGTACATTGATAACAGACAGCAACAAGTCAAGCTCCCAAAAGGACAAAAAAAGCCATAAAAGTGCCCATGTGACATTTCATTTCAAGTCACATTTATTAATATAGGCTAGTGCTTTGCTTTGAGAGATTTATTGTCTTTTATTTGCAGTTGATTTCAGGCTGTGTGGCTTTAAGTCAGTTGTAATGGTTGTTTCATTTTCTGAGAGTGCAAGCATGACATTGAACCAACATCACATTGTAACAATGACTCAACACCATTACCACTGATTTATGGATGAAAAAAAAGAGATGTTGATTCAATACAGTTAACATCGACACATTAACATTATTTTGATGGTTGCTGTCTATCTGGGACTCTAATCAAACACACCTGATCCAGCTAATCAATGTCTTCAGGATTACTAGAAAGCTACAGACAGGAGAGTTTATCAGGGTTAGAGCTAAACTCTGCAGGACAGTGGCCCTCCAGGACCGAGTTTGCCCATCCCGCTGTAGGAGAATGGTGTGATGTCACTGTGATCATGATCTCACGTGTTGACTGGGAAGGAGACATCTAAATGTGTAATTTGGGTTATTTGTCAGGGGCAAGATTAAAAAAAGTCAGAAAAAGCATTGTGTAATAATAACTCAACAAAAACATCATACAATTTTAGGAAAAAATTCACACCCCATTGAAATTCCTTTACCTCTTACAAAATCCACACGCTGTACCAAAAATCTACACATCTTCTATACAGAATTCACACCCTATACAAATACCACAGCTGTACAATGATGTTTTTATTGTATCTGTCAGTAGCCTATGTCTCGTCTCTTTATACCGGACTATCATAAAATAAAGCAACTTTTTTTCGGGAGCTTCCTCTGTTTTTCTGACTGAAAATATCTGTAGCCTACTGGGAGTCGAGAGAGTGCTAAAGCTCATCAGGTCGTATTTTTGGTGGCATATTTGTAGAAATTATCATTCTTTCTAAATGTGATGTAGCCTAAATATGTCCTGTAAACATATGTCCATCAATGTACAATATGTCCAAATAAACAGAAACAGCCTCGACTGAATAAGTAAGTGTGTCCTCTTCTTTTGTGAAATAGAATTTCACATTCTATTTCCTAATTCACATCCTAATTTATTTCTTTGTGACTAATGTGCAATTTTGATATAAATCAATTCATTGTGATTAATGTATCACTATTGTAAACCTGTGGTAAAATATCGATGCTTGGGTTTTAAATATTCAAGTAAAAAACAAAAATGCCAGCAAACAGTCGCTTTTATCATGTTTGTTTTGCGATCTCGCCGTTTCCAGCGATTTCTTTCTGATTAGTTTTCTGATCAAACTTCCATTTGTTGGTGAAATGATGGGTTAGTGTGACGTTGTTCCAGAGAGGCGTGTTACGGGTGTGTTTTAGTGAAGCGCTGTGGAGCTTCTGGCCCGACAGTGGAAACGCAGCAGATTTTGGGCCCGGTGCTCCAGGCCCGAGACTATTAGCCCGGCACGGCCCGTTTAAAGCCCTGACTCGCACTGACCCGACAGTGGAAACGCGGCTCTTCAGATTCATCAATCGGACTGAATTCAGGCGTCATCAACACTCAATGTCCCTCACTGTAAAACCTAACAGTAATATGTACTAAATAGAATTGTGTTCACAGCACTCAAATATTACAGAAACTTGAATGACTGAAACAGAACTCAAACTGAATGAATTATAGAACATTTCTAGATCCCAGAATGATAACTGTATAATTAAGTGATTAATTAAGTGATGATTGAGCATTAGTGATGAGCACCTGCTGTTAACAAGCAAAATCATTGAAGGAAAGAGAAACACAAGAACTACAACTGACTTCCAGCCACAGCAAAATCAACTGGAGATAAAAGAAGACATTAAATATCTCAAGACCTCAGCAGAGGAGGATTAAACTCCACAAACAGCTTTACTTCACTTATTATTAACCACTTTGACTTTATTTCTGCCATTCGTCTACAGAAGTTCTTATTAGAATTAACAAAGGTTTAGAAGTTGATGAATTGAGGTTCATTTAAGGTCACCATGATGGAGATCAGCGTTTGCTTTAGTTGGGCTCTTGACCCTTGACTTCTGCAATTAAGATTTTCTTTGGCTGCTATAATTGAGTGTTTATAAAACATATTTGTTATGTCACAAAAGGCAAGGAAAAGTCTGATCTTGATGGTGAAGAATTGATGAAGACAGTCATCAGTCACTGACAGTCACTGATTTCATTCAGAGTCTGATTTCTGATTAAAAGGGCAACATATTAGTTTCACTCAAAACTGTGTATCTACAGCTTAAAAGCTAGCCATATTGTGACCATCAGATAACATGAAGGATTTTACAAATAATTGTGCACAAAAAGTTTCACAGAAAAGGTATTGCATTACTAATACACTCACACAGACATCAAGAATCAGCATATGAATCTCAACAATGGTGACCATTAAAAAATTAGTCATGCTGCAATGCATGCTGGGTACTAGCATAATACAAAACTTATCCATGACTCCCAGCATGCATTGTGGCATAAATAATTGTTTAATGGTCACCATTGTTGAGATTCATATGCTGATTCTTGATTAGTGTGTAAGTCAGCATGATATCATAGAGGTTTTTAAAATCTGATTGTCACAACAATGGGTCTTATAGCAGAATCAGTTATATTATAATGAATAATACAAGTAATACATCACCTGTCTAATCAGAGATTAGGCTCTGAAAAACATCAGAGAATCAAGTCACTAAATGATGATTTTTATTATCTAAACACAACCGCATGCTCATATTTCCTTTTGGCGTATATGCCATAACAAATGTGTTTTATAAACACTCAGTTACAGCAGCCAGAGGAAAAATTGGTGTTATAAATTCAAGGGTCAAGAGCCCAACTAAAGCAAACACTGATCACTATCATGGTGTCTTTAAATGAAACTCAATAAATCATTAGCATCTAACCCTCTGTTCATTCTCAATAACAACTTCTGTAGACGCATGGCAAAAGTCAAACTGTTTAGTAATAAGTGAAGCTGGTAATGCTGTTTATTAGGGCTGGGCGATATATCGCGCGATATTGTTAGGCGCATAGTTTGTTATTACACACCCAGTGTCCCGCGGGCGGGACGTCGGACCACTAACGGGTTAAGTTAATGAGATAACTAAGTGATTAATTTAGTGATGATTGACTATTATTGAAGACACCTGATGTTAACAAGCAGAATCACAGAAGGAGAAAATCACAAATTGTAAGTTACCATTGTGGTGATGGGTGTTTGCTTTAGTTGGTCTCTTGAGCCTTATGAGATTACTTTAGACTTTGTTTGGCTGTTGTATCTGAGTTATAACTGCCAGATGAGCAAAGAAAAAAAAAGTGATTTGATGGTGTTGGTTATATTATGACATTCATCATTTGATCTTGATCACTGAACTAATTAAGATCCTTCTTTCTGCTTCCGATGTATGTTGTTGCTTGCAGCATTACTGTAAATTCGCATAAATGCCCAGAATTTTTAATATAATATAAAAGATTTCTTAAGTTATTTAAAAAAAAAATTTTTTTAGGCATACACAGACGTCAAGATTCAGTCTATGCATCTCAACAATGGTGACGAGCAGAATATTCAATTAGGTAAAGTAAATTACATAGACAATTCAGATCATAATTTATTCATACCGCAATGCATGATGGGAGCCATTAATGAGTTGTGATTGGTGGCAGCCACTGCAACATGCTTTATTATTGTCACCATTGTTGAGATTCACAGGCTGATTATTGATGTCTGTGTTTCTAAATAAATTAATTTGAAAGTCTTTTGATCAGGACAATGTTTATTAAATATTTTTGAATTACAAGTAAAATACTGATAATCGTAAGCTGAAGAATCACAAAACTGCAGCTAACAAATCAAACCAATCTATTTCAATAAGTTTACTTTTTCAGATCACAGCATGATTATGTCAAAACATAACCAACACTATCAGATCACACTTTACTTTGTTCATGTAACTGTTATAAATCAATAACAGCAGACAAACAACAGCAAAATTTAAAGTAAACATGTAATGGTCAAGACCCCAACTAAAGCAAACACCCATCACAATAATGGTAACTTACAATTTGTGATTTTCTTCTTCGGTGATTCTGCTTGCTAACATCAGGTGTCTTCAATAATTCTCAATAATCACTTAATTAATCTCTTAATTATCTCATTACCTTTAACACTCTTGAGTGTTAATTTAACACTCTTATTTTAACACTTTACACTCTTGAGTGTGGACTCATATACACTCACAGCCCCAGGAGTGTTAATTTAACACCGCTCCATCTGAAAGCAGGTGATGGCGATTTACTACTAATCAAGGAACCGGCTTTACTGATGAGATGCGCATAACAATATCGCGCGATATATCGCCCAGCCCTAGATTGAGTATTGATTAAAGTTTTGTTACGCTAATTTGGAAGAATTTCTGTTAATGTTGGTTTTATGATAGTTACCACCATGGTGACAAATGGTGCATGCGGCTTGATTTGAGAGCAAAAAAAAATCTTTTTATTGTTACACTCATACAGCAAGTGCTGTATAACATACTATTGTTAGCATGATAACATAATAGTATGTTAGCAAACTAGCTTGTTAAAACTATAAGTTAATACTAATGAATGTGTTCATATTGAGATTACATGAAGGTTTTTAGTTAAATGTATGAAATAGTGTACTCTGATTTTAATTGTTCTTAACTTGCAATTAAAATGAATATTTATTAACACAACGTTTCGGTCACACGACCTTCATCAGTTCCTTATCTGCTGAAACGACCTACCTAATTGGTCTTGTTATCCTACGCACCCTATCACCTGCAGGTGTGCGATGGAGTTTGTTCACTAATTGTTCTTAACTTGAAATGTTTAATTGTTCTTAACTTTAAATGTTTAATTGTTTTAACTTTAATTGTTTTAACTTGAAATGTTTAAGTACAAACTTAAAATCTGCCAGTTCTGCTTACTTAATCTTTGAATTTCAAAACTTAAAAAACTGAGGCAATCGATTGCCTTAAATTTTTTTGAGTTCTGCTAACTTATTCGGGTTTACAGTGTACTCAACAACAATTAGCGCATATCGCATATTTTCCCAGTATCGTGCAGCCCTAGCTGAAGCATTTTTTTCAATCTATAAGAATAATATAATCAACCTATGTTTGCCTATAGTTTAAAGTTAAAGATATTAATATTAATAAGTTGAGTCTTATTATTATTATTTGACGTGATTCCACATTTCTTGTTTGTATGAAGGCTAAATAGAAATAAAATATTAACAATATATTTAAATATATCCCTTTCTTTTGTCTTTCCTCTCTCTCATTTCTCTCTTTCCTTTGTTGAAAATTTTCACTCATACTGAAAGTTACGATCTTTTACTATCGCCCGCCATTTTAAGTGTAAACATTCTTAACCACCGTAAAGTTCGGCATCTCTTAATATCTGTGGCACAAACTACAGTTCTATTAGCACATAATACTGTTGTGTCTTACTACATGATGATTTATTATTGTAGCTTACCTGGAAAAATAGATAATAAAGACATGTTATGTTGGAAACACTCTCCGTTGCGTGTAACACCAGAGCTCACTCATTCCGAACTGGGGATATTTATCTGTATCTTTTAAACTGTCAATAAACACTGAGGGCCACACATAATTACACCAATCATAAAATTGCCATTAGTAAAATATAGGAACAAATATTATAGAACACAAATTATTGGTTGTTGTTCAGCTGTGTATTTGTTTTCTTTAAGCTTTTTGACAAAGTTCAGAAGAAATTGGTATTGACATTTATGTCCCCCTCACTTCTGAAATGATATATGAATAAATAATTAGCCCAAAAAGAAAATATGAATAATTAAGTATAAATAGTTATAATTAATTATAAATGTTGAAATCAGCTGTAAGAATTAACTTGATGTTGAATAATTATTTCCACAATCAACTAACCAGTTCGTCCACTGAACACTCAGTGTTAACTGTATATTAAATATAAGTAAATTCCTGAAGCGATTAATTTAGTGATGATTGAGCATTATTGAAGACACCTGATGACAGTTAACAAGACAGTTAACAAGCAGAATCACTGAAGGAGAAAATCACAAATTGTAAGCCACCGTTATGGAGAATAGTGATTGCTTTAGTTGGTCTCTTGACCCTTATGTGTTTACTTTAGATTTTGCTTGTCTGCTGTATCGGAGTTATAACTGCCAGATGAACAAAGAGAAAAGTGATCTGATGGTGTTGGTTATGTTATGACAATAATCGTTTGAACTTGATCACTGAACTAATTAAGATTCTTCTTTCTGACTTAGATTTATGTTGTTGGTTACAGCATAACTGTGATTCTGCATAAATATCCAGAATTGTTGATAAAATATAAAGGATTTCTTAAAAGTTGTTTTAAAAAAATCTTTCTTTTAGGCACACACAGTCGTCAAGATTCAGTCTATGCATCTCAACAATGGTGACGAGCAGAATATTAAATTAGGGAAAAGTAAATTACATAGACAATTCAGATCATAATTTATTCATACCGCAATGCATGATGGGAGCCATTAATGAGTTGTGATTGGTGACAGCCACTGCAACATGCTTTATTATTGTCACCATTGTTGAGATTCACAGGCTGATTATTGATGTCTGTGTTTCTAATAAATTCATTTGAAAGTCTTTTGATCAGAACAATGTTTAATAAATATTTTGAATTATAAGTAAAGCACTGATAATCATAGGCTGAAGAATCACTAAACTGCTGCTAACAAGTTAAACCAAACTATCTCAATACGTTTCCTTTTTGAGATCACAGCATGATTATGTCAAAACATTACCAACACTATCAGATCACACTTTACTTTGTTCATTTAACTGTTATAAATCAATAACAGCAGACAAACAACAGTAAAATTTAAAGTAAACATATAAGGGTCAAGAGTCCAACTAAAGCAAACACCCATCGCCATAACCGTGGCTTACAATTTGTGATTTTCTTCATCAGTGATTCTGCTTGTTAACATCAGGTATCTTCAATAATGCTCAATCATCACTAAATTAATCACTTAATTATCTCATTAATTTTAACACTCTTGAGTGTTAATTTAACACTCATATTTTAACACTTTACACGTGTGGACTCATATACACTTCCAGCCCCAGGAGTGTTAATTTAACATCGCTCCATCTGAAAGCAGGTGATGGTGATTTACTACTAATCAAGGAACCGGCTTTACTGATGAGATGCGCATAAAAATATCGTGCGATATATCGCCCAGCCCTACATGTGGCATTGCTAGTCAGAGGTGTAAAGTCCAGGTTCAGAAAGTAAAAGTCCCCCTCAGTATTTTGTTCCAATCACCTGGATTTGCTAATTCAGCAGGAGAGAGAACTAATTAGTGAAATCAGATGACTGAGTTTATGGGTGGAATAAACATATGGCAGGACTTTTGCTCTGTGGCCCCTGGATTACCCACCTCTGCTAATATGTACCTTTGAGGGACTAATATGTACTCTTTAGATACAAAACTACACCTTTGGAAAAGGTACCGCCACAGTGACAGCTTTTGTACCTTTTTTTCTGAGAGTGTAATTATAGTCAACACCTGCAAGTGTACACTTTGAAAAGTAAAAATGACAGAAGGTTATGTTAATTCAACTTTATTAAAACTGCATATGGTAATCAAATTGCACTTCCAAAAGTCATACATTTGTGAAAAAAAAATATGAATATACAACTTTATTTTAAGTATAATAAATAAAATATAAAAAGCAAAGATGAGAACATTTAATGAACAAAACCGTGTTATGTACATGGCAGACAGTAGTCGAAAGCCGGGCGATAAAGTTCGGTAACCACACAGCAAAATCCCCAGTGTTAAATTAACACTCCTCAGTGTTTATATGTGTCCACACTACAGGGTGTTAAAAATTAACACTGAAGCAGTGTTGAAGTTAATGAATTAATTAAGTTAACACTGAAGCAGTGTTGAAGTTAATGCAATAATTAAGTGATTAATTAAGTGATGATTGGCCATTAGTGGTGACACCTGATGATAACAAGCAGACTCACTGAAGGAAAGAGAAACAAGAACAGAAAAAAGAGAAACACAAGAACTACTGACTTCGAGCCATTATTGCACTTATTATTTTACCAGTTTGACTTTATTTCTGTCATACATCTACACATGTTCTTATTTAGATTTAACAGAAGTTTAGATGGTAATGTTTTATGGAATGTTTCGTTTCATGTCACCATTATGGTGGACAGTGGTTGCTTTAGTTGGGCTCTTGACCCTTTCCTTTTTAACATTAGTATTTTTCTGGCTGCTCCAACTCTGTGTTTATAAAGCATATGTGTTGTGGCAAGAGAAACTATGTTTTGGGCTGTGTTTCCTGAAAACATTGCAAGCCTAATTTGATCGTACAGACCATATGTTGCAGTTGGTCTGCAATCAAGTTAAGTTTAAGATGCAGTCCTGGTTATGTTTCAATGATGAAATACTAGTGAGGTGATTCAATGATGTCACCCAACATTATAAACTGATTATCTAAGTGTTTTATTAATATTTCACTACAGTAGTTTCTTTCAGCAATGTTTTAAAGATCTGAAGGATTTACCTTCAGATCACACACTGACATCAAGAATCTACATATGAATATTCTCAACAATGGTGACAATCAAACAAATGCTTAATGTTGCAATGCATGATGGGAGCCACCAATCAGAACGCATCAATGGCTGACATCATGCATTGCAGCATGAATAAATTATGAAGCTGAATTGTCCTGTAATTTTCATTGTTTTTTCTGTTGGCTTTTATTTTGCTATTGTTTTGTTCTGACTTTAGTAGCTTGTCTTGTGATGTTCAGAGTTGATCTGTTTGTCACTAGTTTGTTTATTGTCACCATTGTTGAGACTCATATGCTGATTCTTGATGTCTGTGTGTTTAAACACAATAACTTCTTTGCTCAAAGTATTTTCAAAATTTTTGATATTGCTGTTGGATCTCAAACTGTAGAATCTCAGAGCTATAACCACCAATACTAAAACAAGACATCAAGCATATAGTCAAAGATTTAGACTCTGAATGACATCAGTGAATCAGGACACTACATGATGATAATGTTTTTATCATCAAAACATATTCTGAGCAAATCATGTTTTCTCTTGCAGTAACAAATGTGCTTTATAAACACAGAGTTGAAGCAACCAGAGAAAAATTAATATTAAAAAAATGAAAAGAGTCAAGAGCCCAACTAAAGCAAACACTGACCACCATAATGGTAACTTGAAAAGGAAAATTCCATAAAATATTACCGTCTAAACTTCTGTTGAATCTCAAGAACTTTTGTCGATGTATGACAGAAATAAAGTCAAACTGGTAATAATAAGTGCAACAATGTGTAATGACTTAAAGTCAGTTGTAGTTCTTGTGTTTCTCTTTTTTCTGTTATTGTTTTTTCTCTTTCCGTCAATGATTCTGCTTATTAACATCAGGTGTCACCACTAATGGCCAATCATCACTTAATTAATCACTTAATTATTGCATTAACTTCAACACTGCTTCAGTGTTAATTTTTAACACTCTGTAGTGTGGACACATATAAACACTGAGGAGTGTTAATTTAACACTGGGGATTTTGCTGTGCAGAGTCATTCCAGGAAACATCCACAAATCCAGAGGAGCAAAGAAACTAATGAGACTAAATATAAATAGTATTAATAGCAGACAGGCTACATTAGTCACATTAGAAAATGAAGTTGTAGGTTGTGTTTGAATAATTACGTATCTTATTTTGCTGAGATAGGCTAAAATAAACGCAATACTCACTAGGGCTGGGCGATTTAAATCGCGATATTGTTATGCGCATCTCGTCAGTAAAGCCGGTTCCTTGATTAGTAGTAAATCGCCATCACCTGCTTTCAGATGAAGCGGCATTTAGGGCTGAGGAGATAATTAAGTGATTAATTTAGTGATGATTGAGCATTATTGAAGACACCTGATGATAACAAGCAGAATCTCTGAAGGAGAACATCTCAAATTGTAACCATTAAGGTGATGGGTGTTTGCTTTAGTTGGGCTCTAGACCATTATATGTTTACTTTAATATTTACTGTTGTTCGTCTGCTGTTATTAATTTATAACAGTTAACTGAACAAAGTAAAATGTTATCTTATAGTATTGGTTATGTTTTGACATAGTCATGCTATGATCTGAAAAAGGTAACATATTGAGATAGTTTGATTTAACTTGTTAGCAACAGTTTTGTGATTCTTCAGCCTATGATTATCAGTACTTTACTTATAATTCAAATTTAATAAACATTGTTCTGATCAAAAAGACATTCAGACATCAATAATCAGCCTGTGAATCTCAACAATGGTGACAATAATAAAGCATGTTGCAGTGGCTGCCACCAATCACAACTCATTAATGGCTCCCATCATGCATTGCGGTATGAATAAATTATGATCTGAATTGTCTATGTAATTTACTTTTCCTCATTGAATATTCTGCTCCTCACCATTGTTGAGATGCATAGACTGAATCTTGACATCTGTGTCTGCCTAAAAGAATGATTTTTTTAAACAACTTTTAAGAAATCTTTTAAATTGCATCAAAAATTCTGGCCATTTATTCAGATTCACCGTTAAGCTGTAACCAACAACATAAATCGAAGTCTGAAAGAAGGATTTTCATGAGTTCAGTGATCAAGTTCAATTGATGGTTGTCATAATATAACCAACACCATCAGATCACTTTTAATCTTTGTTCAACTGGCAGTTTTAACTCAGATACACCAGCCAAACAAAGTCTAAAGTAAACACATAAAAGGGTCAGAGCCCAACTAAAGCAAACACCCATCACAATAATGGTAACTTACAATTTGTGATTTTCTCCTTCTGTGATTCTACTTGTTAACATCAGGTGTCTTCAATAATGCTCATTCATCACTAAATTAAGCACTTAGTTATCTCATTAACTTAAACACTCTTGAGTGTGGACTCATACACTCCCAGGAGTGTTAATTAAACACTGGATGTTTCGCTGTGTACAAAGAGCCGTAGTTAACTGACAAGCTGAGCCATATCGCATTAAATATCGCTGGCGATACGTCCGCGATATTAATGCGATATGGCTCAGCTTGTCAGTTAATTACGGCTCTTTGTAGTAAATGCCGCTCCATCTGAAAGCAGGTGATGGTGATTTACTACTAATCAAGGAACCGGCTTTACTGACGAGATGCGCATAACAATATCGCGATTTAAATCGCCCAGCCCTAACTCACGTATCCTTGCTCGATGAAGAATGAGCCCTTTTTTTCAAATTTAAAAGTCTGATTTCGTGCTTCAGGGCAGTGACGAGTACATATGTAGTCCAGTGGTTAAGACACCATTGGCACAACCTTAAGCAATGGCCCTGAACGATGGTTTAATGTCAACATTGTGACAACGCTGTAACAACCTTCACCACACAACGTATTTATAGCAACCTTTTGGCCATGTTGATAAAACGTTGTTAGACGGTTGGGTATGTTGTGCCAACATACTGTGTTTGATGGGGATGTTGTCAGTGTAAATAGAGGAGGAGTGCTCAATAACTGAAACTGGGTGTGTTTGATCAAGACGGATTAAGTCAACTTGACCTCTTTGTCTCTTTATATTTCTCTAGTTATTAGTTAGTCATGACTAGTTTTCAATCATCACTTAATTAATCACTTATTTATCTCATTAACAATCTTTAGAGTGGGACCATGTGCTCTGAGTAGAGTTGATTTAACACTGGGGATTTTGCTGTTTAACTACACTGTTAACCCTTGCTGTAAAAAAAGGCCAAATTCTGACAATATCATACCATTTTCCATTAAAACAGTAATATACCGTAGAAAACAAAACTAGCCTACAGGAATATACTGTGGATTAACCTGTTAAACTGCAACCCCACTTTTGAAAAATCCCAAGAAATGACATACCCAAACTGAAACAGATACAGTTCATGATCCCTTTGCACTAAAAGCACAAGTATGATCTCATTTGAAAGCTGACACCTGGCAGTTTATTGTAATGTAGAATTAATTATTGTCATAATGACAATTTTTTTTTTATAAATAGCTTCAAAGTTTTGTAAAGTTATTAGAAATAATTTTTTATGAAACATCCTCATGAAAATAAGATTGAAGTTGGCACTGGAGCAATCTAGAAATGCACTACAGCTAATGCCACATGTCTAAACATTTTATGTTTAAAATCTTAAGATAATAAGTCCAAAACTCTGTATTTAGTGAAATGTTTTTCAAGACCATGTCAGGTGACTTTATTTTGATTTGATGCTAAAATGCTACTGATGTTTATTGTCATCTTCTAACCATCTATCCAGTATATTGTCTTTATTGTTTTGTGGTGCAGACGAGCCCCATTCAGTCTCAGTCTCCCCCTGCACACATTCACACCTCTCCAGCCTGGTTATGGCTGTAAATATGCATTTCTTTTGTCTGCATTATAGTTACTAACGACTGGCCATTCACAGGCTATTCATATGGTTTCAGTCACTAATTTCTTTTCTCAAAGTTCACTCACATTCTAAACTGTTTTAAATGCATTTCTTGAATAAAGAAACATTTCAGTAAGCATTCAAAAAATAATAAAAATATAACTTCTAGGTGGCAGGTGCACCTATGGCTAGCTAGCATGTTAGCTTAGCACACCATCAATACACGACAATTTATGAGATTAAAACCATGTTTGTGCTTATAAACTTACTTTATAAAGCAAATCGAGTATTTTAAATAATTTTCTGTGATCTAATTTGGCTTCAGATAAAAAAATCAGACAGAAAATATACTATTGGATAGTGTTCTGCACAACGATTCTATATAGATTAGCATTACATTATAAATATAATCTATCCATCCATCCATCCATCTTCTACCGCTTATCCGGGGCCGGGTCGCGGGGGCAGCAGTCTAAGCAGGGATGCCCAGACTTCCCTCTCCCTAGATACTTCCTCCAGCTCTTCCGGGGGGACACCGAGGCGTTCCCAGGCCAGCCGGGAGACATAGTCTCTCCAGCGTGTCCTAGGTCTTCCCCGGGGTCTCCTCCCGTTGGGACATGCCCGGAACACCTTCCCAGGAAGGCGTCCAGGAGGCATCCGGAAAAGATGCCCGAGCCACCTCAACTGACCCCTCTCGATGTGGAGGAGCAGCGGCTCTACTCTGAGCTCCTCCCGAGTGACCGAGCTTCTCACCCTATCTCTAAGGGATCGCCCAGCCACCCTGCTGAGAAAGCTCATTTCGGCCGCTTGTATCCGGGATCTTGTCCTTTCGGTCATGACCCACAGCTCATGACCATAGGTGAGAGTAGGAACGTAGATTGACTGGTAAATCGAGAGCTTCGCCTTGCGGCTCAGCTCCTTCTTCACCACGACAGACCGGTACAGGGACCGCATTACTGCAGAAGCTCCACCGATCCGCCTGTCAATCTCCCGTTCCATCCTTCCCTCACTCGTGAACAAGACCCCAAGATACTTAAACTCCTCCACTTGAGGCAGGAGCTCTCCACCAACCTGAAGCGGGCAAACCACCCTTTTCCGACTGAGAACCATGGCCTCGGATTTGGAGGTGCTGATTTTCATCCCAGCCGCTTCACACTCGGCTGCAAACCGTCCCAGTGCATGCTGGAGGTCCTGGCTTGATGAGGCCAACACGACAACATCATCCGCAAAGAGCAGAGATGAAATCGTGTGGTCCCCAAACCTGACCCCCTCCGGCCCCTGGCTGCGCCTAGAAATTCTGTCCATAAAAATTATGAACAGAACCGGCGACAAAGGGCAGCCCTGCCGGAGTCCAACACGCACCGGGAACAAGTCTGACTTACTGCTGGCAATACGAACCAAGCTCCTGCTCTGGTCGTACAGGGACCGGATAGCCCTTAGCAAAGGGCCCCGGACCCCATACTCCCGGAGCACCCTCCACAGGCCGCCGCGAGGGACACAGTCGAATGCCTTCTCCAAATCCACAAAGCACATGTGGATTGGTTGGGCAAACTCCCATGAGCCCTCCAGCACCCTGTAGAGGGTATAGAGCTGGTCCAGTGTTCCACGACCGGGACGAAAACCACACTGTTCCTCCTGAATCCGAGGTTCTACTATCGGCCGGATTCTCCTCTCCAGTACCCTGGCATAGACTTTCCCAGGGAGGCTGAGAAGTGTGATCCCCCTATAGTTGGAGCACACCCTCCGATCCCCCTTCTTGAAAAGAGGGACCACCACCCCGGTCTGCCAGTCCAAAGGTACTGTCCCCGACCGCCATGCGATGCTGCAGAGGCGTGTCAGCCAAGACAGCCCCACAACATCCAGAGACTTGAGGTACTCAGGGCGGATCTCATCCACCCCCGGTGCCTTGCCACCGAGGAGTTTCTTGACTACCTCGGTGACTTCAGCTTGAGTGATGGACGAGTCCGCCTCCGAGCCCTCAGCCTCTGCTTCCTCAATGGAAGACGTGACGACGGGATTGAGGAGATCCTCGAAGTATTCCTTCCACCGTCCGGTGATATCCCCAGTCGAGGTCAACAGCTGCCCACCTCCACTGTAAACAGCGTTGGTAGGGCACTGCTTCCCCCTCCTTAGGCGCCGGACGGTTTGCCAGAATCTCTTCGAGGCCGACCGATAGTCCTTCTCCATGGCCTCACCGAACTCCTCCCAGGCCCGAGTTTTTGCCTCCACAACCACCCGGGCTGCAGTCCGCTTGGCCCGTTGGTACCCATCAGCTGCCTCAGGAGTCCCACAAGCCAGCCAGGCCCGATAAGACTCCTTCTTCAGCTTGACGGCATCCCTTACTTCCGGTGTCCACCACCGGGTTCGGGGATTGCCGCCTCGACAGGCAGCGGAGACCTTACGGCCACAGCTCCGAGTGGCCGCGTTGACAATGGAGGTGGAGAACATGGTCCACTCGGACTCAATATCTCCAGACTCCCTCGGGATCTGGTCGAAGCTCTGCCGGAGGTGGGAGTTGAAGATCTCTCTGACAGGAGATTCGGCCAAACGTTCCCAACAGACCCTCACAGTACGTTTGGGTCTGCCGAGTCTGTCCAGCTTCCTCCCCCGCCATCGGATCCAACTCACCACCAGGTGGTGATCAGTTGACAGCTCCGCCCCTCTCTTCACCCGAGTGTCCAAGACATACGGCCGGAGGTCGGATGAAACGACCACAAAGTCGATCATCGACCTCCGGCCTAGGGTGTCCTGGTGCCATGTGCACTGATGGACACCCTTATGCTTGAACATGGTGTTCGTTATGGACAAGCTGTAACTAGCACAGAAGTCCAATAACAGAACACCACTCGAGTTCAGATCAGGGGGGCCGTTCCTCCCAATCACGCCCCTCCAGGTGTCACTGTCGCTGCCCACGTGGGCGTTGAAGTCCCCCAGTAGAACGACGGAGTCCCCAGTCGGAGCACTTTCCAGCACCCTTCCCAGAGACTCCAAGAAGGCCGGGTACTCTGCACTGCCGTTCGGCCCGTAAGCACAAACGACAGTGAGAGACCTATCCCCGACCCGAAGGCGTAGGGAAGCGACCCTCTCGTTCACCGGGGTGAACTCCAACACATGGCGGCTGAGCTGGGGGGCTATAAGCAAACCCACACCAGCCCGCCGCCTCTCACCATGGGCAACTCCAGAGTGGTGAAGAGTCCATCCTCTCTCGAGGAGTGTGGTTCCAGAGCCCAAGCCGTGCGTAGAGGTGATCCCAACTATCTCTAGTCGGAATCTCTGAACCTCACGCACAACCTCAGGCTCCTTCCCCGCCAGAGAGGTGACATTCCATGTCCCTAGAGCTATATAATATAAATATAATCTATTATTATGGAAATACCTGGCATGGATTGAAAAACACAGGTAACTCAAATATCATAGCAAACATGTTTATTGTCTTCAAAACGACTGTATCTCCATGTTACAGCCATAGTTACAGCGCGATCTCTTGTTAGCTGTGTGTGTGTTCGAGGCTTCCTGGATTGTCACATGATTATGGCACTTCTTCATGTTCTAATACTGTGCACAGGGCGGCGAGGGCGCCCTCAGGCTATTGGTATGAATTGAAAACACAGTATCAGAGTATGCAAACGCTCATAATGATTACATCGACGCATTTGGGTATAAACTCAATAAATATTATTCCTGTCTATAGAAATCTGATGTAAACCTATAAGAATATATCAATATTTCTCCAAATCTGCACATTTTTTAGCTAAAAGCCCGGAAGGACGTTGTTTTGTGTATCGCTGTCATGACGACGGCACGGGAGTTTTTTTATGAATGAAAGCGGCTGACGCGCATAATTTATATCAAAGGTATCGACTCATTTTTTCATTTCATAACTCCTGACACAAATTAGGAAATAACTGTCGCCATAAGTTTCTCAGAATACAATAGTGGTCAAATTCTGAAACTTGAGTCTTATATCTTTTTAATGATGTATAGTTTGTCAAGGTATAACATTAAATCTGATAGTAACTTTGAACTATATATAAATAAAACCGCTTCAGTGCGCCCGCGCTCTGGCAATCGTTAACAGGTTAACAGTGCTCAAAGTCGACACTCAGAGAGTTCACTAATATAGTCCCCTTGAATGTAAATAAGTGAGTGAATTGAGAAACTGATGAACACCCGATAAGCAGAATCACTGAAGGACAGAGAAACAAGAACAGAAAAAAGAGAAACACAAAAACTACAATTGACTTCCAGGAACACTGAGTGTGAAACCAGTTTAACATAATTTATTTCATACATGTACAAAAGTTCTTGTTGAGAATTAACAGAGATATAGTTAATAATAAAGTTTGTTGTCACCATGATGGAGATCAGTATTTGCTTTAGTTGGTCTCTTGTCCCTTGACTACTTACCATTCATCTCTCTCTGGCTGGTGTAACAGTGAGTTTATAAAACACATTTGTTATGGCAAGAAAGAGCCAAGAAGAAGATGATCTATGAACTCTCCTGGAAGAAGATGATCGATGAACTCTCCTGGGAGTTTATTTGGCTCCAGACTCAAGAGTGTTAAAGTTAATGAGATAATTAAGTGATGCATTGAGTGATGGTTGATCATTATTGAAGACACCTGACGTTAACAAGCAGAATCACTGAAGGAGAAAATCTCTTTTTAAAGTTACCGTTATGGAGATCAGTGTTTGCTTTAGTTGGGCTCTTGACCCTTAAACTAATAACTTTAGATTTTGTTTGGCTGTTGTATCTGGGTTATAACTCTCAGATGAACAAAGAGAAACGTTGATCAGGTGGTGTTGGTTATGTTTTGACATAATCATAATTTGACCTGAATCACAAAACTCATTTAGAGAGTTAAGTTTACCTTGATGATTATAGCAGCCTGTGATTCTAATATTATGCCATGTTAATCATTTTCAATGTAATCAGAAAGATTTCTTGAAAGTTGTTCTGATCAAAAGACTTTGAAAAAAAATATTATTTGGACACACTGACACCAAGAATCAGCCTGTGATTCTCCACATTGGTGACAATAATAAAGCATGTTGCAGTGCATTCTGGGTGCCACCAATCAAAACTCATCCATGGCTCCCATCATGCATTGCGGTATGAATAAATTATGATCTGAATTGTCTTGTTTTCCTAATTGAATATTCTTTTTGTCACCATTGTTGAGATTCATACACTGAATCTTGATGTCTGTGTGTGCCTAAAAGAAAGATTCTCGTTTTCTTTATCAGAACTAGTGATGGGAAGTCCGGTTCTTATCCGCGAACCGGTTCTTTCGGACAGTTCGTTTCAATGAACCGGTTCAAAAAACCGGTTCACCAGTTCGTAATGACGTCAATTCTATCATCCCGGCGGAGAAATATACAATTAAATAAAGGCATTTGTAATCATAACTTCAGTTGAATAATAGTACTCATCGTCATAATCATCTTGGATAGGTTTCTTACATTTACGTTTTGAAAATGAACCCTGTAGGCCTAAGGCGATGCGCAAACGCGGATGTTTTACATGTCTTGAAGTGAATAAACTGGTCTTCATTTTTATTTTATTTGTAATTAAATAAACTTACATTTCGCCGAATTCGGCCCCTCATTCAAGTCCTTGGTTCACCCGTGCACATGTATCAACACAGCACATAGACAGTATATAAACACAGCATCAGTTGGCCAAAAGAAAGTTCGGTTCAGAGACGGTGCGATCACGCATGCGCAGTCTCTCCAGCTCATCGGTTCTCCGTATCGAACGTGTCCGAAAGAAACAGTTCTCGGTTCTGTACTGGTGATCCGAGAACTGCTGCAACAACCAGTTCTTGACTCGAGAACCGTAGCATATGCCTGTGTGTGAGCTGAGAACTACTGAAACCTTACTAGGCTAATTCAGTCGACTAAACTAAAAACTCGATGCATGTCTCCAGTATGTTTAATTCGTTATGTTTTGATTGACACATTATAAACATTTACTTTGCACCCTTTAAAACCTTGGCAAGAGTTTACGTCAAAAATGTATATCAACTTACTTAGAAATTAAATGATCTGTTCCAGAAAATAATGTTTTAGTAGGCTATAATAATAAATGTTTAGTTTTACAATCCATTCATTGTGTTTCCAATCTTTAAAATAATACAGTGAAAAGGCAGTAGCCTATGTGATAAACATGTTTCTAACATGTTTTATTTTGTTACACTTATTGATGTTCGATAAAATACTTCAGAAACATGCATTTCGTCCCTCTGAAAGAATTGCACGCATGCTCAGCTCATCAGCTCATCGGTTCTCCGTATCGAACGTGTCCGAAAGAAACAGTTCTCGGTTCTGTACTGGTGGTCCGAGAACCGCTGTACCTGTACGTTCGGTAGTGCGCGCATGCTCAGTATCAACTGCTCGTGCTCATCACTTCTCTCAGCACAACATGTCTCAGTTCAGTGAACTGTTGGATTTACTGGAGTAACATATATGCCTACTCCAGGATATTGCTTTATTTTGAGTCGAAGGGACTGCCAGGACTCAGGCATGTCCGAAAGTGAGTAACTTTAGTAACTTGTTGTGGATCAGTGCTGACGCAAGACGCGAACTGTTTCGAACGATTCAGTCCGATTTAGTGTACTGGTTCGACCAGTTCACTAAAAAGAACCGGTTCAAAAGAACGATTCGTTCACAAACCGGACATCACTAATCAGAACAACTTTTAAGAAATAATTTGAATTATATTGAAAAATCTGGATCTTAATCTGTAGAATCACTGTGATGTTGTAATGACCAATTTCCATTTAAGTCAGAGATTAGGCTCTAAATGAGTTCAGTGATTCAGATCAAATTATGAATATGTTAAAATATAACCAACACCACCTGATCAACTTTTCTTTTTGTTCATCTGGCTGCAATATCTCAGATCAACAGCCAAACAAAATCTAAAGATAATCATTTAAAGGTCAAGAGGCCAACTAAATCGAACACTGATCTCCATGATGGTGACTAAAATTGTGATTTTTCTCCTTCAGTGATTCTGCTTGTTAACATCAGGTGTCTTCAATAATGGTCAATCATCTTTTAAACAATCAATTAATTATCTCATTCACTTTAACACTCTTGAGTCTGGAGCCAAATAAACTCCCAGGAGAGTTCATTTAACACTGGAGTTTTTGCTGTGTGAGTTCATGGGTGGAATAAACATATGGCAGGACTTTTACTTTCTGACCCCTGGACTCTCCACCTCTGAAACAGGGTTGAAAACCTGTGTAAATATGTTCACCATGGTCCATTTGTGTACATAATAAAAAGACACCAGCAAAATCGCATCAAGGTAAGATATAACTGAACACACTGGAACCTTTGAATATATAGGCCTATTTAAGTTTTCTTTTCATATATCATTACATTATTTACGTAAGTTAAGACCCAATACTTGAACAATTTAAAGTGTAATCTGGCAATTCAGGACCCAGCCTCTGAATTGGGACGCAGCAAACCAGCCTAATTTAGCTCACCATGTCCTCCATTAAAATATAAAACATAAAAATGACAATAGCCAAGCTGGCTCCATAGCTGTTTACTCAATTATATCAAATGCCTTATCAGCTGTCCTCTCACACCTTTGCTTGGCGCCAGGAGCGGTGATCGGGAACACCTGGTTGCGCAACAAGGAAATCATACACTGAAAAAAATGTGGAGTGACATTTGCTTAAAAAAAGCTAGGCAACTTGTTCCACACAGAAAGTTACTCATTTTAAATGGTTAACTTTTAAGGAATTAATTTAATTAATTATTACTCAATTATAATTTGTTCAATTTAATTACTTTTACAATTAATTACTAATTGAAATAGCCCGAGTAAAGATTACAAGCACTTTCTGTGTGGAACAAGTTGCCTAGCTTTTTTTAAGCAAATGTCACTCCACATTTTTTTCAGTGTACGAAGGCTATGATATGTCCTGTATGCTTCGAGGTCTGCGGCCTTCGAAGTTGCAGCCTTCACATTGGGACACAGCTGTTATCTGAAACTCACCTCTCTCTCTCTCTCTCTCTCTCTCTCTCTCTCTCTCTCTCTCTCTCTCTCTCTCTCTCTCTCTCTCTCTCTCTCTGTGTGCGCTTCGGGTGCGTGCGGCTGTGGTCACAGATAACGCGCGAGTAGGGCTGGGTACCGAGTTCGATACTTTTTACCGATACTGCCTTGATACTATCGAGTATCGAAAAATGACTTGTTGTTCGGTACCAGATTTCGATACCTAAGGGGTTAACTCGTCAGCGTCAGTGAGCCAATAAGCACTAAAAAAAAGTTTACAAGGTTATGCCCAGAGACGTGGCTCGCGTGTGTAAGCATCCCTGCCCCCTAATAGGAAGTGCCGTCTAGGGCCTAAATCAAACTTAATTCACGCACACATGTATACACATATATAAATAGTCACACATATAATACGGCTGAATGCTCAAACAAATACAATGCACAACGACACACCTAAAGTCACTCACGCATATATACACGCAGACTCTACACACACGAGACGAGTTCCGCCGCGCACATCCTCAAATGAGACGCGAGTACACACACACACAAACTCTCTGCGCACATACTCAAATGAGATGTGAGCGCACACACACAAACTCACACACACCACACAATACCCTAAAGATGTGGAAAAGTCGATCAATGGTGTGGCTTCATTTCTCCAGGCTCGATGCCAACAGCGCGCGATGCAGTTTTTTTATTTGCGGTAAAATAGTTGCTGCAAAGACCAGTAGCCTACCACTACCACGTCCACGACAAATATGATAAAGCCCTTGACAGTGCACGGAGTAAACATACCGGTTAGAGCAGAAAGTTGCTCCGTCTTCGACTGGTAAATGAAGAGATACCTTGTTGATCAGTCTGACAGTGTTTTGCAATAATGACCTACTGAATGTAGCCTACACTGCTGTTCAAAAATGTGTTGGTTTGTCAGAATTTTTTTTTCAGTAAGGATGCATTAAAGTGATCAAAAGTGACCTTAAAACATGTGTGATGTTACAAAAGATTTCTGTTTCAAATAAATGCTGTTCTTTTGAAAAAACATTTCATCAAAGAATCATGAGAAAAAATGTATCATAGTTTCCAAAATATTAAGCAGCAAACTGCATATTTTTGAAGGATCATGTGACATTGAAGTAATGCTTTTGAAAATTCAGCTTTGACATCACAGGAATAAATTACAATTTTAAATATATTCAAATAAAATAACAGATTTTAAATTGTAATACTATTTCACAATATTACAAGTTTTACTATATTTTTGATCAAACAAATTCAGCTTTGCTGAGCATGAGCTCTTATATAAAAAAATTGTTCCTTTGTGCTTTTTTTTGTTCCTTTGTGCACTGGCTAAGGAGCATCAAACTGAAAGAATAAAACCAAAGTTTTGCTGAGCTAATGTGTTATGTAATCTTGTTAAAATGGATTTCATAAAATTGCTATCGAAAAAGTATTGTTCAGGAACTCGTATTGAAATCAAGGTATCGGTATCAAAAAATGTTGAACGATACCCAGACCTACGCGCGAGTCCCGATTTTCGCCTGTTCTTCTGCGTTAAAGATTGTTTGAATGTGTAAATTAGCAAGACAAAACACGTCGAAATAGTAAACTTTCACTCTATGATGGTTAAATTTAGTAGTTAATCTGTGAATCACATGTGCCGAACCGTGGGGCAGCTGGTCCCTTCGGATCACACATCAACTGCGATATGTAGGCTAGCACGTATATAGATATTTCACCACCCCGAATGACATGGTAAAAATCTGACCGTGTCAAAAAAGGCGCAATGCTTTCTGCAATTGGTACGGTTAGGGTTGGGTACAGAAACCAGGCAGGCACCGATATGGAACCAGTAGCCTACCTATGGAACCAGACCGAATCAAAACGCAGATTTCGGTGCCACTCAAATGCCTCAGCTCGTCAGCTGTCGGTTGAAATATTTTCCATCTTCCGAAATGGACGAAAGCATCATCACTGCATGTGATCGCTAGTTAATTAGCGATCATTCACACCGCTGTGATTAGAACGCTCAGATCGCGTGATCATCAACTTCTAAATTCAAATCTGTGTTTGCGCGTTGGCTGGCGCTGAGCCAGACGGACAGACGCTCTCAACGTTGTGACATAAATCACAACTAGTGTTTTCAACCATAAAGTTTATTTTAAGTTTCAGACTTTTAAATACTTCTAAAATACTGCTCATCTTGTGCAGGACATGCAACAAGTCAGGAAATATATTATGATAATTTCTCTGTTATCTACAATAAGATAACTTACTAAATCACATTTTCTCTCACTATAATACAAAACTTATAGGAGAGAAAACAAACATCAAATAATCAAGGCCAAAGAGCCCAACTAAAGCAAACACTGACCTCCACAATGGTGACCAAACCAAACTATTGCTTTCAAACAAACTCTTTTAAGAGGTTCAGTCCTGCACAGCAAAAACTCCAGTGTTAAATTAACACTCCTGGGAGTGTATATGAGTCCACACTCAAGAGTGTAAAGTGTTAAAATATGAGTTTTAAATTAACACTCAAGAGTGTTAAAGTTAATGAGATAATTAAGTGATTAATTGAGTGATGATTGAGCATTATTGAAGACACCTGATGTTAACAAGCAGAATTACTGAAGGAGAAAAACTCAAATTGTAAGCCACCATTATGGTGATCAGTGTTTGCTTTAGTTGGGCTCTTGACCCTTATGTGTTTACTTTAGATGTTATTTGGCTGCTGTATCTGAGTTATAACTGCCAGATGAACAAAGAAAAAAAGTGATCTGATGGTGTTGGTTATATTATGACAATCATCATTTGAATTTGATCACTGAACTCATTAAGATCTTTATTTCTTACTTAGATTTATGTTGTTGATTACAGCATAAATGTGATTCTGCATAAATATCCAGAATTTTAGATATAATACAAAGGATTTCTTAAAAGTTGTATTAAAAAAAAAAACTTTCTTTTAGGCACACACAGACATCAAGATTCGGTCTATGCATCTCAACAATGGTGACGAGCAGAATATTCAATTAGGAAAAGTAAATTACATAGACAATTCAGATCATAATTTATTCATACCACAATGCATGATGGGAGCCATTAATGAGTTGTGATTGGTGGCAGCCACTGCAACATGCTTTATTATTGTCACCATTGTTGAGATTCACAGGCTGATTATTGATGTCTGTGTTTCTAAATAAAATCATTTTGAAAGTATTTTGATCAGAACAATGTTTATTAAATATTTTGGATTATATGAAAAATACTGAAAATCATATGCTGTAGAATCACAGAGCTGCTGTAATTAAAAAGTTAAACCAAACTATCTCAATAAGTTTTGTTTTTCGGATCACAACATGATTATGTCAAAACATAACCAACACCATCAGATCCCATTGTCTCTTTGTTCATCTGACTGTTATAAATCAATAACAGCAGACAAGCAAAATTTAAAGTAAACATATAAGGGTCAAGAGCCCAACTAAAGCAAACACTGATCACCATAATGGTAACTTACAATTTGTGATTTTCTCCTTCAGTGATTCTGCTTGTTAACATCAGGTGTCTTCAATAATGCTTAATCATCACTAAATTAATCACTTAATTATCTCATTAACTTTAACACTCTTGAGTGTTAATTTAACACTCATATTTTAACACTTTACACTCTTGAGTGTGGACTCATATACACTCCCAGGAGTGTTAATTTAACACTGGAGTTTTTGCTGTGTGTGTCTGCTGGGAAACTTCCCGCTAAAACTTTAGAATGTTAGAGGATAATGTTCTATCAATGTTATCACTAAACATGTTTATAATGTTTTAGAGAGTGTTATCCTTCATTTTAGGAGAACACACTGGTAACAAAAATAAATTACTGCAAAATAATGTAATTCAACCACAATGCAATGTTGAGAAGTGCAGTAATGTATTTTGCTTGTTAGAACACAACTGACAAGGTAAGTGAAACCTTTTTTATAAGTCTGTCATCACATTACTTTTCAAACAGGATCAGACTGCACAAACCGGTTAGGGAGTGTAATCCGTAAGTACCTTTTATACAAATGCATAGCCTGTGGAGGAAGTCTACCAGTCCTCTTGTTATTTCTGCTCTGCATGGATTACAACACTTTGACTTAAAGATCACCTGGGATATAAAAGACACAAGTAAGATATATCAGCTTCTACATATATTATTGTTTGCTAGAATAACACACTTGTTCTTGTTTTTCTTCTTCTTGTAGTTTGTGTCCTTCTGATTCACACAAAGTATAATTAAAGACTCCTATTTGTTTGTGTAGATTTTTGATACATATTGCTAAAATATTTCCTAAATGTATGTAGATACCGCTGACACACACAAATATGTTCTTGTAACACATGCTATTGTTTTGGCAAACTTTTATTTAAGAAATGCATTGTTCTAGAATAACAGGTAGAATGTGGTGAGATTACATTTGTTTAACTTTTAAAAGCTCAAAACAGGGTTTAATTACAGGTTACACAAATATGAAGAACAATCTTGTTTGTCTGGTCAATCACTATCAAATTTTAAGTTTAAATTGATTTAAAACCCTTATTATTGTTTTTTTTTTCTACAGATTATATCAGTCCAGTCCACTTTTCTACATATATAAATCCATCTATACAAGAAGAGAAAATCAGTTTTAGGACATCATGAAAAACAGGTATTTTGTTTGCAAATTTAATTTGATTTAGTTTATTTCGATTTTTTTTTTCATGTGAAACCCCTACCAATATGTGAATCTCTTTCCATGTTTATGTTAATATGGATCAATTCCAACCCTGTTGAAATAAGCCTACATTAATGTTTGCTTTAATAGAGAAGTGAAATGAAAATCAACACTGAAAAAAATGAGAGTTGAATTTACTAAAAAAAAATGTATGGTAAGTGGTTCCACACAATTGATTTTAGCTTCATTTAAACAAATGCATTAAGTTGAACTTACTAAATTTTAGTTAAACTTAATGCATTTGTTTAAATGTAGCTAAATTCAATTGTGTGGAACCACTTACCATAAAAAAATAGTAAATTCTACTAATCATTTTTTTTAATAATGTAATAATGCATAATAATACATTTTTAGTGTAATAATGTGTAATGGCTGGAAGTCAGTTGTAGGTCTTGTGTTTCTCTATTTTCTGTTCTAACAGCAGGTGTTCATCACTAATGCTCAACAATCACTTACATATTCTCTTAACTATCTCACTGCAACACTGTCTCAATGTTACTTTTACTCTTTGTAGTGTGGATTTCCCTGTGGGGTTGAAAGGGTTAACAGTGTAAGATAAAAAGACACACCCACAAAATGTATTTTAACAGTAATAAACTGTAAGTTATAAAACAGGTATATACTGTAACACTGTTGCCAGTAGTTTACTGTAAATTTCTTTTTTTTTTGGGTCACCATTGTGCAGAAGAGTAGAGCATGTGCTTCAGTCCAGGAGAAGATCTACAAACATTGATAGTTAGCGTGTAGTTGCTGGTCCAGTGGACATCTTTTTATGTACAAAGTTTTTTCAGTGGTCTCAAATGAAATAAGTTCACAGTAATACTTTGCTCACGTTAATGATGCATTATACATTTTAGTTAATACATTTAAACGACAGTTGTTCAATTTAAAACAGTCAGTTTCTACAAGTGAAAGAGTTTTAACTCAAGTTTTAATTGCACTTTTACAGTAACATGCTGTATATTACAGTACAGAACTGTACAATTAACAGTAAACTACTGGCAACACCGTTACCAGTCTTTTAGTGTAAAAAAACTGGTAAGGTCTAACAGTGTAGAGGTTCAGGAAGTAGTGTATTCCATGATGATAATAATAATAATAATAATAATAATAATAATAATAATAATAATAATAATCTATTGTCATTGAATAATTTACATGACATGATTTGGTCAGGTATGCCAGTTGATAATATCTCTTAATGTAAGAGATAAGGTAATCTCAGCCTACAAAATATATAAAATGATACCACAAAACATTAGTTTTGTTTTGTGTGTGTGTGTAATGAATAAATATGAAACTTCTCAAACTGTACTCTGGTGGTTTACTTTCAGATATTGGTTTGCCATCGTGATTGCAGTGGTTTTACTGGTGCTCATTCTGACACTCTCTCTGACACTCACTAAGAGACCCACACCGACATCCACTGTTAATGCGACATCCACTGGGAATTGCTCTGGTAATTGCTATGATAAAGCAGCAGTGGCAACGGATGCTGAGGTTTGCTCTGAGATCGGGAGGTACAGAACGATTACAAAGAGACACATTTATGTTTCTGGGAGAAATTTTACAACCCTAGACTGCATTAATAATATGAAGTTCACTTGACTTTACACCGAGCTCTTTGTTTTGCAGAGACATGTTGAAGCGTAACGGTTCAGTAGTTGATGCTGCTATTGCTGCTCTGCTGTGTCTGAGTGTGGTTAATCCCCACAGCATGGGCATCGGAGGAGGAGTGGTTTTCACCATATACAATGCATCAACAGGTACAGATATAGGCTTTGAGAGACTTAAATCAGACTCAGGCTACTAAATGTTTTCTAATGTCCAGCATCTGAAGAGAGTCTGGGGCTGAGCTGAAAAACAGTGCCCTTAGTTAAACAAACTTAAGGTGATGCAGATGTTATTTGCCATTCAGCAGATACAATGAATCATTAAAGATGTGACTTCCTGCAACATACAGTATATGACTGCCCTTTTTAAGCTGCACCACAGCTTGCTATTAAAGATCTCAAGTTAGATTCTTAAATTCTTCAGTGTCCTATCTGGCCGAATCACTGCAACCTCTTGACCACTGAGCAGAGGTGGGTAATCCAGGGCCAAAGAGTAGAAGTCCTGCCATATGTTTATTCAACCCATAAACTCAGTCATCTGATTTCACTAATTAGTTCTCTCTCCTGCTGAATTAGCAAATCCAGGTGATTGGAACAAAATACTGAGGAGGACTTTTACTTTCTGAACCTGGACTTTACACCTCTGCATAGCAATGCCACATGTCAGCCAAGAGCAAAGAGAATTGTAATTTCAGACACAGCCTCAGATGAAATCAACTGAAGAGAAAAGAAGACATTAAATCTGTGAAGATCTCAGCAGAGGAGGATTAAACAACTCCACAAACAGCATTACCAGCTTCACTTATTACTAACCAGACTGACTTTATTTCTGTCAGACGTCTACAGAAGTTTTATTGAGAATTAACAGAGGTTTAACTCTAATGTGTTTCATTTAAAGTCACCATAACAGTGAATAGTGTTTCCATTAGTTGGGCTCTTAAAGGGTTAGTTCACCCAAAAATGAAAATTCTGTCAGTAATTACTCACCCTCATGTTGTTCCAACCATGTAAGTCTTTCGTTCGTCTTCGGAACACAAATTAAGATATTTTTGATGAAATCTGACAGAATTTTGACTCCTCCATAGGCTTCCAGTTTGACCGAAACTCACCGGCTCAGAATAGTTATTAAAACATCGTTAAAATAGTCCAAGTAACTACAGTAGCACTACATTAAGTTTATCATGCGACGAGAATACTTTTTGTGCGCAAAAACAAACAAAAATAACGACTTTATTCCACTTTTCATTTCCTTCTCTCTGGGCCTCGTAGTGTTTTTGCGCTGCGCGTCTGTGTTGCACGTGATGATGGTCACCTGTTGATGGTTTTATAATCATCATGAAATAGACTGATTCACTGAGGTTTTTATAATCTAACAAATATATTGTTCCATTAATATTTTCACGTCACAAACCCTGTGTTCCTGCAGCATGAGATCCAGAAATATAATGATCGGTTTAAATCTTTTAACAAACATGAAATTTTAAAATTAGCTTTTGCTGACACACACATATATCAACAATCAGCGTATGAATCTCAACAATGGTGACAATCACAAATATTCAGATAAACAGATACATTCAGAACATCACTGAAAAGCTACTAATTCACAACAAAAACAACAGCAAAAGATAAAAGCAAATATTTAGAGTCAAACAAAATTATAGGTCAATTCAGCTGCATATTTATTCATGTTGCAATGCATGCTGGGAGTTTTATACTATGCTGGTACCCAGCATGCATTGCAGCAAAGTACTTTTGATTGTCACCATTGTTGAGATTCATACGCTGATTGTTGATGTCTGTGTGTGTCATGTTAAACTGATTTTTTTTGTGCTCATGTCTGTTAAAGTCTTCTAACTTACTGTTATAATATTGCTGGATCTCGTGCTGCAGTAACACAGGGTTTGTGTTATGAAAAAATATTAATGTGATAACATAATTGTTAGATTCAAAAGACATCAGTGATTCAGTCTATTTCATGATGATTATAAATCCATCAACAGGTAACCATCATCACCTGATCTCAGTTCACTTTAGCTTTCTTTGCTGCTGTAAATGTGTTTGACAAACACACTGTCACAGCAGCCAAAGAAGACAAGAGATATAATACGAGTTAAGAGCCCAACTAATGGAAACACTATTCACTGTTATGGTGACTTTAAATGAAACACATTAGCCTATAGTTAAACCTCTGTTAATTCTCAATAAAAACTTCTGTAGACGTCTGACAGAAATAAAGTCAGTCTGGTCAGTAATAAGTGAAGCTGGTAATGCTGTTTGTGGAGTTGTTTAATCCTCCTCTGCTGAGATCTTCACAGATTTAATGTCTTCTTTTCTCTTCAGTTGATTTCATCTAAGGCTGTGGCTGAAATTACTCCATATTTAATATTCACAGATTATTTTGGCTACGATAAGGTCCAGTTCTGGTTTATTTCTTTACTCTTGGCTGACATGTGGCATTGCTATTAGGGCTGTGCGATATATATCGTGAGATTGTTATGCGCATCTCGTCAGTAAAGCCGGTTCCTTGATTAGTAGTAAATCACCATCACCTGCTTTCAGATGGAGCGGCATTTAGGGCTGAGGAAATAATTAAGTGATTAATTTAGTGATGATTGAGCATTATTGAAGACACCTGATGTTAACAAGCAGAATCACTGAAGGAGAAAATCACAAATTGTAAGTTACCATTAAGGTGATGGGTGTTTGCTTTAGTTGGGCTCTAGACCATTATATGTTTACTTTAATATTTACTGTTGTTTGTCTGCTGTTATTGATTTATAACAGTTAAATGAACAAAGTAAAATGTTATCTTATAGTGTTGGTTATGTTTTGACATAATCATGCTGTGATCTGAAAAATGAAACTTGAAATAGTTTGGTTTAACTTGTTAGCAGCAGTTTAGTGATTCTTCAGCCTATGATTATCAGTACTTTACTTATAATTCAAAATATTTAATAAACATTGTTCTGATCAAAAGACATTCAGATAAATTCATTTAAAACACAGACATCAATAATCAGCCTGTGAATCTCAACAATGGTGACAATAATAAAGCATGTTGCAGTGGCTGCCACCAATCACAACTCATCAATGGCTCCCATCATGCATTGCGGTATGAATAAATTATGATCTGAATTGTCTATGTAATTTACTTTTCCTAATTGAATATTCTGCTCCTCACCATTGTTGAGATGCATAGACTGAATCTTGACATCTGTGTGTGCCTAAAAGAATGATTTTTTTTTTTTAAGCAACTTTTAAGAATTCCTTTATATTATATCAAAAATGCTGGGCATTTATGCAGATTCACTAACCAACAACATAAATCGAAGTCAGAAAGAAGGATTTTAATGAGTTCAGTGATCAAGTTCAAATGATGATTGTCATAATATAACCAACACCATCAGATCAGTTTTTTTTTTTCTTTGTTTATCTGTCAGTTATAACTCAGATACAGCAGCCAAAGAAAATCTAAAGTAAACATATAATGGTCTAGAGCCCAACTAAAGCAAACACCCATCACCTTAATGGTAACTTACAATTTGTGATTTTCTCCTTCAGTCAGTGATTCTGCTTGTTAACATCAGGAGTCTTCAATAATGTTCAATCATCACTAAATTAATCACTTAATTATCTCATTAACTTAAACACTCTTGAGTGTGGACTCATACACTCCCAGGAGTGTTAATTTAACACTGGAGTTTTTGCTGTGTACAAAGAGCCGTAGTTAACTGACAAGCTGATCCATATCGCATTAAGTATCGCTGGCGATACGTCCGCGATATTAATGCGATATGGCTCAGCTTGTCAGTTAATTACGGCTCTTTGTAGTAAATGCCGCTCCATCTGAAAGCAGGTGATGGCGATTTACTACTAATCAAGGAATCTGCTTTACTGACGAGATGCGCATAACAATCTCACGATATATATCGCACAGCCCTAATTGCTATGCAGAGGTGTAAAGTCCAGGTTAAGAAAGTAAAAGTCCTCCTCAGTATTTTGTTCCAATCACCTGGATTTGCTAATTCAGCAGGAGAGAGAACTAATTAGTGAAATCAGATGACTGAGTTTATGGGTGGAATAAACATATGGCAAGGACTTTTACTCTTTGGCCCTGGATTACCCACCTCTGCCACTGGGCCACATCTTTGTGTTAAATTTAAAGTTTCATGCTTTTACCTTCAGGAAAGGTGGAGACAATTAATGCTAAAGAAATCGCTCCAATGAAGGCTTCACAGAACATGTTTGGCAATGACCCCGATAATGCAATATCAGGTAAACCAGCATAAATCTACATATCTCCAAATCCAGCCTCCGTTATGGTTTTAAAGCAGATTTAGTATAAGCACATTCATCCACACATTAAAACATTAAAACAGCTAAGGTATGTCTCTGTTTTGTTTTTTTTCTTTTTTTTCGTGGCCATTGAATGACTTGACTGTCTGTCTGTTTGAATGAATGTTTGTTTTATATGAATCTCATGCCAGGGTTGTATATCGCTGTGCCAGGAGAACTGCGTGGTTATTGGGAGGCACACCAAAGACACGGGAGACTGCCATGGAAGAAGCTGTTTGAGCCCAGTATAAATCTGACAAAGGAGGGTTTTCCGATTGGCAAGGCTTTGGCTGTTGCCATCAAGGAGACTTGTGAGACAGTTCTGAATAATACAGCATTGTGGTAAGAATAAGTCAACTGTGAACAACCGTAAAAACTTTCTCGATGGCAAATATCCTACTGTCAGGAGAATGCTCTGTTTCATTGTGTTTGTTCTTCACTTGACATCATTTCTCAGTTTCATTCAGTTCACCTGTTGTTCATTCAACTCATTAGTTCCCTCGTTTAGTTCTGGTATAAGTACTCCCTTTTTTGTTTATTTCTTTGTTCTTTCTCGTCAGCATTGAGTGGTTGTTTTTCTGTGTTTTTCTGTGTTTCTGGTATTATCATTCATTGTGCTCTTCCTTGCAACAGCCATTCAGTGACACTACAAAGCAGATCTGACACTATTATGATATTATATATCTCTACTTACAGCATGTTCCCTAAAGCATTAGCCTTTTTAATTTATGGAATGATCTTCTGTTCTTCTTGTTATTCTTTCCAGGGAAGTGTTTTGCATTAAATCAGATAATAAAACACTCTTGAAGGAAAATGACACTCTAAGACTTCCCAAACTAGCTGTCACCTATGAGAAGATTGCAAATGGATCAGCAGATGTCTTTTATAATGGGTCATTAACTCAGACTATAGTGGATGATATCAAGGCTGCAGGTTATTTCATGCTTACATTTGACTTTATTCATCTAATGTCGAGTTCACACTACACGATTTTAGGCACGATTTTCACTCGCCAACCGGTTTTGCGAGATCCTCGACAAATGCACGAAATCATAGGCAAATCAGTGCTCGTGAATTATCAAAGACGCGATCTGAGAAAATCGCTGACGAGTCACTGACGCCCGTGAGATATTTGACATGCTAAATATCTGGACCTGTCGGCGATTCAAAATCCTGCTGTGTGAATTTGTTCTGACTGAAAACTACATCGGCGATGACGGCCAATGAGAGCAAGATACAGGACAGCGGGAAGTTCGGAGTTATAGACCAGAATATCAGTATTTTAATAGATATATTTGCAAATATATAAATCAGAAACAAAGCAGAACCATTTGCTTGAACATCAGCACATTGCAAAATTATTTATTTTCCCCAACTCTCTTTGCAGAAACACAATCTTTGCTCCCCTTGTCTCCTCAACCATTTCCTCCTCCATAATCTGTTTTTTTTTTTTTTCTCTTTTTCGCTGCAAATCAGCACACAGACAATTTGGATCACAAACTTCTTGCAGGCTATCTTTTTTAATAACAATTTCAGTGTCGCGCGAGAACTCCTGTCTCACCTGTGATCTTGTGTTATTTCCTGATCACTTCTCACGTGTGTTTGGTTGTGAAACGTAGTTTGCGGACCAGAAGCAGAAGTTGTCTGCGATTCTTATGTAAAGTCATGCAGTGTGAAACCTCTTGTTGCCGATCCATTGTGCAGTGTGAACACAGCAGTGACTGAATGTTCCCCAGATAATCCTGCAGTGTGAAAAGAACTGTATTTTCATTACACAGGAGGCAATATAACACGCAAGGACCTACTGGATTATAAGCCAGTGGTGACTGAGTATGCATTCAACTTTACTGTGGGGAAATACACATTTCTTGCTCCTGATGCTCCATTCGGTGGACCTGTACTCGCTCTGATACTCAACATACTCAAAGGTCAGTGTGTGTGTGTCTATGACAACGTTCACACAGAACCAGAATAAGGTTGTCAGTCCTATATTTCAGTCCTTAATAAGGTTAGTCACACATAATTCAGTTTTGTGTTTTGTGTTCTGTGCGTGACTCAAATGCTCCATTCTCCACGCAGATATAAAAGTTCCTGCCGGTTAATGAACAGATGAACTCGCAGCGCGATTGTATTGTTTTTGTGTCAAATGTGATACGACTTTTCAGTTTTATGGTCACCATCCTTGTTATTACTTTGTTCACCCAGTCAACACGTTGATCTCACAGTGATCTCTCCATATGATCACAATGTGAGTTCACAGTGAGCTAAAAGTGTAACCGCACAGCGCACTCACTGTGTGCTCATATATATTATAGAAATGTTATTGGACATGGACTCCAACATCACTCAGACTTCAAACTCTGGTTGAAAATGAAAATTGGGTTGACGTCTAGACATGATGTCAGACCCAACGTCATTAAACAACTCCACAAACAGCATTACCAGCTTCACTTATTACTAACCAGACTTTATTTCTGCACAGTAAATTCCCCAGTGTTAAATCAACACTGCTCAGAGCACATATGGTCCCACTCTACAGAGTGTTAAAATTAACACTGAAGCAGTGTTGAAGTTAATGAGATAATTAAGTTAACACTGAAGCAGTGTTGAAGTTAATGAGATAATTAAGTGATTAATTAAGTGATGATTGGCCATTAGTGGTGACACCTGATGTTAATAAGCAGAATCATTGATGGAAAGATAAAAAACAATAACAGAAAAAAGAGAAACACAAGAACTACAACTGACTTTGAGTCATTACACATTGTTGCACTTATTATTACCAGTTTGACTTTATTTCTGTCATACATCGACAAAAGTTCTTGAGATTCAACAGAAGTTTAGACGGTAATGTTTTATGGAAGTTTTCTTTTCAAGTTGCCATTATAGTGGTCAGTGTTTGCTTTAGTTGGGCTCTTGACTCTTTTCATTTTGTTAATATAAGTTTTTCTCTGACTGTTCCATCATTGTGTTTATAAAGCACATTTGTTACTATAAGAGAAAACATGATCTGCTCAGAATATGTTTTGATGATAAAAGCATTATCATCATGTAGTGACCTGATTCACTGAAGTAATTCAGAGTCTAAATATTTGACTATATGCTTGATGTCTCGTTTTAGTATTGTAGTGATGGCCGGTTCGTGAACGAATCGTTCTTTTGAACCGGTTCTTTTTAGTGAACTGGTCGAACCAGTACACTAAATCGGACTGAATCGTTCGAAACAGTTCGCGTCTTGCGTCAACGCTGATCCACAAGTTAAATTACTCACTTTCGGACATGCCTGCGTCCTGACAGTCCCTTCGACTCAAAATAAACCAAAATCCCGGAATATAGGCATATATGTTACTCCAGTAAATCCAACAGTTCACTGAACTGAGACATGTTGTGCTGAGAGAAGTGATGAGCACGAGCTTGATACTGAGCATGCACGCACTACCGAACGTACAGGTACAGCAGTTCTCGGATCACCAGTACAGAACTGTGAACTGTTTCATTCGGACGCGTTCGATACGGAGAACCGATGAGCTGATGAGCTGAGCTGAGCATGCGTGCAATTCTTTCAGAGGGACGAAATGCATGTTTCTTGTATTTTATTGAACATCAATAAGTGTAACAAAATAAAACGTTAGAAACATGTTTATCACATAGGCTACTGCCTTTTCACTGTATTATTTTAAAGATTGGGAACAATGAATGGATTATAAAACTAAACATTTATTATTATACTAAAACATTATTTTCAGGAACAGATAATTTAATTTCTAAGGTGATATACATTTTTGATGTAAACTCTTGCCAAGGTTTTAAAGGGTGCAAAGTAAATGTTTATAATGTGTTAATCAAAACATAACGTATTAAACATACTGGAGACATGCATCGAGTTTTTAGTTTAGTCGACTGAATTAGCCTAGTAAGGTTTCAGTAGTTCTCAGCTCACACACAGGCATATGCTACGGTTCTCGAGTCAAGAACTGGTTGTTGCAGCAGTTCTCGGATCACCAGTACAGAACCGAGAACTGTTTCTTTCGGACACGTTCGATACGGAGAACCGATGAGCTGGAGAGACTGCGCATGCGTGATCGCACCGTCTCTGAACCGAACTTTCTTTTGGCCAAGTTCAGCTGATGCTGTGTTTATACTGTCACTGTGCTGTGTTGATACATGAGCACGGGTGAACCAAGGACTTGAATGAGGGGCCGAATTCGGCGAAATGTAAGTTTATTTAATTACAAATAAAATAAAAATGATGAAGACCAGTTTATTCACTTCAAGACATGTAAAACATCCGCGTTTGCGCATCGCCTTAGGCCTACTACAGGGTTCATTTTCAAAACGTGAATGTAAGAAACCTATCCAAGATGATGACGATGAGTACTATTATTTAACTGAAGTTATGATTACAAATGCCTTTATTTGAATGTATATTTATCCGCCAGGATGATAGAATTGACGGCATTACATGATGACGTAAAAGAACTGGTGAACCGGTTTTTTGAACCGGTTCATTGAAACGAACTGTCCGAAAGAACCGGTTTGCAGAAAAGAACCGGACTTCCCATCACTATAGTATTGGTGATTCTAGTTTGAGATCCAACAGCAATAGGAAAAATTTTGAAAAAACTTTGTGCTAAAAAGTTATTGTGTTTAAACGCACAGACATCAAGAATCAGCATATGCATCTCAACAATGGTGACAATACACAAACTAGTGACAAACAGATCAACTCTGAACATTACAAAACAAGCTACTAAAGTCATAACAAAACAATAGCAAAATAAAAGCCAACAGAAAAAACAATGAAAATTACAGGACAATTCAGCTTCATAATTTATTCATGCTGCAATGCATGATGTCAGCCATTGATGCGTTCTGATTGGTGGCTCCCATCATGCACTGCAACATGAAGCATTTGTTTGATTGTCACCATTGTTGAGATTCATATGTAGATTCTTGATGTCTTTGTGTGATTGTAAAACTTCCAGATCATTAAAACATTGCTAGAAGTAACTACTGTTGTGAAAAATTAATAAAACATGTGGATAATCAGTTTATAATGATGGGTGCCATCATTGAATCAGGCCACTAGTAATTTCATCATCAAATCATAACCAGTACTGCATTTCCAATAGCATCTTAAGCCTAACTTAATAACAGACCAACTGCAACAAATGGTCTGTACGATCAAATTAGGCTTGCAATGCTTTCAGGAAACACAGCCAAAGTCATAGTTTTTCTTGCCACAACACATATGCTCTATAAACACAGAGTTGGAGCAGCCAGAAAAATACTAATGTTACAAAGTAAAGGGTCAAGAGCCCAACTAAAGCAACCACTGGTCACCATAATGGTGACATGAAACGAAACATTCCATAAAACATTACCATCTAAACTTCTGTTAAATCTAAATAAGACCGTGTGTAGATGTATGACAGAAATAAAGTCAAACTGGTAAAATAATAAGTGCAATAATGGCTCGAAGTCAGTAGTTCTTGTGTTTCTCTTTTTTCTGTTCTTGTTTCACTTTCCTTCAGTGAGTCTGCTTGTTATCATCAGGTGTCACCACTAATGGCCAATCATCACTTAATTAATCACTTAATTATCTCATTAACTTCAACACTGCTTCAGTGTTAACTTAATTATCTCATTAACTTCAACACTGCTTCAGTGTTAACTTAATTATCTCATTAACTTCAACACTGCTTCAGTGTTAATTTTAACACTCTGTACAGTGGGACCATATGTGCTCTGAGCAGTGTTGATTTAACACTGGGGTTTTTACTGTGTGTCATGTGTGGAAACCAAAATGTGACGTCTAAACGATGTTGGAGTCCATGTCCAATAACATTTCTAGCTGGGGTGACTCACACTGTGGCCATAATATGAGCACACAGTGAGTGCGCTGTGAGGTTACACTTTTAACTCACTGTGAACTCACATTGTGATCATATGGAGAGATCACTGTGAGATCAATGTGTTGACTGTGAGTTTTTTTCAACTGCTTTCACACATTTTCAAAACCTTGCCTCTTTTTTTTTTTTCAAAACTTTACACACAAATCCAAGAATTGCACACAAAATGGAAAATGCATCACATCTCTTGCTAAATGATGCACTGCATTCAGAATATCACAAACACATCTCAAAAGCAAACATTTGTTTTGCAAACACCTTTGCCATAATATTACATATTTGGATATATCATATGCACTCGGTTATTCAAAACCTAAAGTTCTTCTTTCGTGAGCTCATATGTACATTTCTGTACAAGATTAAAAAGTAATCGGCAGAGAGATGTTGAAAAATCTGCAGTTAACACGAAAGCAAGATTGAAACCAAACTATTTTCTTTTTTACTGTAAGCATTTGTGGTTGTGAATACAGTATTACACAGTCCAAAAGACCTATAACTCAACCTTTGACCTTTCATAGGCCTATTCTAAAGCCATGATTGGTTGGTGTTCAGTAAAGCGATGAGTGTTTGCACATGTGAGTAGTGTGTGTGAGGTGTGAGGAGTGTGTGTGAGGCTTTGATGAATTACTGTGGCATTTTGATAGGTTGTGTTTAAAAAGTAAAACAAGAGACTTCTTGTTAGATTTGTATGTGTTACATATAGAGAATTGTGTGTTGTGGTTTGCAAAAAGTGTTTTATGAAATTGAAAACTGAGTCGAAGGCTGAGAACTAGTGTATGGTTTTGCAGATTTGGTGTGTGGTTCTGGTGTTTGAGGTTTCAGAAATTGTGTGACAAATAAGGATTTTGATTGTAAGCAGTTGAAAAAAACCCTGTAATTGCAGGTTACAACATCTCAAGCAGCAGTGTGTCCACTGAAGAGAAAAAGACTTTGATGTATCATCGTATGATAGAGGCTTTCCGCTTCGCTGATGTCCAAAAGAGAAAACTGGGACATTCTGAAAATGACACTGAGGAGGTGAGTTCAACTTTATGGATTCTTATGGTTTTAAAGAGATCAGTCAACAAAGGATGACAATTCTGGGACCCCAAAGAGACCAGATGGGAAAACTTTTCCCTCCATACTATAGCAGTTCAGTGTGACCCTTTCAAGCTCCAAACACATTAAATACGTACCACAGATGTTGGATCAAAAGCCTTGTGACGTAATAGCATTCGATACATAGCACGACCGCAGCTCAAATCCAGACTCAAGGTCCTTGCCGATCCTGTTCCACTCATTCTGCCCAATTGTTTCCCGTCTCATCTCCACTGTCCTGTTTAATAAAGGAATAAAAGACCAAAAATGTACTTGAAAAATGTACCAAATAAATGCTCCATATGTCTTGTCCACTTTTTTTTCCAAATGTCGAATCCATACAATAGATGTGTGTGAGAAGCAGATTGAAAATCACGTGTTTATTCACTGATAACGTTCATATGAACCAAATGTGATGTAAGCAGTGATATGACACACACAAGATCTAAAAACACCTGCAGTTAGTGACATCAAACTGATGCGACTGAATCATCGTGATCGATCATGTTGTGAAGACGTCATTTTATTAAAGTTTTTCCCTGTTTCTATATTTATGTGTTTAGTCCATTTTGTTTCACAGTTGGTCAAAAATATGACCTCAGACAGCTTTGCGGACCACATCAGGAGTAAGATTAAAGATGACATCAAACAAACCAGCTATGGTGATGAGGACATTGATACAGTGCCTGATGACCATGGCACATCTCACCTGTCTATTATCGCAGAAGATGGGAGTGCAGTGGCAGTGACCAGCAGTATCAATAACGAGTAAGAGAAATATAAAGAGACTAAGAGATTAAGGTTTCTTAATCTTGGTCTTGATCTAATACACACACACACACACACACACACACACACACACACACAGACCCACAGCAAAAACTCCAGTGTTAAATTAACTCTCCTTGGATTTTAGAGAGAAAAGGTGATCTGATGTTGGTTGTGTTTTTGTTGGTCACTGAACTCATTTAGAGTCTAATCCTTAGGTTTAAAGGTGATGGTACACAGGGCAACTTTTTGAGCAATGTTGCTGGGCAATCTTGCTGAGCGATTGTTGCTTGAGCACATTCCCATTAAAATTGGGCAATACATTTCTATCTAGATAATTTAGATCAGTCGTGGGCCCTGTGTCTCATCTGGTTGCCCGTTGACGGCAACATTGCCCAGCAACATTGTTCAAAAAGTTGCCCTGTGTATCATCAACTTAAGAAATCCTTTGCATTCTTTTGCAAAAGCTGGATCTTATGCTGTAGAATCACAGCAATCAACGCTGTAATCAACAATATAATTCTCACGCTGAAATTAGGCTCTATGTGTGCTCGATGATTCAGGTCAAATGATGATTATATAAAAACACAATTAGATCACCTTTTTGCCTTGTTCATCTGGCAGTTACATCTAAGTTACAGCAGCTAAACAACATCTACTGCTACACTGTAAAACCTGATGAGTTAGTTCAACTCAAACCGTTTGAGGAAACCAATTGCCTTAAATAATTTAAGTTTATTAACTCAAACAATTTAAGCATAAAAAAAATTGATTTGTGTCCAAGTAACTCAATAACTTGTTGTTAAGATAACTTGGGTAAATAAAGTTAATAGTACTAAGTCCATTCAATTAACATAACTCAAATCTATGAAGTACATTGTAAACCCGAATAAGTTGACAATTGCCTCAAATTTGTTTAAGTTCTGAAACTCACAGTACATTAATTCATACATTAAATTTATAACTTTCATTTAATCTCAATGTGAACACTTTTATTAGTATAAATTTAGCTTTTATAAGCTAATCTGCTAACATACTAATTTGCTAACATAGGAACAATAGTATGTTATACAGAATCACTTGCTGTATAAGCGCAACAATGTAAAGGAATTATTTGCTCTTAAATCAAGCAGCATGCACCACTTTGTCACCATGATGGTAACTATCCTACGCTGTAAAAAAAAATCTTAAAAAAGGGTCAAATGACTGGCAGCTGTGGCTGCCAAACAAAAAACATAAAATTAAAGTAAAATATGCTCATTTAAATAAGCTGAAAAACACTGTTATTTCACAGGTATTTCCTGCATTATTATGATCATATAACTTCATTGTAAAAAAATTATTAAAAAAGGGTCAAATGACTGGCAGCTGCGGCTGCCAAATAAAAAACATAAAATTAAAGTAAAATATGCAAATTTAAATAAAGTGTAAAAAACTTTAAAATAAATTTGATGTCACCATGATTGAGATCAGTGTCTGCTTTAGTTGGGCTCATGACCGTTGAGTTTTTAACTTTAGTTTTCTATGGCTGCTTTAATTGTGTGTTTGATACACATTTGTTATAGCAATAAATGCAGGAGAACATATCAGATGATCTTGGTCAGTTAATGGTGAAGTTATAATCATCATTTGACAATCTGGTTTACTGATCTGTTAGTCAAGCATGATTATATTGAGATAGATATATATCTAATATATAAACACAATATATAGGAAATTTACTTACTGTAAAAGTCTTTTGCACTTATTTAAATTAGGATATTTTATAATAATTTTACGGTTTTTGTATGGCAGCCGTAGCTGACAGTCATTTGACTGCTTTTTTTTTACAGTGAAGGTGTTTGATCGTAATAATTCAGCAAATAGCTGTAAAATAAGTGTTTTTTCGTAAAACATTTTAGAAAAATTGATGTAAAAGTTTTTTGCACTTCATTTAAATAAGGATATTTTACTTTATTTTTACGGTTTTTGTTTGGCAGCCGCAGCTGACAGTCATTGACCGTTTTTTTAAGATTTGATTTTTTACAGTGTAAAGCCAACATTAACAGAAATTCTTCTAAATTAGCATAACAAAACATTAATCACTACTAAATCTCACATTTAACATTAATCTCTCTCTCTCTCTCTCTCTCACACACACACACACACACACACACACACACACACACACACACACACACACACACAAACATTATATTACACTTAGTTTTAGCATTTACTCTCCCTTCCTAGTGCCATCGGCAAAGCATGCTGGGAAATAGACATCCCAGTCATTTCAGTTAAACTTAAGTTTGTCTAAATTAAAATAAATAATTTCATAAAACTCAAAACAATGAAACAGTTCAGTTTACTTAAAATATATCAGTTCTGTGAACTTGAAAGAAAAAGAAAGTGCTAAATACTCAAACAAGTTAATTGGACTGAACTAATTAGTTGAATTTAAGTTTGTCCTACTCAAACCAAGTTATTTTTTTTAAGTGTTAGGGTTTACAGTGTAATGATTTAATGGTAATTAGCCCAACTAAAGTAAACACTGATCCCCATAATGGTCAATTGTGACACCAAAATGTTTTGATTTTCTCCTTCAGTGATTCTGCTTGTTAACATCAGATGTCTTGGTAACACTCTATAATAACGTTCTGTTGTAAGTCATTTATAAGTCAGTGGTTAGTTAATGATGAACTAACCATTTACAAAACATTCATAAATGATTAGCAAGTGAAATGCTAACATTTTATGTATGTTTTGTAAATTCCACTACAAGTCATTTACAAGTGATTAGTAAATGATTAACTAATTATTTACGAAACATCACTATGCGTTCATAAATTATTAATAAGTGATATCCCATCTAGAAATGTTTTGTTCTAAAAACGTTCTGAGAACATTACCATGAAGTTCTAATAATGTTTTCAGCGGGTAGTTTTATTTTGGTTCCCAGAATGTTCTCCTAAAACATACACAGCAAAAACTCCAGTGATAAAAAGTTAATGAGATAATTAAGTGATGAATTGAGTGATGATTGATCATTATTGAAGACACCTGATGTTAACAAGCAGAATCACTGAAAGAGAAAATCTCTATTTTTAAGTCGCCATTATGGAGATCAGTGTTTGATTTAGTTGGGCTCTTGACTCTTTTATTATTAACTTTAGATATTGTCTGGATGCTGTAGCTAAGTTATAACAGCCAGATGAACAAAGAGAAAAGTTGATCAGTTGGTGTTGGTTATATTTTAACAATAATCATTTGTCCTGAATCACTGAACTCATTTAGAGCCTAATCTCTGACTTAAATGTATATTGGTCATTACAGCATCACAGTGATTCTACAGAATAAGATATAGATTTTCCAATGTAATTCAAATTATTTCTTAAAAGTTGTTCTGATATTATACTAATAATAAAAACTTTCTTTAAGGCACGCACAGACATCAAGATTCAATGTATGAATCTCAGCAATATTCAAAAAGACAAAAAAATAGACAAAAAGAATATTCAATTAGGGAAAGGAAATTAGTAAGACAATTCAGATCATAATTTATTCATACCGCAATGCATGATGGGAGCCATGAATGAGTTTTGATTGGTGGCACCCAGAACGCACTGCAACATGCTTTATTATTGTCACCATTGTTGAGATTCACAGGCTGATTCTTGATGTCTGTGTGTCCAATTAAAATACTTTTGCAAAGTTTTTTGATCAGAACAAGTTTTAAGCAATCTTTTGGGTAATATTGAAAATGCTCAAAATAGCATACTGCAGAATTATGGCCTGCTGCAATCAACAAGGTAAACCTAACTCTCTAAATGAGTTTTGTGTTTCAGGTCAAATGATGATTATGTCAAAACATAACCAACACCACCTGATCAGCTTTCCTTGGTGTTCATCTGGCAGTTATAACTCAGATACAACAGCCAAACAAAATTTAAAGTTATTAGTATAAGGGTCAAGAGCCCAACTAAAAACCAACACTGATCACCATAATGGCAACCTAAAAAAAATTCTCCTTTGGTGATTCTGCTTGTTAAAATCAGGTGTCTTCAAGAATGCTCAATCATCATTCAGTCAGTCACTAAATTACCTCATTAACTTTAACACTCTTGAGTCTGGAGCCAAATAAACTCCCAGGAGAGTTCATTTAACACTGGAGTGTTTGCTGTGTGAGTTCATGGATGAAATAAACATATGGCAGGACTTTTACTTTCTGACCCCTGGACTCTCCACCTCTGGTTACACACTGAGAGTGTTAATTTAAACAAATGTTCTTGTTGAGAATTAACAGATATTTAGTTGTTGATGTTTTATTGAAAATAATTAAGTTTGTAGTCACCATTATTGCTTATATTTTATGCAGTTTATGCTGCTGTAACTGTGAGTTTATAAAACACATTTGTTATGGCAAGAAAAATCCATTTTAATTAATCAGATGTTTGTGCCTGTTGTGATGATGCCATAATCATTCTGGACATTCTGATTTTCTGATCTGTCTAAGCTTTGAATTTATAGTTATTTAATATTTATTAATCCTATATCTGAGAATGCAGCTTGAGATCTAAAAATGTTTCTGTAATCAGTTATCATCTAGTGCATTAAAACATTGTGAACATTTTTTTTTTGCCACCATGGTTGAGATTCATGTGCTGATATCTCTGTGTTTCTATAAAGCAGTGTAGCTCAATTTTTGTGTGTGTGCATACAATTCATCATTGTAATTGGTTGCTGTAGTTTCACAGTGGTGGTAAAGTAACATTTTTGATGCTGGATTAAACTGAATAAGAAGTATTTTTAGCTCACATTGTCAACTGCAAGAACTGTACAGTTAACAGTAAATTACTGGCAACACATCAGCCTGGTAAGGTCTAACAGTGAAGTTTATGAAGCACTGTTGCTTTGCTGTTGTTCTCAATCTTGTTATCTGGATCTTTTTAATGTCCTCACAGGTTTGGCTCTGGAGTGATGTCACCCTCAACAGGCATTATATTTAATGACCAAATGAGGGATTTCATCGATCCTAAGGGGAAAAATGGAGTTAACAAAAACTACCTAATTAAACCAGGTAAAGAAAATGGCATGCCTTGAGTTTAAATGAGTTACAATGTTAAGAACAAGTAAAACCACCAATATAAATATAAAAGTTCACATGTAAGATATATAACTATTTGTTTTGACAAGGTAAATGGCCACCTTCATCAATGTGCCCCACAATAATATTAGATAAAAACAGAAGTCAAAATGAGGAAAAAGTCAGAATGGTGGTTGGAGGTTCAGGTGGGACAAATATCACCACTGCAACTGCTCAGGTAACAAAAACACACTGTTGAGCGCTGAACAATTAAAGCTTTTCTCAATTTAACATAACGCCTCACGTGATCTCATGCAGCAGATCTGAAGCGGAAAAGCATGTAAACACAATATCTGTCCTTCATATCAAGTCATATTGGTGAAAAGGTAGCCGTGACCAAGGAAAGTGAAATCTTTCAAAAATCATCCTTTTTAAGGATGTCTAATGAATGGCGTCAGCGCTGGTCAAAACAATGAATCAATGCCATTGATCATAAGGTGACACATCAGCTTCAGCGTTGCTGCTCAGCTGAGCCTTGTAAAGTGGAGCTCAAAGTTTAAATAAATATTTAAATAATTAACAGATTGTTTCATTAAATCTATCTTTGAATGCATCCTCATTTTTACTTTTCCGTAGAATGAACAGTTTAATGACTGAGTGACAGCCTGTCTAGAATGCGCAGAGACTTTAAATGCCTGGTGAAATATCAGCAGAAAACCTCTCGTAAAGTGAGATTCGAGGAACTAACTGATATAACAATGGCCTAACAAGCTCATTGTCAGGTTTATGTTGTGTTTATTATATTATGTGGACCCGACCCTTATTTTGACATTGTATCTTCACTTTACTCCACTTCGTTTTAACACACTTTTTAGTTTCGGTTTCATTACTGAACATGTACTCGTCTTTGTGCCAGCTGACCACAGCATAACACTTATTAGCAAGAAGCAACAAAACCCTGATAAACTCTCCTGTCTGTAGCTTTCTAGTAATCCTGAAGACATTGATTAGCTGGATCAGGTGTGTTTGATTAGGGGCCAAGATAGACAGCAACCATCACAGAGAAGCAAACAGAGAAAAACTAATGTCAAAAAGGAAAGGGTCAAGAGCCCAACTAAAGCTAACACTGATCACCATAATGGTGACATGAAACGAAACATTCCATTAAACATTACCGTCTAAACGTCTCTAAATCTAAATAAGAGCGTGTGTAGATGTATGACAGAAATAAAGTCAAACTGGTAAAATAATACGTGCAATAATGGCACGAAGTCAGTAGTTCTTGTGTTTCTCTTTCCTTCAAGGATTCTGCTGATTAACATCAGGTTTCACCACTAATGGCCAATCATCATTTAATTAATCACTTAATTATCTCATTAACTTCAACACTACTTCAGTGTTCATTTTAACACTCTGTAGTTGGACCTATATGTACACTGAGGAGTGTTAATTTAACACTGGGGAGTTTGCTGTGAATAAATGGAGATTAAAACGCATATCGCGCTGTTAAGTCATTCAAAATTACCTCAAGGGAAATTCCTTTACCACGACAGCTCTACTTGTTTCTTGTTTCTTGGCTGCACATCGGAACCGATCGAGGTCCTCAACAAGATTTTTTCTCCGATTCTCGGGAGGGGATAATCAGGGATAAATCTGCCTAAAACCCCTGTAGTGTGAGCCAGGCATTAGAGACACATGTCATGCACTTGACTTCCTTGTTCTCGTTCGTCTCCACACTCCCGCTGCATTACCTTGCCACTAATAGTTTGTGTGATTTTTAAATGTATTTGTCTTTTATCTAAAAACACTTTTCTCTCTGTTCTGTCTCTCTCATCTCAGGTGATCCTAAACTATCTATTCTTTGATTATGACCTGAAGAAAGCTGTTAAAGACCCCAGAGTTCAGACCCAGATGAAGGAGACAAATGTAGATGATTATTTTGATATGGTAGGATTCTTACACAACAAACGTTTGTCATCTAAATACAGCTTTCCTGTAGCTCAAACAGTAGAGCGTTGGTGCTTGCAACACCAAGGTCATGGGTTCGATTCCCAGGGAAAGCAAGAACTGATAAGAATGTAAATGTGTACCTTGAAATGCAATGGAAGTTGCATTGGGTTAATGCATACATGTAAAATAGATTCACAAAGTGAGAAATATAAAAATGTTCTCTCTGTGTTTATGAATTCAGGGTGTAATTAAAGGCTTGAAGGAGAAGAAACATAAAATCTGTGTAAATACTGAATTAACAGCGGTCCAGGTGGTTGTGCGAGAGGGGGACAAACTCTGTGCTGAATCTGACGAGAGGAATTGGGGTTGTCCTGCTGGATACTGAGAACTGCTCCTGTGCTCACGCTGATGTTGTCAAATCTGTGTTTGATCCAGCAAAAGTAAAACCGTTGTCTAGTGACAGATTCAGACTTGTTTGTTGGGGTGTTTTATTGGTGCCAATAAATCTTGAGCAGGGAACGTGCAAAAAACTGTTCATAACATTGTTTCAGCCATCCTGCATTATGATATCACACAGCTCATTAAAATACTGCAAATATTCTTACTATTCCAGCTTATACCTTTTTTATTTATTTTAGTTTATCTATTGCTATCATTAGCATTTTGATATCTGCTATATACTCAATATATCCCACTAATCAAAATTGTCCAAAAGACGTCTTTTCAACGTCTTTGTCACAAAAGTCGGATGTTGAAAAGATGTCCACTGAGGAGCCAGAATGAAAGTTTTTATGACATCTTGTTTTTGACGTGTTCTGGACGTCTGATATAGACGTTCATGGAACCTTCGTACAAGGTTAAAAACTGGTTCAGATGTGGACATTGTGGACATATTTCTACATCATTTAAGGTTCATTTAGATATAATTTATACTGTTTCTGGACCAAATAAACACTCTCAGGATGCATTAAATTAAAACTCATGTTTATTTCAATGTAATTTCCTTTTGTAATTGCAAATCAACTCACAGACAGTTTGTTTGTCCAAAAATCATGAACATAAAGGAAACACCTGTAAATCACACATTGTTGGATCATGGGAGAAACCAGATCTGGAGGAAAGACTTTATAGCTCAGACACTTGTGATGCCCTTAATCACAGACCATTTCTGTCAGACATCTACTGAAGATCTGAGTGAGAATTAACAGAGGTTTAGATGTTGATATTTGTTTCATTTGAAGTGTCACCATTGTGGTGATCAGTGTTTGCTTTAGTTGGGCTCTTGGTCTCCTTTCTTTTTACTTCAATATTTCTTTGGCTGCTGTATCACTGTGTTTGTGTAACACAATTGTTGTGGCAGAGAAAGCAAAGAAAAAGTCAGATCAGGTGTTATCAACTCAATGTTGACGATGACATAATCATCAAAAACAAAACATCTAATGTTGTGCTTAAAGATTTGTTATTATGTTTTGCGTTTATAACTGCAGAGCATTAAAATGATCACTTATTTGAAGGTGTATAAAAGCTAGTGCTAATGTTTGGAGCAAATTTTACTTAGTCACACACAGACATCAAGATTTTGTATATGAATCACAACAACAGTGACAATAAAAACAAAAAAGATTGGGAATCAAGAATGAGTTTTGTACTATGAAAGCTACCCATCATGCATTGCAGCATGATGCTTTTTTTATTGTCACCATTGTTGTGAATCATGTGCAAATTCTTGATGTCTGTGTGACTATATGATACACTTGTTTAAAACATTGTATGGACATGCTTTTCATCCTCTTCTAAAAAAATGATGGTGCCAATATTGCAGTTCCACAAGATAGGTAGCAATAAATGCCAAAACATCTGACAGCATTAGATGACTGATTTGAAAAGATTTTGCTGATGACAGTTGATCTAGCTTTATATTGGCTTTATCTGCCACAACAAATGTGTTTTACAAACACCGTTACAGAAGCCTCAGAGAAGCTAACGTAAAATGAGCGGGGACCAAGAGCCCAACTAAAGCAAACACTGATCACCACAATGGTGACACTTCAAATGAAACAAATATCAACATCTAAACCTCTGTTAATTCTCACTAAGATCTTCTGGAGATGTCTGACAGAAATAATCAAAGTATCTGTATTTTATGTCTGTGAGTACTCCCCAAAAATGATACTCGAGTAAAGTACAGATCCCTCAAAATTTTACTTAAGTACTGTACTCAAGTAAATGTACTCCGTTACTGTCCGGCTCTGCAGAAATTGCAATTATTTTCTTATTCTGTGTAGTTCTGTTCTCCTTCATCATAAATAAGTAATTTTGGGTTTAAATCAGTGTAAGTTCATTATGATTCAATTCATATTTATTTGTATAGCGCTTTTCACAATCACAATACACATCGTTTCACAGCAGCTTTACAGAAAATATACACGAGTCTACATTACAACTTAAAGGGGTCGCACATCACCATGTCTTTTAAAATTTGAACACATTATTCTCTATTCCCAGCATCGGCTCAGGCCCTTTTTCAAAATTCTGCCGCGCCACAGAGCGCCATTTATATAGTTTTATATTAGCTTTCTGATAGCTTTCTGCGTAAAGATTTGACAGATTTAAAGCAGTCAGTCAGTGATGGAAACATTGCAGCTTTTCCCCAACAGTGCCTCTAGGTGTCGCCAGCTCTTTTCAGAAAGAATAAAACAGCAAGAGTGATTTCTAACAGCAGATATTAAGGGAAAGCATGTATTGGCATCAGTGTGGAGGTGTAAAGCAACCCCAGAGTTTCTTCATATAATAATATTAATTCGGCATGATGTGGTAAATGACCGTGGTGTAATCAGAGTGAATCTCCTCGTTGCTGACGGAGACTGAAGCTTCACTGAGAGCAGAGGTGGAGAGTCCAGGGGTCAGAAAGTAAAAGTCCTGCCATATATTTATTCCACCCATGAACTCACACAGCAAAAACTCCAGTGTTAAATGAACTCTCCTCAGAGTATATTTGGCTCCAGACTCAATAGTGTTAAAGTTAATGAGATAATGTAGTGATTGATTGAGTGATGATTGAGCATTATTGAAGACACCTGATGTTAACAAGCAGAATCACTGAAGGAGAAAATCTCTTTTTTAAGTTACCATTATGGTGATCAGTGTTTGCTTTAGTTGGGCTCTTGCCCCTTAAACTAATAACAATAGATTTGTTTGGCTGTTCTTTCAGAGTTATAACTCTCAAATGAACAAAGAGAAAAGCTGATCAGGTCGTTTTGGTTATGTTTTAACATAATCATCTTTTGACTTGAATTACAAAGCTCATTCAGAGAGTTAGGTTTACCTTGTTGATTACAGCAGTCTATGATTCTACAGTACACTCTTTCAATATTATAATCAGCATTTTTAAAATAATCCAAAACATTTCTTTAAAGTTATTCTGATCAAAACACTTAGCAAAGTTTTTTTTTTTGGACACACAGTCATCAAGAATCAGCCTGTGAATCTCAACAATGGTGACAATAATAAAGCATGTTGCAGTGCATTCTGGGTGCCACCAATCAAAACTCATTCATGGCTCCCATCATGCATTGCGGTATGAATAAATTATGATCTGAATTGGTTTAGTAATTTCCTTTTCCTAATTGAATATTATTGTTGTCACCATTGTTGAGATTCATACACTGATTCTTGATGTCTGTGTGTGCCTTAAAGAATTTTTTTTTTTTTTTTTTTTATACCAGAACAACTTTTAAGAAATCATTTGGATTATATTGACAAATCTCAATATTATTCAGTAGAATCACTGTGATGCTGTAATGACCAATATACATTTAAGTCAGAGATTAGGCTCTAAATGGGTTCAGTGATTCAGGTCAAATGATGATTATGTTAAAATATAACCAACACCTGTTCACCTTTTCTCTTTGTGCATCTGGCTGTTATAACTCAGATACAGCAGCCAAACAACATGTAAAGATAATCATTTAAAGGTCAACTGCCCAACTAAATCGAACACGGATCTCCACAACGGTGGCTTAAAAAATGAGATTTCCTCCTTCAGTGATTCTGCTTGTTAACATCAGGTGTCTTCAATAATGGTCAATCATCACTCAATCAATCACTAAATTATCTCATTAACTTTAACACTCTTGAGTCTGGAGCCAAATATACTCCGAGGAGAGTTCATTTAACACTGGAGTGTTTGCTGTGTGAGTTCATGGGTGGAATAAATATATGGCAGGACTTTTACTTTCTGACCCCTGGACTTTCCACCTCTGACTGAGAGACTCTTCATGCTTCTGGAAACTGACAGACGTGTACAGGAGCTCATCAGAGGGGATTGTGGGTAACTGGACTGGAGTCAATCCACATGATGAAACAATTCATATGTGAACAAGAGCAGAGAAAATGCCAGGTTAAACCACATGTGTATTTCTGAACAGCAGAGGGAGACAAACTCAGATTTACTAAATGTACTTTATTGTGTGGGTGTGTGTGTGCCCTTGTTTATATTACATTGTGGGGACCAAATGTCCCCATAAGAATAGTAAAACCTGAGATCACCTACCAGCCAGCGGTCCCCACTTTTCAAAAGGCTTATAAATCACACAGGATGAGTTGTTTTGAGAAAGTAAAAATGCAGAAAGTTTCCTGTGATGGGCAGGTTTAGGGGCAGGGGCAGTGTGTGTGTGCGTGTGTGTGAGTGTGTGTGTGTGATGGGCAGGTTTAGGGGCAGGGGCAGTGTAAGGGGACAGAATATACAATTTGTACGGTATAAAAACCATTACGTCTATGGAGAGTCCCCACAAAGATAGTGAACCAGACGTGTGTGTGTGTGTGTGTGTGTGCATGTGTGTGTGTGTGTGTGTGTGTGTGTGTGTGTGTGTGTGTGTGTGTGTGTGTGTGTGTGTGAGTGTGTGTGTGTGTGTGTGTGTGTGTGTGTGTGTCTCACCATGTTTACAGCTGTATTTCAGCCAGCCGGATCAAGCCCTCAAACAGAAACCAGAAAAGCCTGAAAACACACAAAGCGATTGTCAAGGTGATACTATGACATCTAAGTACAAGCATTCATGCACATACTGTGTATTTCATGTCTTGTGAAGCAGTTTAATACTGTATAACGAAACAACGGACACAAAATCATAATCAAAATCATCATGCATATCCATAACTCGCATATGCTATCATCGGTCAGAAGACCTGTCCAGACCTGAGCTTTTCAGTGCATAACGATTTAAATTTGGATCAGTTTTGTATTTTCATTGTATAGATAAGATCTGCGTGAATGTTCAGAAAATATCCTTTGTGCTCCACACAGACTTCACACAGAGTGCTCCACAAAAAGCTTCAACACACAGTCAGGCGGATCTAAACACTTCTGTAGACAGCACTTACTAAACTAACAAGCTAAAACACAAAAGCCGCAGCCAGTTTTACTTAAACAAGCAGGTTTTAGATGCGTCATGTTGTCTGTGGTCTTCAGCTGGTGTGAAGATGACCCTGAGTCTGCAGACTTTCCCACACATGATGCTTTAAAGCAGGGGTGTCCAAACTTTTTTTAGTGAGGGTCAAATACAGAAAAATAAACAAAGGGCCGGGCCACACACTAGAGGTGATATTGACACATGAATAGGGCTGGGCGATATTGTTATGCGCATCTCATCAGTAAAGCCGGTTCCCTTGATTAGTAGTAAATCGCCATCACCTGCTTTCAGATGGAGCGGTGTTAAATTAACACTCCTGGGTCTGTGAGTGTATATGAGTCCACACTCAAGAGTGTAAAGTGTTAAAATAAGAGTGTTAAATGAACACTCAAGAGTGTTAAAGTTAATGAGATAATTAAGAGATTAATTAAGTGATTATTGAGCATTATTGAAGGCACCTGATGTTAACAAGCAGAATCACTGAAGAAGAAAATCACAAATTGTAAGTTACCATTAAGGTGATGGGTGTTTGCTTTAGTTGGGCTCTAGACCATTACATGTTTACTTTAATTTTTTCTGTTGTTTGACTATTGTTATTAATTTATAACAGTTAAATGAACAAAGTGAAGTGTGATCTGATAGTGTTGGTTATGTTTTGACATAATCATGCTGTGATCTGAAAAATGAAATTTATTGAAATTGCTTGGTTTAACTTGTTAGCAGCAGTTTTGTGATTCTTCAGCCTATGATTAAAAGTACTTTACTAATAATTCAAAATATTTAATAAACATTTTTCTGATCAAAAGACTTTCAAATGAATTTATTTAGAAACACAGACTTCAATAATCAGCCTGTGAATCTCAACAATGGTGACAATAATAAAGCATGTTGCAGTGGCTGCCACCAATCACAACTCATTAATGGCTCCCACCATGCATTGCGGTATGAATAAATTATGATCTGAATTGTCTAGGTAATTTACTTTTCCTAATTGAATATTCTGCTCGTCACCATTGTTGAGATACATAGACTGAATCTTGACATCTGTGTGTGCCTAAAATAATAATTTTTTAAACAACTGTTAAGAAATCCTTTATATTATATAAAAAAATTCTGGGCATTTATGCAGTCACAGTTATGCTGTAAACAAAACCAAACATCGAAGTCAGTAAGAAGGATCTTAATGAGTTCAGTGATCAAGTTCAAATGATGATTATCATAATATAACCAACACCATCAGATCACTTTTTATTCTTTGTTCAACTGGCAGTTATAACTCAGATACACCAGCCAAACAAAGTCTAAAGTAAACGTACAATGGTCTAGAGCCCAACTAAAGCAAATACCCATCACAATAATGGTAACTTACAATTTGTGATTTTCTCCTTCTGTGATTCTGCTTGTTAACATCAGGTGTCTTCAATAATGCTCAATCATCACTAAATTAATCACTTAATTATCTCATTAACTTTAACACTCTTGAGTGTGGACTCATACACTCCCAGGAGTGTTAATTTGACAGGAGTTTTTGCCGTGTACAAAGAGCCGTAGTTAACTGACAAGCTGAGCCATATCGCATTAATATCGCGGACGTATCGCCAGCGATATTTAATGCGATATGGCTCAGCTTGTCAGTTAATTACGGCTCTTTGTAGTAAATGCCGCTCCATCTGAAAGCAGGTGATGGCGATTTACTACTAATCAAAGAACCGGCTTTACTGAGGAGATGCGCATAACAATATCGCGCGATATATCGCCCAGCCCTACACATGAATACTGTATTTTTACAACCTGACTTGTTACTCAAGGTCTCAACATAAAAAGGAACACAAACAAACAGTTTAGTTTAAAAAAAAAAAAAAACGTTTCTTTGGTGCTGCCATTTCTCGCGGTAAAAGTTTTTCTTTGCTCTTTTTTTTTTTTTTTTTGTAACGGTTAACGTTTGACAAGCACTGTGTGTGTGCCTGGCTCCATCTAGTGTTGAAACTGAGAAGTGCAACAGAGTTGAGCTCAAGCTTCTTGTGTGCACTGTTAGACCTTACCGGGTTTTTTTACAGTAAAATACTGGCAACACTGTTGCCAGTAAAATACTGTTAATTGTACAGTTCTTTACTGTAATCTAGTTTGTTTCTGTAAAAAATGCACTAAATTCTAATTCAAGTTAACTAATTTCACTTGCAGAAACCAACTGCCTTAAATTGACCAACTGTCATTTAAATGTATTAAATTTATAATGCATTAACCCTCAGAGGTCGGAGATCACGCCGGCGTGATCTGCTCGCTTTTTTCCTTATGAGTTGAATTGAGACCCCAAATACTCTTTTGACTTTGATTTTATAAAACAAGTTTCATACATCAATCGATTCTGTTAAATGTGTATTATTTTTGTGTATACTCACAATAAAAACAAAATGTTGTGCTTTTTGCCAAATAAAGAAAAATAATCACGAAGCGAGTTCTGCCTTCTCTCTGTCCGTGTAGTCAATTCTGAAACGCGTCCGAAAATGAATCATAACTCAGCGAATACTTCTCACACAGGCACGTGAGATATGTCTTTATGAAGCTTGAAATCTCCTCTTTTAAATGAAGTAATTTATATAAAAAACAAATGTTTTTAACTCATGTAATCCCTTTGAAAGCAAGGAGAGGTACCGTTTTTCCTTCTCCCTTCATTATCTCTAAATGAGCTGCAGCCGCCCCGCCCCCGGCGCGATTCACATGTAAATAGTTTACCTGGGGTCCGTTCTTCGTACGTCGCTAACTCACTTAGCTGGATTTGATTGTTGGCGATTTGGCATGATCTTGGATTGTTTGGTTCTTCAACGCTCTTCCTGGACTTGCTGTCATAGCAACATGTGCGCAAACTTAAACCTGCTCGGGAGCAGGCTTATTTCATGTTAACAGGATTAGATCCCGGCTTCATAAGCGGAGCTGATACGGGAAGTCCAGCGCAGCGCGATAGAGCACTTTCTGAGATATTTATTTTTTCTCGTGATTCGTGAGATTGTCGTTTTTTGTCGTTTTTTTTTGTCGCTTTTTTGTTTAAAAGACAGTTTTTTTTTTATTATTATTATTTTTTTTGTTTTTTGGCATTTCCAAGCCACTTAAGACCCAATGTTGTAAAGAAGTGTTTTTTTTTTTTTTTTTAGGCTATCATAATTTTTTATGAAGATCATACAATCATGACCATGCCGATTACAGATGTCACTCAGGCTTCACTAACGTGATTGGTACCATAGACTAGGCTACCATAGACTGCCATCAAGGCCTCAATGAAGGGGATTATGTGAACAGAAAGGGGGTTCACAATGTAAATGTGCAGCCCAGTTACTATTGTGATTCTTAATATTCCAGATTAGTAATATTATATCAAATAAAAAAAAGGCAGTTGACTAAAATCTTCCATATCACAAATGTGAAAGCAAAATGGCCAGGATCTGTGCATGACTTAAGAATGTTCAGAGATTCACATTTATGCACATTATTTGAAAGTGGTAAGGAAAGTTCCACAATTAAATATCAAGCTCACTGTATTACATACACTTATGCTGATCCTAACAGAACTGCATTTTTCATAGGTGATTATGACATGTTCCTGCAGACAGGTGTTTTATGACCCCATTCCCTGACCCAAACCAGTTACAATGCAGCTTTAGCCAGGACAAGGGCACACAATGAAATGAACTTTGGCTAACTAAAGGGAAGAGTTCAGTGTCTGAAAAGTCTGAGGGTTGCACACCTGACAGGGCCTGTGACATTGTTGGCAAATGTGCCATATTACACAACATTGCCACAAAAAAAACACTTTTCATTAAATGTTTAATAAAAGACAAATATGCTTAGTTCCTTGAGTTTTATTTCAATTGTTTTTTGTAAAGAAAAGCCAGTGGTCAAGTGCCTGCAACAAGAGATATTAGACACATGCCTCATGCAACAAATAAAAAGGAAAAGTTGGCTATACACTGCCCACCTGTAGGCCTATGTCTCCTCTGTCTGTGCAGACTCTTCTGTAGCCTTTCTGTAGATGTGGAATCCTACAACTTATATTGCAGCCATAAAGCATACAAGTATAAATGAAGTAAAGTTATTTATGCACTTGCAGGTAGGCTAGTTCCTCCATATGACAGTTATCTGAGAGGCTTTATTCACTGTCCAGTGCAATGGAAACAAATGGACATTACAAAGTCTTATACTTTCTTTCCTTTGGAAAGTTAGAAAATGTCCACTTACTGCACATATTTCAGCCACCACTTTCTTGGGAACAGATACAAGTGTTGGTGTATTATGTAAAAGTGCACAAAAGAGGAAAAAGTAATGTCATTACAATGAACTACACTTGGGAAAAATATTTTTACATTAACATAAGTTTATTAGTTTTCACTTTCACAAGTCAAAGCAATTCATCATTACTCAAGATTTAACAGTTGAAATGACTATACGGCCTTAATTTAATGCAGCAAAAAATATTTTACAGTGTAGGCTACTAAGATCTTTTTTTTTTCTCAGCCTTTTTCTTGGTTGCTTTTATAAACAGAACACCATTTATTTAACAGTGCCTTTTATAAAAGAAACTATATAACTAAAAATTAGGCTACCATTATGTAGAATATTTTTGTACTTCACTTTTATTTGTTCCCATGTTCTAGTGTGGTGACTCTGACATTACAATGAACAAAGCTATTATGCAATTATTAAAATACAAAAATATAGGCTAATAAGTGATAAAAACATCTAACATGGCCACTTCTAACGGATTTAAATTGTCTGCTACTTTTTGTCAGCCCTCTCTCCTGGCTTTGGCAGACTTTGAGGTGTTCCTTGGCGTTTTGATTAAACATTAAAATTCCGAATAAACTTCGACTATTAGTTCTTGCTCTGCTGAGGAGAAAATCTGAGCGCGCTCAGAGAATATCTAAAAGGCGGGCTCTGGCGCGCTCTTTGGCCACGCTGAACAGCCAATAGCAGCGTTGCTGATCAATGTTTCTACTATCGATACATATCCCCTTTTAAACTTAGCATGAACGCGCAATTATCTCAGATAACTCAATCCAGCTATACTAATCATATCCGGCAAGTGTGTTCGAAGAACCGAGTTAGCCAGATCATGAGTAGCACGATGATATCATCTTGGATGTCTCATTTGATCTCGGATGTTTTAAGCAACGTACGAAGAACGGACCCCTGATCTAGTATGCATCGCATACGCCCCCCGATCAATGCCATAAAAACACAGTTTGTTCATCAGACTTCAGACTGATAGTTCATCGCGTTTTGAGTATGACACGCTTCTCCGGTAATAAAGACTCCCTTCAGATGATTCTGGACAGCGAGGAAGAATGCACCTTTTCCTCAGAGGACGAACGGCAGTATTTTGAAGAGCGAATTCCGCCGAGAACACAATTTCAGAGTAAGTTTTACTTAAAAGTCTTTTGTCTTTTATTTTTCGTGTTCGCATTTATGAGGAAAAAACAATATTACGTGACAGTTCTCCATTATGGACGCGAGCGCTCTAAAAAAAGCACTAAAAGACTTTCAAACTTTCACAGAGACCTCAAAACAGAAAGTACAAATCCTTTCTTTAAAACGAATTTCGTTTTGTATCAATTGTATCTTAATTTTAATAATTTTTTCATTAACAAATTTCCTGGATTTAAAGTAAATATAGGCTAGCAATCACAACATAAGGTGCTTGAACTGGAGATCATCATGAACCAGACCGTAGCCTATTCTCGCCTCACATGTCTAAAAAATGTGAAATATATTTACAGAAAGCTGGTTCTAAACAAACCATCCAAAACACTAGCCTACTGCGAAGATCGCGAGTCAATAGCCTATCGTCAACTTCATCTTTGCCAGAAGTTAAATTTAAATCGCGTGTGTGAATGAATGATGATGTTTTAGCAAACTGAATTGCTACTGAGATGAGTAAAAATCGACTGAAATATGAATACATAGATAAAATGTAGGCCTATAATCTTTTTTTTTTTTTACAAAGAAAGAGTACACTTGAAATATTGTTGAAATTGTAATTATTGTTGTAATTGTAACCTTTTTAATAAAATAGCAAAACATATTTACAAGATAGATGTAAGCAAAATCTTAAATGGTCAATATAAGTCTTCTAAATATATCTGTTGTTCTTGTATTGTGGCTCAGTCAGTTTCACACCTGAGTGAATGGCTCATCATTATGCAGAGTGGGTGGGACACTGTAATCTAAGGTGTAAACTACTCCTCCCCCTCGCATATTGGCTTTCCAAGCAAAACCTGTTTTACATCAATTTAAATCAATGTATGGTTTTATGTGAACGATAAAGCAAGACTATTTTCACATAATTTTGAAGAAAAAACACTAGGCGAGGACATCCATTTGTCAAAAGTCTTATTGACACATATTTACTATGTGTTTTGTGGCCTTATTTCAGAATTTTTATTTTTTATTTTTTCCAATAACCACGCATAAACATTATTCTCTCAAAAATGAAAACATGTACATACACATGGCTCACATATTATGGTAGCCCTGTTTGTGCTTTATAGAGTGAATTTACACCTTTGCCATTAATATGTTTATAAGCAACTGAAAAAAGCACAAATGTCAGGGCATGTCAGAACATCTCAAGGGCCCCAAAAACAGCCCAGACCCCAGAGGGTTAATAATGTGAGCAAAGTATTACTGTGAACTTCTTTCACTTGGGACCACTAAAAAACTTTTGAACATAAAGAGATTTCCACTGGACCAGCAACTACACAGTCACCGCCTGTTAAATAAAGCAACACGCAGCAAATCATCAATGTTTGTAGATCTTCTCCTGGACTGAAGCACAGGCTCTACTCTTCTGCACAATGGTGATCCAAAAAATTATTTTAACAGTAAACTACTGGCAACAGTGTTGCCAGTATAAAACAGTTTTATAACTTACAGTTTATTACTGTTAAAATACATTTTGTGGGTGTGACTTTTTATCTTACACTGTTAACCCTTTCAACCCCACAGGAAAATCCACACTACAAAGAGTAAAAGTAACACTGACGCAGTGTTGCAGTGAGATAATAAAGGGAATATGTAAGTGATTGTTGAGCATTAGTGATGAACGGCTGCTGTTAACAAGCAGAATCACTGAAGAAAAGAGAAACACAAGAACAGAAAATAGAGAAACACAAGAACTACGACTGACTTCCAGCCATTACACATTATTACACTTATTATTAACAGTATGACTTTATTTATGTCATACATCTACAGAAGTTGCTATTAAGATGTTTAATTGAAAATGTTTGAAGTTACCATTATAGAGATCAGTGCTTGCTTTAGTTGGGATGCAGATGCTAAAACATCCATTTTTCTTTTGCTACTGTGTTTTTGCAAGTCACACTTGTGCGCACACACAGTTTATGAATGATTGCAGTTGTAATGCTTATGGTGACAAATTCATCATATTGCCTGTTCATTCACTAAGGAATTAATTCTTATTCATTCAGAGTTTTATCCTCAATCGAAAGTGTTTCATTACCACCACTGTGAAACTACAGCAGTAAATTGCTATGACTAATTTTTTTTAACACATCATGCATAAACCAAAAAAAAGCTATACTATGCTTTAGAAACAAAGAGATATCACAATTTAGCACATTAATCTCAACAATGGTGGCAATATTTTTTCTTTTTTTTTAATTCATGCAGCAGTGCATGCTGGGAGTTCTCTTACGAGAGGTCTCTCGTATTGCGTAAGGTTAGCTTACGCATCGGGAAAGTCTTCTTTCTTCGAGATCTGAAGCCAAAAAATTATCCTTAATTTTGTATACATTGTCAACGCAGTGCAGCAGCCGACAGACCTAGGCAGGCTGTATAAGCGTGCTCATTGGCTGCTCGGCGGCAACTGCTTAAGCCTATCGGTGAGCGCTCTGAACGCGGCAACCAATGAGGGCGCTTCGCGCCCTCCACACCCTTCTAACCGTCAGAATGGGTGTGGCCAGCGTGTATATATTCAGCGCTCATAGGCTAAAATTCTGATTTTCTTGTCTTCAGCGACGCTCTTCGCATCGCTGGATCTTGAGAGCCGCCGCCGTTGAAACCAGCGACCAGCAAGCTTAGGACAGCGCCTGAGGAAGCCGGCCGTCTTCGCCGCCTTCAGCCATCCGTGCCTGCTACGCTATCCGGCGACATATCCTTTACATTATTACTGTTTCTGTGTGTACTCTAAAAGAGCACGAGGCGTTTTTGCGGCTCGTGCCGCTCCCCGCTCAGCAACGGAGACCGCCACCTCTCTGCGCTCTCCGCCTGGGCCGCGGGCACGCCGCCACCGCACTCTCCGAGTGCGAAGAGCTTTCAATGTCGACCCTGCGGGCTCGACTTGAAGCTTTCGACCAAGCTGTCGCTCCGCCTGTCCCTGCCGGGCCGCGCAATAAGAAGCGCCGCTCGCAGCGACCACCGGAGACTGTTGTGACTGAGGAGCTCGCCGGAACCTCTCCCTCGAGCTCTCTCTCGCCCTCTCCCTCCCGGCCGCTCAACCGCCGGCTCTGCCCGCGCCGCCGCCGCGTCAGGAGATGAGGCGAATGTGATAGATACCCGTACTCTCCCTCTGTTCGAGCCGTGCAATACGCCGCTCACAAGGGATGGCAGAAGCGGACGGTCTCGGAGCGAGTTTCCTCTCCCTCTGTTCGAGCCGCGCAAACTGAGCCGCTCACGAGGGATGGCAGAAGCGGACGGTCTCGGAGCGAGTTTCCTCTCCCTCTGTTCGAGCCGCGCAAACTGAGCCGCTCACGAGGGATGGCAGAAGCGGACGGTCTCGGAGCGAGTTTCCTCTCCCTCTGTTCGAGCCGTGCAATACGCCGCTCACGAGGGATGACAGGAGCGGACGGTCACGGAGCGAGTTTCCTCTCCCTCTGTTCGAGCCGAGCAAACTGTACCGCTCACAAGGGATGGCAGGAGCGGACGGTCTGAGCTCTCTTTACGTTACAAGAAAGCTACTCCGTCCTCGCGCGTCACCGGTGAAAGGGGAACAGAGTGTTTTCGTCCCGCCGTGGCCTGGACTATAACCTCCATTCTCACACATTTCTCAGTCCCCTCTTAAGTTCAGGCGACTGGAATTGTTACTATTGCAGTATACGAGCCTGTTATAAATACACGCTTGCCTGCAAGCAAACGCTGTCACAAGACATGATACTAATGTATTCTCCCCTGTGGCTCAGTGGCGGAATCCTAGACTGTCAAGCTAGAGACCGGGGTTCGGTCCCCGCTCTCGCGGCAGTTAAAGTTTATGCTGTTCGCTTCTCCGAGCTCGCGGCCAGTTTTTCTTACATACAGAAAACAAGCCCGCTCTCTCCCTCGTTGGGCCGCGCAGATTGCGCCGTTCAAGGGATGACAAAGCGGACGGTCACGAGCAGCGTTCAGCGTGCGCGCCTCACTCATCGGCGAAAAGAGAAGAGAGTGTGTTAGTCTCGCTACGGCTGGACAACCGCCAATCCTCACACATTTCTCAGTCCCCTCTTAAGTTCAGGCGACTGGAAATATTACTATTGCAGTAAACGAGCCTGTTTTAAACACACGCTCGCCTGCAAACAAACGCCGACGCGACACATGAGGTCGCTTTTTATATGCTCGCGCTAACTGAAAGCTTGTATGTTTCCCCTGTGGCTCAGTGGCAGAATCATACGCTTTCATGCGAGAGATCCGCGTTCGATCCCAGCTCTCGGGGAAAATAAAATTTATGCTGCTTGCTTCTCCGAGCTCGCGGCCAGTCTTTCTTACTTACAGAAAGCGAACCCGCCTCTCGCACCACACCTTCTCAGGGTGCTCGAGTATTTTTGAGCGTCTAAACACGAGAGAAGAAAAGACGGTTAAATCCCGCAGCCCTGCGGCTGGACCACCGTCGAAGCTTAACGCTCTGTCAGTCCCCATTGCCACGGCTACTGCAGCTGTTTACCCCGCAGTCAACGAGCCGGTATCTACCCGCTCGCCTGCGCGCATCCGCCTTTCTCACGGCAACCCAGAAAAATTTCAAAAGAGCATAATGTCTGGTTGCACGGCTGACACCGTATGTGTTTCTAGTACAGTGAATGTGCCCACGTTCTGTGCTCACCCCTGTACACAAGCACTATACATCCCGTGTCTCTCACAGAGCCCACTCTCATGAAGCAGGCAAAAGCCGCTTTAGTGTTAAAAGTAGGTCACGTGTCCACTTCTCCGTGCCCACACCTACTCACTGCCCGCTCTGTCACACGGCCTCGCACGACCGGTCATGTTTTAAATGTGAGTCCTGTGGCCGCCCTCGAGCGCTCACACATACTAACTACATTTTCGCGCCTCACACTATATGTTCCCCGTCCAAAGCCACCGGGACACTGTGTGTAAAACGGCCAGCTATCGCTACGTGCGATCCGCCGTATCTAACCACCAAGAGCGCGCGCGCCGCGCTCGCCCCTGAATGTACTCATACTAACGAACATTTTCGCCCCCGACGCCGTCATCGCGCGTCGCGCCTCACACTTTATGTTCCCCGTCTAAAGCCACCGGGACACTGTGTGTAAAACGGCCAGCTATCGCTGCGTGCGATCCGCCGTATCTAAGCACCAACAGCGCGCGCGCCGCGCCCGCCCCTCCGTTTCGAGCTCTCGAGCCCGCGATGCGCGGCGATCGGAGCCCGGAGGCCATTCTGCCCCTGGCTGCACACGCAAAAGCGTGGGAAACTATTCCAGGGGCATCAGAACGGGTGCTAAGCACAGTAAAACAGGGCTATACTCTGCTGTTCGCTCGCCGCCCTCCGCGCTTTCAAGCGCGTATTGAGACCAGAGTGAATGGGGAAGTAGCACATCTACTTCGAGCAGAAATAGCTACACTTCTGTGCAAAAGGGCTATAGAACCGGTTTCCCCTTCCATGAGCGAGTCGGGCTTTTACAGCCGTTATTTCCTCGTTCCCAAGAAGGACGGAGCTCTCAGACCAATTTTGGATCTGAGACGTTTGAACGAGGCTCTTATGAGAAGACCGTTCAAAATGCTCACAACCAGACAAATTCTCGCGCAAATTCGCCCGAGGGACTGGTTTATATCTCTCGATCTAAAAGTCGCGTGCTTTTCAGATCCTCATAATACCCCGTCACAGGCCATTCTTGAGATTCGCCTTCGACGGTCCGGTATATCAGTACACGGCCCGCCTGTCGACACAGCGCGCGCGCTGCATTCGACGCCTGGCCGCGTCCCTTCGGCCGGGCAGCACCGTACCTCTCAAAACATTTCAGAGGTTACTAGGTTGTATGGCCTCAGCCGCAGCAGTGCTTCGGCTGGGTCTTTTACGAATGCGCCCGCTACAACGCTGGCTGAATGCCCGAGTGCCTCACAGAGCATGGGCTTCCGGCGGTATCCGCATCAGAGTGACTCAGAGCTGCGTTTCAGCTCTGAAGCCCTGGTTAGCGGCCGACTGGTACCAGCGGGGAGTGACAATGGGAGCTATCTCACACCGCAAAGTTATCTCGACGGACGCTTCCACCTCAGGCTGGGGCGCTCTGTTCGAGGGCAAACCGGCTTTTGGCCTGTGGTCAGACCGGGAAAAATGCCTCCACATAAACTGTTTGGAGATGATAGCGGTCGAGAACGCGCTCAGGCGCTTCCTCATTCATACGGGATCACCATGTGCTAGTCCGCTCGGACAACACGTCCGTGGTATCCTATGTGAACCGACAGGGCGGTGTCAGATCCAGGAATCTGTGCAGGCTGACAGAACGCCTTCTCGTGTGGGCTTACCGCTCGCTGCGCTCGCTGAGAGCCGCGCACGTGCCGGGCCACCTGAATGTCGGTCCAGACAGACTGTCCAGGGACAACATTCCCCCGGGAGAATGGTCTCTGCACCCCCAGACAGTCCAGTTTCTCTGGCGCCTATTCGGCAGAGCGGAAATCGACCTCTTTGCGTCGAAAGACAATGCTTGGCCCAGCCTCCCGCTGTATGCTTTTCCTCCGATCTCCCTGTTGCCACAGGTCATTTCGAGGATCAGAGAAACGCACCACTCAGTGCTGCTTATAGCCCCGCGATGGGAAAACCAAACTTGGTACCCAGAGCTAGTGAGGCTGTCGCACTCACCCCCATGGCCGATCCCGGTGAGAAAGGATCTCCTCTCCCAAGCCGGTGGATCGATCTGGCATCCCCATCCAGAGCGCTGGTCGCTGCATGCATGGGTGATCAACGGATACCCGTTGACCTGTCAGAAGGGGTCGTGAACACGATCACACAGTCGAGAGCCCCCTCCACGAGACGGCTCTATGCGTCTAAATGGTCGGTGTTTTCTAAATGGTGCGCTACTAAAAACTTGGATCCGCGCGCATGCGGGGTCCCGCGGGTGCTCTCCTTCTTACAAGAGCTGTTGGAAAAGGGCAGATCCCCTTCCACGCTCAAAGTATATGTGGCCGCTATTGCAGCGTTCGCTGAGACGACGCGCGGCCGGGCAATGGGAAGGAATGAGCTCATTATCCGCTTCCTCAGAGGAGCTAGACGGATGAATCCCCCGCGGCCCCCCCTCGGTTCCCTCGTGGGATCTGTCCTTGGTCCTAGCGGCCCTAGAGGCTTTTCCCTTTGAACCGCTTGAATCCACGGATCTAAAGTATCTGTCGCTTAAAACCGTTTTTCTGATAGCTCTGTCTTCAGTCAAACGAGTGGGTGATTTGCACGCGCTATCTGTTAGCCCTGCATGTCTTGAGTTCGGGCCGAATGACTTGAAAGTCATTCTCAGACCGAGACACGGTTACATCCCCAAAGCGATTGGAACCCCGTTTAGGGCACAAGTTATGTCCCTCTCGGCTCTGCCAGCATCCGACAGTGGGGACAGTGATAACCTCCTATGCCCTGTCCGGGCGCTGAGAGTTTACATCACGCGCTCCGCCGCTTTCAGGCGTTCAGAGCAGCTCTTTGTTTCCTTCGGCGGACGCACCAAGGGTCTTGCCGCCTCGAAACAGTGCTTGTCCAGGTGGATAGTGGACGCGATAGCAGCAGCTTATGCCTCCAGACACCTGCAGTGCCCTCTGGTCTTCAGAGCCCACTCCACTAGAGGCATGGCCTCGTCGTGGGCCTGGTCCAGCGGAATTTCTAATCACGGTATTTGTATGGCGGCGGGCTGGGCCTCCCCATCAACATTCGTGAGGTTTTATAACCTGGAAGTTCCTGCCCTACAGGCAAAAATACTGTCAGCATAAGTGACATGTATGCTCTGCCCATTTCTCGTGTGCAGACTACGTTCATATGCTGGCGCTATTCTGGTACTATACTCAGGGTGAAGTGTTTGACTCAGACCGGCTGATCCGCTCTGTTTCCTATTTCCCGTTACGCGCTGTTGTCAGTGCTGGCCCGCGCTGCTGGCCGCCCGTATTATTCTCTGTCGCGCGGGAATTTTTCCCTTTATGTGAGACCGACTATGTCGTTTTTCTCCTACCCTTATGAGTGCTTATGTACTGTATGGGCTCGCTCCGCCGGCCCTACTGTTTGTACTGTTATGTTTATAGACCGGCCGCGCCGCTCTATTTCATATGCTGCATGAAGTGCCTGTACTGCGCTGGCCCGTCTCTCCGACCGGCCACATTTCCCAGCAGAGTGTTTTCCCCGGTTTCCCTGGGATTCATGGGCTGGATGCTCGGCGCACACGGCGTTGACAAAGGGTTCCCGATGCGTAAGCTAACCTTACGCAATACGAGAGACCTCTCGTAAGAGAACGTACTCGGTTACTAATGTAACCTCGGTTCTCTCTAGAAGAGGGAACGAGTATTGCGTAACCTGCCGTGTCGCGCCACGAGCTTTTGCGCTTCAGACTGCGAAAACCAGAATTTTAGCCTATGAGCGCTGAATATATATACGCTGGCCACACCCATTCTGACGGTTAGAAGGGTGTGGAGGGCGCGAAGCGCCCTCATTGGTTGCCGCGTTCAGAGCGCTCACCGATAGGCTTAAGCAGTTGCCGCCGAGCAGCCAATGAGCACGCTTATACAGCCTGCCTAGGTCTGTCGGCTGCTGCACTGCGTTGACAATGTATACAAAATTAAGGATAATTTTTTGGCTTCAGATCTCGAAGAAAGAAGACTTTCCCGATGCGTAAGCTAACCTTACGCAATACTCGTTCCCTCTTCTAGAGAGAACCGAGGTTACATTAGTAACCGAGTACGTTTTATATTATCCTGGAACCCAGCATGCATTGGGACATGAAACTTTTCACCATTGTTGAGATTCATGTGCTGATTGTTGATGTCTGTGTGTGTCTGAGTCAAGCTGGAATAAAATAAAATTGAATGCACTATATGATTGTTATTTTTCAGAAGACAATGATTACAGAAATTTGGATTTCATTTTATAGATACACTGATTTTTGCTTAATTTGACATACCCATAATTTCAATGAATATATACAGGAAAAATCTGAAAATCAGATAATCCAAGATGACTGTGACATCATCACAAAAGAATAAAAACACCTGATCATCTTCCTCTTGACTCTTTCTTGCCATAACAAATGTGTTTTATAAACTCACTGTTACAGCAGTCAGAGAGAGATGAATGGTAAGAAGTCCAGGGACAAGAGACCAACTAAAGCAAATACTGATCTCCATCATGGTGACAACAAACTTTATTATTAACTATATCTCTGTTAATTCTCAACAAGAACTTTTGTACATGTATGAAAGAAATAATCATAAACTGGTTTGTAAACTGGTTTCACACTCAGTGTTGCTGGAAGTCAATTGTAGTTTTTGTGTTTCTCTTTTTTCTGTTCTTGTTTCTCTGTCCTTCAGTGATTCTGCTTATCAGGAGTTCATCAGTTTCTCAATTCACTCACTTCTTTTCATTCACTCTGTCAAGGGGACTATATTAGTGAACTAATGTAGGGAATAGTGAATGAGGGTATAGGGTGTGATTGGGAAAACAGCCTCTGAGTGTCGATTTTGAGCACTGTTCATTTGCAGTATATTCCTGTAAGCTATTTTTGTTTTCTACGGTATATTACTGTTTTAATGGAAAATGGTATGATACTGTCTGAATTACGCCTTTTTTTACAGCAAGGGCTAACAGTGTGCACTGTTAGACCTTACCGGGTTTTTTTACAGTAAAATACTGGCAACACTGTTGCCAGTAATTTACTGTTAATTGTGCAGTTCTTTACTGTAAAAATGCACTAAAACTCGAGTTAACTAATTTCACTTGCAGAAACCGACTGCCTTAAATTGACCAACTGTCATTTAAATGTATTAACTAAAATTTATAATGCATTAATAACGTGAGCAAAGTATTACTGTGAACTTCTTTCATTTGAAACCACAACAAAACTTTTGTAAATAAAGAGATTTCCACTGGACCAGCAACTACACAGTCACCGCCTGTTAAATAAAGCAACATGCAGCATATCATCAATGTTTGTAGATCTTCTGCTGGACTGAAGCACAGGCTCTACTCTTCTGCACAATGGTGACCCAAAACATACATTTTACAGTAAACTACTGGCAACAGTGTTGCCAGTATAAACCTGTTTTATAACTTACAGTTTACTGTTAAAATACATTTTGTGGGTGTGACTTTTTATCTTACACTGTTAACCCTTTCAACCCCACAGGGAAATCCACACTACAAAGAGTAAAAGTAACATTGAGACAGTGTTGCAGTGAGATAATTAAGGGAATATGTAAGTGATTGTTGAGCATTAGTGATGAACACCTGCTGTTAGAACAGAAAATAGAGAAACACAAGACCTACAACTGACTTCAACCCATTACACATTATTACACTTATTATTAACCAGTATGACTTTATTTCTGTCATACATCTACAGAAGTTGTTATTGAGATGTTTAATTGAAAATGTTTGGTTTGAAGTTACCGTTATAGAGATCAGTGCTTGCTTTAGTTGGGATGCTGATGCTAAAACATTAGTTTTTCTTTTGCTGCTTGAGCTGTGTTTTTGCAAGTCACACTTGTGCACACACACAGTTTATGAATGATTGCGGTTATAATGATTATGATGACAAAATCATCATATTACCTCTTCATTCACTAAGATATTCATTCTCGCTCATTCAGAGTTAAATCCTCAATCAAAAGTGTTACATTAGCACCACTGTGAAACCACAACAATAAATTACAATGATTCATTTTTTTAAACACATCATGCATGACCAGAGAAACAGAGCTACACTGTCTTTTAGAAACACAGAGATATCACAATTTAGCACATGAATCTCAACAACGGTGGCAATATATATTTTTTATTCATGCAGCAGTGCATGCTGGGAGTATTATATTATCCTGGAACCCAGCATGCATTGCGACATGAAACTTTTGATTGTCACCATTGTTGAGATTCATGTAATGATTGTTGATGTCTGTGTGTGTCTGTGTCAAGCAGGAGTGCAAAATGTTTTAATGCACTATATGGTTATGATATTCTTCATAAGACCTTATTATAGTACTGATTTTGTGTTGTAGATTTACAGATATATGCTAAATATGAAATACATATAAATTCAAAGAATAAATACAGAAAAGATCAGAGAATCAGACATGTCCAGGATGATTGTGACATTATCACAAAAGCCAAAAACACCTGATCTTCTTCCTCTTGGCTCTTTCTTGCATAACAAATGTGTTTTATAAACTCACTGTTACAGCAGCCAGAGAGAGATGAATGATAAGAAGTCAAGGGACAAGTGACCAACTAAAGCAAATACTGATCTCCATCATGGTGACAACAAACTTTATTATTAACTAAATCTCTGTTAATTCTCAACAAGAACTTTTGTACATGTATGAAAGAAATAATCGTAAACTGGTTTCACACTCAGTGTTGCTGGAAGTCAATTGTAGTTTTTGTGTTTCTCTTTTTTCTGTTCTTGTTTCTCTGTCCTTCAGTGATTCTGCTTATCAGTGTTCATCAGTTTCTCAATTCACTCACTTCTTTTCATTCACTCTGTCAAGGGGACTTTATTCCCAGCAAACACAGAACGTTCCCCTAACGTTCCCGTTTGGTTCCCATTTGGTTATTTTTTTGGGAACCAAACAAGAACGTTCTGGGAACGTTCCCTGTAGGTTATTTTAGGATCTATGTTTATAACATTAAGGGAACGTTCCCAGAACGTTCCCTGTAGGTTATTTTTAGGTCTAAATTTATAACCTAAAGAGAACGTTCTGGGAACGTTCCCTGCAGGTTGTTATTTAATAACCTAAAGAGAACCTTCCCAGAACGTTCCCTGTAGGTTATTTTTAGGTTTAATTTTTATAACCTAAAGAGAACCTTCCCAGAACGTTCCCTGTAGGTTATTTTTAGGTTTAATTTTTATAACCTAAAGAGAACCTTCCCAGAACGTTCCCTGTAGGTTATCTTTAGGTTTAATTTTTATAACCTAAAGAGAACCTTCCCGTTTCCTTGCAGGTTTTAGGTTTTATTTTTATAACCTAAAGAGAACGTTCTGAGAACGTTCTCTGCAGGTTATTATTTTAATATCACTTACTATTAACAGGCAGATTCAACTGACAACGTCGTCAGTACGGTCCCCTAAGGTTATAAGATAACCAACAACGTTCAGATCTATTCGCAATAACTTTTTATTAATGATATTTTAAATTATGTTATATATTTTAATTCTATATGTTAAATGCTGCGTGACTTTGAAGTGTTTTAATGCGCATGCGCCTGATCAAACACTGGAGAAACCGCCATAAAACACAATGAAGAAGAAGAAGAAACACTGAGGCACGTGCGCTGCGCGAGAGCAGATGGAAACGTCATCGACAACTGACAAACAACAAAACTCCCGTCTCTCGCTGTTGGTTTCACTGCTTTCAGGTAAGTTTAGACAACAAAATCTCACAAATAATACACACAAACGCCCCTGACACATTTCTTACGTGTAATTGACACGCTTCTGTTAAATATTTATTTTAAAAAAATGGTTTTATGTCTTTGAAAAAGTCCGTTAGCATCTACGCTAGCTAACCGTTTTCAAAAGACAACGTTAGGCCTAAGTTACGTTAAGTTGAGCTCTTATTTATGAAAGTTTGGGTTTTTAAACACATATTTAGTGTAGATAACAGTTTTTGATAGTTTTGCTGGTAATTTGTCAATGGGAAGTAAGCTAATTTATTTAGGCTAACCTAAAAGAATGCACTGTTCAAGTGACGTCACTTACCAATATTGCTAAAATGTGATTTCAGAATAGCGAGAGAAAAAATAAAACTCTACAACAAGGGGTGAGTTATTGTTTAATCATGATGATAATTCCATATGCATTTATTTCACAATATATTATCTTAAGATTTGTATATATTTATCTTTTATGCATTTCACCTCTGTTCTAGCTTGGTTCCTTGTAATAAACCTATCACATGTAATATTTTTGGCTCTGTGACAAACAGCATGTTATGTTCCTAGATCATCATGCTGTGATGGCCTGCTGCACTCCCTGTCCAAGAAAATCTCTATGAACCATATGACTAGTAAGCAAAACCACCTCAAACATGCAGTGCACTGCTGTCCAAAGGTTTGGGGTCTGTAAGATTTATGCTTTTGAAATAAGTCTCACATTTTAAAATCATTAACCCCAAGTTTTTTCAGTGAGATTGTCCTTGAGAAGCCTGTAAGCTAAATAATCAGCTAAATAATAGGCGACTAATACAATATTATAATGGTCATAGTTATAATAATTCATTTAACTATTATGATAACATGATATCCTGATCATTTAGTATATTTTATTTTATTTCTTTAGGTCTGTTTTGAATTATGTTGGCCAATGAGACTGACACCATACTGTCCAACTCAAAGGTATTTATGTATTTTTTTTATTGATCAATACTGAAATTCTTTGTACTTTTAAATGCGGTTCAGGGGGTCGACAACTTTAGGCAGTTATTTTTCACAGATTTATTTATTTAATGTTTATTTGACAGGGACAAATGCATAGAACATTGCTTTATAAAAAATACAAAGTAGATGCCATGCATACAGGTTTATAGCCATGACTAATTTGCAACCCCTAGATATCTTGGGCAGCTGTGGCTCATACTCTTAGCCTTTAAAAATGTTTGAATTGATATCCCAAATGCAATATCAGGGGGTAAATATATCAGTAGAGTTCTTAAAGTTATGGCTTTGCTCTTGTTACCAGATGAGATAAAATCCCTATTGTTTGGCCCTGTATTCTTCAGGACAAGACCTTGATGCCATCCACAGTCAGTAGATGAAGAAGGTGAGTTTAGCCGAATTCAGTTCTCTTTCACTTTTTTTTTACAGACACGTGCACGCAAAATGAAGTCAAAATGGCGAGTTTCCTCTTGTCTTGTGTTTTAAACAGAAAGAAAACGGATGCGTGTCATTTATATTAGTTCTGCGCATTCGTCTTAAAGGGACAGCAGCCTAACGTACCCGCAGCTGTTTGTGTCGCCAATGGTGATCAAACATCAAAAGAGAAAATGACTTGTAGCTTTAGCAAAGATACATTAATTTTATAGTTATTTTATTTTTACACTGAAGACTTATTTTACATTTTGATAAATCAATTTCTGTACCTGATAAGTTAGATTTAACTCAAAAACATAATGCACTGCTTATTTCAACTGTGTTTTTCTTCTATTGTATTTATCTATGCTTGTTATCTATTGTAATTTTCTATGCAGGTTCACTCCTCTACAAAATCCCCCCAATAGAGGTTATGCGGAGCGCCCAGCGGTTGAACCGGAAAGAGGTCTAAGCATTTCCGCTTTTCACTTCCGTACACATCTGCAGCGGTAGGTGATCTCTGAGTTTACTGTTAATTTTCGCTTATTACACTAAAATTCTTATTTCTGTTTTAATTAAAATGTCACGAAGGCTAAAATATCAGAAAAGGGAACATCCGAACAGCAGTTTTTGTTGTGTGCCGGTCTGCTCTATGTCGGGGAAAATGAGTAGTACAAATAGGTTCTGTACTCATAGGTAATTGACGTCTAAGGTAAAATAGGTAAGTGACGTCAACATCAGCAGAAGCATTCGCCGTCAGGCAAGTGTTATTTAAATAAACTCCTGATGTACTTACAAACTTTCCAATGCCTCGTTTAATGAGTACAGAACCTATTTGTACTACTGTAGTAGTTTGGTACCATTCTGGGCATTATTAGTGGGGTAATTTACCAGATACAAACCTGGAGCCGTTAGCGCATGCACTAAACCATACAGCTGATATCTCTAAATAAACTCTAAATTTTTCAATATCGTGCAGCACTAATATTGAGCATATCTTAAAGTGAACCTGGAATGCTCATTTGTGATACCAGATGAGATGTATGTATGATAGATTTTGAACTGTACTATTTTTTTTATTTCAGGTTCCAGCGGAAGGCATCAAGGCATCAGACGTTGGCCTGGACAGATGCACCTGTAAACTACACCGACCTTTGCTTTTGCATGGATGGCTGATTATTACCATGTTCTGTGAGGGTTTCATTATAGCAAAACTGAGCACCTGTGACAGTGGAATTTGTAGGTGTAAAGTCACAGAGATTAAAAAAAAAATTGATAGCAGTTTCAAACTTTTTTTCACTTTATTTCTCATAAACAACACAGCAGTTACAGGTTTTCAAATTCTTCATTGGAGGTGAGACTTATACATAAAAGGTAGAGCGAATTCGCAGGTCAGAGTTCACTAGACTTAAATATTATTTTCTCTGTTTTTTATTTGACTTCAGAGAGAGGCTTAATGGGTATCCTTACCCCTATATAAAACATTCCTTTTTTGATTTGTAGTCTGAAATAATAAATAGTGCAATATAAATAAATGCAATGTAGTGTTTTGAAATATATAAATTTTTCTATACACATTGATGCTGAAATATCTGAATAAATACATGATACCAGCAGCGCTCGTGCTCTCATATCTCCTACAGCTTGTGACACACAATCCCACCTCACTCTTTTCATTTGCTCCAGATGAATATTACTGCCATTACAGGGCTTGAATTTTGGCATGGGATTGTGTGTCCATGTAACACGTTGTCTTTTTATTTTCTTGTTAAATTTGCAGATGGTGTTGGGAGTTTAAATGTTTTGAGCGGTGTGAAGATTGGCACATTCATGTATATTGTATATAAATAAATACTTTTTCAACTTTATAGCCAAAGTTATAGGCTACAGTTTGCAAAAGATAGTTTTAATTAAAATGTTTGTGCAGTTTTATTTATTGAAATATTTTCATGTTTGAAATATTAAATGTAAATTACAGTTCCTGAATACATTTTGCTAACGCTGTTTTTAATGACTTATTTTAGGTTGATAATTAAACAATGAATCAACAAAAACATGGATTGTGTGCTGATTTATTTATTTAATACAAACTGATTGATTTACTTATTAATGATAGTTTCTGTAAATTCAATTTATTGTAATAATATATTCATAGGATTCTTAAGTGTTTGAACAATAAACAATGTAGAATATGTTTGTAGACCTATAATTTGTGTACAGGCATATCAGGATGTGTAGACGTTAGGAGAACCTTCCGGGAACGTTCTGGGAACCTTTCGGCAACGTTCCGGGAACGTTCCCCTAACCTTCCGGGAACGTTACGAGAACCTTGCGGGAACGTTCTGGGAACCTTTCGGCAACGTTCCGGGAACGTTCCCCTAACCTATAGGGAACGTTCTATTAACGTAAAGAAAACTTTCCTGGCTAACCAATAGGGAACGTTCTTGGGAACGTTCCCAGAACGTTCTGGGAACCAAAAACTAACGTTCCCAGAACGTTCCCAGAACGTTAAATTGTTAGCTGGGTTAGTGAACTAATGTAGGGAATAGTGAATGAGGGTATAGGGTGTGATTGGGAAAACAGCCTCTCAGTGTCGACTTTGAGCAATGTTAATTCACAGTATATTCCTGTAGGCTAGTTTTGTTTTCTACAGTATATTACTGTTTTAATGGAAAATGGTATGATATTGTCAGAATTTGGCCTTTTTTTTACAGCAAGGGTTAACAGTGTGGGTCATATTCATTATAAATTCAAAGTATTTTTTTTTCTTTTCAAAATGCTATTAATCCATCCATATTTTTCCAAAACGCTATAAATCCATCCATATTTTTTTCCAAAACGCTATAAATCCATCCATATTTTTTTTTTCCAAAACGCTATTAATCCATCCATATTTTTTTCCAAAACGCTATAAATCCATCCATATTTTTTTCAAAACGCTTTAAATCCATCCATATTTTTTTCCAAAACGCTATTAATCCATCCATATTTTTTTTCCAAAACGCTATTAATCCATCCATATTTTTTTTCCAAAACGCTATAAATCTATCCATATTTTTTTCCAAAACGCTATTAATCCATCCATATTTTTTTCCAAAACGCTATAAAAACGCTATAAATCCATCCATATTTTTTTCCAAAACGCTATGAATCCATCCATATTTTTTTTTTCAAAACGCTATAAATCCATATTTTTTCACCAAAAATTGATGGTTTGTCTTTTTAAAAAGTGTTTTGTCTTTTATTTCGTGTTTGCATTTATGAGGAAAAAACATGTTATGCAGCCTAACCGTTCGTTCTCCATAAGGATGCTTTTAAAACTTTCACAGATACATCACATAGAAAGAACAGAGCCTCTCTTTGAAACGAATTTCGTTTTGTATTAATTTTATCTTAATGTTAATCCATGTTTCATTATTTTGTATAATCACAACACGTTCAGACATGAACCGAAACTCAGCGTAGCCTGTAGCCTAGGCTACTCGCCTCACAGACCTAAACAAATTAGAAATATCCTATATCTATTATCTACAGAAAGCTTGAAATTTCTACTTTTAAACAGAACCTTTCAAAACTAAATAAAAGTAGGCTATGTAGGCTAATCCGTAAGAAATGCATTTTTCTCCGGCGCGTTCACTACTGCGAAGATCGCGAGTCAGTGTCAACTTCATCTTTGCAGCTGACACAGAAACACTTGTTTATTAATAAACAATTAAGATGTCATAATATTTTTTTTCAGCGTTTAGGTGCCGTTCATATGAACGCGTCACCACTGCATGAGAGAGAGAAAGAGAGAGACACACACACACACACACACACGCAAGGTCTCTCCCTCTCTGCCGTGCGCTCGCTACACGGTTTTACATGCGCGCTTTTGCTCACTCGCTCTAGATTCGCAGGAGATTTGAACTAATTTCCAGGCATCATAACATTACAAAAGGCAATTGTAATATTTTTGTATTACTATTTTGGTATGATGAACATTCACCCTCCAGTGTGGCGGATAGCCTTTTGAGATTTACTCGCCAAATGGAAAATCTAACCGCAATCTAACCTAGAATTTCTTAGCCTGGCAAGCCAGACCTACATCAAGATGTTAGGCCTGGAAACTCACCATAGTCACGGCTCAATCCGAGGGGTGGGATAAACGGCTGTCTTTCAAATTCCCTCTGCACGCAATAGGACAGCGCTTCAACCAACCAGGGGTGCGTTTCCCGAAAGCATCGTTGGCCAACTATGGTCGCAAGTTCATCGCAATGTCCATTGAACTCTATTGGTAACGACGGAACTTGCGACCATAGTTGGCCAACGATGCTTTCGGGAAACGCACCCCAGAGCGTTTTCCCAACAGCGGAGCTTAGTTGATAGATTCAACTTTTGCCATATCTGGCCGGCAAAACGACGAACACATCTTCCTTTTTTTAAGAATGACTTAAGTGCCGTTCTTTGCTCTTTTCTCAAAGAAAAACTTAACTCCAAGTCCTCCAGAGTCGCGGCCAAAGCCGATTCGAAAGACCGTTGTTCTCCATCAGCAGCCGCCATTCTTTGTTTTCAAGTAGCAGCAGCCAGGTAACCGTCGCAACTCTGTCGTGTATGTTAAGCCCGCCCCCGCCTACTCTATACACAACGTGATTGGCCTGACCCAATCTGGGTTTTTGCAGCGAGAAGGTTTATTGAGAGTTGCTAGACGTACCTGGCTGCGAAATACATTTTGCTGCCGCTAGGGTGCGTCTAGATTTCTAGGCTAAGAATTTCTAACTTCGATACGATACCTTAAAAAATATCGATATTCGATACCATTTTCGATACCACGGAGAAAAACTTCCACAATATTAAGGGGGTATTGTTTTTTTTTTATTTAAAGGTCCCATGACATGAAATTTTCACTTTCTGTTTTTTTTAACATTAATATGACTTCCCCTAGCCTGTATATGGTCCCCAAGTTTCTAGAAATTTTAATCGGTGTAAATCGAGCTTTTGCTATCTTTCTCTGCCTTTGAGAAAATGGACGCTCAACCGCGCTGATCTTGAATCTCCTCCTTGTGACGTTATAAGGAGGAATGTTACCTCCCCTTTCTCTGCTTTGCCCACCCAGAGAATATTTTCCACCCATGAGAAAATGAGCCAGGAAGTAGGAACGCGCGCGCGCGATTTTAGTTTGTCCACGAGAGATATCATGGCTTTTGAGCGAGCGAAGCATAATAATTGCTCAATAATTGGATGTACAAATGAACACCGAAGGGTTAATACAGAGCTGGGCTTGCTGAACGTCCGAAACTAAAGTCTGGATCATTACCAACTCTCTTTGGCTCAGCTAACGTTACACACCTCGGACAAGTAAGTCAACTAATAATACAAGTTGTTGCTTTACTGTTTATGGTTACCTAGCTTGTTACACGTAGAATGTGGCTGTAACATTAGCTATGCAGTTACTTGCGCTAATGTAAAGTTAGATAGCATCAAGTATGTGTGTGAATACACACACTGTAACGCAAGTGTTGTACACTTCTTTGTTATTTGGATAGCGTTTTCCTGTTGGTTATACGGCGTGCGCGATATCCGCATTTCAAGATCGCAGAGCTTGATGTAATTGTAATAAGATAAATTACAGATGTTACAGATCTCTCGTGAAAAGGCAACAGTAGGTTAGCGTTAGCTACATGATAATAACTAAACCATCCGAATAAAGTCCAGACATAATATTTTAAACTAACCATTCGGAAACGTCCTGCTGGAGCCGCTGAGTTGCAACTTCTTCATCCGTTGCTTCTCCATCTGGATCAGATTCTGGGTCAAACTGAAATGCTTGAACGACTGCGTGTCCTCGTGCCATTGCAATATATCCAATGTAAACATGCGTGGTCTACCGTTGCCGCAGATGGTCAAGGCCACACCCACCCTCCACCTTACGCCGCCTTTCTGCTCCTCATTAACATTTAAAGCTACAGACACCGAAACGGCCCGTCTGAAGGAAGCTCATTCTGGGACTGGCTTATAGTGGCTATAATTCTGCACCGAGACTGAATTTTTGGAAAGAGATTTCAGATACAGTACTAGGGACCACTAAGGCCTATATTAAAGCCTACAAAAAGTAGCATGTCATGGGACCTTTAAAGCTGAATATAACATGACAATGAGGTATATTTTACAAAAATGTCCTGAGTTCTATCTGTTAATATTTTTTCTTTGGACCAGAGCTATATGAGCTGTTGTATTTTTATTACCTGCTGTAATAAATATTAAAATATACTGTAACAAATGCATTTTTTATCGGTCATAAATGCTGGTTAATACATTAACGTTATTATTTGATGAATAGATTTAAACACAAACGTGCGTGCATCACACGCGGAAATAATGCTCACTGGATCGACATTAAGTCAAGTCAAGTTACCTTTATTTATATAGTGCTTTTAACAATAAAGATTGTCAAAGCACTTAACAGTATCAAATTGGAGGATAGAGTGTCAGTAATGTATAATAATAAGATTAAACATTCAATTTTCAGTTAAAGGCATTTCATTATTGAATTCAGTGATGTCATTGTCTAGCTCAGTAATCGCTAATGAAGGCAAATTGCAGAATTATATAATATTTATTTGAATAAAGTTAAATAGGCACACGTATTCTCCGACATGCCCGCTCACGGTGCGTTTTTGAACCGGTGTCCGCGCTATTCTCCGACATGCCCGCTCACGGTGCGTTTTAAACGGGTGTCCGCGCAATTCTCCGACATACCCGCTCACGGTGCGTTTTTAACCGGTGTCCGCGCAATTCTCCGACATACCCGCTCACGGTGCGTTTTTAACGGGTGTCCACGCAATTCTCCGACATACCCGCTCACGGTGCGTTTTTAACGGGTGTCCACGCAATTCTCCGACATACCCGCTCACGGTGCGTTTTTAACCGGTGTCCGCGCTATTCTCCGACATACCCGCTCACGGTGCATTTTTAACCGGTGTCCACGCAATTCTCCGACATACCCGCTCACGGTGCGTTTTTAACCGGTGTCCACGCAATTCTCCGACATACCCGCTCACGGTGCGTTTTTAACCGGTGTCCACGCAATTCTCCGACATACCCGCTCACGGTGCGTTTTTAACCGGTGTCCGTGCAATTCTCCGACATGCCCGCTCACGGTGCGTTTTTAACCGGTGTCCGTGCAATTCTCCGACATGCCCGCTCACGGTGCGTTTTTAACCGGTGTCCACGCAATTCTCCGACATACCCGCTCACGGTGCGTTTTTAACCGGTGTCCGTGCAATTCTCCGACATGCCCGCTCACGGTGCGTTTTTAACCGGTGTCCACGCAATTCTCCGACATACCCGCTCACGGTGCGTTTTTAACCGGTGTCCGTGCAATTCTCCGACATACCCACTCACGGTGCGTTTTTAACCGGTGTCCGCACTATTCTCCGACATACCCGCTCACGGTGCGTTTTTAACCGGTGTCCGCGATATTCTCCGACATGCCCGCTCACGGTGCGTTTTTAACCAGTGTCCGTGCAATTCTCCGACATACCCACTCACGGTGCGTTTTTAACCGGTGTCCGTGCAATTCTCCGACATACCCACTCACGGTGCGTTTTTAACCGGTGTCCACGCAATTCTCCGACATGCCCGCTCACGGTGCGTTTTTAACCAGTGTCCACGCAATTCTCCGACATACCCGCTCACGGTGCGTTTTTAACCGGTGTCCACGCAATTCTCCGACATGCCCGCTCACGGTGCGTTTTTAACCAGTGTCCACGCAATTCTCCGACATGCCCGCTCACGGTGCGTTTTTAACCGGTGTCCACGCAATTCTCCGACATGCCCGCTCACGGTGCGTTTTTAACCGGTGTCCACGCAATTCTCCGACATGCCCGCTCACGGTGCGTTTTTAACCAGTGTCCACGCAATTCTCTGACATGCCCGCTCACGGTGCGTTTTTAACCAGTGTCCACGCAATTCTCTGACATGCCCGCTCACGGTGCGTTTTTAACCAGTGTCCACGCAATTCTCCGACATGCCCGCTCACGGTGCGTTTTTAACCAGTGTCCACGCAATTCTCCGACATGCCCGCTCACGGTGCGTTTTTAACCGGTGTCCACGCAATTCTCCGACATGCCCGCTCACGGTGCGTTTTTAACCGGTGTCCACGCAATTCTCCGACATGCCCGCTCACGGTGCGTTTTTAACCAGTGTCCACGCAATTCTCCGACATGCCCGCTCACGGTGCGTTTTTAACCGGTGTCCACGCAATTCTCCGACATGCCCGCTCACGGTGCGTTTTTAACCGGTGTCCACGCAATTCTCCGACATGCCCGCTCACGGTGCGTTTTTAACCAGTGTCCACGCAATTCTCCGACATGCCCGCTCACGGTGCGTTTTTAACGGGTGTCAATGTACGGGGGCCCTAGCGCGGGGGGGGGGGGGGGGGGGGGGGGAGTGGCCCCCGGGGACCAAACGAAATTTTTCCGTAAAAATCTAGTAGACCAACATACCATAAAAAATTCTTCATCCTCGGTGCCACGGTTCAGGTAGTTATTTAGGAAAAACTGCATTTTTGGGGGTTTGAGGTGTAGTGGGGCTACATGCCCACCAAATTTCATGTTCCCCGGTGTTTCGGTGTCCCTGGTATCGTTGACGAAAAATTCACGGGGGCCCCAGCGCGGGGGGGGGGGGGGGGGAGTGGCCCCCGGGGACCAAACAAAATTTTTCCGTAAAAGTCTAGTAGACCAACATACCATAAAAAATTCCTCATCCTCGGTGCCACGGTTCAGGTAGTTATTTAGGAAAAACTGCATTTTTGGGGGTTTGAGGTGTAGTGGGGCTACATGGACCAACATACCATAAAAAATGTGGCGCCGCCACATTTGCGCGTGCAATTGAGTGTTTCGAGCTACGAGTACAGGATAACGGCTGACAGGACAAGAAAGTCAGTTTTTCTGAGGTGAAAGACTTTATTTTTATGTTATAATATAACATGCTCTAAACACGCACGCAGAGTGGAAAAAGAGGGGCGGGGGCGCGGGGAGCAGTGCAGAGAGCTCCGGGTCAGCTTGGAGCAAGGATCACAGCGCAAATTTGAACTATATCGATATGCGATATGGTCTAATTCCATTTCGCATTTAATATATATATATATATATATATATTTTTTTTATATCGATATATCGCCCAGCCCTAATCTCAACATAACTTTCTTTTTCTTTTTCAATCCGAGCACAGATATTACTCGTATTACTCGTATAATACTCGTACTCGACAAAAGTGCTTTATCCGTACCGGATACTCGTTTCAGCCGAGTATACGGCTCAACTCTAAAAAATAGCATTATATGTAATAATCAAAAAGGTTTATCCTTTATTGTGTACATGTATTGCACATTCATATTCCCATTTAAATTTTAATGTATGTTCACTGTTCACACACACACATATAAACACACATTCATGGAATGAGTTACAACATATGTCTAGTTCCCAGCATGCTTTGCTTCTGACTGTGAAAGGAGAGTATATTAAAATTAAGAGTTATTTAATGTGTTTTGCTCAATATTAATATAGAGGGAGATTTGTTAGTGTTTCATTTTCTATTATTTTGGAATTTAAAAGGTTTTCTGGTGAGTTTTTGTGGTTACCATTGTGCTGAAAGATATTTTACCTTGAGTAACTTTCAGATGCAAAATAATATTTATATGTTGATTTATGACATCATTAAAAGTCAGGAGGGATTTACATTACTTATTTAGAACTGTAAGGATGTTTTCATTAAAAAGAAACTAAACTCACCAGAAACATTCAGCTGAATCTCTTTAATGAAGGTTATGTGAGTAACTGATGTTTCTGAAGGTCGATGATCTGATCCGTCTCTCTCCACTCCACATAAATAAACTCCACCGTCCGCTGCAGAAATATCTCTAATGGTCACAGTAAAATGATCTTCATGACTGTCAGACAGACTGAACTTCTCCTCAGATGATTGTGATGATCGTGAGCTGTTCAGAACATGGACAGGATCCTCGTTCAGTCTGTAGAAAACTTTGGTGTGTGTTTTAAACTCCTCATCATATTCACAGCGGAAAGTGATCGTCTTTTGTCCGAGATACCCGTCCAGGATAACAGACTTTCCACAACGAGACTCTGAAAATGATTTCAACAAAACCTTGACATGAACTTAAATCTAAAATATTATTAGTGTTATTGAAGGTGCACTAGGGAACTTTGGCCTCACTATCGCCATCTCTGTCTGAAACATACAATGTCATGTTCTCTGTAGTGTTTTTTTAAATGTGTATTGCGGTTGTTTTAGGTATATTTATAGTTGCCTGTGATCAGAGCAGTGACATCCTACATCAAGACATACTGACAGAAAAACACACATCTGAAAATGTAATCTGAACAGATACATTAATAAGAATTAATTAGTTATTAATTAATGTAACTGAATTAATAAGTTGCATATATTTTTCTTTTTACAGAAGTAACATGAACATGCAAAGAAGAATGACATAAAACCTAAAACTAACATTTTTCCCTGCATAATCCAACCTGACAGCTCGAACTATGGATTATTATTATAATCTGACCATTTTGAATCATTGTAAGGCATGGAAACTGTTTAAAAAAAATTTCAGTAATTCATTTTTGTTAATTTTTACTCAAAATCTTCCGTACTGCACCTTTAATACTATAATAAATAATTGCTGTAGGAAGTTATAAAGTGTCACACATACCTTTCTTCTCCACTAACTTAACATAATGACTCCATGTCTGATTGCTTCCACATGTATATTCCCCATCATCCTCTCTGCTGATGTTCCTGATAAACACTGTGAAGAATCTGCTGTTTCCATCATCATACAGAGCGACTCTCCCGTTATAAACCCATCGACTCTGAACATCAGTACTGATGCCCATCTTACAGCGCCTGTCTCTGCAGAAACACTTCACTTTATGTTGATCATCTGTCTCTCTCTGGTTTGAGATCATGCACTTGAACATTAAACTCCCTCCAGTGCATCCAAACACTCTGACACAAAGTACTTGACCTGCCAAACACAAGTTCATTTGCTCTGGGTTATTATATATCATCAATCTGGATAATATAGTATATTATTTGACCCAGACTGAGCAGTGAAGAACTGACCTGAGATCAGGCAGAGGGTGATGAAGATGATGATGATGATGGCAGCCTTCATTCCTGATTGACTTCAGTCTCAGATATCCAGAGAAAAACCAGATCCGATCCCAATCCAGTGAAAGCAAGAACTGATCAAATGTGTTTCTTGAATGCGATGTAAGTCACTATCATTAGAAGTGCACAGATCCTCCGTCAGTCTTTCTCTCGTTTCTTCTTCCTTATTCTCTAACGGTTCCACCCAGATCTGCACTGCTAACAGGGCGGAGAGTGTTCAGATGTGTGTGAAATGTATATGTGTGAAAGACAAGCAGAGAAACACCGATGACAGATGACACATCCGTATATTAATATAAACATATACATTAAGAGAGACAGAAGGGTGTAAAGACTTCATCCTGCATTCATCATGAAAACCACAGAGAAACTGACGTGTGTGAAACAGTTTTAGTAGACCTCAATCATCTTTAAACATGACAGTATTTCCGGTAAGAGGGCATACAGACGCACTGTGAGGATCTAATGTGCTTTAGATGTTGTGAAAGATCTCTAAGAGATTACTCCTGATATAAGAGCACTTCTAGGCCTGGTTTCACAGACAGGGTTTAGATTAGGCCACGATTAGGCCTTGGTTAAATTAGGACATTTAAGTAGCTTTTATAAACGTGCCTTAGAAAGAAAGAAACATTGCTGATGTGCATCTCGAGACAAAACAACGACAGTGACATATTTTATATATGATATATTTTAAGATATGCCAGCGGCAGTTTCATTTAAAACAGGCATTTTAGTCTGTTGAAAACAATTGTTGAAAAAAAAAAGGAGTCACGTCGAAACACTGAGGCCCCCTGAAATTTACGTTTTTTAGCGTTAAATATGAATATGTTAGCCTTAAGGTTATGAATAAGCTGCTGTGTTCCAAAACAATGACAAAATTCGCATTTAGGAGATATAAGCATTCAAAACTTAGTGCCTCACATCCGCTAAAATGGATCACGGATTTTTATGACATCACGGCGGACTTCAGCTTCTCATCACATCTTCTGTCCAATCAAACGCTCTCTAGAATCTAAAGCGTACCGCCCCCTAAGCTATAAATGCCACCTGGCCAAAGCGACTGTGCGTTGACACGTCATGGAGCAATATGGGTTTTTGTCACGGTCAATATTGTCCTCAACACTTTTTGAAACCTCTTGAGGCACGGATGTTTTGAGTCAACGAAAACGTAGTGTTTTGAAATTTGATGAATTTGAAAACACAGTTTTTCCATCACCATGTGGACTGTGAAAACGGAGTTTTTTTGAAGACGATGACGCATTTCAAGTCATGTGATGCAGTCATGTGACCAATTCAGCCAAGATGGTGGACGACATCGTACAGGAGTTGTTTTTTGCTGCTCTCCGCTTTGACAGCCTTGTTAAAGAGTGATGTCAGTGTGTACATTCTGCAGATATAGCTTTTCTTCAGAGGAGACGGAGGTTTACTCACAGTTGTTGTTCAGCGGCGAATCTCGAGTGGAGATTTTGCGATAACTTTGTGTGTGTGACTGTCGTGCCCGAGGAGAGGCGTGAGAACTTTAGGATGTCTAGGGATTCTCTGTATCATCTGAGTGAACTGCTACGACCTCACATTCAAGGCCGTAAATATTATAACAATCAGTTAAATTATTTCAATCAAACATAAGCACAAAAATTTTACCTACAGTGACACACACAGTTATCAACAATCAGCGTATGAATCTCAACAATGGTATTACTTACGATCTTAAACTCTGGACAAGACTAAGACTAGGATTATTTAAAACCATGACAGATAAGTCAGATTTCTGTTTATCTGAAGACAAGGCTTTATCTCTCTCCAGGAAACCGCCTCATAATGTCTTTTCATCAGTAAATCTGGATAAAGGACTCATTGAGCTCCTCCTGAAACTGTACATTGAGCTCTTTCTGCCAGTAGGAGGCAGTGTCACATTGAGCTTGTGGATTGAGAGCGTAGATATGGAGGTAGATTTGTGTCTTTATTATTCAATCAAAAAAAAGGTTGCTTCAATCAAAAAATATATTTTCAATCAAAAAAAACCGTTTCAATCAAAGAAAAAAAGTGTTTGAATGCAAAAATATATTTGAGACTCAAAAAAATGCATTTGAACACTATTTTTTTTTGCTTGAAAATGTTTTTTTTGATAGAAGTGAAGGTTTTTTTGTTTGAAGCAACTTTTTTGATTGAAGTATTGTTGTTTTGTGTTTGGGCCATATTATGGGTAGGACATTTGTGTCTTTATAATTCAATCAAAAAAGAAGTTGCTTCAAACAAACAAAACATATTTTCAATAAAAAAATCACTTCAATCAAAAAATAAACCTTTTCAATCATAGAAAAAATGTTTTTGAATGCAAAAAAATATTTGAGACTCAAAAAATTGCACTTGAACACTTTTTTTTTTGATTGAAAATGTTTTCTTTGATTGAAGTAATCTTTTTTGTGTTTGGACCATGTTATGGGTAGGACATTTGTGTCTTAATTATTCAATCCCAAAAAAGTTGCTTCAATCAAAAAAAACATTTTCAATAAAAAAAAAAATAATTTCAATCAAAGAAAAAACTGTTTAAATGCAAAAAAAAAAAAAAAATCATTTGAAGTGTTTTTTTTTATTGAACTTTCTTTTTTTTTGAATGAAGTGAAAAAAGTTTTGAAGTCGTTTTTTTTTAAAATCATTTTGACACAAACGTACCGCAGTGGGGGCGGGTGCTTCCCCATTGGTCAGACATGTTTGAGTGACAAGTGTCTACACCAACGACGTCTTTCTGACAAGCAAGTCATGGTCGCCACTCGCCAGCGAGCCAGGAAGCAGTGGTGGAGTTGTTGGTAAGTAGATAAAACCGTATTAAAATGATTGGTGTCACGTTATTAGCCTACTCTGTTTGATATTTCGATTAAACATACAGCTTGCTAACTTAGCTCACGTTGACTAATTTGTGTGATGGTGTTAGATATCTGACGCCTCATATTGTCAGGCAGGCTAGCAGGGTGCGCTAACGGCTAATTGAATTGTTTATTTCACTTAAGTAACGTTACAGAGGCTTGCTATGTGCTTGTGCTATATTGTGTTATAATACGTAACGTCATTAGTGGTCAAACAACAGTCCACAGGCCAACTGTTGCCCACAGCGCTGCCTGTTTAGCAGCAACAGGTCATGCAGAGCCTGAGTCTATCTTCTCACACAGCCCACAGGATTACAGCTATTTGACCGTCCCGCTCTCTCTCTCGCTCACGGGTAGTGGTCTCCCCACCATCACAGTCAAATGCTCGCAGACACAGAGGCAGATGCTGTTATTTTGAGAGCGGGGCTTACATATGCCGTCCCGTACGGAAAATAATGTTGCATACCACCGGTAACATGAATATATATTCCGTTGCTCGGTGCGCAAACTAGCTGTGTCAGGCATTATTTATAAGTAGCCTAATGTCCTGCACAACTCCACATGGAAAACTGGCAGTTCAATGAAGTGATGCTTATTGTCTGACATAGTGTACAAGTAGTTACTAGCTTAAAGTATTGTGCCAATAATGATCCTTCTGGTAAATTTGGCATTCAGTTGAGACACAAAAGCTCTTAGTTTAATGAAAATCCTTGGAAAAGAAGACAAGATGGTTTGTTTAATTAGTATTCATTTATTTATATTTCTAATATCATATAGTATTGTCCTGTCAACCCATTACAAGTCTTGCCTTATTCAGTGTTGATTTATTGACATGTTTATGTAAGATGTTTTATTAGAAGGTGTGTGAGTGAAAGTTGTCTGAAGTTGTATTTTTCTATTTTATTGCAATGCTGATTGATAATGTAGGACTCTGGTCCTGGCTTGGCCTAAGTTTTGGTGTCTCTAGGTGCTGTGCTCTGTAGGCATGACACATTAATTTCTTTATGTGATACTTTATTTTTTGCATCAAATTATTTGAAGTATTGATAAGCAGTATTGATATCGATACAGGTATTGCTGCACTCTCAATTATAACTGCTCAATAGTGTCGTATGGTTACTTTTATTATACAAGCCATCAATTTTGATGGCTTGTTAGTGTAACCGTTAAGCATAATGGCATTAATGCTATATATAGCGTACATTTAGCCAGATATTTTTTATTTTGTTTTGTTTTTTTTTTAAAGTAGCTAACTAGCTAAAGCCTTAAGTAGCTGAAATTAAGTTGTCTCGTGTCTCTGTCTGCAGCAACACACACACACACACACACACACACACACACACACACACACACACACACACACACACACACACACACACAGACAACGATAGCTACCTACATTAACTGCAACATCTTTCCAGGCAGCAGATGGACTAATTGTTTTTCCTGTTGATCAAATTATGTTTTTTTAGGCCAAGAACTCCACTAAAACTTTTTGGAACAGGATTGCTTAATAAAGGTAAGAATGGATGGGTAGATTTTATTTATGGTTTTGCTCTTTTTATGTGTCTGGTGTATTGTAGGTCATAACCATTTTCACAACAGCCATATTTTCTCCCTCCCATTTAGAAAGACCAATACTACACATCACCTCTTGTGCATGTCTTCATGGCAAGGCGATTATCACATACTCAGGTTACACTCCACTTGCTGTTAACTGGATTCACACTTTTTAATCTTTTTAAAAATATATATATATATATATTAGTCTTTTTAGACTCTACCTGCTTCATCTAAAGTGATTGATGGTGTTATTGTTGATAACAGTGGTTAACTTAGGATCTAATCTCTCATCCCAGTATGACGAGCAGGCAGCCACTGCCGCTGCGCAGACTTTTCTGTCAGTGCTTAATCGCACCATAGAAGAACCCAGGCAGAGGAGTCAGGACATGCCTACTCCTTCAACTGTACAAAACGAGATGTCCAGGTAGTGTAGCCAGCCAGCAGTAGTGCATTTATTTTTCAAGTCAGCCATGCGGTATCAGAGCTGAGGGTGTAGCAACAATAGTCTTGACTCAAATGCACGACTCAAACACAGCGTTAGGCAGGGTAACAGTCTTTACTGGAAAAACAGGTTCGGTACACAAGTAATCCATCAGCGGGGGCAAACAAACCAGACAGGGATCAGGCAAAGGCGAGGTCAACCAGAACACAGGCAGGGGTCAATACCAAGGAACTAGAAAATACTACAGAGCAATAAAGGCTATGAAGTAACGCACGGGGACAAAAAGACGAACTGGCAACGGACAGGGGAAACACAGGGACTATATATACACACACACAGAACAGGTGAAAGTATTGAGGGTGGGGACAGACAATCAAGGAGGAGGACGAAACCACACGAGGAGGGAAGGGGAATCTGAAACGAGAGGAGAAGTCAATACAACAAGATGACACAGGAAACAGAACTATAACATGGACCGAGTCATGACATGCAGGTTGTAGGGGATTTGTGAAATGTTATTCCACATACACAGCCATCCCATGCAAATTTAATTTTTTACTGACCCCTTTTTGTAAAATATTACAAATCTATTTTACAAACAAGGGTCTCACATTTTTTTACTTTTTTGCAGATCATTCCCTGGATTTTTCAAAAGAAAATCTGCAGACAAACACAGAGACAAGAAACATAAACCATGGAAAGGATTTGACATGGCTTTTTTCTTATTGAGTGACAAAGCAGAAACAACCCCGACCACACAAGATGAACTGGAGCTACTACAGGCAGGGCTGGGAAAGAGGACTCTCTCGATCACTAAAGACTTAAGCCATGAAGAGGTGAGGAGCAGCATCTTTCTTTATCTCCCCCTACCTCCTCTATCATTGCCTTCTCCACAATCGATTTTTACAGATATACCTTCCTGAAATGTTCTGTCTTTATTACTGTAGTTGTCCACTTTACTGGAGAGCACCTACCCGAAAATGGCAAGTCTTGAAGGAGGATGGCTTCTATACAAAGCAGCTGGTATGTTAAACAAGACATTAGATTAACATAAGGCTATTTGAATAGAATCTTTAAATAGTGTGGAGCCCTGCACTACACAAGGCTTTTCCGAGTTCAAAAGGAGTTTCCAGAGTTTCCCTAAATAAGCTGTTCGAAAATACTGACTTGACAGTTTTTTTGTTTTTTTTTTAAGTGGGCACATCCATGTGTACAGTGATCATAATGTGATAACCAAACTTGCCGCAAGGAGATATGGGAAATTTAGTGAATAATGTTAGAGCTTAACTCAAGAAGAGATGTCATAGAGGCTCGTATCTAAACATAAAAACATCTAATATATTTTTCTGAAACATGACATTGTAGATTATTATAATGCAGAACACCTGATTGTGCACGTTTTAACTTTTTGTCCTCGATTTCATTATCATTACAGTCGATAATACTTTTCCTCATGTCATTATTTTTCACTTACAAGTATGCCATGAATGGGTCAACTTACACTGGCTGAATGCCATGCTCAGCACACTGATGTTAATATACTTGGTTGGCACTACTTTTAATTCCCATAAAACTTGAATTTGCAGGTGGACATGGAAGGAGGAGAATGACCGCTGTCGCCTTAGAGTCAGAGGGATACACTGGCTCTGTTCTTAGAAGCGCCTCCGCAGGAGGGAAGTTTATGTTATATATTGCTCCTCTCCAAGAGAAGATTGATCTGACACCACTGCCAGTGGATGCTCCAGAGTTCAGTCTCATGCCAAAGGCTACATGCACACAGTGCAAAATGGTCATGCCATTGCAAATGCTTGCCCTTCATGTGCAAGGTGATTGTGAAGGGACGTCTTGGACAGCTCTTTGTGATTCAGAGGTGAGACGCCTTTCTTGTCACATTTTTCCACTTAATGCAAGTGAAAGGTGAATGTTGCCACCAGGCCTCCAGACTAACTTTTTTTAAAACTGTCCCTGGACATTCCTGAAAAACGGTCTCAACCATCCCGAAGTGAATGTAAACTGTCCCAAAATCGAAATGGTGTTTTTTTTAGTGTTTTTTTTCTTCTCTAATTGTTATCATCTATGTCTGTTATTGGCATAAGATAAACAGAAACATCATTATGAGAAAATAAAGTGTAGTCATAATAAATTAAAAAAGCCCCTGGAAACATGAATTTGAATATTAAAAATACATATATTATATCAAAGCCGAGTGTCTGATTAAGCATCCACAAAAGTCTGAGTGAAAATAACCATAACTATAAGAAAACCTGGTTTAAAAAAATGAATTTTGCTGTTTAGATTAAAAAAATCTTGGCCTGTTTAAATGTTAAATGACTGACAACTGTCAATCAGTGTTATCTAGTTATCTGACACATTGTTTGGCTGCATTTTCAGCAAGAAGATGAGGAGCTTGATTCTTCTGTTCCTGCGACTTTAGATGTGCCACCATCGAACAAGGTATGGTTATATGTAGGACAGAATAATATTTATTGCAATAATAATATAATCTTTTATATTTTTATTACTCCTGATTTTGAGTGAAACCATAAATGATCAAATGAACATTTACTATTTACCATTTATGCTGAGAGGGTTGCTATAAAAATTGGAACTAATCCTGTCCATACATCTTCCCATTTAGCAAAGTAAGACAAAATGCCCGATATGCAACAAATACTTCCCAAGCCAGGACATTGAGTTCCACGCCAGTATCTGTGGAACAAGGTAAGTCAAGTCACATTTATTTATATAGCACATTTCGTGCGACAGGTGCAGACTCAATGTGCTTAAGAGTAAAAAAATAAATAAATAAATAAAACAGACAAGTGGTGTATGTCCTTTGCATATAATAACATCACATTTTTTAGTTTGCTGTGATTAGATGGAATTCATTGTAACTTCCATTCTTAGTTGTAGTCCTGTATGGAGCCCAGATGCTGGACCTGAAAGTCCCCATGATCTGCAAGAACCAACACAAGATCCAATAGATGACATCTCATGGTAAAAAAAAAGAAAAGGGATCTTGAAACTTTGATTTTGCTGCCAAAATATCTTTAGATTTTTAAGATGTAATAATTTATTTTAACAGTGAAGAAGATGTTCTGCGTTGGGTTGACTCAAAAGTTGAGACGGGGAAGACCTTCAACATTTGTGTCTCGAGGGACAACATGCTGGAGAGAGGTCTAAAGCTTTGGCAGCGCCAGAAGACTGGAGGCCCAGCGAACAAACTGAAAATTACCTTCATAGGAGAAGCTGGCATCGACACTGGGGCATTAAGGAAGGAGTTCCTGTCTGGTAAGTAGTAAGCCAGTCACAAGTGTGTAATACTTCCAAATCAACAATAAAACCCTGTGACTGAGGCTGTTCTCTGGTTTGTTTATGTCCACAGAGATGGTTGCTGGGATAGAGACGCGCCTCTTTGAAGGGGGGAAGAAGGGGAAGATCCCAAAATACTCCATCACTGACCTGGACAAAAACTATTTTAAGTTTGTTACTCTTATTCATATTCTCATATTAATCAACAGTATTACTTATTTACTTGCATTTACACAATGGTGTATACTATAATGGTGTGTACAACTACTCACTGCTAGAGGAATAGACTACATTAAAAAGATATTGCTCGTGGTACACCTCTACATATCTTGTCTTAAGACACTTTGACTCTGTGACTTTGGGTACATAGTAAGTAACCATTCCAAATATTGGCTCCTGGCCATTCCAGCCAGGAACTTATCTCCTGATTCTGTAACGTGAGGCACCTTGGTGTACAAGTGCACCCCCCTGACATGATGCTGGTATGTCACAGGGACTTGGGTACATAGGAATGAATTTATATTTTCACCTCGTGCATTGTATTTGTCTTATCCGGCTTAGTACAATGTTACGATGTCATTTAGCAGACGCTTTTATCCAAAGCGACGTACATTGAGAGTTCCTACAACACAAGCAAGGACTTGTGTAGTACTTCCTACTCTTTGTAACTGGATATCTCAGGACAAACAGCTTGGCAGAATTTGATTATATGTGACCAGAAGGTCCAGTTGGACTCTGAACTAATTAGATTTTGGAGTTCAAAGGTTAAGGTCACTGTGATCTCACAAGGTGGTTTTAGTCTGAAGAATGTGATCTTTGGGATGGATTGATAAATTAGTCAAAATTAACCTAAATATTCACTTTCATATTTAAATTATATTCCTTCAGCCTTCACCACATGGGGTAAACAGAGGATGTTGGCCTAAATGGCAAACTGACTCTTGTTGCTGGAGGAATATACGTACATGGAAGTATTTTCAACAATCAACTTTCTCTAGCATAGTTTTTAGATAATAGAGGAAAAAAATATATCCATGGTAATGGTGTGAATGAACAGGGAGGTCAATACATAATTTTGTCATAGCATCACTTTTTTATTTCCCCCTCTTATATCCAGAGTTGCTGGTGAAATATTTGCAGTGAGCCTTGGCCAAGGTGGACCGCCTCCAAGCTTTCTTCAAGAGTGGTGTTACCAGTATCTGGTGACCGGGACACTGAAGGACATCACAAAAGAAAATGTGCATGATGCAGAGTTGTCCACATTAATCGAAATGGTGTGTTGAAATCTCAAGCGCATATCCTTCCCATTATGAAAGTCATCTTGTTGTATTGACTTCTCCTCTCGTTTCAGATTCCCCTTCCCTCCTCGTGTGGTTTCGTCCTCCTCCTTGATTGTCTGTCCCCACCCTCAATACTTTCACCTGTTCTGTGTGTGTGTATATATAGTCCCTGTGTTTCCCCTGTCCGTTGCCAGTTCGTCTTTTTGTCCCCGTGCGTTACTTCATAGCCTTTATTGCTCTGTAGTATTTTCTAGTTCCTTGGTATTGACCCCTGCCTGTGTTCTGGTTGACCTCGCCTTTGCCTGATCCCTGTCTGGTTTGTTTGCCCCCGCTGATGGATTACTTGTGTACCGAACCTGTTTTTCCAGTAAAGACTGTTACCCTGCCTAACGCTGTGTTTGAGTCGTGCATTTGAGTCAAGACTATTGTTGCTACACCCTCAGCTCTGATACCGCATGGCTGACTTGAAAAATAAATGCACTACTGCTGGCTGGCTACACTACCTGGACATCTCGTTTTGTACAGTTGAAGGAGTAGGCATGTCCTGACTCCTCTGCCTGGGTTCTTCTATGGTGCGATTAAGCACTGACAGAAAAGTCTGCGCAGCGGCAGTGGCTGCCTGCTCGTCATACTGGGATGAGAGATTAGATCCTAAGTTAACCACTGTTATCAACAATAACACCATCAATCACTTTAGATGAAGCAGGTAGAGTCTAAAAAGACTAATATATATATATATATATTTTTAAAAAGATTAAAAAGTGTGAATCCAGTTAACAGCAAGTGGAGTGTAACCTGAGTATGTGATAATCGCCTTGCCATGAAGACATGCACAAGAGGTGATGTGTAGTATTGGTCTTTCTAAATGGGAGGGAGAAAATATGGCTGTTGTGAAAATGGTTATGACCTACAATACACCAGACACATAAAAAGAGCAAAACCATAAATAAAATCTACCCATCCATTCTTACCTTTATTAAGCAATCCTGTTCCAAAAAGTTTTAGTGGAGTTCTTGGCCTAAAAAAACATAATTTGATCAACAGGAAAAACAATTAGTCCATCTGCTGCCTGGAAAGATGTTGCAGTTAATGTAGGTAGCTATCGTTGTCTGTGTGTGTGTGTGTGTGTGTGTGTGTGTGTGTGTGTGTGTGTGTGTGTGTGTGTGTGTGTGTGTGTGTGTGTGTGTGTGTGTGTGTTGCTGCAGACAGAGACACGAGACAACTTAATTTCAGCTACTTAAGGCTTTAGCTAGTTAGCTACTTTAAAAAAAAAACAAAACAAAATAAAAAATATCTGGCTAAATGTACGCTATATATAGCATTAATGCCATTATGCTTAACGGTTACACTAACAAGCCATCAAAATTGATGGCTTGTATAATAAAAGTAACCATACGACACTATTGAGCAGTTATAATTGAGAGTGCAGCAATACCTGTATCGATATCAATACTGCTTATCAATACTTCAAATAATTTGATGCAAAAAATAAAGTATCACATAAAGAAATTAATGTGTCATGCCTACAGAGCACAGCACCTAGAGACACCAAAACTTAGGCCAAGCCAGGACCAGAGTCCTACATTATCAATCAGCATTGCAATAAAATAGAAAAATACAACTTCAGACAACTTTCACTCACACACCTTCTAATAAAACATCTTACATAAACATGTCAATAAATCAACACTGAATAAGGCAAGACTTGTAATGGGTTGACAGGACAATACTATATGATATTAGAAATCTAAATAAATGAATACTAATTAAACAAACCATCTTGTCTTCTTTTCCAAGGATTTTCATTAAACTAAGAGCTTTTGTGTCTCAACTGAATGCCAAATTTACCAGAAGGATCATTATTGGCACAATACTTTAAGCTAGTAACTACTTGTACACTATGTCAGACAATAAGCATCACTTCATTGAACTGCCAGTTTTCCATGTGGAGTTGTGCAGGACATTAGGCTACTTATAAATAATGCCTGACACAGCTAGTTTGCGCACCGAGCAACGGAATATATATTCATGTTACCGGTGGTATGCAACATTATTTTCCGTACGGGACGGCATATGTAAGCCCCGCTCTCAAAATAACAGCATCTGCCTCTGTGTCTGCGAGCATTTGACTGTGATGGTGGGGAGACCACTACCCGTGAGCGAGAGAGAGAGCGGGACGGTCAAATAGCTGTAATCCTGTGGGCTGTGTGAGAAGATAGACTCAGGCTCTGCATGACCTGTTGCTGCTAAACAGGCAGCGCTGTGGGCAACAGTTGGCCTGTGGACTGTTGTTTGACCACTAATGACGTTACGTATTATAACACAATATAGCACTAGCACATAGCAAGCCTCTGTAACGTTACTTAAGTGAAATAAACAATTCAATTAGCCGTTAGCGCACCCTGCTAGCCTGCCTGACAATATGAGGCGTCAGATATCTAACACCATCACACAAATTAGTCAACGTGAGCTAAGTTAGCAAGCTGTATGTTTAATCGAAATATCAAACAGAGTAGGCTAATAACGTGACACCAATCATTTTAATACGGTTTTATCTACTTACCAACAACTCCACCACTGCTTCCTGGCTCGCTGGCGAGTGGCGACCATGACTTGCTTGTCAGAAAGACGTCGTTGGTGTAGACACTTGTCACTCAAGCATGTCTGACCAATGGGGAAGCACCCGCCCCCACTGCGGTACGTTTGTGTCAAAATGATTAAAAAAAAAAACGACTTCAAAACTTTTTTCACTTCATTCAAAAAAAAAGAAAGTTCAATAAAAAAAAAAACACTTCAAATGATTTTTTTTTTTTTTGCATTTAAACAGTTTTTTCTTTGATTGAAATTATTTTTTTTTGATTGAAAATGTTTTTTTTTTGATTGAAGCAACTTTTTTGGGATTGAATAATTAAGACACAAATGTCCTACCCATAACATGGTCCAAACACAAAAAAGATTACTTCAATCAAAGAAAACATTTTCAATCAAAAAAAAAGTGTTCAAGTGCAATTTTTTGAATCTCAAATATTTTTTTGCATTCAAAAACATTTTTTCTATGATTGAAAAGGTTTATTTTTTGATTGAAGTGATTTTTTTATTGAAAATATGTTTTGTTTGTTTGAAGCAACTTCTTTTTTGATTGAATTATAAAGACACAAATGTCCTACCCATAATATGGCCCAAACACAAAACAACAATACTTCAATCAAAAAAGTTGCTTCAAACAAAAAAACCTTCACTTCTATCAAAAAAAACATTTTCAAGCAAAAAAAAATAGTGTTCAAATGCATTTTTTTGAGTCTCAAATATATTTTTGCATTCAAACACTTTTTTTCTTTGATTGAAACAGGTTTTTTTGATTGAAAATATATTTTTTGATTGAAGCAACCTTTTTTTTGATTGAATAATAAAGACACAAATCTACCTCCATACGTAGAGATGGATTGAACCAAACTCTGTAAATGAAGTTGTGTTGGACAGAATAAAAGAATGATCGTATCTTAAATTTGAGAGATTGAACTTGATATTAAAAAGCCTCAAAATAGTATCTATGAGTTCCTTGATTAACATTGATAAACATATTGTAGGCTAAGTGTTGAAAGTGGCTCAAGGATGATTGTAAGGCAATTGCACCCATTTTTACATTGTTGATGGTTTTCATTGGGATTTTAAACATTATTAAATCAAGAAAGAGACATGGTTTTCCTTTCACACAATGTTAATAATTTATTATTAATTGATAATGTGTTTATCAATTTCATGTGTTTTCCCAGAGCATTTGTGCCACCATGTCAGGTAAGATATTTGCTGCAAAGAAATTATTCCTCTGGATGGAAAAACCTTTGTTGACAGCTTAATGTGCTGATCAGTGTCTGATATAGCCTAGTTTTATTTATTTGCCATATTATTCTCGTGTAAACACAAATCTCAGCCACAGCTTCTTTAAAGCAGTAATACTAGAAACATGGCAGTGCCACATCAGGGCAATAAAGGACCGTTATTTATTTACCACAGTTCATGTTTAGAGAGCTGAACTGATTCAGACACAGAAATACAGTAATACACGATACGGAAACGTTAGGAAATCAAGTTATGGTGCCGTGAACATGACAAATCAACTACAAAAATAAATTACTTACATTGTGGTCATCAATTGAACAATTTAACTTTAACCATAGAGAAAACATAAACATGATCCACGTTCGTAGCAGCACCACAGGAATCAAGCTTGTTTTTGATATAGAAACAGACGGAGAAAGTTTGCTGTAGACACGATATCTACTGACTAGCGTTTCTTCCTGAGACCTGCAGGAGTCGCTGTGACTCTCTTCAGTCCGCCGGTTAAACCACTGAAGAAGAGGAAGCCCGGCGCGCTCAGACTGAGGTGTGTTGTTTTTAACTGTGTGTGTGATTGTTGATTTTCTGTCTAGTGTTTTAATGAGCTTTAAATTAACTACTTATTCGCATTTATCATAAAAAAAAACGAATTAGCCATGATTTTACCACAGTAACCATAGTTTGGTATAATTGTAGTTGTAAACACACATTTACCGTTGCTTACTACGGTAGCTGTGTTTTAACTGTGATATTTGTAATAAAACGAAAGTTAACACGTTGTTTAATTTTAATAATGTTGGACACTTAAATGACGCTTTGAAACGAGTACAAGTGTCACATTATCATGTTACATTTCTGAAATCTGTGTTTAAATCCAGCAGCTAAATTTCAGTTTTAGATACTGGTAATGTGTTGTAATGATATATTTACAATAGTGAATTTAAACATAAACACGCCTAAACATGTTTATTTTATATCTGTAATTAATATCTACCTGTGTATTAATATTCTCAGAAATTGCCATCATGTTCTTATGCTGTGTATTTCTGTTCTCCTTCATTATCATTAGTCATTTTGAGTTTAAATCAGTGTGAATTCATTATAATTCAATTCACATTGTATAGCGCTTTTCACAATCACAATACAAATCGTTTCAAAGCAGCTTTACAGAAAATGCTTAAAATGTGGATAAATGCCTCTTGTAATAATGATATGTTTGTCTTCAGATGTTGACCATGAGAGCGCAGATGGATGTGATCTGCTGTAAATCAGTAGGAACGGATCTGTCCATGCTGGATATTGAGGATTTCATCACTGAAATCTGTCAGCTGAAGAAAGAGGTGGCGTCACTGGAGGCAAAGCTGAGAGAAAGAGGAGACAACCCCAACAGAGAGGTTTGAGCAGCTCATCATTTCATCCTTCAGCTAGGGCTGGGCGATATATCGCACGACATTGTTATGCGCATCTGGGGCCTCATTTATAAACATTGCGTACGCACAAAAGAAGGCGTACGCAGCTCTCTACGTAATAATTGGTATTTATAAAAAGCAAACTTGACGGGGAAATGTGCGGTCCTTCTCGCATACTCTGACCCAGGCGTACGCACAAAAACGGGTGAAATGAGAAATGGCGACACCGTCGGCAGATGAAGAAACATGTGAAAGTGTGTGAAACTGTAGACCGTTGAGTAAAAGAAATGTCAATTCTGCCTCTCATAAATAACACGAAGACTTCACAAAGCAAGTCTTACAATTAACAGCCACGAACACCCGTTTGATCGATCTGCAGTCTAAAACAAACAAAATCAAACGAAAATTACAGCAGAAATGCAAATTAACACATATTTGCAAAAAGAAAAGTGAAATATGTTCTGCAATAATATTGGCATGTTATGCAATTCATCCTCGTAGCTTGTCAGACGCAATCAAATGGATGGTAATAAAACGCTCCCGTATCCCCTTTCCTCCACCCGTGGCAGACACACACTGGCGATGGAGCGCTAGACTCTTTTTTTTTTTGTCCGACGACTTTGATGTCCGACCATTTCTTTTTTATTTCGGCCACGGTCCGAGGTTGTGAGGCTGCAGCATTATCGGCGTCTGCAACCTTTTGCCACTCAAGTGCCTTTTCGGCATTAGTAATGCCCACACTGTGCCCTCCAAACAACATTTTACTTCTCTTTTCCACCTCGCCAACGATAATTTCTACTTCACATTGAGTGAAGTTACGTTTCTTGGTTTTCCTCTCTGTGTTTGCCATGATTTCGCAATCGATCACGCCCATAGTTGCCCATAAATAGTCCGTGAAACGCCCAAAAGTTAATATTCATCGTCGATTAATATTAACTTTTGGGCGTTTCACGGACTATATATGGGCAACTATGGGCGTGACATAAAGCCGCAAAAGCTGCGCTATATTTAGAATTGATTGTGATTTATTAAGGGAAAACTGCGTAGGATGTGCGTGCGCACGGTTTTATAAATCCGAATATTTCTGTGCGTACGCACGTCCTATGTTTCATCCGTACTCCACTTCTGACGCAAATCCTACGCAAAGTTTTATAAATGAGGCCCCTGGTCAGTAAAGCCGGTTCCTTGATTAGTAGTAAATCGCCATCACCTGCTTTCAGATGGAGCGGCATTACTACACAGCAAAAACTCCCGTGTTAAATTAACACTCCTGGGAGTGTATATGAGTCCACACTCAAGAGTGTTAAAGTTAATGAGATAATTAAGTGATTAATTTAGTGATGATTGAGCATTATTGAAGACACCTGATGTTAACAAGCAGAATCACTGAAGGAGAAAATCACAAATTGTAAGACACCGTGATGGTGATCGGTGTTTGCTTTAGTTGGGCTCTTGACCCTTATATTATTAACTTTAGATTTTGTTTGTCTGCTGTTAATGATTTATAACAGTCAAATGAACAAAGTGTGATCTGATAGTGATTGTTACGTTTTGACCAAGCGGCAACATTCTGATCTGAAAAATGAAGCCTACCCGGAAGTGCGAAAAACTGCAATACATCAAAAATCCGCTAGGGCGAGGTCCCAAAAGGGAGCAAATGTCCATAGCCCCCATGTTAAAATGTCTGTTTTCACAGCATAAATTCATGTTTTTACAGGTTGGTCCCATGGATTTTTATTGTATTTTTCGATAGCTTCCGAGTGCCTGACAACTGTGAGGGGGGTGAATTTTCTAACTCGTTAGTTTAGATCGTATTTAGATATAAAATGTATGACAATAAGGGCTTGGTTAACTTTGATTGACAGCTTGATTGACAGCTGACAAGGAGATATAACTCGTCTTGTGTATATCTAATGGGCGATTTTTGGTCTCGTGAATCTATAATTTTTTCCCTGGGCAATTGTTTTGGCTGAGGGGAAGTTTCATAACTTTATAAGCTATTTAACTTTACCGATGTATGGTTAGACTAGAGCGCAGACTTTGTATGTTTGACTGAATTGTTTGCTTTATTTGTATAGCTTCTTATACCTTTTACTTATACTTTTATAATGGCTAATATTGATAAAACTGAAATTTAACAAAAAGAGACTGGGTTGAGTTTTGTCATTTTAAATTTTAATACAACGAATTATGATCTGTAATGTTGTTTACTGCAAAATCTGTTGTTTAGTACAAATGCACATATTGCCTGGACCATAAAATGTTTAAAGCTACACTGTGTGATTTTTACCCCCATCTAGCGGTGAAATTGTATATGACTACCCAGTGAAAATTAGTTTCTGTTCCTCTCAATTCCGAGGGCGTTTTAACTCCTACGGTGGCCGTATTATTCCAAGATTAACATGGCTTCCAGTTATCGACTTCGTCCATGACAATAATAAACAATACGTCTAAAATGAATAAAACTACAGGACAGATGTCAGGAGGTAAACGTCACCCTTGGAATCGACTATCCCAGCATAATCAGATTAGGCTAACGTTACAATGTGTACAAAGTAAAAGCAATTAAAAATAACAAAAATTTACAGTGTCCTTTTTTTATATAGCTTAAAAAATTGCGCCTTTAAAACTATTCATTACCTGTGATCCGTCGCAGCACAGATTTATGTTACAAGGTAAACAATACTTTTTCACCATTGACGTGAGGATGAAGTTATACTAGAGGTCGTTCTGGCGTTACGCACAACCATGCTATGGTTAGACAAGCAACTATAAAACTTTGAATTTACGCAAATGAATTACAACAGGCTGAATTACCTGTCGAGAAGAAAGCAGGCAACCTCGGCATCCGTTTTAAAATCTTTTCTCCTCATGAGCTCTTTCCATCTGGGAAAAGTTACTCCAATATTGACTATGGTCTTGCTGATTTGTCTGTCGCGTTGACGTTTTAAATCTCTCTTTCAAATGTGAGTACGCACGCACGCACACACACACACACACACACACCACACTATCTTTCAAATCTGCCGGCACTCGCGAGCTCGCGAGTAATCTCCCCCTCGCATTCGTCAGGTGTCACTGAGTGAAAAACGCAAAAGGCGAAGCTTTAATTTACAGGTATGTCCCTCTTTGGCTAATGTAGTTTCAAGATGGAGGGGCAACATGGCGACCGGCATACGAACCCCTCACCCATATGTACTTTCAATGGCAGAGTATAAACTTAAGAGAATACTTTATTACTTGAAAGAAGTAAATATACATTAATGAGCACATATATTTTTGAAAGAACTAAGTGTTTTTTGCTAAGAATCAACTAAAAAAGTTACACAGTGTAGCTTTAAGATTTCTTTAAATGAAAACGAAAAGAGTTAGTATGGTGTTTTATAACATATTTCGTTGCCTAAAATATACTCAGAGATAACCGGAGTAGCAGAGCGAGCTGAGTGACGCGCGCTGTGTCAGAAGGTGTGCGGGGTTAGGTTTTCCCAACATTTTCCAAGATGGCGCCGCCCATACCCCCCATAAACGGCTTCAAACCCATTCTTTAGAAAGTCTATGGGTGACGTCACAGACGCTTTGTCCATATTTTTTACAGTCTATGGTTTTGACATAATCATGCTGTGATCTGAAAAATAAAACGTATTAATAGTTTTGTGATTCTACAGCATGTGATTTTCAGTATTTTTCTTTTTATCCAAAATATTTAATAAACATTGTTCTGATCAAAAGACTTTCAAATGAATTTATGTAGAAACACAGACATCAATAATCAGCCTGTGAATCTCAACAATGGTGACAATAATAAAGCATGTTGCAGTGGCTGCCACCAATCACAACTCAATAATGGCTCCCATCATGCATTGCGGTATGAATAAATCATGATCTGAATTGTCTATGTAATTTACTTTTCCTAATTGAATATTCTGCTCCTCACCATTGTTGAGATGCATAGACTGAATCTTGACATCTGTGTGTGCCTAAAAGAAAGATTTTTGTTTTAAAACAACTTTTAAGAAATCCTTTATATTATATCTAAAATTCTGGATATTTATGCAGAATCACAGTTATGCTGTAAACAACAACATAAATCAAAAACATAAAGTTCAAATGATGATTGTCATAATATAACCAACACCATCAGATCACTTTTTTTCTTTGTTCATCTGGCAGTTATAGGCAAGGCAAGGCAAGTTTATTTATATAGCACATTTCATACACAATGGCAATTCAAAGTGTTTTACATAGAAGAAATTAAAATAATAAAAAATTAAAACAGTTTAAAAAATAAATAAATACAATACAGTAAAGTGCAAACAGTCGGACGAACATTGACACAGTGCTCATTCAGTAAATGCATAGCTAAACAGAAGTGTTTTGAGTCTGGATGTGAATGTAACTACAGCAGGAGCACATTTGATCTCCTCTGGAAGCTGGATCCAGCATAATAGCTAAAAGGCCATTGAATGATTTATATACCAGTAATAATACTATAAAATCCTAAATCTAACTGGGAGCCAGTGTAAAGACCTGAGGACTGGTGTGATGTGTTCATGTTTTCTGGTTCTGCTCAGAATCCTGGCGGCAGCGTTCAGTATGAGCTGCAACTGTCTTATGGTGTTTTTGGGAAGGCCAGTGAGGAGTCCATTACAGTAATCCACCCTGCTGGTGATGAAAGCATGCACACGTTTCTCTAAGTCTTGTCTGGAAACAAAGCATCTAATTCTTGCAATATTTTTCAGATGATAGTATGCTGATTTAGTTATTGCTTTGATATGACTATTGAAACTAAGGTCTGACTCTAGTGTCACACCAAGATTCCTGACTTGATGTTTCGTTGTTTGACCCCTAGAGTGAAGGTATGCGTTCACCTTGAGAACTTCATCTTTGTTTCCAAACGCAATGACTTCAGTTTTGTCTTTGTTTAATTGAAGAAAGTTTTGACACATCCAACTGTTTACTTCATCAATGCATTGGCACAGGGAGTCAATGGGGCTGTAATCGTTAGGCGATAGGGCTAAGTAGATCTGTGTGTCGTCTGCATAGCTGTGGTAAGCAATTTGGTTCTTTCTCATTATTTGGCTCATTGGGAGCATATACAGGTTGAACAGGAGTGGTGCAAGAATTGAGCCTTGAGGGACTCCTCATGTCATGGATGTCCACTCAGACTTATGGTCTCCTATACTCACATAATAACCTCTCTTATCTAAGTATGACCTGAACCATTTTAGGACTATCCCACTTTTGAAAAATGATGTGGGAAGTGTATCAAGAGCGCATGTTGATGTTTTAAGGTGCTGTACAGTTTCTTCCAAAATTTTGCCATCAATTTCTTTGAAATCAGACAAAGTTACTTTCTCAGGTGGTCTGATCTGTCTGACCCCAGTGCAACTCAAGGATGTTCTGATCACCTTTCTGATATTATTGATTTTCTCAGAAAAGAAAGAAGCAAACTCACTGCACTTGTTGTCTGAGAGCATTTCACTGGGAATCTGGCTTGGGGGGTTTGTCAGTCGCCCTACAGTAGCAAAAAGAGTGTGTGTGTTGTTTAAATTGCTGTTTATAATATTTGAGAAGAAAGTCTGTCTACCTTTGTCTAGTTCCATATTGAAAGCATGAAGGCTGTCTTTGTAGATGTTATAATGGACTACAAGTTTTGTCTTCCGCCACATGCGCTCTGCTTTTCTGCATTGTCTTTTCATATTTTGCACTGCTGTTGAGTTTCTCCAAGGTGCTTTTTGTCCGCCACTCTTCTTCCTGACTTTAACAGGAGCAATTTCATCAATTACACTTTTAACTTTTGAGTTAAAAGAATCAAGGAGAAAATCAACAGAGTCGGCAGATATGCTTGGAGTTAAGGATATAGCCTTCATAAATAGTGCACTAGTGTTCTCATTTAAGCATCTCTTCTTGACAGACAAAGATCTAGCTTCAATGGCAGGAGAGATCAATATAACAAAGAAAATACAGAAATAATCAGACAGTGCTACATCCTTAATAAAAATCGATGAAATGTTTAGACCCTTACTGATAAGTAAATCTAGAGTGTGTCCACGATTGTGTGTGGGTCCATGTACATGCTGAGTCAGATCAAAAGCTTTTAAAACAGTATTGATTTCTTTTGCCATATTGTTTTCTGCACTATCTATGTGAATGTTAAAATCTCTAGCAATGGCAATACAGTCAAACTCTGAGGTAATGGATGATAACAGTTCTGTAAAGTCCTCAGCAAAGGCTGGAGAGTATTTTGGAGGCCTGTAAATAATGATAAATAAAATGCATGGAGCACCTTTTAACACAGTACCCAGATATTCGAAAGACGGGTAATTGCCAAATGATGTTTGCTTACATTGATAAATATATTTAAAAAGAGCAGCTAGACCCCCACCTCTCTTAACAGCTCTGCAGACACTCATAAAAGTAAAGTTAGGAGGGGCTGTTTCATTGAGGACTGTTGCACTGCAGCTGTCCTCTAGCCAGATTTCATTTAGAAGCATAAAATCCAGGTTGTTTGTGGTTATCCAGTCGTTGACTAGAAGTGATTTATTTTTAAGTGAACGAATGTTTAAAAGTGCTAACTTGACAGTCTTATTTTTTGTCACAGCAATCTTAGTTTGACGTGCAATAGGCACCAGATTAGTTGGGTTTGCTGTACGGCTATTGAAGGCCTTTGACTTGCTATCATGTAATAGAACAGCAATAGAGAACAGCAAGCTTGTTCTGTAAACATTTGAGAAAGTTACTGTTATTAGAGCGGGGACCCGACACATATCACTGAGAGCTGGTATGAGTTGTTTTTGGTTCACCTCGAGCAGATGGAGGAGGGTGTGGGCCCTGGCGTTGTGGCAGAGGCCGAAGAGCTCTCACAGGAGGGGGAGGGCGAGCTGGGCCCGCAGGCTTTGGTGCGGGTGGTAGCGGTGCGTGTCGTTTTTTGGTTGGTATCTGGGGGCTTGCAGCAAAAGAGTGGGATAGTCTGGTTCCAGCATACACCAGTTCTTCTATTTTCTGTGAGAAGCACAGAAGTGGCGATGCTGGAGAGAGGGATAATGTGTCTGGTGAAAGGGGCTGTTGCTCTGGTGTTATCGGAGGCTGTGATATGCTGTCCTGGCTTCCCTGGCTGTTTTCCAGGAAGACGTCCTTGGGTGTTGAATCTTCAAGCAGTTCTAATATGTCTGTGTGTGGTGAGCTCTGTGGGCAGGGCTCAGCTGAGATTGTGTCCGTGAGCAGAGGTTGTTGTGGCGGAGTGGTGTTATCATTGTCCTTGTGTGATATGTCAACCGCATGTCCATTTTGCTGCTGAAGTGAAGTCCTGTGGTCATTCATACTGTTTCCAGGTGTGTGTGTGTCATTCAGATTGACACACACTGCAGAAGGATGATTGAGGGAGAAGTAGATATTGTCCTTTAGCACTCTTGAACCAAGTTTGTTTGGGTGATGGCCATCCCGATGAAACAGTTGTCGTTGACTCCAGAAAAGATTGAAATTGTCAATGAAGTTCACTCCTTTGATATTGCAGGTTTTTTGCAGCCATGTGTTTAGCCCAAGCAACCGTGAAAACCTGTTTGTTCCTCTTGCTGGGAGAGGTCCACTGATGAATGTTTGAACTTTCAGTCTTTTAAGTGTTTCAAAAAGTTCATTGAAATCCTCCTTAAGGAGTTCTGACTGCTCTTTATGAATATCATTCTTCCCCACATGAATGATGAGTTGATTTGCAGTCTTATGTTTCATCAGAATGTTCTGAAGTTCCCTGTTTACATCAGAAGTTGTTGCTTGTGGAAGGCAGCATGTTGTTGTATCCCTGCCGCTAATGTTTCTGATTATGGAGTCCCCCACACTATCAGAGTCCTGGGCTCGGCAGCGCTCTGAGCTGAGTGCCGCTGTCTGCTCAACCTTGAGCGCCAGTTAGCATCAGTGTTAGCTACTGGCCCATTCAGTCTGTGTTTGATCACATTCATCACATTTGGGGATTCCTCATTTACATTCATTAGTACTTCAAATCTGTTCTCAAGATGTATAGGGGGTGGTAGGAGACCAGTGTTTGCAATCCTTGTCAGAGCTGTATCTGGGGTAGAGGATGCTACTGCAGCAATATGTGATGCTCGTGACAATCTGATGTCTCGAGTGCCTTTGGGTCTTTCGCCCCCTGTTTGTGCCATCGATTTGTAAGTCGATCGGCTTGTTTCTCTGTCGAGGAGCACTAGTTTCATGGGACTCACCGGCTGTATGCTGAGGGTGTCCATGATGAAGCTCTGTTGTGTGGTCCGTCTGGTTTGGTGGTCCCGAAACTTTGTTTCAAGAACTGCAATAAAAAGTCCTTTGTAAAAGTCTCTGGCAGCTTGTTAACATCAGGTGTAGGGCTGACTTCTAATAGTCGAGGATTCGACGATTCGATTCGGAGAGGTCTGATTCGACTATGAACCTCATAGTCGAATACATGGGCGTCAGTTTGGTTTGAAATGTGCTGGGGACAGAGACGCATTCGCATTTTCAGAAGGGCTGGGTACCATTTTTATTTTATTTTTTCAGGTCATGTTTTGAAAGACGATGTCCTGTAGCTTACTAATGTAAATAAATAATGTATTCAAAAATCTGCTTCACATTTTCAGCAGGGCTGCGGAGCGGCTGTGAGTTGACTCCACACGGTTCTCATGTGCGTTAAAAAGCTTTACGTGGTTTAATGTACCTAAACAATGATTACAAAATTCCCCTCTCATGTAGCTCCACATAACCAATTAAAATGATAAAAAAAAATTGAACCCAGAGTCCAATTATTATGGACGTTATCTGATATTAAGCGTTTCACATTTTCAGCAGGGCTGCGGAGCGGCTGTGAGTTGACTCCACACGGTTCTCATGTGCGTTAAAAAGCTTTACGTTGTTTAATGTACCTAAACAACGATTACCAAATTTCCCTCTCATATTGCTCCTCATAACCACTGAAAATGGTCAAAAAATTGAACCCAGAGTCCAATTATTATGGACGTTATCTGATATTAAGCGTTTCTGCTTCACATTTTCAGCAGGGCAGCGGAGCGGCTGTGAGTTGACTCCACACGGTTCTCATGTGCGTGAAAAAGCTTTACGTGGTTTAATGTAGGCTACCTAAACAACCATCACCAAATTTCTCTCTCATATTGCTCCTCATGTTTATGAAATGTTATGATATATGTGTGATATAGATATGTGTTTTTTAGCTCTTTTGTTTGAAATGGAAAAAATCTAGCTGCTATCAAAAAAAAAAAAGAAAAAAAAAAAGGTTCGACTATCAGTCGACTACGGCAAAATCTAACGAATCAGATTCGACTATGAAAATCCTTAGTCGAAAACAGCCCTAATCAGGTGTCTTCAATAATGCTCAATCATCACTAAATTAATCACTTAATTATCTCATTAACTTCAAGTTCTTGAGTGTGGACTCATATACACTCCCAGGAGTGTTAATTTAACACTGGATGTTTCGCTGTGTACAAAGAGCCGTAGTTAACTGACAAGCTGAGCCATATCGCATTAATTATCGCTGGCGATACGTCCGCGATATTGATGCGATATGGCTCAGCTTGTCAGTTAATTACGGCTCTTTGTAGTAAATGCCGCTTCATCTGAAAGCAGGTGATGGTGATTTACTACTAATCAAGGAACCGGCTTTACTGACGAGATGCGCATAACAATGTGATGCGATATATCGCCCAGCCCTACCTTCAGCTCAATAAAACCAGTTTTGTTAGCTTCTCACTTCTTATGCACATCTCAAGTTAAGCCAGAAGCAAAATATGCTAACAAATCACCAGTATACCCACTAGAGATAACTCCTGAGTAATGAGGCTAATATCAACAGGTTGTTGTTTATTTGTGTTGATCTATGATGTGTTTGTCAGGATGTGGAGAAGGTTTCAGTGTGTGTGAGTGATGGGACAGAAGCTCAGGATTCAGTCTGGAGATCCAGAGACACACAGGACTCAGAGCTCAGCCTCACTTTACTGTGTTATACTGACGCTCAGGATCATGGATCCGCTGATCAAACCTCTGACTGTAACGCTGGAGAACAGCAGATGAAGATGTGCTCCGTCAGACTGGAGGACTGCAGGAACCTGATAGAGAGACGAGGAGAAGAAACCACAGCAGAGGAACAACAACAGAGCCATGAGGAGGAGGAGGAGGATGAAGATGATGTTCAGAATGAGGATGAAGAAAATGATGTTGAGGATGAAGAAAATGAGGATGAGGATAATCAAAATGATGACAATGATGATTTTATTCCTTCAGGTGTGTATCTTCCATTTATTAACCCTCTGGTGTTTTTGGGGCCCTTGAGATGTTTTGACATGACCTGACTGCTTCAGTGTTAACTTAATTAACTCATTAACTTCAACACTGCTTCAGTGTTAATTTTTAACACCCTGTAGTGTGGACACATATAAACACTGAGGAGTGTTAATTTAACACTGGGGATTTTGCTGTGCAGTTTGCACTTCTAAATTAGTTGCTTACATTTAAAAAATGAGCATACAATAGCATAAAAAGTATTTTTAATGAACATAAAGGTCCATGTTTAATAAAAATGTTCATGAAACTTAATGAAATGTTTAGTGAAATTAGAAAATATGAAGGAGATAGTAATTTAGTTGTTTTTTACACATTCTAATATCCATATATTTTGTTTTATAGTCACGAGTAATAATCTCAGGGTTTACTGGGTTTTACACGATTCTTTTTGTAGTGTGGTATTGGTGGTGGTGTACTAAAATAAACATTGTCACGTGTGTATAGCTTTCTTCTTCTCACTGCTGATTCCTGGTGGTTTAGAGGACAATTACTCGAGTCGCCCCCTGTCGTTTCAAAGAATAGTACAACGGTGAGCGCGTCAAGTATAAACGCCTCATCCGTTTCGGGAGGTGCGCGCGCAGTCTGCGGAGACTCGCGCTGCGGAGACAGGCGAAAGTATAAACAAGGCTTCAGGCGCGGCTCGAGCCACGCGGAAAACGCGTGCATGCTAGAAACAGAACCGACTGAGTGTTCCTCTGGCTGGAGCGCAGAACAGCGGAGTTTGTATGGACGAAGTGCATGCCTGAGCTTGTATTGCTGCTGTTGCTTTGACATTGTGGAAAATAGAATAATAGAAACAAAATGTATTAGACTTTTTACCCGTTATTATAAATCTAAATTAATCTCGTTTTTAATTTAGGCTAACTTAATTTCGTTTTTCTTTATTTAAATTTCGTTTTTCTTTATTTAAATTTCGTTTTTTCTTTATTTAAATTTCGTTTTTTCTTTATTTAAATTTCGTTTTTCTTTATTTAAATTTCGTTTTTTCTTTATTTAAATTTCGTTTTTTTCTTTATTCTTTATTTAAATTTCGTTTTTCTTTATTTAAATTTCGTTTTTCTTTATTTAAATCTACCCTTTACTGTGTCAGTAATTTGTTAGTCAGAAAAATATTAGACTACCTTAAAAGTATTGCTTAAGTTATCAGACTGTGTGCGTTTTATATCACTAGTGCAGTGTCCGTTCTCGGAGAATATAGCCCTGCTCGCGTGAGGTGCGCCGCTTCCCGCTCGCGCTGTTCTGTAGTTTACTATTAATTCTGAACGTGTCGCGTCTCGCGTGTCTGTCTATATTGCACCAAATGCGACACTGCACTCCCTTGTGAAGTCGATTGGATGAACGGTTCTCGAAATAATCAAAATGCAAATGGACAGACTGACACATAGAGATTACTATATTCCTTACTGAGCGCGAAGCAGCAGTGCAGCCTACGAGTGTTCTACGTGGTGCGCTAAACTGTGGCATGTTACAAAATAGCCTAAATTAAAGCATTTAAAGTTGGGGATAAAAACATAGGCGAATTATATTTAGAATACAGTAATATATAACTGCTTATAAAGGAACAAATATCAAGGAGTAAATCAATGAAAATGTCTTTATTGAAAAAAAAAAAAAAAAAAATGCAACTGGTCGACCAATGAGAATGTCAGTCGACCAAGATGGCATCGACCGATTAGTCGACTAAACGACTAAAGTTGACAGCCCTAGTTTAAACGTGCGTACGTCTATTAAAGAGTGTATATGTGTACAAAGAGAATCGCAATGCTGACAATTTTTTTTATATATATAAATAAAAGTTGCTGCATAACTTCTGGATTTGAAATAAAAACAGTGAGTATGTGTTTGTGGTACAGCCGCTGATCAGTTATGCACCGCAACACGCACCGCATACGCACTGCACACGGAGTATGTGTGAAACAGGCGTTAGTTGTGTTCCTAAATCAGCAGGTGCAGACATTAGTTACTGTGAACCGATGTGTTGCAAACACTGTATCATGAGCTGCATCACAATTTCACATTTATCTTTAATTTTTAAGCTAATAAAATATAGACAGATATTATAGATTTTCATGATGGTAAGTGCATGATTCATTAAATCTATTTGTGTTCATTTAAAGTTAGTAAGGGTGTCACGATTTCGATTTTGTATCGAAATCGATCGAAATTAAACCACAACCTCGATCATCGAATTAAAAAATTGAATCGTCGATACTGCCACGCCCCCATGTCACGTCCGGTGCGAATGTAATATTATCCTGTATCTGAGCCAAAATGTACAGCGCGTGTTATATTTTCTAAATCCAAACAATTGGCCACTGAACCAGCTGATAAAATCTTCATTTGATTCAAAACGTGATTACAACTTGAGGTCGCTCAAACTCGATCGTATTTTACTGATACAAAAGACGCGCGCGTGCACACGCACTGAGAGGGATCGCGGTTCACCGGGCTATGGTAAAATAATGACACAGTTTCAAGGTGTGTAGCCTATAATTTAAACTACTTAGTCAATGCTAACAGTAGCTGCTGTAAGGTTTTTATTACTGCTGCTCTCCTTCTAGTCACTTCTGAACTTTTATTGATTAAGCTCCAGGTGACGGGTTGCCAGATATCACAAAAAGAGCAAAACAAGCCCCTTAAAAACGCAGTATAAGCATGGCAAAACTTTACCGGGGAAGGAACACATCTAAACCACTAGTATTACTAATATCCTATACAATTAAAAGGAAGTAACTAATTTATTATGAATAGAATAGTTCAATATAAAATATCAGATATTATAAACTGAATGATTAAGTGAAACAATAACATGAGATTAAAAAAGTTATTCAGCAATACTTTATTTAAAGTTTAATCGCACATATGAGTTGTATTTAATATCAATCAGTTGGGGGCAGTTCATCTAAAAGTTGATGGTTGTGTTCTGTTTAATATATTTAGCTATCAAAATAGTTTACCAAATAAATCATTTACCAAATAAAAGAAAAAGAAAATCAAACAAGGTGAAGTACTTTTCATTTCTAAAGTAGGCTATTTGGGTTTATTTATTATACATAAAGCCCTTTCTGTCAATTTCTCCAGAATAGCATAACTATATTGTGAAATATATTGTTACTGTGAAATAAAATGAGTCATATCGTGAAAAAATTATTTTGCTCATACCGCCCAGACCTAGTCTAGCCTAAGCAACCTGTGCTTAAAAAAATAAAAAAATAAATGTAAAAATCGAGAATCGAATCGAATCGAATCGTGACCTTAGAATCGAAAATGTAATCGAATCGAGGATTTGGAGAATCGTGACACCCCTAAAAGTTAGACATTTTGATACCCTTTTCTTTTCAGATGTGAATGGCGGTTCATCTACTGATGAAGAAACAACCTCGACATCAAAAGAGCAGCTGAAGGTCAAGAGTTTCACCTGCGTCACCTGTGGGAAAACATTGAGCTCACAGGGACATTTAGCGAGACATGAGAGAACACACACAGAAGAGAAAAGCTTCTCCTGCAAGAGATGCGAAATCAGCTTTCCCACCTTAGAAGAGAATAGACTTCATTCAAAAAAGCACAGCGTGAAGAAGGAGTTTCACTGTGAACAGTGCGGGAAGGACTTTTTCACCACTCCATCTAATATGACAGTTCATATGAAGACACACACTGGCAAAAAGACTTTCCACTGCAGCGAGTGCGACAAGTATTTCAGCACCAAAGGGAATCTTGATGCTCATAAGCGAATCCACACGGGTGAAAGGCCGTACAAGTGTCCTCACTGCGACAGAAGATTCATGTATGGATTCCATTTGAAGAAGCATGTGCGCGTTCACACCAACGAGAGGCCGTTCCAGTGCAGCGAATGTGGGAAAACCTTCACTAACTCAAGTTCTCTAAAGTCACACCATAAAATACACTCTGAGGAGAAACCATATCAGTGTTCACACTGCGATAAAAGTTTCCGTCAAAAATCTCAATTGACTTGCCATGAGAGGACTCACACCGGAGAGAAACCGTACCTGTGCTCCTACTGCGGGAAGAGCTTCTTTAGTCCGGTTAATTTTGGAGTTCATCTGAGAGTTCACACTGGAGAAAGACCGTATCACTGTGGCGTTTGTGGGAAGAGTTTCGCTAAATATGATACCTTAAAAAATCACCAGCGGATTCATACAGGAGAAAGACCGTTCAAGTGTTCTCAGTGTGACAAGACGTTTGCTCGGTTAGACGTCCTGAAGACTCATGAGCGAGTTCATACAGGAGAGAAGCCTTACCGCTGCTCCATCTGCGACGAGAGATTCGCTTATTTAGGTAGTTTTCAGACCCACCAGAAGAAACACGCTAAAGAACAAACTGCTCCTGAATCATCATAGTGTCTTTTCATCAGTAAATCTGGATAAAGGACTCATTGAGCTCATCCTGAAACTGTACATTCTGCCAGTAGGAGGCAGTGTCACATTGCGCTTTCATGTGGTTTGAGAGAGTTGGAGATGGATTGAACCAAATTATGCAAATGAAGTTGTTCGACAGAATAGAAAAGTGATTGCCTCAAGATAGTATCTATGAGTTCCTGGATTTCATAACGCTGATAAACATGTTTTAATTGTTAAAAGTGGCTCAATGATGATTGTATTTGTTCCACTGTTGGATGATTTTCATTTAATTTTAATTAAAAAATGAAGTTGTATTTCATCACGAAAGAGCCATGGTGTTCTTTTCACACAATGTTACTAATTTTCAATTTCATGTGTTTTCCCAGAGCTTTTATGCCACCACATTACACACGTCACTTGTAGAGAGTTACAGACCTGTCTCTCTCCTACCAATCATAGCGAAAACACTTGAACGAGTTGCTTTCAACCAAGTATCATCTTCCTGTCTCAGAACAACCAGCTGAATGTCAACCAATCTGGCTTCAAGAAAGGGCATTCAACCGAGACTGCATTACTGTCGGTCACGGAAGCCCTATAGACCGCAAAAGCTGCTTCCAAATCTTCAGTCCTCATTCTCCTGGATCTGTCTGCTGCCTTCGACACTGTGAATCATCAGATCCTTATGTCCAGCCTCTCGTCACTGGGCATCACAGGAACTTCCCTCCACTGGTTTGAGTCCTATCTCACAGGTAGGTCCTTCAGGGTCGCATGAAGAGGCGAGGTATCCAGAGCACATCAGCTGACCACAGGGGTTCCCCAGGGTTCAGTGCTTGGACCCCTCCTCTTCTCCATCTGCACCACATCACTGGGACACATCATTCAGGCACATGGTTTCTCCTACCACTGCTATGCTGATGACACACAGCTCTTCCTCTCGTTTAACCAGATGACCCCATAGTAGCTGCACAGATCTCAAGCTGTCTGGCGGACATCTCCACATGGATGAAGGAACATCAGCCGGGTTCGTCATTTATTTGATTCCCCTGGAAAATGTTCCGTTGTGGTCTGTTATTTGCAGCACGTTTCTGTATTTGGTTGTGTTGTGAGTATTTGGAGCACACGTGTGTTGTGAAACTGATGAAGATGTTTTCTTAATTTGCGGGTGTTTTTTTCTATTTACATGTGTTTTCTTCAGTTGCAGTGCGTTGAGCTCTCTTGGTCAACGTAATATTTGCGTTGGGGTGTGAATAATCCAGAATTATGCTGTGATTCACAACTGAGAAAACAATGACCCGCACAATGAGCCTTTCAGTATGTGAGAGGGACCTAAAAAAGAAGTAATGAATTTTTATATATATATATATTAATAATAATAATAATAATAATAATGTCTTTATTCAGGACTCAAAATAGAAGGTCCATAGTAAAAATATAAAAATGACAACAATTACAACATAGCAATACAATATACAGTACATAGAAATAAATAAATAAATAAAAGGTCAATAACTTTCACTTGAAATATACAAACAGGAGCGCCAATGTCTCCACAGTCTAGATGTATACCTGACAGAGCTAAAATCATTATGGACTAAAGCTTGTATAATACTGTTTTCAGAGGCAGACATTCTACACATGAATCGAAAAATAAGATTTCTTATTAATGCAGAACAGGTAGGCACACCAACATTAACAAACATTTGACTAGCACTACACCATCTTGGTTGTTTTAGAAGCAGTCTCATGCCGTCATTATACGCTACATTCAGTCTCTGCATGTTCTTTTTACTGTAAGACCGCCACAAATGGGCAGTATACAGGGGTGTACAGAATGCTTTGAATAAAGCTACCTTAACATACGCAGAACACATGCCAAATTTACGTGCAAGCACATTAGCCTGAGCATATATCTTGCGACACTGTCTGTTAATGTCCATATCATCCAATAAATCATTTACAATATGATGGCCAAGATATTTTATCTCATCACACACTTTAAGGGCAGTACCAGATAAAAAGAAATCAGGGAATACTAATTTCCTGTCTTCTTTACTTCTTACAATCATGATATTGCTCTTACTTGCATTGTATTTGACATCAAAATCTGCACCGTACTGAGAGCAAACCTTCAACAGTTGTTGTAATTACCAAATCATCTGCATACATAAGGTGATTAGTGAGAGTGTTGCCTATCATACATCCTGTATTACATTGATTTAATTGTTGTGACAAGTCATCCATATACACGTTAAAAAGAAAAGGTGACAAAATACCACCCTGACGAACTCCGTTACCAACAGTAAATGGTTCTGATAAAGAACCCCCCCATTTCACCTGCATAGACTGGTGTGAGTACCAGAAAACTAGAATTCTTATAATTACTTTTGGAATTCCTCTATGTTGCAATTTAAGAAACAATTTTTCATGGTTAACACGATCAAATGCCTTCGAGGCATCTATAAAACACAGAAAAGTTGTGGAATTCTGGCGGTTATAATGATCTAAAATTTCCTTCAAGGCAAATATACACATATCTGTACCGTGTTGACGTTTAAAACCAAATTGGTTGTCAGTCGTAAAAATATACTGTTCCAACCTGTTAAGAAGAATTCGCTCCAACACTTTGGATACTATGCAAGCTAAGGCTATAGGTCTATAGTTGTCCATGCTGTTTATTTTGCCAGTTTTGTCTTTAATGACGGGCACTAATAAAACAGGTAAAATAGATTCAGGCAGAATCCCATGAACTAAGAAACCTGTCATACAAATAGCAAACAGAGGAACAAGTTTCTTGCTTGCATATTTTAGATGTTCAGCTGTTATTCTATCTGTCCCACACACTTTATTGTCATCTAATCCCAATACTGCAGATTGTACCTCTTCTGAATTAATAACCACTTTTTCATCATTGTCAATATTTTCCACCTCAAAAGTATTCCTCCCAACACAGTTAAACAGCTCATGATAATGTTGCCGCCACATCTTGCAAATTCCATCAGCGCCACTAACACCCTCAATATTTGAGGGTAAAGACATTTTAATATTGTTCATGGCTCTAACCTCTTTCCAAAAGTCATTATAACTTCTGTTATGCATCTTACATGCCAAAGAGTCAGACCTCATCGAGTTCTCATTCTTTTTTATAAATCTTAGTGCATATTTAAAATTTGCATTTGCCCGTTTCTTCTCTTCAAATAAAGGGCCCTGTCTAACTCTACCAGACTCTATCCAGTCTTTAAATGCACACCGAGCTTTGGCATGAAGTTCTGCTACATGTTCATTCCAACCAGGCTTGATGCTATATGCCTTTCGCTGAGGTTTATAAAAATGCCTACTGGCAATATTAAGTGTATCCACAATTGAGTCATATAAAACACATAAATCGTTACTATGTTGTGGATTCTTACAATTAATATCACCACATCTTATGGCGTCTTTGGGCAGTGCAATATTTCCCAGCAATCCATCAGTCCTAACATAATACTTCTTGAAATCTTCCATAGTTAATTTAGTCCAGTCTAGTCTTCCTGTGTTAATGCTATTAGCCACCGTAGTTAACATTGGTAAGTTTTTAACATTTAAAGACAGAGAAAATGGTATATGATCGGCGATGGCAAAATCATAATGAATCGTCAAAGCATCCAAAGAAGCGTGTGCATCAGTTGTACATACACAATGATCTAACCATGAAGTGGTATGCCATGCCTCACTGATGTAAGTATAACTAGTATTAGGCAAAAGGACCTTGCTTGACAGTATTAAACCAATGTCAGTGCAAAAATGCGTTAAGTGATTAGCAAATAAAGAGTATGCATCAGAAATATCAGCATTCATGTCTCCTACCACAAAAATACAGGTTGATGCATTATCCTGAATAAAAGAGCCAACAAATGCTAATCTATTTAAGTATTCAGCTTCATTTTGATAACACTCATACGGAGTATATATATTCAAGATAATAAACTTGGTTTCATGACAATTAAACTCAATACCAACAGCCCAATCCACACCCAATCTTACCACTGATACTAGTGGATCGTAGTTCTTATTCCAGAGGATAGCCACGCCCCCAGATATCCTACCTTTGACAATTTTGGTACTTAAATCAGTGGTAGATTCCCCAACCCCATAAAATCCATTATGTATTGTATTTAGACCCCCCAGGTCCTGTTTAGCTAAAAAAGTCTCTTGAATACACACAACATCACAATTGTCAAGGAGCTTATCAACCACAACGCGACGTGACTTGTCCCCTGCACTGTGCCCGAGACACAGGCCACGCGCATTATATGACCCAACCCGAAACTTCATATTAGTCTTTTTATAATGACTGCGCTGTGCTCACTTGCCCATTGTCTTGTGTCGTAGAAATCACCAAATTGCGACCACCAGAAGAGACTGCAGCTGCTTGTTCTAGCCGCAGGGCTCCAGTGTCTCTATCTTCCTCCGCTCCATGCCCACCATATATATATACACACACAGTGGGGAGAACAAGTATTTGATACACTGCCGATTTTGCTGGTTTTCCCAATTACAAAGCATGTAGAAGTCTGTAATTTGTATCATAGGTACTCTTCAACTGTGAGTGACAGAATCTAAAACAAAAATCCAGAAAATTACATTGTATGATTTTTAAATAATTGATTTGCATTTTATTGCATGACATAAGTATTTGATATATTAGAAAAGCAGAACTTAATATTTGGTACATAAACTTTTGTTTGCAATTACAGAGATCATACGTTTCCTGTAGTTCCTGACCAGGTTTGCACACACTGCAGGGATTCTGGCCCACTCCTCCATACAGACCTTCTCCAGATCCTTCAGGTTTCGGGGCAATACGGACTTCCAGCTCCCTCCAAAGATTTTCTATCGGGTTCAGGTCTGGAGACTGGCACAGCAATAAATTACAATGATTAATTTTTTTAACACATCATGCATAACCAGAGAAACAGAGCTACACTGACTTTTAGAAACACAGAGATATCACAATTTAGCACATGAATCTCAACAATGGTGGCAATATATATTTTTTTATTCATGCAGCAGTGCATGCTGGGAGTTTTATATTATCCTGGAACCCAGCATGTATTGCGACATGAAACTTTTGATTGTCACCATTGTTGAGATTCATGTGCTGATTGTTGATGTCTGTGTGTGTCTGAGTCAAGCAGGAGTTTTTTAATGCACTATATGATTACAATATTATTCAGAAGACCTGATTACAGAAGTATTGATTTTATGATGTAGATTTACAGATATATGCTAAATATGAAATACCCATACATTTAAAGAATAAATACAGAAAAGATCAGAGAATCAGACATGTCCAGGATGATTGTGACATGATCACAAAAGCCAAAAACACCTGATCATCTTCCTCTTGACTCTTTCTTGCCATAACAATTGTGTTTTATAAACTCACTGTTACAGCAGTCAGAGAGAGATGAATGGTAAGTAGTCAAGGGACAAGAGACCAACTAAAGCAAATACTGATCTCCATCATGGTGACAACAAACTTTATTATTAACTAAATCTCTGTTAATTCTCAACAAGAACTTTTGTACATGTATGAAAGAAATAATCGTAAACTGGTTTCACACTCAGTGTTGCTGGAAGTCAGTTGTAGTTCTTGTGTTTCTCTTTTTTCTGTTCTTGTTTTTCTGTCCTTCAGTGATTCTGCTTATCAGGTGTTCATCAGTGTCTCAATTTACTCACTTCTTTTCATTCACTTTGTCTAGTGGACTATATTAGTGAACTAATGTAGGGAATAGTGAATGAGGGTATAGGGTGTGATTGTGAAAACAGCCTCTGAGTGTCGATTTTGAGCACTGTTAATTCACAGTATATTCCTGTAGGCTAGTTTTGTTTTCTACGGTATATTACTGTTTTAATGGAATATGGTATGATATTGTCAGAATCTGGCCTTTTTTACAGCAAGGGTTAACAGTGCAACTAAAGCAAACACTCTGGCTCCTCAGTGGATGTCATTTCAACGTCCGATTTTTGTAACAAAGACATTGAAAAGACGTCTTTCGGACATCATTTTGCTTAGTGGGAAGTGATGTAAGTGGCTCAAGGATGATTGTAAGGCAATTGCACCATATTTTCCATTGTTGGATGGTTTTCATTTGGGATTTTAAATATTATTTAATCAAGAAAGAGACATGGTTTTCCTTTCACACAATGTAATTAATTTATTATTAATTGATAATGTGTTTATCAATTGCAAGTGTTTTCCCAGAGCGTTTGTGCCACCATGTCAGGTAAGATATTTGCTGCAAAGAAATTAATCCTCTGGATGGACACTTTTTATTTTTTATTTTGTTGACAGCTTAATGTGCTGATCAGTGTCTGATATAGCCTAGTTTTATTTATTTGGCATATTATTCTCGTGTTTACACAAATCTCAGCCACAGCTTCTTTTAGCAGTAATACTAGAAACATGGCAGTGCCACATCTGGGCAAGAAAGCACCGTTATTTATTTACCACAGTTCATCTTTAGAGAGCTGAACTGATTCAGACACAGAAATACAGTAATACACGATACGGAAACGTTAGGAAATCAAGTTATGGTGCCGTGAACATGACAAATCAACTACACAAATAAATTACTTAAATTGTGGTCATCAATTGAACAATTTAACTTTAACCATAGAGAAAACATAAACATGATTCACGTTCGTAGTTGAACCACAGGAATTCAAGCTTTTTTTTATATATATATAGAAATAGACGGATAAAGTTTGCTGTAGACACGATATATCTACTGACTAGCGTTTCTTCCTGAAACCTGCAGGAGTCTCTGTGACGCTCTTCAGTCCGCCGGTAAAACCACTGAAGAAGAGGAAGCCCGGCGCGCTCAGACTGAGGTGTGTTGTTTTTAACTGTGTGTGTGATTGTTGATTTTCTGTCTGTAGTGTTTTAATGAACTTTAAATTAACTACTTATTCGCATTTATCGTAAAAAAAAAAAAAAACGAATTAGCCATGATTTTCCACAGTAACCATAGTTTAGCCTGGGTAATAATAAATAATGGCATAATTGTAGTTGTAAACACACATTTACCGTTGCTTACTACAGCAGCTGTGTTTTAACTGTGATATTTGTAATAAAACGAAAGTTAACACGTTGTTTATTTTTCTAATTTTGATTCTCAATCAATTTATAATGCTGGACACTTAAATGACGCTTAGAAACGAGTACAAGTATCACATTATCATGTTACATTTCTGAAATCTGTGTTTAAATCCAGCAGCTAAATTTCAGTTTTAGATATTCGTGATGTGTTGTAATGATATATTTACAATAGTGAATTTAAACATAAAAATGCCTAAACATAGACCTATGTTTATTTTATTTCTGAAATTAATATCTACCTGTGCATTAATATTATCAGAAATTGCCATCATGTTCTTATGCTGTGTAGTTCTGTTCTCCTTCATTATCATTAGTCATTTTGAGTTTAAAACAGTGTAAGTTCATTATAATTCAATTCACATTGTATAGTGCTTTTCACAATCACAATACACATTGTTTCAAAGCAGCTTTACAGAAAATGCATAAAATGTGGATATGGAAATGCATGAGTCTACATTACAACTTAGATTGATATAAATGTGGATAAATGCCTCTTGTAATAATGATGATGTGTTTGTCTTCAGATGTTGACCATGAGAGCGCAGATGGATGTGATCTGCTGTAAATCAGTAGGAACTGATCTGTCCATGCTGGATATTGAGGATTTCATCACTGAAATCTGTCAGCTGAAGAAAGAGGTGGCGTCACTGGAGGCAAAGCTGAGAGAAAGAGGAGACAACCCCAACAGAGAGGTTTGAGCAGCTCATCATTTCATCCTTCAGCTAGGGCTGGGCGATATATCGCATGACATTGTTACCCCCAATTTCCACCGGCTGCGTTACGGCTCCGGCACGGCGGCGGAGTCAATAGGTTTCCATTAAAGTCAATGAGTGTATTTCCACTGAATGCGGTACAGCTGCGTTCCGACTCCGGCAATCCGCAGCCCTCCGGAGCAGATACGCAGAGCTTCTATTTTTGCCGGATGCCGGAGAGCTACGCAGCACTACAGGGCAGAATGCGCAGGACAGGAAGTCGAGCAATAAAACAGAACAAACCAAAACAAAATAAAAGATCCGGTTAATTTTCTAAATAAAATACACCGTGATCATGGCGGATCATATTTCCCTACACTTCACCTTGAAAACGTCATAATATGCCATTCCTCATAACGTTCTGTTTATAGAAACTATATATCGCGCGATCATACGTGAATTAGCGAGATCTCGTGGGTCCTCGTGACTTCAGCTGTCAGTCATGGACGCAGCCGTTCCGCAACAAATCCGGACCTGGTGGGTATTGACGGACGACGGAACACGGAGCCGTTCCGCAGCCGTTCCGCATCTGGTGGAAATTGGGGGTTATGCGCATCTCGTCAATAAAGCCGGTTCCTTGATTAGTAGTAAATCGGCTTCACCTGCTTTCAGATGGAGCGGCATTTACTACACAGCAAAAACTCCAGTGTTAAATTAACACTCCTGGGAGTGTATATGAGTCCACACTCAAGAGTGTTAATTAAGATAATTAAGTGATTAATTTAGTGATGATTGAGCATTCAGTGTTTCCCCTACAATGTATTAGGCAGCGGCGCAGCGCCGCCACTGGATTTTCAGCGCCGCTGCAAAATCTTCACATGATCAATAATATCACGACATTCACTTACACACGTTGCCATAAAAGGGGCCGTTCACATTCACGTTCACATGCAAATATTTCAAATATGGGCGCGCGGCAAGCGCGCTCATAATAGAAGCGACGCGGCGCGCACGTTTTCAGCATGGACAGATCAAAAGGTTTTCAGGCGCGCCTCAGTTCATGGTTGGCATGGCAACGACAGACGCCACGGGAGAGCGAGCAAGCGCTTGTGCAAAGGAGAAAGCGGTACGAACTTTTCTCCGTTGAAGTCTATGGGGTCGCTGTGTCCATTTTTTTACTGTCTATGGAAAATATGCCGTCCCACCCCTCCGTGTTCGGCGATAAGGTTTCATTCTCTAGCAGCTTGTTTTAGTAACTTCACGTGCGAGTCTTTTCCGCTCTGTGTTTGCGCCGCGCTCTCGGTTCCGTGTGTGTGTGTGTGTGTCGGCGCACTGCGCTCTCTGCTCAATGTTCCACTCCGTGTTTGCGATGCGCGTTCTGCTCCTATGGTTCTGCTCTGTGGTTAACGGCCCAATCATGTACCGATCACGCACTGGAAAAGCAAAGTCCCACTCAAATAACATGAAATTTCTCAGTAGTAGACTTCTGTTTGCTGAGCTAGTATAGCCATGCATGGTAAAATTACCTTCTCTGATCACATAGCCATACTCTGGTAATAATAGCTTTGTATGACTATACTTTTTGATAATTAGTTAAAAAATAAATCTGTTAAATCTGAGTATGTTGCATAGAACTGAATGAAGAATAATATATTGATGTTTTATATTTTAATATAGGGCTATTTTTCTGTCCAACATTTAAATATTGATGATTACAAGTTTGGATTAAATGCAATTAATTGCGATTAATCACAGCAAATTGTGCGATTAATTAGCTATTTTTTAATCGATTCCCAGCCGTTATATATATATATATATATTTATTTATTTATTTATTTATTTACATAGTGCCCCTTTCTTACATTTGAGCCTCAAACTGTATGTCTCAAAATGTCCATTTCTATCCACAAAACTTGCCAGAAGTCATGGTTTAAGGGGTTATTCAAAAAAAAAAAATCTTGCATGCACCCCCGGACCCCCCGCGAGCGGCTTGGTAACAACCCTCCGGCACGTAACAGCACCGCTGCTGGAAAAATTTATAGGGGAAACACTGGCATTATTGAAGACACCTGATGTTAACAAGCAGAATCACTGAAGGAGAAAATCACAAATTGTAAGCCACTGTTATGGTGATCATTGTTTGCTTTAGTTGGGCTCTTGAGCCTTATATTATTAACTTTAGATTTTGTTTGTCTGCTGTTATTGATTTATAACAGTCAAATGAACAAAGTGTGATCTGATGGTGTTGGTTACGTTTTGACATAATCATGCTGTGATCTGAAAAATAAAACTTATTGAGATAGTTTGGTTTAACTTGTTAGCAGCTTTGTGATTCTACAGTATATGATTTTCAGTATTTTTCTTTTTATCCAACATATTTAATAAACATTGTTCTGATCTAAACACTTTCAAATGAATTTACTTAGAAACACAGACATCAATAATCAGCCTGTGAATCTCAACAATGGTGACAATAATAAAGCATGTTGCAGTGGCTGCCACCAATCACAACTCATTAATGGCTCCCATCATGCATTGCGGTATGAATAAATTATGATCTGAATTGTCTATGTAATTTACTTGTCCTAATTTAATATTCTGCTCCTCACCATTGTTGAGATGCATAGACTGAATCTTGACATCTGTGTGTGCCTAAAAGAAAGATCTTTTATTTTTATCAGAACAACTTTTAAAACATCCTTTGGATTATATCAAAAATTCTGGGCATTTATGCAGATTCACAGTTATGCTGTAAACAACAACACAAATCAAAAACAAAGTTCAAATGATGATTGTCATAATATAACCAACACCATCAGATCACTTTATTTCTTTGTTCATCTGGCAGTTATAGGCAAGGCAAGGCAAGTTTATTTATATAGCACATTTCATACACAATGGCAATTCAAAGTTCTTTACATAGAAGAAATTAAAATAATAAAAAATTAAAACAGTTTAAAAAATAAATAAATAAAATACAGTACAGTACAAACAGTCGGACGAACATTGGCACAGTGCTCATTCAGTAAATGCACAGCTAAACAGAAGTGTTTTGAGTCTGGATTTGAAAGTGACTACAGCAGGAGCACGTCTGATCTCCTCTGGAAGCTGGTTCCAGCTGCGGCTGGCATAATAGCTAAAAGCAGATTCACCATGCTTAGAGTGAACCCTTGGTATTTCTAGCTGATATGATCCTAGTGATCTGAGTGATCTGTTGGGTTTATATTCAGTGAGCATATCTGCAATATATTGAGGTCCTAGGCCATTGACTGATTTATATACCAGTAATAATACTTTAAAATCAATCCTAAATTTAACTGGGAGCCAGTGTAAAGACCTGAGGACTGGTGTGATATGTTCATATTTTCTGGTTCTGCTCAGAATCCTGGCGGCAGCGTTCAGTATGAGCTGCAACTGTCTTATGGTCTTTTTGGGAAGGCCAGTGAGGAGTCCATTACAATAATCCACCCTGCTGGTGATGAAAGCGTGCACAAGTTTCTCTAAGTCTTGTCTGGAAACAAAGCATCTAATTCTTGCAATATTTTTCAGATGATAGTATGCTGATTTATTTATTGCTTTGACATGACTACTGAAACTAAGGTCTGACTCTAGTGTCACACCAAGATTCCTGACTTGATGTTTCGTTGTTTGACCCCTAGAGTGAAGGTATGTGTTCACCTTGAGAACTTCATCTTTGTTTCCAAACGCAATAACTTCAGTTTTGTCTTTGTTTAACTGAAGAAAGTTTTGACACATCCAACTGTTGACTTCATCGATGCATTGGCACAGGGAGTCAATGGGGCTGTAATCGTTAGGCGATAGGGCTAAGTAGAGCTGTGTGTCGTCTGCATAGCTGTGGTAAGAGATTTGGTTCCTTCTCATTATTTGGCTCATTGGGAGCATGTACAGGTTGAACAGGAGTGGTGCAAGAATTGAGCCTTGAGGGACTCCGCATGTCATGGATGTCCACTCAGACTTATGGTCTCCTATACTCACATAATAACCTCTCCCATCTAAGTATGACCTGAACCATTTTAGGACTATCCCACTTTTGAAAAATGATGTGAGAAGTGTGTCAAGAGCGCAGGTTGATGTTTTAAGGTGCTGTACAGTTTCTTCCAAAATTTTGCCATCAATTTCTTTGAAATCAGACAAAGTAACTACTTTCTCCGGTGGTCTGTTCTGACTGACCCCAGTGCAACTCAAGGATGTGCTGATCACCTTTCTGATATTACTGATTTTCTCAGAGAAGAAAGAAGCAAACTCACTACACTTGCTGTCGGAGAGCATTTCACTGGGAATCTGGCTTGGGGGGGTTGTCAGTCGCCCTACAGTATCAAAAAGAGTGCGTGTGTTGTTTGAATTGCTGTTTATAATATTTAAGAAGAAAGTCTGTCTAGCTTTGCCTAGTTCCAAATTGAAAGCATGGATGCTGTCTTTGTAGATGTTATAATGGACTACAAGTTTAGTCTTCCGCCACATGCGCTCTGCTTTTCTGCATTGTCTTTTCATATTTTGCACTGCTGTTGAGTTTCTCCAAGGTGCTTTTTGTCTGCCACTCTTCTTCCTGACTTTAACAGGAGCAATATCATCAATTACACTTTTAACTTTTGAGTTAAAATAATCAAGGAGAAAATCAACAGAGTCGGCAGATATGCTTGGTGTTAAGGATATAGCCTTCATAAATAGTACACTAGTGTTCTCATTTAAGCATCTCTTCTTGACAGACACAGATCTAGCTTCAGTGGCAGGAGAGATCAATATATCAAAGAAAATACAGAAATGATCAGACAGTGCTACATCCTTAATAACAATCGATGAAATGTTTAGACCCTTACTGATAAGTAAATCTAGAGTGTGTCCACGATTGTGTGTGGGTCCATGTACATGGCATGCTGAGTCAGATCAAAAGTTTTTAAAACAGTTTTGATTTCTTTTGCCATATTGTTTTCTGCACTATCTATGTGGATGTTAAAATCTCCAGCAATGGCAAAACAGACAAACTCTGAGGTAATTGCTGATAACAGTTCTGTAAAGTCCTCAGCAAAGGCTGGAGAGTATTTTGGAGGCCTGTAAATAATGATAAGTAAAATGCATGGAGCACCTTTTAACACAGTACCCAGATATTCGAAAGACGGGTAGTTCCCAAATGATATTTGCTTACATTGACAGATATCTTTAAAAAGAGCAGCTAGACCCCCACCTCTCTTAACAGCTCTGCAGACACTTATAAAAGTAAAGTTAGGAGGGGCTGTTTCATTGAGGATTGTTGCACTGCAGCTGTCTTCTAGCCAGGTTTCATTTAGAAACATAAAGTCCAGGTTGATTGTGGTTATTAAGTCGTTGACTAGAAGTGATTTATTTAAGTGCTAACTTGACAATCTTACTTTTTGTCCACCCATCATTCTTAGTTTGACGTGTAATAGGCAGCAGATTAGTTGGGTTTGCTGTACGGCTATTGAAGGCCTTAGACTTTCTATCATGTAATAGAACAGCAATTGAGAAAGATACAGGCACACTGGGTTCCCGCTTGTTCTGTAAACATTTGAGAAAGTTACTGTTATCATAGCAGGGACCCAACACACATCACTGAGAGCTGGTATCAGTTGTTTTTGGTTCACCTCGAGCAGATGGAGGAGGGTGTGGGCCCTGGCGTTGTGGCAGAGGCCGAAGACCTCTCACAGGAGGAGGGGGAGGGCGAGCTGGGCCCGCAGGCTTTGGTGGTAGCGGTGCCTGTCGTTTTTTGGTTGGTATCTGGGGGCTTGCAGCAAAAGAGTGGGATAGTTTGGTTCCAGCATACACCAGTTCTTCCATTTTCTGTGAGAAGCACAGAAGTGGCGATGCTGGAGAGAGGGAAAAAGTGTCTGGTGAAAGGGGCTGTTGCTCTGGTGTTATCGGAGGTTGTGATATGCTGTCCTGGCTTCCCTGGCTGTTTTCCAGGAAGTCGTCCTTGGGTGCTGAATCTTGGAGCAGTTCTAATATGTCTGTCTGTGGTGAGCTCTGTGGGCAGGGCTCAGCTGAGATTGTGTCCGTGAGCAGAGGTTGTTGTGGCGGAGTGGTGTTAGCATTGTCCTTGTGTGATATGTCAACCGCATGTCCATTTTGCTGATGAAGTGAAGTCCCGTGGTCATTCATACTGTGTCCAGGTGTGTGTGCGCCATTCAGATTGAGTGGATTGGCACACACTGCCGAACGATGATTGAGGGAGAAGTAGATATTGTCCTTTAGCACTCTTGAACCAAGTTTCTTTGGGTGACGGCCATCTCGATGAAACAGTTGTCTCTGACTCCAGAAAAGATTGAAATTGTCAATGAAGTTTACTCCTTTTATATTGCAGGTTTTTTGCAGCCACGTATTAAGCCCAAGCAACCGTGAAAACCTGTTTGTTCCTCTTGCTGGGAGAGGTCCACTGATGAATGTTTGAACTTTCAGTCTTTTAAGTGTTTCAAAAAGTTCACTGAAATCCTCCTTAAGGAGTTCTGACTGCTCTTTATGAATATCATTCTTCCCCACATGAATGATGAGTTGATTTGCAGTCTTATGTTTCATCAGAATGTTCTGAAGTTCCCTGTTTACATCAGAAGTTGTTGCTTGTGGAAGGCAGCACGTAGTTGTATCCCTGCTGCTAATGTTTCTGATTATGGAGTCCCCCACTATCAGAGTGCCGCTGTCTGCTTGACCTTGAGCACCAGTTAGCATCAGTGTTAGCTACTGGCCCATTCAGTCTGTGTTCGATCACATTCATCACATTTGGGGATTCCTCATTTACATTCATTAGTACTTCAAATCTGTTCTCAAGATGTATAGGCGGTGGTAGCAGACCAGTGTTTGCAATCCTTGTCAGAGCTGTATCTGGGGTAGAGGATGCTACTGCGGCAATATGTGAGGCTCGTGACAATCTGATGTCTCGAGTGCTTTTGGGTTTCGCTCCCTGTTTGTGCCATCGATTTGTAAGTCGATAGGCTTGTTTCTCTACCTGTCGAGGAGCACTAGTTTCATGGGACTCACCAGCTGTATGCTGAGGGTGTCCATGACGAATCTCTGTTGTGTGCTCCGTCTGGTTTGGTGGTCCTGTAAGTAACTTTGTTTCAAGAACTTAGATACAGCAGCCAAATAAAATCTAAAGTTAATAATATAAGGCTCAAGAGCAAACATTGATCGCCATAACGGTGGCTTACAATTTGAGATTTTCTCCTTCAGTGATTCTGCTTGTTAACATCAGGTGTCTTCAATAATGCTCAATCATCACTCAATTAATCACTTAATTATCTCAATAACTTCAACACTCTTGAATGGACTCATATACACTCCCAGGAGTGTTAATTTAACACAGGATTTTTTGCTGTGTACAAAGAGCCGTAGTTAACTGACAAGCTGAGCCATATCGCATTAATTATCGCTGGCGATACGTCCCCGATATTAATGTGATATGGCTCAGGTTGTCAGTTAACTACGGCTCTTTGTAGTAAATGCTGCTCCTTCTGAAAGCAGGTGATGGCGATTTACTACTAATCAAGGAACCGGCTTTACTGACGAGATGCGCATAACAATGTGATGCGATATATATTGCCCAGCCCTACCTTCAGCTCAATAAAACCAAAGTTTTGTTAGCTTCTCACTTCTTATGCACATCTCAAGTTAAGCCAGAAGCAAAATATGCAAACAAATCACCAATATACCCACTAGAGATAACTGCTGAGTAAAGAGGCTCCTATCAACAGGTTGTTGTTTATTTGTGTTGATCTATGATGTGTTTGTCAGGATCTGGAGAAGGTTTCAGTGTGTGTAAGTGATGGGACAGAAGCTCAGGATTCAGTCTGGAGATCCAGAGACACACAGGACTCAGAGCTCAGCCTCACTTTACTGTGTTATACTGACGCTCAGGATCATGGATCCGCTGATCAAACCTCTGACTGTAACGCTGGAGAACAGCAGATGAAGATGTGCTCCGTCAGACTGGAGGACTGCAGGAACCTGATAGAGAGACGAGGAGAAGAAACCACAGCAGAGGAACAACAACAGATCCATGAGGAGGAGGAGGAGGAGGATGATCAGAATGAGGATGAAGGAAATGATGTTGAGGATGAAGAAAATGAGAATGAGGATAATCAAAATGATGACAATGATGATTTTATTCCTTCAGGTATGTATCTTCCATTTATTAACTTTTGTTAGTAAATCATAGTCAGAATGTGTGTAAACATTTAGTTGTGTTCCTAAATCAGCAGGTGCAGACATTAGTTACTGTGAACCGATGTGCTGAAAACACTGTATCATGAGCTGCATCACAATTTCACATTTATCTTTAATTTTTAAGCTCTAGAAGTTACAGAAAAATATAGACGGATATTATAGAATTTCATGATGGTAAGTGCATGATTCATTAAATATATTTGTGTTCATTTAAAGTTAGACATTTTAATACCTTTTTCTTTTCAGATGTGAATGGGGGTTCATCTACTGATGAAGAAACAATCTCGACATCAAAAGATCAGCTGAAGGTCAAGAGTTTCTCCTGCGTCACCTGTGGGAAAACATTGAGCTCACAGGGATATTTAGCGAGACATGAGAGAAAACACACAGAAGAGAAAGACTTGACATCCAGGAGATGCGACATCAGCTTTCCCACCTTAAAAGAGAAGAGGCTTCATTCAAAAGAGCACAGCTTGAAGAAGGAGTTTCACTGCGAACAGTGCGGGAAGGATTTTTTCACCCTTCCATCTAATATGAGAGCTCATATGAAGACACACACTGGCAAAAAGACTTTCCACTGCAGCGAGTGTGACAAGTATTTCCTCACCAAAGGGAATCTTGATGCTCATAAGCGAATCCACACGGGTGAAAGGCCGTACAAGTGTCCTCACTGTGATAGAAGATTTATGTATGGATCCCATTTGAAGAAGCATGTGCGCGTTCACACCAACGAGAGGCCGTTCCAGTGCAGCGAATGTGGGAAAACCTTCACAAACTCAAGCTGTCTAAAGTCACACCAGAAAATACACTCTCAGGAGAAACCATATCAGTGTTCACACTGTGATAGAAGATTCCGTCAAAAACCTAATTTGATTTGCCATGAGAGGACTCACACCGGAGAGAAACCGTACCTGTGCTCCTACTGCGGGAAGAGCTTCCTTAGTCCGACTCATTTTGCATTTCATCTGAGAGTTCACACTGGAGAAAGACCGTATAACTGTGCCGTTTGTGGGAAGAGTTTCGCTAAACATGGTACCTTAAAAAATCACCAGCGGATTCATACAGGAGAAAGACCGTTCAAGTGTTCTCAGTGTGACAAGACGTTTGCTCGATCGGACGTCCTGAAGACTCATGAGCGAGTTCATACAGGAGAGAAGCCTTATCGCTGCTCCATCTGCGACGAGAGATTCGCTTATTTAGGTAGTTTTCAGACCCACCAGAAGAAACACGCTAAAGAACAAACTGCTCCTGAATCATCATAGTGTCTTTTCATCAGTAAATCTGGATAAAGGACTCATTGAGCTCATCCTGAAACTTTAGATTCAGCCAGTAGGAGGCAGTGTCACATTGCACTTTCATGTTGTTTCAGAGAGTTGGAGATGGATTGAACTAAACTATGCAAATGAAGTTGTTCGACAGAATAGAACAGTGATTGCCTCAAGATAGTATCTATGAGTTCCTGGATTTCATAACGCTGATAAACATGTTTTAAGTGTTAAAAGTGGCTCAATGATGAACGCCATGGTGTTCTTTTCACACAATGTTACTAATTTTCAATTTCATGTGTTTTCCTAGAGTGTCCTAGAGGGGGGGAAACGGGGGGGGGGGGGTAACGGGGGGTAACACAATGCTAAATCATAAAACAGATGTATGTACAATAACATTAAGATGTCCAACAATCGATTTAAATAGTACATTGATTGGGTTTAATTAGTCGTTTAATGAGGCCTATTATATGTTGATCCGACTATTTTAAGCGTGTATTAAATGGTTCTGGGTTCTAATCCGCACTCATATAGTTTTTTTTTTGTTTGTTTTTTCATCAAAACCGATTATGTTTACCGGTGGTTGTATATCAGGCAGGGAAACGTTTGTGTTTGTTTTGTAATTTCACCGGAACGAATAGAGAGTGTCTCCACAACGGATTGAAGCGCGCGCCCAAGTGAAGACTGTGCACGAGCCTCAAACAAACACAGTATCCGCACCACTGATCGCAGTGGTAACGAGCACTTTGATCACTTGATTTCAAAAACAACACATTTCAGCGCTAGATCGCCTCTTATTTAACCCTCTGAGGTCGGCAAACGCGCCGGCGCGTTTTGCTGGATTTTCTTCACATTGTAGCACTATAAACTTAAATCTCTCCGTCATTTATGGTCATACAGAAAAAAGAAATATAAAAAAAAGAATCTGTGGTATTTCTACTTTTGAATGTGTCCACTTACAATCAAATTAAAACATTGTGCTTTTGTAAAATAAAGAAAATAAACAAGGTGTGTGTTCTGCCTCTCCGTCGCGGTGAACTTTTTTTTTCTTGAGCAAGTCTATAAAATGAAACAAAACTCAGCGAATACTTGTCACACATTTATGAGCCATATACCTTTATAAACATTTAAGTGTGTACTTTTAAATGATCGGATTCAAACTAAAAACAAATATTCTCTGTTTAAGTAATTTGTATAAAACCAACAAGATGTCCAGCTTCTCAAACGCTTTCTAATGATTTTTAATTTGACCACGCCCACTCGCGCAAAAGAGATTGACATGCAAATCTCCACATGGAATGCGAACGCGCTCATTACCTCAACAACAAAGCACAAAAAAAATTCACAAGTCTCTGCTTTTCGTCGTTTTTAAGAGTTTTAGAGCAAATATTCTAGGCTACGTCATACAATTTTCAAAAGTCTTGTGAAGAAATAATCAGTATGGGTTTCATGGCCTTATTTCAGTGAAAATTTTTTTTTTGTATTTTCACAAACCACGCATAAATGTCATTATCTCAAAACTTCAAACTTTTACATACATGCTGCTGATATATTATTGTAGCAGAGTTTGTGCTGAATACAGTGTAATTAGACTTTAGCCATGAAAATGTCACAAGTAACAGAAATAACCCCAAATGTCAGAGCATGTCAGAACACCTCCAGGGCCCAGAAACAGCTCAGACCCCAGAGGGTTAACAAACGAACAAAATGAATGCTCTGCTAGTTAACTGGAGATGTTTTGTTTATTTGTATTGGTACATTCGTGCTGCGAGATGTTTCAAAAGTGGTGGGGACACGTCCCACCCGCAAATTACACCTTTGACGGCGCATCATTCCAGGAAATCCCTATCGCTGTATCTGAATAAACAGAAGATTGAAACGCTTTGATTAAACATGACTTATAAATACATGACTGCCTTATTCTGTGTCAGAAGCACATCATCTCACAGAAGGAGGAGCTCAACTGTCGTTATGAAGTGAGTTTGGAGTAAATACATGTTATTAAATGTTGTCTTTTGTTGGACAAGAGGTTCATAAATGATTCTCGTGTTTGGAAAGATGTTTGACGCGTGTTGCTTTTTCAAATGCACGTTATAAGTGACTCAAACTCACGGTGCTTTTCAATGGAGCAGCGATTACAGAGCCGTACATAACTGACAAACATAATCGCAGCCTTTGCGATTTTAAAATCGCGATAAGCCATCTCGATTTAAGTGTGATTACATGGAAAGTGCGATTAATCGTTCAGCCCTATTCGACACTGTGAATCATCAGATCCTTCTGTCCACCCTCTCGTCACTGGGCATCACAGGAACTTTCCTCCACTGGTTTGAGTCCTATCTCACTGGTAGGTCCTTCAGGGTCGCATGGAGAGGCGAGGTATCCAGAGCACATCAGCTGACCACAAGGGGTTCCTCAGGGTTCAGTGCTTGGACCCCTCCTCTTCTCCATCTGCACCACATCACTGGGACACATCATACAGGCACATGGTTTCTTTTACCACTGCTATGCTGATGACACACAGCTCTTCCTCTCGTTTCAACCAGATGATCCCACAGTAGCTCAACAGAAGCTTTCTGGCGGAAATCTCCACATGGATGAAGGAACATCAGTCGTGTTCGTCACTTATTTGGTTCCCCTGGAAACATTTCCATTGTGGTCTGTTATTTGCAGCGTGTTTCTGTATTTGGTTGTATTGTGAGTATTTGAAGCACACGTGTTGTGAAACTGATGATGATGTTTTCTTAATTTGCGGGTGTTTTTTTCTATTTGCATGCGTTTTCTTCAGTTGCAGTGCATTGAGCTCTCTCTGCCACCGTAATATTGGCGTTGGGGTGTGAATAATCCAGAATTATGCTGTCATTAAAACTGAGAAAACAATGACCTGCACAGTGAGCCTTTCAGTATGTGAGAGGGAACTAAAAAAGAAGCAATTTATATACTGTATATATATATATACACTCACCTACTGTAACATGACATCATGACTTTGCGTAAACATACACGCCACTTTCAAGTCAAGTGGCGTGTTATCTATACGCATTTTGAGCTATCCGCGTGTATGTCCACACCGAAACGAACCGTCATCTTGCGCGTGTATGTCTACGCCGTTAAATGTCCGAGCGTAACGGAGCAAAATGTATATCTACATCTGGGGAGCAATATATTTTTCCTAGGATGGTAGGGGAAGACTCATAAATGGTATTAACCCCAGTGACGGGTAGGTTAAGGGACGGGGTTGGGGTAGGTCATATATATTTATATATACAGTAATTTAACGTTAAGTCAACAGCATTGATAAACACGCTGAAAAGTGATTATGCGTGTTGATAGCACACCAAAAATGGAAATACGAATTGGCGTGTCATACATACGCCATATCATGAGATCAGTCTGCACCTAAAGGATTATTAGGAACACCTGTTCAATTTCTCATTAATGCAATTATCTAATCAACCAATCACATGGCAGTTGCTTCAATGCATTTAGGGGTGTGGTCCTGGTCAAGACAATCTCCTGAACTCCAAACTGAATGTCAGAATGGGAAAGAAAGGTGATTTAAGCAATTTTGAGCGTGGCATGGATATTGGTGCCAGACGGGCCGGTCTGAGTATTTCACAATCTGCTCAGTTACTGGGATTTTCACGCACAACCATTTCTAGGGTTTACAAAGAATGGTGTGAAAAGGGAAAAATATCCAGTATGCGGCAGTCCTGTGGGCGAAAATGCCTTGTTGATGCTAGAGGTCAGAGGAGAATGGGCCGACTGATTCAAGCTGATAGAAGAGCAACTTTGACTGAAATAACCACTTGTTACAACCGAGGTATGCAGCAAAGCATTTGTGAAGCCACAACACGCACAACCTTGAGGCGAATGGGCTACAACAGCAGAAGACCCCACCGGGTACCACTCATCTCCATTACAAATAGGAAAAAGAGGCTACAATTTGCATGAGCTCAAATTGGACCGTTGAAGACTGGAAAAATGTTGCCTGGTCTGATGAGTCTCGATTTCTGTTGAGACATTCAGATGGTAGAGTCAGAATTTGCCGTAAACAGAATGAGAACATGGATCCATCATGCCTTGTTACCACTGTGCAGGCTGGTGGTGGTGTAATGGTGTGGGGGATGTTTTCTTGGCACACTTTAGGCCCCTTAGTGCCAATTGGGCATCGTTTAAATGCCACGGCCTACCTGAGCATTGTTTCTGACCATGTCCATCCCTTTATAACCACCATGTACCCATCCTCTGATGGCTACTTCCAGCAGGATAATGCACCATGTCACAAAGCTTGAATCATTTCAAATTGGTTTCTTGAACATGACAATGAGTTCACTGTACTAAAATGGCCCCCACAGTCACCAGATCTCAACCCAATAGAGCATCTTTGGGATGTGGTGGAACGGGAGTTTCGTGCCCTGGATGTGCATCCCACAAATCTCCATCAACTGCAAGATGCTATCCTATCAATATGGGCCAACCTTTCTAAAGAATGCTTAGAGCACCTTGTTGAATCAATGCCACGTAGAATTAAGGCAGTTCTGAAGGCGAAAGGGGTCATGATTTTTAAATAATTAATTTGCATTTTATTGCATGACATAAGAATTTTATACATCAGAAAAGCAGAACTTAATATTTGGTACAGAAACTTTTGTTTGCAATTACAGAGATCATACGTTTCCTGTAGTTCCTGACCAGGTTTGCACACACTGCAGCAGGGATTTTGGCCCACTCCTCCATACAGACCTTCTCCAGATCCTTCAGGTTTCGGGGGTTGTCGCTGGGCAATACAGACTTTCAGCTCCCTCCAAAGATTTTCTATCGGGTTCAGGTCTGGAGACTGGCTAGGCCACTCCAGGACCTTGAGATGCTTCTTACGGAGCCACTCCTTAGTTGCCCTGGCTGTGTGTTTCGGGTCGGTGTCATGCTGGAAGACCCAGCCACAACCCATCTTCAATGCTCTTACTGAGGGAAGGAGGTTGTTGGCCAAGATCTTGGGATACATGGCCCCATCCATACTCCCCTCAATACGGTGCAGTCGTCCTGTCCCCTTTGCAGAAAAGCATCCCCAAAGAATGAGGTTTCCACCTCCATTCTTGACAGTGTAGTGTGTTACTAATGGTTTTCTTTGAGACTGTGGTCCCAGCTCCCTTCAGGTCATTGAACAGGTCCTGCCGTGTAGTTCTGGGCTGATCCCTCACCTTCCTCATGATCATTGAGTTAATGAGACCTCATGATCACTGCAGTTAATTCAAGTAATGAGTGGAGAACAGGAGGGCTTCTTAAAGAAAAACGAACAGGTCTGTGAGAGCCGGAATTCTTACTGGTTGGTAGGTGATCAAATACTTATGTCATACAATAAAATGCTAATTATTTAAAAATCATACAATGTGATTTTCTGGATTTTGTTTTAGATTCCATCTCTCACAGTTGAAGTGTTCCTATGATAAAAATTACAGACCTCTACATGCTTTGTAAGTAGGAAAACCTGCAAAATTGGCAGTGTATCAAGTACTTGTTCTCCCCAGTGTATATATATATATATTTGTTTATTTAGAATATACTCAATCATCACTCTATTATATTCATGTATATACATGTTATGGACATCTCACGTTAAAATTATATTTTTGCACATAAAAATAATAATAATTGCCTTTTTTTAAGGTAAAAATAACTGTTTTCAGTAACACTTAAATAACTGGAAAAATTTAACATTTGGTGTAAATGAATGCATTTTATGAAATTTCACACTCCTAAAGAAAGTGAAATTATTGTAAAATCATAGTGCATTTTTTTCTGTAAAAAAATAAATAAATGACATTGTATATTTATGTTATGTTATTTATATTATTTTACTGTATTAATACTGTCAATTTATTTCATTTGAGCCCACAAATAAGGAACCCTACTGGTTATAAATTTAAACTACAAACCCATATCCAAATTTAACTATTTGAACATCAACTTACCTTTATTACCTCAACCCAACCATTAGCAATAGCACACATGTATGAATTAATCACTGTATTGACAACTACAATGATCTTGATCTTGAAATAATGCAAAATGCAGCACATTATCAATGCGTTCGTCGTCTTCTCCTCAACCTAAACACAGACTCCTCAATATAAAGGTGGCCCACAAAACACAGATAACAGAAACACTTTAAATCCCAACAGATCATTTAAGTGCAATGAACTTTTTATACATGCAATGAGATAATGAAATGATTAATCAAGTGATGACGACCCTTTGTTATCACACCTGCTGTCCACAACCAGAATCACACAGTCAAAAAACAACAACAAAAACAAAACGGTAAAATGCATGGCAGCACAGGATGCCAAATGTTTACATTTAATGGACAAAACAGTCAAAGACCATCAACTGAAGTAATCAGGGATTGAAATTAACACCAGCCAAATGCTGGTAAAAAGCAACGGTGGCGGGTAAGGTTGTCGAATCACAAGACAATTTGGAGTGTTCATTTCTGCGTTTACTCACTTTGCTGGGGAAGTTCGTGTTAGACAAATCTGCGCAAATACTCAACTCATGAGTTATCATGATATTTTAATTACATCGTATAGCGCAGAATCTGCGCATATCTGGCTAACTTGAAAACACACGTCACTACACAACAAATAATGGCGCGCTTGTTCATTTGCATTGAAGAAATAGCGAAGATTCAAAAGCATTTGGAGAGACAGAAAGACATTGTTATTTTCAGAGATTGAACTCTTCCCGTCTGGTGCCGACTCCCTCGTTGCCCAGGATCCATCGCAGCATCCTAACACTGCAACGAGCTCCAATGCTCAACGGGACACTGCAACTGAACCTCCAGCAACACTGTGTGGCTGCCGGCCTAGCCGAGCCGCTTCCCATACCCTGAGGCGCCACGGCTCCACCATAAAGACTTCCACCACCATCTCCAGCATCCTCCTACACCTCAGCACAACCCACCATTCCTGCAATAGAAAAATGGACAGCGTTGGGGTTGAGACAAGCGCTAATCAGCGCTGATGTTAATTTTTCTAGGAGAATGAATAAAGCACAACTGTACAACCTGTAAAAGTTTCACTCCAAACAGCTTTCCTTTCTCCAAGATCCACTCCACCTTCAAATTCAGCAAAAAAGGCAAGTAATCACAAGGCCCCAAACTCACGAATCCAGAAGGCACCTTCTCCCTATCTCGCAGGTCCTAGTCTTCTGCGAGCGCAGATTCTGCCGCCGCCACCAGGCCCTACTCTTCTCTCCGCTCCGCAAGCTATAGACCGCAGCTTTCTTCGCCCTATCAGCGCCAACGGTGCAGCGATTGCAGCGACTGCAGCGATTTTGCAGTCACCCTCAAAAATCCAGTTCATAATTCTTCCCGCATTCTTTCGTTTTCTGAATTTGTTATTGCTTTCAGTCGGTATAGTAAAATAAATTGCGCCGCACTTCCCCACAGGAGACGAGAATTAAACGACTATCTCACGATAATCGCAGAGCTCTCGTTATCATACGGAGGAACCCACTTCTATACTTACCACAAATTATTCTCAGCGAAATGCGCCGTCCGCATAGCCCAGTGGAACCAGTGCTCTTAGACACAGAACTACACAATAGAGTGTTCCTAGGCTGCCGTAACATATCCTGCGCTGTGTACAGATCCGTTTCTCATTCCATCACAGCTTGTCCTTTGATTAACCCTCCAGATCCTCCCTGCCAAGATTCAGCAACAGGAAAATCAACCAGTTACGTCCCGTGGACAGCAAACATAAATTTCAATGACTCAGCCATAGATTCCAAAAGAAGAAACTTCTCTTCCATCAGTCAAGGTTGCAATAACTTCAACTCAGGACGATGCTCACGGCAATGCTGCCGTTACTTACACATTTGCAGCTATTGTGGTGGCGCTCGCGACCGCACTATATGCCCTGTTAAAAGATCCATAAATAAAGATTATAAAAAATTACCTGTTGACTCCTGTGAATATTTCTCATCTGTCAACTGAATTGTCTCACCACCCTAACACTAACTTTAGTGACTATTTACTGTCTGGTCTCGAGCACGGCTTCAAATCCGGCGTTGAAAGCTTCCCCACTCAAAGTATCATAAGTGAATATCTCCAGTCCGCTCTCGCTGAACCTGACACAGTCGACATTCTAATTAAAAAATAAATCCAATCAGGCTTTATGATCAGTCCTTTTAACATTCCCCCTTTCGAGTGTTTCCGCATCAGCCCCATTGGAGTGGCTACCAGGACATTTTCAGGCAAAAAAAAGCATAATAATCGATCTCTCAGCCCTGCACAATTCCCCGTTTCCAAGCATAAACAGCCTTATCTCGCTTGAACAATTTTCTCTTCATTACCACACCACTGACCAAGCTATAACCTTGATTAAATACGTGGGTCACGGCGCTTGGCTCGCTAAAGTCGACATCACCTCTGCATTTAAAGTGATGCCCATCCAACCAGATTCATGGCATTTGTTCGGCGTACGCTGGCAAGAAATTTTTTACTTTGCCGTCCGTTTAACTTTTGGCCCCAAGATTTTTGACATGCTATCAGAAACCATTTGTTGGATTCTTTCTAATAACTATTCAATTCCCTACTTAATCCACCTGTTAGATGATTTCCTAATCATCTCATCTCCTGACTCCATCCCAGCCTTGCATCGTCTCACAGTCAAAAAAGTCTTCACTGAACTTGGGATTCCAATTGCCCAAAGGCAAAACCAAAACCAGTCACATCCATCAAATTTCTGGGCATTAAATTGGACACAGTTAACTTCCAGGCCTCACTGCCCAAGGAAAAAATCGACAGGATTATTCTGGTCGCAGCCACCCTCCTAGAAAATTCAAATTGTTCTAAACCGAGCTACTATCTCTGCTCGGTCACTTAAACTTGGGCATCATCCCGCAAGGCCGCTCTTTCATCTCACATCTCCTCTTCCTCACGTCATCAGTTCACGCGCTAGAGGACCAAATCTCCCTAACTACAACAAGCTCAGTTTATAGATAATGGCCTGTCCTTTTTCTTTAATAATCTGATTTCTCTCCCCGTGGATATCCAATTGTTCACCAACGCAGCTCCCTCCATGGGTTTTGGAGGAGTCTACCAAGGTCATTGGTTCGCATTTACATGGCCCGCCAAGCTGTAAGACTCACCGCAGTCACTAACATCCTCAGCGCTGTCTGAGTTTTATCCTTTAGTGGTAGCAGCTTTACTGTGGGGTAAAGAATGATTTAACAGCCTAACAGCCTCATAGATTTAACAGCCCACCCCACAATCACAGATCTATCAGTGTTAGACAATGAAACCATCTCTTATTTCATAAAGCAAAGTAAGACAGATCAAACCAGGAAAGGCCATTTCATATACATTTTCAATAAACTAACCGTACAAAACTCTCTCAGCCTACATGCTTTTCAGAAACTCGCCGACTAAATCCCTTTCTGACCCACTTTTCCCAGACGACTCCAACCGCCCCGTCACACGTTTCTGGTTTTAAAAAGTTACCCGTCAAACAAAACAATCATTCATCAACATCTAAACCTCTGTTAATTCTCAATAAGAACTTTTGTAGATGTCTGACAGAAATAAAGTCAGTCTGGTTAGTAATAAGTGAAGCTGGTAATGCTGTTTGTGGAGTTGTTTAATCCTCCTCTGCTGAGATCTTCACAGATTTAATGTCTTCTTTTCTCTTCAGTTGATTTAACCTAAGAGTGTGTCTGAAGAAAGTTGTAGTTTGTGTTCTTATTTCTCTCTCTTTCAGCGCTTGTTCAAAGTGTTTGAATGATTGAAAGGATGTTTCAGGAACATCACACTAACCTTCAAATAACATTCTATTAACATTCAGGAAACTGGACATTTTCATGTTCTCGGAATGTTACAAATCAACGTTCCTAGAATGTTGAACTGTTAATCAAAATTAAGTAAAGAATGTTTGAGGAACATCATACCTTTTAAAACAAGTTCCTCTAACGTCAAGAAATCTGGACATTTTTTACGTTCCCAGAACCAACACTGAATATTTGGAGAACAATCTTGTAACAAAACTCTGTTAGCTGGGTCTGAATGGCCGGTAACTTAAACATTTAGTAGCCAAACCCTGGAAGTAACGTTAAGATAGAAAAAAAGAGAAGAGACGAGACACAAGAACTACAACTGACTAGCCACAGCTTTAAATGAAATCAACTGAAGATAAAAGATTCTCAGAGGATTGAACAACTCCACAAACAGCATTACCAGCTTCACTTATTACTAACCAGATTGACTTTATAAGTTTATTTTGAGAATTATCTAGATGTTGCTTTATTGCTTGGTTTGTAGTCTCCACGATGGTGATCAGTGTTTGCTTTTTAGTTGGGCTCTTGACCCTTGACTTTTTTATGAGTTTTGATTGCTTCTCTAACCATGTCTTTTGAGACACATTTCTTATGGCAATTGTTTTTTTTTTTTTTTTTGTTTTTTTTAATAAATGTTAACATGGGGATGTTGGTTATTTATTAATGGTCACAATCATCATCTTTTGGCCTGTTCTTGTGTTTCTCTTTTCTTCCATTTATGTATATTTGTTGACATCTCAGGTTAAACTTCATGACATTTACCTTTATTTAAGGAAGAGGGTCTGGTTTTTCAGTGGTCTGAATGTCTGTATTTTTAAGGCAATTTAGCAGTTCTATAAAAAATTGTAGAATCATTGTTTAATTTTACTGCACTTTCTCTGTAATAAAAAAAATGCATGTGTGTGTGTGTAATTCTGTGATTTTCTCTTTATCTCTGCTCACATGCATACTGTTATTTCTGCAAACTTATACAACACAGGAGAGTCAAACAATTAAATAACCTTAAAATCTTTACTAGAACTGTTTAATAAGACACTTAAGACTTATATGCAAAATTATATAATCAACACCAAATAAATGTTTACAGAAGTTGATCAGCATCTGTCCAGCATTTGACCACAACATATATAATAAACTGTCTCTTAATATCATTGTTGTCCTGGAGAGCGGAAATTTTATTTTATATTTTTTATATTTTACATTTTATTTATTAATTATAAACTACAGAAAACAGCTCATCAGTTTAGCAGACATTCATATTCTTACATAATCAAACTAAACAAAAACATAATATAACTAAACAAGAAACATACTATGTTTGTTTAATGAAATATCCACCCAAAGGTGAGAAAAAGTAGAAGACATTTATTTCTCACTGGATTTGTTATGAATTGTCTTTGGATCTTTGGCAGAAACTGTATTTGTATGTACAGATTTAACACCCATAATGAGGATAAAGATTATGATGATGATGATAAAGATGCTGATGTTGATTGTGGTTTGCAGTGCTGTTGTGCTTGTGTTGATCATGTTCTTCACTGGAGCTGAAACACATCCTGGGTCGAGTGACAGCGTCTCCACAGATCAATTTACTCTGGACACATTAAGCAAAAAAAAAAATAATAAATAAATAAATATAAATATATATATATAGTGTATTATTGACATTATAAATTGTTGTCTTGTTTTCTAAAAATAATAATAATCTAAACATCCTTATACTCACTTTAATACTTTAAGTTTAAAAAAAAATGGTTAATTTACTAAATCAGCATTTTTTCATGTTTAGATCCGACATGTAATAATGTTTATGCCAATGAGGTGAAAAACAAAATTCAAGATTTTTTTTTTCTGAAAACAAGACAAATCATCTAATAGGAAGGTAAATGAGTTCTAAGGATGTTTATATTTACTGAAAGATTAAAATACATTAAGCACTTTTTTCATATTTTTCTCCTATTAGTTTTCAACTCTTCTCCATGGACAGTAGTAAGTGTTAGTATGACATGTTTCAGTAGATTGTGACTAGACCACATGTTAGCAAACATTTCTCACCTAGGCAATATCCTGCAAACACTCACAGCAGAGTACAGTTTTGAATACCAATCGAAAAAAGGTCACCACAACAATCTGGAGATGATGCAATACAGCCGCAGCAAAAGTTCCAACAACATCCACAGCAGCAGTTTTCCCAGGCCTCAGCACTACAGCACGAAGAGTCTGATTTCTGACATTCACAATTGTTCTTCATGCACCTCTCACAAGAGTCTTGGTTGTTGGTAGAATCCATTGCTTGACCAGCTAGTTGATTAGTTGCAACTGTGGTGCGCTGGTTTGGAAACATTCTCAGATCTTCACCAGTCTTTATCTTGTGCAGTCAGACAGTGATTTACATATCGACGACCCTACAAGAGAGCACTGAGCACCTGCAGCCAACCCACTGCACTCACACAAATAAAATTAGCATAACATGCATCTGCCCAAAGCTATAGAGCATCACAGTCCCGCCCACAGCCGGTGCCGGAAGTAAAAATTCAATAAAATTTCTCCATTGACGGTTGGGGTATAAGCCATAAAAACGTAACCATACATGGTAGACTTAAAACCAGATACGGCAGTACTAAGCGATTGTATATGCTCCTTGTTTTGAGATAAATGCCTTTTATTCGCGATGTCTTGGAGAAGTACGTTATTACCCACAATCCTAAACAATTCCACAGTGATGCATCTGATTGGTGGAGCTCGTGTAAACCCCGCGAAAGTTCGTGAAGACTCAAGATAAATATATATTAAAAAAAACTGTTGCGTTTTTTTTGCACGGTATCACTGATGTGACATTTGAACCGAGGAGTCTTCATATATGGTATGAGTCATATCAAGCATTTTATGATGCCACTGTCAAAACAATATTTAGCTTAGGCATACCCAGAGCCACAGAGAGCTCTTCATGCATTTACTGAACATTTGTGTAATAATTCATGGCAAGTTAATAAACTGAATATGATGCACTTTCTGGTTTGCTGACCTTCACTTTTTAATTTTCACTTGTTGTTATTAAGAAAATACATTAAATGTTATTAAAATTAAGGATGAACTATAACTTCATGAATAAAATGAGCATGGACCACAAGTGGGAAATTGTTGAGGCATTTGTCAGCAACCTGCCCGTGGGCCGCTGAAACTGATGAGCAGCACGCCGCGCGGACCGCCAGATCTGCACCCGTGAGCCGCGGACCGCCAGCCATGCTTTCCAGTCTATTCACACAATTACTACTGAAACAACTGCTATAAACGGCAAAAGAAAAAGTTTGCGTGGCTGTCGTCAGATTTTAAAGTCGCTCTAAAGGCTCTTTCGCGGTTGTGGCTTCAGTCGACTTCAGTGAGGCGCGGTTGTTTATGGGATGAGTAATTCCTTCGCTCGGAAATGAAAATATGTACAGTCTTGTACCTTTGACTTTTTTTGGATTTCCTCGCCGTTTTTTCACTCGAAATGATATGTTGTATGCCTATGAGTTCAGCCGTAGCTGGTTATCCTCAGACATGCTCTAAAACTCTTTAGATACGGATTTTCGAAAACGTCAATGGGAGAAATGAATGGGAAATTTACTTCCGGCACCTAAGCGCTCTTGGGCTGTGGGCGGGACTGTGATGCTCTATGTATGTGAAACAGAGTATGTGAGCAGTGCGGAGTGGGAGCGGAGTGAGGAGCGGAGTTGCGTGATTTTGCCAGGAGCGAGGAGCGGATTTTTTTTAACCCTTTCACACGTACGTTTAAAATATTCTGGCTGACCGTGAGTTTTTCAAGGCGACCGTTATTTAGAATGTGCCACTTTATGGTTTTCATGGTAACGCGTCATTGCTTGTCACGTGACACATCGCAGCAGCAACAGAGCTGAATGAATGATGTTCTGCTTTTATGTAATTTTCCTTTTTTATTCAAAATATTCACAAATTTGTTAGATATGGCATGAAATATCTGATATTCCGATTGTCAAATATATACAAGTGGAAGTGTTTTGTCGTTTAAACACCTTTATAACGATCGCGTTAGTTGAGCTGTATGCGCGATGGGCGCCGCCATCTTAGTTTGTGCCACTGCAACAAAATAAAATAAAAGTCTTTATCAAAATTCATAAGGAAAGACAAGTACTTTGTTTAGGCTTGGCTTGTAGGGAATTCCAAACCTGCGTATTTTCAAATGCACATAACTATAGAACCCATTCTAAATGCGTATGTGAACGCCATCTGCTATGAAGCCAAAACAATCTCTGTTACCTTAAATTATACGTTTATCTCTGTGAAGCTGCTTTGAAACAATCATTGTTAAAAGTGCTATATAAATGAAGATGACTTGACTGACTTGACACTACGCAGTTCAGAGAATCGGATCTGTTGGATTTACAACACGTGAATTCATCCGCTTCTCCCGAAATACATAAAAGTAAGTGGCTGGTGAACTTGGAGAAGAATAGAGTAAACTTTAAAGTTACTTACACAATGTGCATCTGATATGAATAAAATGTGTCTAATTATAGTGGAAAGGATTACTATTGCCTTTTCCTTTGACATCAGTGTGTATTTTACAAACTCTAAATGTATTGTTTTTTAGTACTTGTATACAGTGGTGTAGTCTAGTTTTTCGTAGTGAGTATACTCTAATACCCCCCCCCCCCCCCCGCACGCCGCATACTCACCCATCCCAGAGCGTCACCCCATAAGCACCACCACACTCACTATGCATACAGTATGCATGGACATGTAATTGACAGCATTATGAAATACTAAGGCCCCGTTTACACGATGGGAAAACGCAGATATTTCCCTGCGTTTTGGCCTGTCATTTACACGAAAACGCCGGTTTTATCCCAGAAAACGATTATTTCTAAAAACTCCGGCCAAAGTGGAGATTTTTGAAAACGCCGGTTATGTGTTGCCGTGTCAACTGGGAGAAACGGGGTTTTAGGTTCTCAAACGTCACATTATGCACTCAAGTTCGTAGAGAGCTTATTCAGTCCATTTTAAATTCTGATTTTGGCCGCCTCTCAAATGGGTTATGGTTTAACCGTTAAACCATAGATATATTGCCTTTGAAGTGCAAGTAAATGCGCTAGAAAATCCGCTCTCATTCATGGATGTGCATTTATTGCACGGACGGAGAAAGCGCTGATGCCTGCATGATTTCATCTGACGGTACATAAGCATATTATAATCTATCTGTTCCGTGAGAGCAGAACGAACGAGCCTTTATTGACGTTTTAAATTTGAAAACCCCAAAAAGCAACGAAAATGTCAGACATCCATTAGTGCATTTTCACAGAGAAAAACAACTGAAATAACGTTACAGCGCTGGTTGTTCTCTCAAACGATAACGACGGAATCCAAAGACGTGGCCCACATAGCAACATTGTGTCGGCCCAGATCCGGCCCACATCTGGCACACATGGAAAGATGATCTGGCCCACATGCAGCGTGGACTTACGGCACTTGGGTGGGCCACTCCTGTTTGCCAGATCTGGGCCACAAGCAGGCCATAGCAATGCCACATCTCAGCCAAGAGCAAAGAAATAAACCAGAACTGGAGGATTAAACAACTCCACAAACAGCATTACCAGCTTCACTTATTACTAACCAGACTGACTTTATTTCTGTCAGACGTCTACAAAAGTTTTTATTGAGAATTAACAGAGGTTTAACTATAGGCTAATGTGTTTCATTTAAAGTCACCATTACAGTGAATAGTGTTTCCATTAGTTGGGCTCTTAACTCTTATTATATCTTTTGTCTTCTTTGGCTGCTGTGACAGAGTGTTTGTCAAACACATTTGCAGCAGCAAAGAAAGTTAAAGTGAAATGAGATCAGGTGATGATGGTTACCTGTTGATGGTTTTATAATCATCATGAAATAACCTGTTTCACTGAGATAATTTGAATCTCACAATTGTGTTGTACCATTAATATATTCTCATCACAAACCCTGTGTTACTGTGGCATGAGATCCAGCAATATTATAACAATCAGTTAGAAGACTTTAACAATCATTGAAATTGGACATAAACATAAATTGGACTCTATATGAGGTTCCGTGATTCAGGTCAAATGATGTTGAATTAATGATTATATTAAAACACAACCAACACCATCAGATCACCTTTTCTCTTTGTTCATCTGGCTGTTATAACTCATGTACAGCATCCAAACAAAACTTAAAGTAAATGATTTAAGGTCAAGAGCCCAACTAAAACACACACTGATCTCCACAATGGTAACTTTAATTATGGTTTTCTCCTTCAGTGATTCTGCTTGTTAACACCAGGTGTCTTCAATGTTGGCAATAAAAGATATTTTGTAAATTTTACTCATTTTAAATGGTTAACTTTTAAGGAATTCATTTGATTAATTATTACTCAATTCTAATTTGTTAAATTTAATTAATAATATTGCTTGTAATCTGTTGCCTCATTTTTATTAATTAGATATCAATAAAATCAATGTATTCTTTTTTACAGTGGTATTAATATCCAAACTACAACATAGTAAAGATACTTCTAGGAAAAAAACACTCTGAGACTTGTTTTAAAAGTTTTTCGAATCACCAAGAATTGGTTTCGTTTGACTTAAAAAGGTTTCAGAATAATACAAAGACAATAAATTCAAAAAGGAAAAACGAATACGTATAGGTCTTCACCTCGAAGTGCGGTCCCGAACAACGGGAAACAAAACCTTTTACATGGTTTGATTGGGGCCGTCTTAAGCGTTTAGGGCTGTCTCTTACAATGAAACAATTCTTCAAAAAGGTAAAATAACTGGCCTGGAATATTCCACTGTTCCAAGGCTATTTTGCAATAAACATATGTGTATATCTCATATGTGCCACCAACGCTAACAAGCTTAATAGACATTTTGACCATTTCTTCACCTGCAGGTGTTAAAACCACAGCCCGCTTCTCACAGTTAGTGAGGCGGCCTCTTCATTACTTCTTAAATCATGTTAAAAGGTCAACTAAGCAGACATGGCCTTAATACCTGTTGTTTCACTGGCACTATTCAGAGAGAGCAAAGGAAACCACAAACACTGTGTTTGCAAAGCAAGCTTGCAACATGCCTCTAGCGCTGCAAACTTCCTTTGCAAAGGCAATGGCAATGACATTTATTGTATGATTCGTATGATTCGAGCCTCTCCTATTTCACAATTAGGACATTTAAACTGATTCGCTAACATAACTCCCCTAACAACACTAAGTAATCTGTAATGCAATCTCTCCATCTGCCTGAGAATCCTCATCATTTGTTTGCATTGATAGGTCAGCTCGTTCTGTGAGAGATGGGTCCTTCTTCTTCCTCTTCTCAGTTTTCTTAGCTTTATGAAGTTCTCTGGCGTGGTCTTTCTGGAGTCGTGCAACTAAAAAATCATCCATAGATATTTCAATTTTGTCTGACTGTCATTGTTTATTTTTTACTTCTTTTTTTTTTTACAGTATAACTGAGGATCATAGGGGATACTTAAATTGATTAATCGATTCAACAGTGCTATTGATCTGCATTACCAAACGTGGATGTTTTACACCAGAAACAAACACTGATGAACTACTTTATTTAATACTGTGAAGCTGCTTTGATACAATCTATATTGTGAAAAGCGCTATACAAATAAAGTTGACTTGACTTGACTTGACATAGCAGTGTTGATTTGTATTTTTAATATACAAATATAAAGAAAATCCTATTATTGATCAATTGACCCTTCGTTAAGCTCCAGTCCTTATTTACTCTTGCCAACTCAGACCAGTGTTTCCCAACCAATATATTGAAGAATACATTAGGAATTGCCACTTTTCATATATTGAAAAATATATGTTAAATATAGCGTACTCAGAAAACATGGGAAACTAGTGCGTTACATTTTTTTTAAGGATTTGTTCCTGTTGTTTTTCAACCTCCATAATATATTTCCAAGACCCTTGTGATGGTACATCGACTTACAATAGGTTGAATGACACGTCTGCCATAGCCTGACGGGGTCTGTAACGCTTTTACTGGCACTATGTAACTTCTGGGTTCGGGTAGTAACCCAAGCCCAAAAAGAACTACAAAATTCGGCTGCTTTACGGCATACCTCACTTCCCCCAACACCCCCCAAACCCCCGGGAAAGTTTCGGGAGTCATTTTGATAGCGGCTCCCTGATACCCGCAAATAAGTTAAAGGGTTAGTTCACCCAAAAATGAAAATTCTGTCAGTAATTACTCACCCTCATGTTGTTCCAACCGCGTAAGACCTTCGTTCATTTTCGGAACACAAATTAAGATATTTTTGATTAAATCTGAGAGTTGTCTCACTCCTCCATAGGCTTTCAGAGGGACCGAAACTTGCTGGCCCAGAAAAGTCATTAAAGAGATCGTTAATATAGTCCAAGTGACTACAGTGGCTTAATCCTAAGTATATCAAGCGACGAGAATAGTTTTGTGCGCAAAAACAAACAAAAATAACGACTTTATTCCACTTTTCATTTCCTTCTCTCTGGGCCTCGTAGTGTTTTTGCGCTGTGCGTCTGTGTTGCACGTCATCACGCATCACACACATGACCCGCTTCGGCCAATTGTGAGCCTACGTGGTGACGTGTAACACAGACGCGCTGCGCAAAAACACTACGTGAACCAACTAGAGGAGAAAGTCACAAATTGTAAGTTACCATTATGGTGATGGGTGTTTGCTTTAGTTGGACTCTTGACCCTTATATGTTTACTTTAAATTTCTCTGACTGTTGTATTTGAGTTATAACTGCCAGATGAACAAAGCAAAAAAGTGATCTGATGGTGTTGGTTATATTATGACAATCATCATTTGAACTTGATCACTGAGCTCAGTAAGATCCTTCTTTCTGACTTAGATTTATGTTGTTGTTGACAGCATAACTGTGATTCTGCTTAAATATCCAGAATTTTAGATATAATACAAAGAAACTTAAAAGTTGTTTTGAAAAAAAAAAGATATAAAAGTCTTCTTTCAGGCACACACAGATGTCAAGATTCAGTCAATGTATCTCAACAATGGTGAGGAGCAGAATATTCAATTAGGAAAAGTAAATTACATAGACAATTCAGATTATAATTTATTCATACCGCAATGCATGGTGGGAGCCATTAATGAGTTGTGATTGGTGGCAGCCACTGCAACATGCTTTATTATTGTCACCATTGTTGAGATTCACAGGCTGATTATTGATATCTGTGTTTCTACATAAATTCTGATCCGCCTTGCTCTGATGTCATGCTGACGTATGTCAAAAATCTCTCGCGAGTGCAAGGCACACCTGTCGGATTCTGCAGTCGAGCGCAGTTGCTCTCCACTGACTGCGCTGATCAAAAGCACCATGGGAAACGACTTGCTGACGACACAGCTTAATGTTCATTGGTTTAAACAACCGTGATGTATTTGTTTGATTTTAAAACTCTGATATCATGTTTTATGTGTATACGTTATGTGTGAATATTCCAACAGTGCGATCTCTATGGGTTATGCAATGTAATTTTTATTTTTTTTAAAAGAAAAGAAATATATATATATGTATTAAAGATTGATAAACATGTATTTGGAATGGAATTAAATAAGTAGGCTATTTGGGTGTCTTGTTCATTATATTTATTTTCATATAAAAGCAACAGAACTTAAATTCCATTCAGTTCATTAGCAACACTGTGCACGAGCGTAAATCCCGTTTATCCCGCGATATCCATCTTTGATCTCACAGGTGTCAGATCCACTGCGAGAAGAGAGAACTGTCCTTCTTGCCTCACTTTTTTCACTCCTCCCCTCACTGCAGCCGCCAACTCTCACATACATTTCAGGCGAGGCAAGGCGCATCTCAAACAAGCCTGTTAATTCCATTTAGATACATCGCTAGATGGTGAAAACGCATTAAAAACGACATCTCCCATCGTCACCTCCTTCATAGCGTCATCAAGCTTCGCCTTTGTTATTGTTGGAAACTGCGCACTCTTGTGGTGGAAAAATAAGATAAAAAATAAATAAAGTCAGGTGCGGCAGTTTTTTTTTTCCCAAAATGTTTAAACTTTCTTTATACCAATACATGATTAAAATGTAAGTACTCTGAAAAAGATAGTATAAAAATCGAGTGTCTGTAGTCCTCTCAGGGCGCAATAGAGCTGGTAAGTCCCGCCCCTTCCGCTAACCCCACTCGACCTCTAGATGGAAAAATGCAAGTGAATGTGAGAAAATAATTATCTTCTGGTCCCGTTTGAATTTTGCCATCATTTTACTACACTCTTGAGGTCCACTTGGGGTTTTACGGATGGGCGGGACTTACCAGCTCTATAAACACAGCTACTTATTTCCAGTCGGAATGAGTGAAATGATTGGCTGGGCGACTGTCACTCTCCCTCGCTACCATGGCTACCACCCCTGCTGCTACAGGGCAGGAGCTCATAGATATAAACACTAGATGTCGCCTTGGGGTTCTAAACATGTGTCAAAACCGCCGCCATCTTTGAACAGGAGTCTTGCCATAGGAAGTAGCTAGGTAACGCTGCTATCTCCGCCTATACTTCAATTTTATGGATGATACTGGACTTTTGTGCTGCGTATGGATGTTCACACGAACGAAAGCTAAACCAGACAGCATGGGATTACATTTACTCTGTGGATGGTAGTAGTCAAGTTGTTTTTTTATAAGTTCAGTGTACATTTCTCTGCTTGGAGGAAGAAAATTAACTGTGATTCTCGCACAGCTAATGAACTGTTAATATTCTTTAGATATTATTTGAAATAACTCTTGTGTTTAAAATGTACAATATGCAGGAGTTGATCCTCAATACCCACTTTTGGCTGTGATGTGCTGTGTTGTTCCTAACTTTGGATTTTTTTACCGACTGTACTCAAACCTTTTAATGAAAAAAAAAAAAAAAAAAAAACTGTAAGTACAGTCCTAATAGTTTGCTGGTCCTCTCCCTGTCAATCTTCAAACAGTACATCCATGATTATTATACATAGAATTCCGCAAATCTTATGTAGGCTATGTGTGTGTTTTGCACAAGGACAGTGGGCTCAAGGGCTTGTTTCTTTTCCTTGCAAACTGGGGATGGAGGTGTGGACACTGAAATTTGTGAAAATGTCAACTGTTTAAAGCCTTTCTTTAAGGTGAATTTCGTTTTGTATAAATTGTATCTTAATTTGAATAAATTTTATTCATCAACAAATTGCTTGTTGATATAATCATGGAGGCGTCCGCGCGGTCACTTACTTATTGCACGTTAACTGGAGCGCATCTCATCCTAACTTAACGAAACTCAGCCTATGCCTCACACAGACATGAGAAATACATCAAATACACAAAGCTTAAATAGTCTTTAAACGAAATAATTTAAAACGAAAGAATAAAGCTAGGCTACTCTCTGATTATGTAATCCATTATGTGCATTTCTCTCTATAGGCGCGTTCACTACGGAGATGGCGATCGTCAACTTCATCTCTGCAGCCGAGTCGACACTGTCAGAAGTTTATTAATAAAAATCAACGCACGCGTCACCGGATTTACAAATGCACTTCTTGCTTGTTGCACGCACACATATTATGTCGAAATAACGAGATATTATGTTGAAATAACATTATTATTAATAAAACATCTTTTAGAATATTTGATTGAATGCTGAATGTTGCGCTTGTTCAATTTAATAAAATTAAAAATTTAATTGTGATCATTAAAATAATTGAATATTAAATATTTAGTGGCCAAGTTTTGCTCATTTATATATGTATTATATAGCAATAGTTTATTCTAAGTTTACTCAAGTGGAAGAATATGACTAATAAACTTAGGCCTACTACTAGCTATGCATTATATTTTGAAAAAGAAGTAATTATCTTAATATCAAAACCTTAAATTTCCTCTGGACTCAATGATAAATACATGTCTGACGGTTGGAATGAACCATAAAAACTAGAAAATCGCATTCATGACGATTTATGGTGATTTTATTTCCGTTAGACCTTTGCCTACATTGACGCTGATGCATTAAAGAGGAGGGGCTCCCCTGTTCCAAGATGGCGGCTCTATTGACGCATTCGTTCCAATGAACTGCCGTAGCCCAGGCGACATATGTGCTGAGTCCCAATTCGCATACTATCCGTCCTAAATAGTATGCGAAACTAGAATTAGTACGTCCCAAATCGTAGCATGTTGAAATGAGTATTCCAAAGATACCCGGATGGTCTACTATTTCCGGTTAGAATTCGAAGTGCAGATCAATGCACACTCTAACGGCTAATATTGCCCACAACCCATTGCGTGCGGGAGGGAGGAGCTTTGTGGTGATGATGGTGATGTAAACCTGGCAGTCGGATGCAGCAACGGAGATGCGCCCTCAGTTTTTAAGTGTAAGAATTCAAATGTTTAACCCTAATTAAAGTTATATTTTATTGTCTCGTAATATTAATGGGTTTATGTTGTGCCAAAAAAGTACCGTGTTTATCTTGTAGGGTCCGATGAAGATACCGAGCGCCTCATTGCAGGCTACAAAACAATAAATAAAAAGGCTCTAGTACAGTGTCATGCAAGTGTCTTTTTTTATGTATTTCTTTTGATGTTTCTGTCTGACTTATTTGTAGTAATACTGTGGCTGTACATATGTTAACTTTATCAGTCCAACCAAAGAAACATGGTTACTACACTTTTACTATAGTAAAAGCATGGTTCATTTTCATCGGGGTATTTTTAAGTATTATACATAAGTTTAAGATTAAGTATAAAATACGTTAAACAATAGTTACACTATAAACTTTAAATATTTTAACTCAGAAAATAAGTAGCGCTAGCTTTCGTAACACACATTTGCACATGAACGTCAGAACCAGCCGCCTCACAAACGACCTGCGTTTGGTTGATCTACGACGACGCCCTGCTTCACTCCTCAATTTGGTAAACACATTGTAAATGTATTGTGGAAAAAAAGATGGGAATAGTAAATAAAATTATATTGGATATATAAGAATGAATGAAATGTTAAATCTTTTGTTAACAGTCGCGGTGTGCGTAACTAGGCAACCACGTTCAAGTTCACGTTGCATGACGTCATCGAAGTATCCCAGAACGTGCATACTTTTTTGCTACACACTCAAAAGTATGTACTTTTTCATCACAAAAAAAGTACATACTTTTAGGTCGTAGTATAAGTAGGCGAATTGGGACTCAGCCAAGGTCCCATGGTGGTCGACCGGAAGGGGAGGGACTTAGGCTCTCAATAGGATCACCACACCGGCTTCCATTGCTGCGTTCCAGTCCACTTTTAGACACGCACTTGCAAACTTCCCTAAGCACTTCCCCTCGGGGGAATCCCTGCCGCCATTTTGAAGTGCGTTCCACTTCGTGAAGTGGACGAGGGAAGTTTATATGGACAGACCCTCGTTCCCTCGATTTTGACCGAGGGAGCGAGTCTGCTTCAAATGTACACTTCAGGCACCTATATGTCCCACAATGCAACACGATTGTGACGTCACTGCATATCTCGTCTAATCACCACCACACAAACAACTCTATGATATATTAATTATAATTTTTTTTAAATTTAAAACAACCCAAACACACCTATAAACATTTGGATGCTGCATTAAACAAATTCTTAAAGGGAAAAAAATGTAAATAATAAATCAACTCCACAGCTGATTCCAAGTGATCAAGGGCTTAGGACGTTCCAGTTCAGCCCATTGCAGTTTCCGCCAGTAGTGGGCACTCGAAATGACGTACATCCGAGTGAACGAGAGGAAGGGAAGTTAGCAAGTGAAGGGCATGACAATTTTGGACTGGAACGCAGCCCATGTTTACATCACCACAAAGCTCCTCCCGCGCGCAATGGGTTGTGGGCAATATTAGCCGTTTCAAATTCTAACCGGAAATAGTACATCATCCGGGTATCTTTGGAATACTCATTTCAACATACTACCATAGGCATACTACGATTTGGGACGTACTAATTCTAGTTTCGCATACTATTTAGGACGGATAGTATGCGAATTGGGACTCCGCCATAGACTGTATGGTTATAGCGGTTATGGATCACGATTACTCTTTGGCGAGTATTGAAGTGCCAACAAAACGAAAGCGTCCATACTCGGATACACGCAGACTGTGTGACAAACGGAGGAATAAAACCCGGATAAATATCGGCCAGGCGTTTTCGAGATGGAGAGAGCTGCGCGACAATCTTGGACTTGACAGCGACTCTGCTCTCGCGAGTGTATTGATAGACAGGTAAGCAAATCATTTTTTTTTGTATTGTACAAGTAACGTAATAGTTACAGTAAAGATGATTTATATGAATTACACCACATGCCTGTAATAATATAGCATAACATTTCACGTTCCTTGCAGTTCATTAATTATGATGACATAAAATAATACGATCAGACAGATAATACAAAAACGAATAAATTACCTCATCCGTGATCATGATTCATTAATTCCATTTAGATACATCGCTAGATGGTGAAAACGCATTAAAAAAGACGTCTCCCATCGTCACCTCCTTCATAGCGTCATCAAGCTTCGCCTTTGTTATTGTTGGAAACTGCGCCCTCTTGTGGTGGAAAAATAAGATAAAAAATAAATAAAGTCAGGTGCGGCAGTTTTTCCCCCAAAAATGTTTAAACTTTCTTTATATACCAATACATAATTAAAATGTAAGTACTCTGAAAAAGATAGTATAAAAATCGAGTGTCTGTAGTCCTCTCAGGGCGCAATAAACACTGCTACTTATTTCCATTCGGAATGAGTGAAATGATTGGCTGGGCGACTGTCACTCTCCCTCGCTACCATGGCTACCACCCCTGCTGCTACAGAGCAGGAGCTGACCCACATGCGCGCTCCCGTTTGAAGAGGAGGGGAAGAGGCACGGGAGCTAGGAAGAAACACAATTATGGCAGAGAAAGAGCAGTCAAAATTCCTAGTACCTGCATATACATTAGGCAAACAAGGCAAAAAAAGGAAGACAGTATACGAAAAGGCTATGACCAAAAAGTTTTGGGATAAAGCTAGAAATCAGACGAGAGTCAATATCGGCGTGGCTTTCCAGCGGTGGCGACAACTGAGGGACCTCATGGGGCTGAAGAGTGACGCCATGATGGCTTTATTTCTGCTGGACAGGTAACGTTAATCGGGCTTTTTTCTTTTTGATGGCAAAGTTGTTGTTGTTGTTGTTTTTTTGTCATGAAGCATGCATCAATAGCACACGTAGTGTACCTTATATAACTAACATTACCTAGCTTTACTCTCTGTCTAAACTGTTCCTATGTTCACCGGGAACTTTATCTGCACCGTTTTTTTCACGTTTGGTTTGTTATTATATGCTCTACCTATTCGCATATTCGCGTTTAAGAACTTTTTTAATCATATGTGCAATAAAGCTAATTTTTTTGCACATTCTAAGCAGCTACATGATATGGGCAACAAATATGATCAACTACTACATTTTCCACAATCGATCAAAGTGGGAAAGTATTGTTTTAATGGCATACTAACTTGCATTATATACTATACTGCATTATAATGATAGGATAGGAAACCTGCCTCACTGCACATACTGTACACAAATATTTTTAGAATCAAATTACATTAATTCACCAAAGGGATTTTTTATTATCCATAGGTTGTAGCATGTTCCTAGTGACCAGACTGTCTTTTTGACTATAACTCCCTTACTGTACGTACAATTATCAAATAAGTTTATGAAATAATTACTGTATTTCACCTAAAGTATTGTTTACATCTTACATCTATTTACATTCACATCTAGATCAAAGGGTTCAAAAGCTATAACCCTTTTACTGTTGTGTTTTTGAACTGGTGGTGGCGCTATAGAGTTGGTCCTAGAGACTCAAAAATTGGTCCAATTACTATTCATTACAATCACTACATGTGTGGAAGGTCATGACGTGCCTAAATTCAGGGTCCGAATGTCAGCCGCATAATTGATGGAGATATGCTTCAGTCTATCTACGTAGAAAATGTGTGATTATTTATTAACCAATCAGAATCATTCAACCTGAAGCAATGACAAAGCTTAGACCTTGGTGAAGGGTATAATTGCTGTGATTTTTGTAAATATAAGGGGAAGTGGCCTACTTTTGATCACTGGAGTAATCACTCCTTGTGATTCTTGAAGCTGACTTCTGCCTGATGAAACTGCAAACTATCTTCAGTAAAATTTTAAGGTTGGTGGGGTACAACATGTGCCAGTAAGACGGTGTTTGCTCCAATCCCGCTCCAACATTAGATTTCTCTGTACTGTGTAGGCTATAGGGCTACGTGTTGTAGCCCAGTCATTAAAGAAAACGATTTAGTTTCATATTTATGTTTAATAATGTAAATATAATATAAATATAAAATATAAATATATATATATTTTTATTTAATTTTTTTATTTCATCTGTTGATTACATGAAAAGTGAAAAGCATGAGTAAGATCTAGGCTTGCTACGATAGTCGGTGTTACACGGTGTTCAGTCGCAACGCTGGTTTCATCACTTGCCCACCGCGGCAACGCAAAAAAAAAAAAGTTGTGTTAAATTACGCTGTATCCATTTTTTTCCGGTCACCTGTTGATTAGCGTTGTATGATCACACTCTTATTAATGTGAATGCTTTTAAACCATTCAAGCGCGACAAGACTAGACCATGCCTATTACACACACACACACACGACTCACAGAAAAGACACGCGTCAGTATCGAGTGCTCTTTCGGGCTTGAACAAACCATAACACACACAAATGATGCCAAAATGTCCGTTTTGTTGAGTGTCCTCATAAGAGCAGTCTTAAATGATTTAAATAAAGTCTTAAATGAACGTTGAGATTTGTGAGAAAATTGGACTTGTGTCAGATCGCATCTCTGCGGACAACGCTTTCATAGTTTTACAATTGTGCAGAGACCTGGGGCCTCATTTATAAACGTTGCGTACGCACAAAAGAAGGCGTACGCCGCTCTCTACGCAATAATTGGTATTTATAAAAAGCAAACTTGACGGGAAAATGTGCGGTCCTTCACGCAAGCTCTGACCCAGGCGTACGCACAAAAACGGGTGAAATGAGAAATGGCGACACCGTCGGCAGAATGAAAAAACACGTGAAAGTGTGTGAAACTGTAGAAACTGTAAAAGAAATGGCAATACTGCCTCTCATAAATAACATGAAGACTTAGCAAGTCTTACAATTAACAGCCGACACGAACACCCGTTTGATCGATCTGCAGTGTAAAACAAACAAAAGCAAACGAAGATTACAACAGAAATGCAAATTAACACATATTTTCAAAATGAAAAGTGAAATATGTTCTGCAATAATATTGTCATGTTTTGCAATTCATCCTCATAACACATCTGTAGCTTGTCAGATGCAATCATATGGATGGTAATAAAATGCCATGATGCCGTCACAAGGCGTAATGACATGAGTGAAGTTACGTTTCTTGGTTTTCCTCTCTGTGTTTGCCATGATTTCGCAATCGATGAATATTAACTTGTGGGCATTTAACGGACTATTTATGGGCAACTATGGGCGTGACGTGAAGCCGCAAAAGCTGCGCTACATTTAGAATTGATTGTGATTTATTAAAGGAGAAGTTCACTTTTAAAATGAAAATTCTGTCATCATATACTCACCCTCATGTTGTTTCAAACCTGTATGAATTTCTTTCTTCTGCTGAACAGAAAAGAAGATATTTAGAAGATTATCAGTAACCAGACAGTTTTTGGGTCCCAATGACTTCCATAGTATATTTTTTTCCTACTATGAGGGTGAGTATATGATGACAGAATTTTCATTTTAAAAGTGAACTTCTCCTTTAAGGGAAAACTGCGTAGGATGTGTGTGCGCACGGTTTTATAAATCCGAATATTTCTGTGCGTACGCACGTCCTATGTTTCATCCGTACCGTACGCCACTTCTGACGCAAATCCTATGCAAAGTTTTATAAATGAGGCCCCTGAAGTGTTATTTAATTTTTTTTAAAAAATTTAACTTTCGGATTCAAACCATGTTCTCAAGCAGTGAAAAATAGAGGACACTGACAACACGCTGACAGACAAGGCCGAGCAGGTAATGTTTAATATGAAACAAAGTCTCACCTTTCAAATTTGGTCAGTCAAAGAAGAACATTAAACAATAAATAGGCCTAACGTTTTGTTGTTCTTTAATGTGTCGTGACAGATTGCCTTCAGTTAAAGCCAAGTTCAAATCCACCGACGTTAATCTAACTCTCCTGACTGCTTTGTCGGACAAAAATGGTGGATTTTGATTGCTCAGACTCCGATCGCATGTCAATCAAACTCCCTGCGAAGGATGAATTGACGCTAATTTAAAGGAGAACTCCGGTCAATTTTAACTTTGAGCTCATTTTTTTTGTAAATTTGGAGTGCTGTCAATACAGAGAACAACGACAAAATTTGGTGTTGTCTACACCATGTTATACTCTTTTTAAAATTTGCACCCTGTTGACTTTAATGGGGCAAGTTTTAAAACTGCTTTTAGCCTCTTAACATCCTTGATGTGTCATTACAAGTGCACAGGTCATGTGAGTGATTCCTTCAGAGTGGACACAGGTGAATCTGACTGCAGTAGATGTGAAAGAAATGGATAAAAATGATGTTATTTAAGCCAGCGCAAATACCTGTGTTTACATCCTGTTTTCGGTTGAAGTCCAAAGCAGTCGAGTTCACGCGCATAGGTTTAGTTACCTATGATAACGCGCGTGAACTCGGCAATCGACTACTTTGGACTTCAACCGAAAACAGGATGTAAAGAAAATGACAAAAAAAAAGTCAGATTCACTCGTGTTCACTCTGAAGGAATCACTCACATGAACTGTGCACTTGTAATGACACATCAAGGATGTTAAAGCAACAACGTGGAACTTTTCCTCTGTGGTCGCCCTACAGGTTGGAAGCGGAATTGTCCATTACCGCTGTCGTAAAATGATTTACGGTTACTGTATATGAAGCATGCAGGTTTTTTTCATATGGGCAATGATAATATTATTAATCTTCCTCCTTTCATAATTTATACATGTTTAGTAGACTAAACATTTTAACTCAAACATTTGCGATTTGCATGTCGATTGCAATGCTCAAATCTGAACGAGAATGATAGCGATAGCATCCTAACCATCTAAAACTAGCATGTTAGTGTTTACTAGCTACCAGATTGATAATTCGCTCATCTACTAGCCGATTCATGAAGATAAATGGAGGACCAGATAGCATACCTGCAAACTTGTCGCTTTTCGGCGACAATCGCCGTTTTCTTGGTCAATTGGGTCATTTACGTGAATCGCGTAGAACCGGAGAGTTTTTTTGGGGGGGGGGGGGGGGGGGGTATTGTTTCTCACAGTAACTGCCATGCAGGCTAGAATTGCGAAACATTATTGGATAATTCTTATAATTGACATTTCTCTGGGCCAATCGGAATCTTAGCACTTTTTCTCTTGGCCAATTGGAATCTTAGCACTTGCGTCAGAATCTTGAAGCACACAGCGTCAACTGAGCTCGGCTCGCCATTAGATGAGACGCCTGGCTACCGTGCGAGTCTAATGGAAACTCACGCATGAATTTTCCTGCATTGAACTTGTTTTAGCGCCCGCCAAAGTGATTTTTTGTCCCGCCAAAGTCTTATTTGATCGGTGAGTAATGTAGATGAACGGCTGCGTGTGTCACAGGGCGTATGTTTAACTGAAAGAACGAGAGAGAGAGAGACGGTCGCGCGCGCGCGCCGCGCGCACTCTCTGTGTAAACGACTTCACCGTCTCCAAACTAGGCGCTGTGTTGCTCTCTCCCTCGCACATATTAATCAAAATAAATCGACACGGTGGTAAAAGGTCGGAAGACCAAAGTTTCATGTGGAGCATTCGGGGATTTTTTTTTTTTTCCTGAATTACTGCTGGATGTAAATTGTGCTAAATAAGTTTCCTTATCTTCTCTGAAAAGCGTTCCGGACATTCAGCTGACATAAAACAACACTTTAATTAAACGAAATAAAACTATACAGTGATGAAATGTTTTCTATGTTGACACAAATCTTGGATGTCCATGTCGTAACTGCTGGGATAATCACACAACGCGCATTTCGCGAACTAATGACTCCTTTGAACCGATTCATTTTAATGAATGGTTAAAACAACAGTGAACTCAGGAGACGTCTGAATCGGTGTATAACTAATCAGTAAGTTAACACTTTACAATAAGGTTCTATTTATTACATAAATTATATAAAAGTACAGTTTGCTAACTCAAGCTTAACCTTTAAAATAAATAAAACCACTTGTTTTTTTTTAAAGCATATGACTACATTTTTCCACACAGTGCTATCAAGAATCGATAAGAGAATCGTTAAAGAATTGGATCGATAATCAGAATCGTCAGTGGCATTATTATTGATAAAATCTTATCAATTCCCATCCCTATGTGAAGACAGTAAAATTATAATCAAACATTAAAGAACATACATGTTTTTTTAATAGTTTTTTTTTAAGAGTTAAAAGATTAAAACATTTTGCTAACATGACTTATTGTGTCACTGTCAGTCTTTTTACATCAGAGCAAAACTAGGGTATGCAGATTAACTATTATTGTTATAGATTATTCATCAGCATGCATTGATTAATCCCAGGGCTCCAGACTAACTTTTTGCCTTGGTTGCACTGGTGCGCCTTACTTTTTTATTTAGGTGCACCAGCACAAAATTTGGGTGCACCCAAATTTTTCCTACGCTGTATCACCTTTAACGCCACAATTTTAAGGTCACCTTTTTATCACGCTCTATACACATTCATATATATTATGTAAATGAATTTAAACAAGAAGGTGTAGGTAAAAACTTTTATTTATTTTTTGAAGCACAATTATTAACGGTATTCCTACTCTTACCGATACTGCTCATCAATACAGTACTTTAACTGTATTCTTATGGTTCTTTTTGTTTTATATATAATAAACAAAGATAAACAAAAGATAAATAATTAAACAAAGATATACTTTATATAGGCCTACACAGTGCTTTAATTTCAGGAAGGCCTACTACTGTTCAGGCATGGTCTAAAAAGAAATCTAATAAAGTAATAAAATGTAAAATAACACTGTAAAATTTATCATAAATAGATTAATGCTTATTAAAGCTGAAGTTATTCTTTCAAGAGCTGTGAGTGATTTTTCTCTTGTTGTTTGATTTGCAGTAATGGCGCAATCGTCAGCATGTTTATTAGACTGCGGCCCCTTTAAGACCGGGTGCAGATCTAATAGGCTACTGATGCACCATATTCTCCCAACTATTTCCATAACTACGTCCATTTAAGACATAAACTGTTTTTAGTGAATCTCAAAGCCGGTAATTTTGACACGCTTTTGAGATCGTTTAGACGCGCACAATCTGCACATGAAACCGAAAGTATAATTTGCTTGTCTCGGTCTGTTTCGGAGCGCGCGCCGCCATGCGAACAACATCTCTTGCGCAGATTTGTGTTTTTAATAGCTCTTTCAATTATTAAACGCGTCCCGCAATTTAGCAACAGCTAGACTGCATTTACAACAATCACCGATCGTGCTGATTCTGATTCTGTAATGCTGCGTAGGGAAGAAGTTGCGCGTAGTTAGATAGTTTTTAATGGTTTTACCTCAATATATTATTTTTTATAATCTTTGGAAGCCGAAATTTAAAATAAAATCAGACTAATATAACAGACCTTAAGTGTAACCAAGGCTACGTTTGAATGTTTAATTCTGTCCTCCGTCGTCACTCATTAAGCAGGGCTGTCGTGTTGTGCGAACTGTGGCATCGCGTGAGAGAAGAGTGTGAGTTCCGTCAAAGGAGAACGCCAACAAACGTTCGTGCAGAGGCAGCGGATGCGAGGACGTTAGGTGCACCGGTGCGACCTAGGAAAAATGTTAGTCGCACACTTACAAAATTTGGTCGCATATGCGACCAAATTGGTCGCACTCTAGAGCCCTGAATCCCATGGCATGTAGCAAAAAAAAAAGTTAGTCTCCTCCACCCACCCCCCCCCCCCCCCACCCCGCGGCGACACTGTCACCTTTTTTAGTCCGAGGAGTTTGCAGGTCTGAGATAGTTTCCGTAGCCGCAGACAACAGATTAGAAAAACTAAAGATAGTATACAAGCAATTTACTTACTAGTTCAACAGCATGACGGCCAAGTCAGCATCGGTCTGGTAACACTCCTCCTCCATAAGCTCACGCCAGCGAGCAAACGCTCGACCAATATTGATCCTCGTCCTGCCTTTCAGTTTATCACTCTCCCTTTTCCTCTTCCGACTATACTCCGACAAAACCTTGGACTTCTTACGTTTCGCTGCTGCTTCAGCCATGACGAAAACAGACGCACGAAAACAAACGCGTTGGTTGGCCTATCACAGCCGAATTTGAGGAAGTGGTGGGCGAAATGGCGTATGCCGTAAAGCAGTCGAATTTTGTAGTTCTTTTTGAGCGCTGGTTACTACCCGCTCCCCGAAGTTACATAGTGCCAGTAAAAGCGATACAGACCCCGTCAGGCTCTGGCAGACGTCTCATTCAACCTATTGTAAGTCGATGTACTATCACAAGGGTCTTGGAAATATATTATGAAGATTGAAAAGTTACATGTTGTTACTTTAAGAGGCTAAAAGCAGTTTTAAAACTTGCCCCATTGAAGTCAACAGGGTGCAAATTTTAAAAAGAGGATAACATGGTGTAGGCAACACCGATTTTTGTCGTTGTTCTCTGTATTGACAGCACTCCTCTTTTTGAAAGCGATGTAAAAAAAAAACTTTTGACGACGTAGTTAAGGCGGTAGGCGTGTGTTGCTTAGGCGGCCGCCTTAGTTCCAAAGTGCTGCGGGAAACCCTGACATTTGTTTTACTTAAACTTTTACGTCACTTCACTAAAAGAAAATATAGTAAAGTAAAAAGTACTTGACAAAACAGTCAGTTAAAGGTACAATATGTAAGAATTTTGCATTAAAATATCCCAACATCTCAAGGCCAGTGTTATATATTTTGTTAAGTTGATTACTTACAATATCCCAATTGTTTCCAACTATTTTTAAATCATGAGAAAATTGCGATTTTAACCAAGGAAACGGGGCGTTAGAGCAGGGGGGAGCTGGGAGTCGCCAGTCAATGGCGTCATTTCCGCGTTACCCTCGGTTTCCGCTGGTACTGCGTGGAGTCCTGGACAAATGCGGAAGTTGTAGTTGTAGCGTCGATCAAGCAACAAACGTTAGCTTGCTTTGTGCAGTCGTTATGGAACACAATTATTCTTTACCGATTGCAGCTGGTTCTGTTGACAAAGCATGTTTAATTTTATATTTTCCAAATGTAGCATTCGGTAATAGTAATAGTTATGTTTAAGCAAGGAAAGTATTATTGCTTTAGATTTGTGTTTAGTTTATTGACATTGTTTATCATGTCTGGTGTTTATGGCCATGTAAATAAATATAGCATGTGTTAAACAAAGAGATTAATCAGTATTTTGGCAAATGATGTGGTGGGTATGTTTGAATGTACTTTTACAACAATTGTTTAGAACACGTAAAACTGTGCAGCGTTATCTTAACAATGAATTCGACAAATACAGTAACACAGGGATGGAAATTAGCACCCGCCACCAGCCAAATGCAGGTGATTTTGTGTTGTGGCGGGTAAACCCGCTTCACCTACCGGCCACCGTGGCGGGTAAATAAAAATAGCATATTGTTTCACACGGATGGTGGACACTTTTAGAGGAGGCATGATATCACTCGCGCCTGACGTGCTACTCGCGTCCGGTGTGAACGCACCATTACGGGAACGCGACGGTGGAGCGTTTTTAAGATTTCCACTCTGGAGGGTAGTTTCACTTTTTTTGCGTTTTTAAGCCCCAAAAATGCCGTCGCGGTCTAAACGAAAGGCACATCTGATAAAATATTTTTACGCTTTCACCCGCGAGCGTTCTCGTGTTCATTGTTGGGACTAAAAACCTAAAACTGGAAGCCATAAAAGACCACGAATCATCCAAATGCCACATCCAGGTAAAAAAGAGAAATATAAGAGAGAAAGAGAAAATTTCAGTATTTCATTGAGACTTGAGAGATTAAATAAACAGTTTAAGTGTTTTAGATCTTGTAGTATTAATTTTCACATGCAGTTACACATTGTCGGTTAAAAACAAGAAAGTGGCTGGTAAAAACATTGAGTGGCTGGTAGATTTTGAAATCCACCAGCCACAGTGGCCGGTGGACAAAAAAGTTATTTTCCATCCCTGCAGTAAAATCTATGATAACCAATTTAGTATTAAACCTTAGGGTAAACGTACCTATTAAGCTCACCAAAATCTACATTGAGACATTTTTAGTGCACAAGATATTGGTTTTAGTACAAGAAGTTATTTTAAAATAAAATATTAATCTCTCACACTATAATATTTCATTTTATTTTAAATGACAAAAGTATTTCAATTAAGATGTACATCATTAAATATAAAAAGTCTGGCTGTGCTTAATGGGTACATTTTGTACCCTTTAAGCACACCCCTGTTCCCAATAAGCTCACAACAAGTTTTATTAAAAAATCTTGTTTATTTTAAACAACCTTTTTAAGGAATAATTGAAAAAAGTTTTATTTGAAGGTACAGAGTCAATCACAAAAAAACAGAACACTAAAATCAAGCAACAAGGCATTCAATTTGATCAGGTAGCCTATTCTATTCATAGTGACGTGTCATTCAAACTCATTGCAACATCTAGACTAGTCCACGTTCAGCTATGTAACCCATATTGAAAAATCAAATGACAAAACAAACCAATGTGCTCCTTAAAGGGATACTCCACTTTTTTTGGAAATTGGCTCATTTTACAACTCCCCCAGAGTTAAACAGTTGAGTTTTACCGTTTTCGAATCCATTCAGCCGATCTCCGGGTCTGGCGGTACCACTTTTAGCATAGCTTAGCATAATGAATTGAACCGGACAAGACCATTAGCATCTCTCTCAAAAAAATGACCAAAGAGTTTCGATATTTTTCCTATTTAAAACTCGACTCTTCTGTAGTTACATCGTGTAATAAGACCGACAGAAAATGTAAAGTTTAAATTTTCTAGGCTGATATGGCTAGGAACTATACTCTCAAAATCGCACCTTTTCATTTTCCGTCCGTCTTAGTACACGATGTAACTACAGAAGAGTCAAGTTTTAAATAGGAAAAATATCGAAACTCTTTGGTAATTTTTTTGAGAGAGATGCTAATGGTCTTGTCCGGTTCAATTCATTTGCTAAGCTATGCTAAAAGTGGTACCGCCAGACCCGGAGATCGGCTGAATGGATTCGAAAACGGTAAAACTCAACTGTTTAACTCTGGGGGAGTTGTAAAATGAGCTTATTTCCAAAAAAAGTGGAGTATCCCTTTAACTCTCTGGGTCAGAGCTTTCCTGTCTACTCCAAACTTCTTGGACAGATACGACAGGTTTCTGATGGCTCCTTCTTTGTATGACATGCCTCTTTCATCTTTGGGCATACACTATAGTTTCGTCTAGCTTTTGTCATCTTAAGACTGTGAAAATAAGTTTATTAATCATTTTTTTGAAGATTAACATAGTGACAACCATCAGTTAATATTTAAATTCTGATTATTAAGTATTTACATAGACGTTTAATGTGGGTGAGCTTAAAGGGAGCACACACTGTGCTTAATTGGAGCAAAAACATTTTTTAATTAATAAATATTAAATTAAAATTTAAAGGAAAATATTTAGCTAAATTAATAATCTAGGTAATGTATTAAGTTTATACCAATTTTAATATGAACAACTATTATAGACAATATCTATGAAATTATGCTTTTTCTAATTGATGTCACACTGAAGCTGTGTGATTGTCATAGTAGTGCACCCTTTAAGCTCACCTAACAATAATATGAATTCTTTAAAAAATACAGCAGTTTAAAATCACAGACTATCAATAAAATGTAAAATTATAATATTATGGATTTAAAAGTACAAGCCATTAATTCCTGTGAAGTAATATATTAATGTAGCACACAATCTTATACAGCTAGTAAGCTAGCTATGTTCGTAGCATCTGGGCTATGTTGCTAAAACTATCTTTTAGATCTAACTGTAATTATTTCCCACATCCAGGTTCCAGGTTATAATATTCAAAAGTCTAAACATTAATCTCTTAATTTTGCAATAAGAAGATGTACTTCTTCAAAATAAAGGCTTAAACATATAAAAAATGCACATCTGAGGGGCTCCTCTTCTGGTGAAAGTTTTCAGACAGCTTTGAAAATAGCCGCCAGACAGTGTGAACACATGGACACACATATCTCAGTGTGCAATGGTCTGATTGGTTTAAAATTACAGGAGGTATATAGTAACAAACACATCAATTGGTTAATACATCAAATAGGATAATACATTGCTGTTTCTTTTTATAATCTGAGCTCCAAGATGGTAGTGTGCTTAATGGGTACTTGAGCTTAATAGGTACGTTTACCCTACTTTTCTTGCTGTTAATTCATTTTAATGAAATAAAAGTGTGATGAGGTTCAAGAGCCAGGAAGGAAGAAGACAGGGGTCGGCATGACTGGGACTCGTACTTTATTAAAATAAAACAAAACGAACAAAAGTCGCGCACAACTAACTATCAAAAAAACACAACGTATGTTTTTTAATGTTTGATTGTATTTTTAGTACTGTCAATCGATTAAAACAATTAACTAGCCTATTCGCGATTAATCACACTTAACATTAAAGTTTTTAATATATTTTTATATTGTAATAATTACACATTTAATCTCCAAATTAATGTAGAAACAACATAAAGTATATTTTAAATATTTGATCTATTAGGTAGGAAATATACATAAATTGAATAAAGTTATCAAACACCTCTCAGATTTCACTGTAATTTTCTCTGACGTTTTCTCTTTGATTTGATTTTTTTTTTTTACATTAATGTATCACAGAAGCGGGTTTATTAGGCCACTGTCGCTTTAAGATCTGATGCATACAATGGGAATCTGGATCTGACAAGCATCCGATGTTGTCACAACTCTTTGCGTTCATTTAACACATTTTTAACTAATTTAATACTGTGCTTACAAGGATACTCGACAAAGAGAGCATTTTGGCATACTTTTGTGTGTTTTTGTCCGTTCAAGCGTGAAAGAGTACTCAATGCAGCTGCGCGCTGTCTGAAGCGGCATTCTGTGCGGACGAGTCCTGTGTGTTTGTGTTTGTGTGTGTGTGTATCACACAGAGAGGAGATTTACAGACAGCGCGCCGCCAGTACAGATTTAAGTTCTTATTTTTGCGTTTTATCGCACTTGAATAGTTTCTTAGCACTTGAATGAAACATAGCGTGATAAAATACTATAGAGCAGCCAATGGATGAAAGAAAAAATCTGATGCTGCATTATTGCGTTAAATATTTTAAACGCGTTTAACTGAAAAAATTAATCGCATGCGTTAACCTGTTAAGCTGCAACGCCACTTTTGAAAAATCCCCAGAAATGACATACCCAAACTAAAACAGATACAGTTCATGAACCCTTTGTACTAAAAGCACAAGTATGATCTCGTTTGAAAGCTGACACCTGGCAGTTTATTGTAAATGTAGAATTAATTATTGTCGTAATGACAAAAATTGTTATAAATAGCTTCAAAGTTTTGTAAAGTTATTAGAAATTATTTTTTATGAAACATCCTCATGAAAATAAAATTGAAATTGGCACTGGAGCAATCTAGAAATGCACTACAGCTAAAGCCACATGTCTAAACATTTTATGTTTAAAATCTGAAGATAATAAGCCCAAAACTCTGTATTTAGTTAAATGTTTTTCAAGACCATGTCATGTGACTAACAGTTAGGGCTAGCTAGCATGTTAGCTTAGCACACCATCAATACACGACAATATATGAGATTAAAACCATATTTATGTTCAAAACGTACTTTATAACTCAAGCTGAATGTTTTAAATAATCTTCTGTGATCTAATTTAGCTTCAGATAAAAAAATCAGACAGAAAATATATTATTTGATAGTATTATGCACAATGATGAAGTCTATATAGATTAGCATTACATTATAAATATAATCTATTATTATAAAAATACCTGGCATGGCTTGAAGAACACAGGCAAATCAGATATCATTGCAATCATGTTTATTGTCTTCAAAACATCTTTTATCTGCATGATTACAGCCGATCTCTGTTAGCTGTGTGTGTGTTCGAGGCTTCCTGGAATGTCACATGATCATGGCTCTTCTTCATGTGCCATATATGGACTATATTACTGTGCATATAGCGCCCTCAGGCTATTGGTATGAATTGAAAACACTGTGAATTAGAATACCAAACGCTCATAAAGATTACATTGACGCATTTGGGTATAAATTCAATAAATATTATTCCTGTCTATAGAAATATGATGTGAATCTAAAAGAATCTATCAATATTTCTCCAAATCTGCACATTTTTGAGCTAAAGCCCTGAGGGACGTTGTTTTGTGTATCGCTGTCATGACGACAGCACGGAGTTTTTTATGAATGGGAGCGGCTGACGCGCATAATTCATATTAAAGGTATCGACTCATTTTTTCATTTCATAACTCCTGACACAAATTAAGACATAACTGTCACTATGAGTTTCTCAGAATACAATAGTGGTCAAATACTGAAACTTGAGTCTTATATCTTTTTAATGATGTATAGTTTGTCAAGGTATAACATTAAATCTGATAGTAATTTTGAATTAAATAAATAAAAAACGCTTCAGTGCGCCGACGCACTGGTGAAGCTTAACAGGTTAACGTGTTAATTTTGACAGCCCTAATTTTTGTATAATCAAACATAATAAACATAATATGTCTTTGTCATATTCCTTTGCTCACTTGGTTCCTCCATGTCCACACCTGTGCTCTGGTAATCAGTTGTGTCTGAGGCTGTATGCTGGTGCGTTGGCTTGTAATTCCTGAATTCCTGTACGTTTGTTAATAAATAAACTGCAAGTGTCTTGCGCAAGAACATTGTAGCCGGAGCTACTTCTTTCCGTTAATGTCTATGGCGAGTCACGCAGGCACGGAGCTCCGCAGCCGGGATAAAATAGTCCGAATATAAACACTTATTATAGGCGTACCGTAGTGATTTTGAACATAAGTTATGCAACGGCGTTCTGTTGCGCATGCGTGAATTTAACTGATTAGTACATGACCATGCACTCGCACAAATGCGACCACATAAAAGTTTAACTCGCACATTCTCAAAAAATGGTCGCAGTCTAGAACCCTGATTGTAAACATTATTTAATCAAGAAAGAGACATAGTTTTCCTTTCACACAATGCTATTCATTTTCAATTTCTTGTGCTTTCCCAGAGCGTTTGTGCCACCATGACAGGTAAGATATAAGTGCTGATCAGTGTCTGATTTAGCCTAGTTTTATTTATTTGGCATATTATTCTCGTGTAAACACAAATCTCAGCTACAGCTTCTTTTAGCAGTAATACTAGAAACATGGCAGTGCCACAGCAGGGCAAGAAAGGACCGTTATTTACCACAGTTCATGTTTAGAGAGCTAAACTGATTCTGACACAGAAATGCAATAATAGACGATACGGAAACGTTAGGAAATAAAGTGGTGCCGTGAACATGACACATCAACTACAAAAATAAATTCCTTACAACTTGAACCATAGAGAAAACATAAACATGATTCACGTTCGTAGCTGCACCACAGGAATTCAAGCTTGTTTTTGATTGAGAAAAAGATGGAGAAAGTTTGCTGTAGACACGATATCTACTGACTAGCGTTTCTTCCTGAAACCTGTAGGAGTCGCTGTGACGCTCTTCAGTCCGCCGGTAAAACCACTGAAGAAGAGGAAGCCCGGCGCGCTCAGACTGAGGTGTGTTGTTTTTAACTGTGTGTGTGATTGTTGATTTTCTGTCTGTAGTTATTTAATGAGCTTTAAATTAACTACTTATTCGCATTTATCATAAAAATATATATATAAATAAATAAACTAATTAGCCATGATTTTACCCCACAGTAAATAGCTTAGCCTGGGTAAATGTAATAATAAATATTTGTATAATTGTAGTTGTAAACACACATTTCCTACAGCAGCTGTGTTTTAACTGTGATATTTGTAATAAAACGCTCTGTTACTAACGTAACCTCGGTTCTCTCTAGATGAGGGAACGAGTGTTGCGTAAGCTAGCTTACGCTACGGGAAAATCCCTTTTCTCGAGAATACTGAAGCCAAAAAATTATCCTTAATTTTTGCATTAGTTTAAAACGCATTGCTGCATAAGCAGACCTAGGTGAGACAGATCGCGCGCATATTGGTTGCTCTGACATTTAAAATAAATACAAAGAAACAGTTTGTGATTTTTTTTTTTTTTTCTTATCCTATTTATTCATGAAAAAACAATCACTGTCAGGCTAGATAGTAAAAGAAAGTAAAATTAGCAGCTAGCTAGCAACAGCTTGATTTGTGCTTTGATCTAGTTTCATCTCACTCCAGTCTAACTTTAAACTAAATGATTTTATAGGTAATTTACTACACATTGTCATAGGCCTATACATACTGTGGATTATTAAGGCTAAATTTTACTAAACACTCTTGCTAAATGAGGTAAGCACACTTACTTTCTCATTTCAGATGTGTATGTTCTAAGCAATGATTTGTTATACACCGATTCAGACACTGACGGGCAGACCAATTGCTTTAACCATTCATTATAATGAATCGCCTCAAAGGAGTCATTAGGTCGCGAATCGGACTTTAGCGGACGTGTTGTGTGAGAATCCTGGCTGTTAGGACATCACGAAAGATTTGTCAACACACACACAAAAAAAACACTTAAAACTGGATAGATTTATTTCTTTCTTTTGCGTTTATTTAAAGTTATGTCAGCTGCATGTGCGGAATGCATGTCACAAGTTGTAAGATAAGATAAGGCAACTTTTTTTTGACTGCAATTCACACCCAGCGCTAATTCAGCAAAAATATTCTTCGAATGCACCACGTGAAACATGGATTCGGTCTTCCGACCTTTAGGATCAGTTGATTTTGATGCGAGGGAGAGAGCAAAGACAGAACTAAAGACGGAGAGTGCCCGCGCGGGGGTGAGGTTCTGTGATCGTTCTCTCCGTCACTCCGTCAGTAGCCTGCTTCACTCACAAAACCCCATAACAGATGAAGTAAGGCTTTGGCGGGACAAAAAAATCGTTTTGGCGGCCACCAAAAAAATGTCAATGTAGGAAAACCCCTGCCGTGGTCTCGACCCTGGCTCGAAAGCGCGGGGGTCTGCCGGCAAACTGCAGCGAATAGCCTCGTTTTACAGTGTTCAGGACCCAATCTGACACGCCCGGAATGTTTTCCCATGCTTTCATGTGTAAAGCTAAAGGGAGAATGGTGCACGGGCTTTGGTCGCTGTGTGTGGGCGGGGGTGGGTGTGACACTGATTTCCGGCTGGGCGGCTGCTTAGAGCGACCCGTCGCGGAACTAGAGCGCTTCGGAAGAAAGTGCCGAATGGCTTGCAAGGTTTTCTGTACCGCTCCGCAAAACCCTTAACAGCCGGGCCGAAGAGACCTGATGGCGACACAGGCGTGTCAGGGAAAGTAGCTCTGTCTGACTCTTTCATGTCGGACAAAGTTAACCACAAGTGTCTATCGGTGACGGTGAGAGACGCCATGTTCCTCCCGATGGCCTGGGCAGCGGACTTGGTGGCTCGTAGCGCTAAGTCCATCGCGCTCCTAAGGTCCGCGAAATTCTCAGGGTTTGGGCCCGCCTCGTCCATAGTGCGGAGAAGGTTGGCTTGGAAAACCTGGAGCACGGCCATAGAATGAAGCGCTGAAGCGGCTTGACCGGCGGCGGCGTAAGCGTGACCGATCAGAGCCGAAGTTGTCCTGCAGGCTTTAGAGGGCAGCGAGGGCTTGGATTGCCATCTGGCGGAAGGTGGGCAGAGGTGTGTGGCTACTGGTTCCTCGACCGTTGGAATGCAGAGGTAGCCCTTGTCTTTCGCGCCATCAACAAGAGAGAGCGTCGAAGAGACAGTAGGCAGCAGCCTGGCAGAAAATGGTGCCCTCCAGCTTTTAGTCAGCTCCTTGTGTAATTCCGGCAGGAAAGGAGCGGGCCTCGTGTGAGGCGTCGAGCGGCGACCGGGCAGGAAAAAGCCGTCCAGCCTGCTGGGCGCGGGCTCCTCGGGCGGCGACCAGTCGAGGCCAAGGTCCTCCACGGCCTTGGTGAGCAGGCGGAGAAGCTCCGCATCGACGCTGGTCCGCATACCGCTCGACTCCTGAAGGGAAGGGGCTGGGTCCGGAATGGAGCCCGACCAGCCCTCACACTCCGAAGCTAGAAGAAAGCAGCTGTCCTCTTCTACGTCTTCCCCTTCAGACTCGATATGCCGGCCGTGATAGAGGTAGGGGATCCAGAGAGCGATGCACACGGGAAGATATCCGATATGCAAGCGCGCTCATATCGGATATGAGCGGCACTGTGAACGGCACTTTTTACGGCGCGGCCCAGCAGAGAGAAGCAGAGGGGCAGGTATCACGTCGAAAGATGCTAGACGAGCCCGCAGGGTTGACATAGACATCTCCCCGCACTCCGGGCAGCCGCCCTGGGAGAGCGTGTGGTTGGCGTGACTTCGTCCCAGGCAGGAAACGCACAGGATGTGGCGGTCCCGGTCGCTGAGGGGGGGCTTGGCAAGAGCCGCACTTAGAGAAAAGAGCCATTTAGAACAACGGCCCGCTCTTTTAGAGAAGCGCGTATAACGTAACAAGCGAATGCAGTGAAAGGATATATAACGGGCGGTCTCTCGATAGGTTCAAGCAGTTGCCGCAGAGCAACCAATAGGCGCGCGGGCTGTCTCGCCTAGGTCTGCTTATGCAGCAATGCGTTTTAAACTAATGCAAAAATTAAGGATAATTTTTTGGCTTCAGTATTCTCGAGAAAGGGGATTTTCCCGTAGCGTAAGCTAGCTTATGCAACACAAGAGTACTCTCGTAAGAGAACCAAAGTTAACACGTTGTTTAATTTTCTAATTTTGGTTTTCAATCAATTTATAATGCTGGACACTTAAATGATGCTTTGAAACGAGTACAAGTATCACATTATCATGTTAAATTTCTGAAATCTGTTTTTAGATCCAGCAGCTAAATTTAAGTTTTAGATATTGGTAATGTGTTGTAATGATATATTTACAATAGTGAATTTAAACATAAACATGCCTAAACATATGTTTATTTTATATCTGTAACTAATATCTACCTGTGTATTAATATTCTCAGAAATTGCAATCATGTTCTTATGCTGTGTATTTCTGTTCTCCATTATCATTAGTCATTTTGAGTTTAAATCAGTGTAAGTTCATTATAATTCAATTCACATTTACTTGTATAGACAAGTTAACGCGCCAAATCATGGGCGGCGCCATTACTGTACACAAATGCACTTCATTTCCGCCGGAAGTGGTTTGCACAGCGTCTGCCCGATGTAAACACAGCGATTATTTGACCATTGTAGCCAAGGCCTATGTCTTTTTTATTGTTGGTATCCGAACTACATCATAGGTAGGGATGGGAATTGAATTTGCATGTTTAACTGAAAGAACTAGCAGAGAGAGAGACCCGGTCGCGCGCGCGCGCACTCTCTCTCTTCGGAGCCAGGCGAAAGTGTTTACAAGACTCACCGTCTCCAAACTCCAAAAGCGCTGTCTTGCTCTCTCTAAATAAAACGACATGATGGTAAAATGTCGGAAGACCAAAGTTTCATGTGGAGCATTTTTTTTTCTCCTGAATTACCGCTGGGTGTGAATTGTGCTAAAATACGTTGCCTTATCTTCTCTGAAATGCGTTCCGCACATTCAACTGCCATAAAAATCACACTCTTAATAAACGTAAAAACCTATCCAGTGATGTAATGTTTTCTGTGTTGACACAAATCTAGTTGGATATCCATGTCCTAACTGCTGGGATAATCACACAATGCGTATGACATGTCCAATTCGCGAACTAATGACTCCTTTGAACCGATTCATTTTAATGAATAATTAAAACCATGGTTAAAACCTGTCTACGTTTTTTTTTTTATTAACGAAGCAAATACAAGGTACAATGTAAAAGTCTTAATACGAACTAACAGTGCACATCCTAGACAAAAAAAAAAAAAAAGAACAGAAGAACATGTTATAAATATGCCATTTGTGCCATGTTATAAATGGCACAAATGGCATTTACATATTCAAAATAAAATGAATTAAAAGGGCAATTATTCAATAAGATTGTTTATAAAAGAAGCCAGTTTCTCAGCATTCTTGTTATTAATCATTAATGCTGTCAAAACAACTGATATTTCCAACACTGAACTCACGAGATGTATGAATCGATGTATAACTAATCGGTAACACTTTACAATAACGTTCCATTTATTACATAAATATTACAGTTTTTTGCTGAAAAAGCATATGAATACTTTTCCACACAGTGCTATCATGAATCGATAAGAGAATCGTAAAAAAAATGTACACAATGGAGCGCATGGACATTGCCTCTTCGTAGCTGGTTTGTGATCGTAGCACTCTCTAACCACTCGTTCAGGTGCTTTCTCGAGTGTTTGCAACCAACTACTGCACACATCGTTCCCGAACCACCTTTCTTCATGTTGTAATTGTTATATCCTCTTTGTCACTGCGATATCAGTGCTTTGTCGGCACAACGGAGCTAGCTAGCAAAACAAACCAAACCCGCCAGAACGGAAGTGGATTGCATCGATGAGAGGAGCTTAGGATGTAGAGCGGAAACGGCTCAAAAACCTGTGTATAGCGCTTTTCACAATCACAATACACATCGTTTCAAAGCAGCTTTACAGAAAATGCTTGAGTCCACATTACAACTTAGCTTGATATAAATGTGGATAAATGCATCTTGTAATAATGATGATGTTTGTCTTCAGATGGATGTGATCTGCTCTAAATCAGTAGGAACTGATCTGTCCATGCTGGATATTGAGTATTTCATCTCTGAAATCTGTCAGCTGAAGAAAGAGGTGGCGTCACTGGAGGCAAAGCTGAGAGAAAGAGGAGACAAACCCAACAGAGAGGTTTGAGCAAAATATGCTAACAAATAACTAATATACCCACTAGAGAAAACTGCTGAGTACTGAGGCTAATATCAACAGGTTGTTGTTTATTTGTGTTGATCTATGATGTGTTTGTCAGGATCTGGAGAAGGTTTCAGTGTGTGTGAGTGATGGGACAGAAGCTCAGGATTCAGTCTGGAGATCCGGAGACACACAGGACTCAGAGCTCAGCCTCACTTTACTGTGTTATACTGACGATCAGGATCATGGATCCGCTGATCAAACCTCTGTCAAAATGGGGAACTGCAGGAACCTGATAGAGAGACGAGGAGAAGAAACCACAGCAGAGGAACAACAACAGACTCAGGAGGAGGAGGAGGAGGATGATGAAGATGAAGATCAGAATGAGGATGATGAATTAAATGATGTTGAGGATGAAGAAAATGAAGATGAGGATAATCAAAATGATGACAGTGATTTTATTCCCTCAGGTGTGTATCTTCCATTTATGATCTTGTGTTATAGTAAATCATAGTCAGAATGTGTGCAAAACTGTAGTTGTGTTCCTAAATCAGCAGGTGCAGACATTAGTTACTGTGAACCGCTGTGCTGAAAACACTGTATCATGAGCTGCATCACAATTTCACATTTAGCTTTAAATTTTAAGCTCTAGAAGTTATAGAAAAAATATAGACAGAAATTATAGAATTTCATGATGGTAAGTGCATGATTCATTAAATCTATTTGTGTTCATTTAAAGTTAGACATTTTAATACCTTTTTCTTTTCAGATGTGAATGGCGGTTCATCATCTGATGAAGAAACAACCTCGACATCAAAAAATCAGCTGAAGGTCAAGAGTTTCTCCTGCGTCACCTGTGGGAAAACATTGAGCTCACGGGGACATTTAGCGAGACACAAGAGAAAACACACAGAACAGACAGTCTTGACATGCAAGATATGCGAAATCAGCTTTCCTACCTTAGAAGAGAAGAGACGTCATTCAAAAGAGCACAGAATGAAGAGGTTTCACTGCAAACAGTGCGGGAAGGATTTTTTCACCACTCCTTATAATGTGACAGTTCATATGAAGACACACACTGGCAAAAAGACTCTCCTCTGCAGTAAGTGTGACAAGAATTTCAGCACCAAACAAGTTCTTTCAAGTCACAAGGGAATCCATACTTTCCCCACAAGTGCCCTCACTGCGATAGAAGATTCATGTATGGATACCTTTTGAAGAGGCATGTGCGCGTTCACACCAACGAGAGGCCGTACCAGTGCAGCGAATGTGGGAAAACCTTCACAAACTCAAGTTATCTAAAGTCACACCAGAAAATACACTCTGAGGACATCATGAGCGAGTTCATACAGGAGAGAAGCCTTACCGCTGCTCCATCTGCGACGAGAGATTCGCTTATTTAGGTAGTTTTCAGACCCACCAGAAGAAACATGCTAAAGAACAAACTGCTCCTGAATCATCATAGTGTCTTTTCATCAGTAAATCTGGATAAAGGAAATAAAGTTTTATTTCATCACGACAGAGCCATGGTGTTCTTTTCACACAATGTTACTAATTTTCAATTTCATGTGTTTTCCCAGAGCGTTTGTGCCACCACATTAAACGCGTCACTTGAAGAGAGTTACAGACCTGTCTCTCTCCTACCATTCATAGCGAAAACACTTGAACGAGTTGCTTTCAACCAAGTATCATCTTCCTGTCTCAGAACAACCAGCTGAATGTCAACCAATCCAGCTTCAAGAAGGACGCTCAACTGAGACTGCATTACTGTCTGTCACAGAAGCCCTACTTCACTTCTCATTCTCTTGAATGAGCAGAAATATTCTTATTTATAAAACCGTGCGCACACACATCCTACGCAGTTTTCCCTTAATAAATCAAAATTCCAAATGTAGCGCAGCTTTTGTGGCTTCATGTCACGCCCAGACGATCTGTATTTACCTACAGAATCTACAGAATCTGTATTATAACAACAGAAAAGCATATGGGAAATAATTAGCGTAGCTGCTGTTCGTAATATTAATGCATTCAATCTGATTCAACTGTAGTATAAAAGGTAAGTATTATGTGAATGCTTGGCTAAAGAGATGCGTCTTTAATCTAGTTTTAAACTGGGACAGCGAGTCTGAGCCTCGAACAATATCAGGAAGGCCATTCCAGAGTTTTGGAGCTAAATGTGAAAACGCCCTCCCTCCTAATAGTGGACTTAGATATCCTAGGAATGACCAGAAGCCTCGAATTTAGTGATCTTAAAGAGCGCGATGGATTGTAGGGCGATAGAAGTTCCGTTAAATACACGGGAGCTAAACCATTTAGGGCTTTATAGGTTAGTAGTAATACTTTGTAATTGATACGGAACTTAATAGGTAACCAATGTAGAGACGACAGAATCTGTGTTATATGATCATATTTTCTTCATCTAGTAAGAACTCTAGCGGCTGCATTTTGGACTAACTGTAGCTTGTTTATTGAGGATGCAGGACAACCTGCTATTAAAGCATTACAGTAATCTAATCTCGAGGTCATGAATGCATGAACTAACTTTTCTGCATCAGAAACAGATAGCATGTTACGTAGCTTAGCAATGTTTCTAAGGTGGAAAAAGGTTGTTCTTGTAACATATGAAATATGATTTTCAAAAGACAAGTTGCGGTCTAATATAACACCCAGGTCTTTTACTGTAGAGGATAAAGTAACATGACATCCTACTATGTTAAAGTTGTAGTCTGAGAGGTTTTGTGGGCGGTTTTTTGAACCGATAAGTAGTACCTCTGTCTTGTCTGGATTTAATAAAAGAAAATTGAGCATCATCCAATCTTTTATGTCTTTAATACACTCTGTCAATTTGGATAATTTAGCATTTTCATCTGGCCGAGATGAAATATAGATTTGAGTGTCATCTGCATAACAATGGAAACTAATTCCATGTTTTCTTATAATATTTCCAAGTGGCAGCATATATATTGAGAATAACAGAGGGCCTAACACAGATCCCTGCGGCACTCCATAGTTTACTGGAGTTATGATCGATTTTTCTCCATTTAAATAGACAAAATGGTATCGGTCAGATAGGTATGATCTGAACCAGCTTAATGCTTGTCCTTGAACACCAGTATAATTTTGTAGTCGATCTAAGAGTATTGTGTGATCTATAGTATCGAACGCAGCACTAAGATCAAGTAAAACTAGAATTGAGATACAGCCTTGGTCAGAAGCTAAGAGTAAATCATTTGTGATTTTAACGAGCGCAGTTTCAGTGCTATGATGCGGCCTGAACCCAGACTGAAACTTTTCATAGATGTCATTTTCTTGCAAGAAAGAGCCCAGTTGGGCGGACACAACTTTTTCTAGTATTTTAGACACAAAAGGAAGATTTGAAATAGGTCTATAATTTGCTAGATTATGTGGGTCTAATTGTGGTTTCTTAATGATAGGTTTTATAACTGCCAGTTTAAATGTTCTTGGAACATGACCTAAAGATAAAGAGGAGTTAATAATATTGAAAAGAGGCTCTTCCACTATCGGTAGCACTTCTTTCAGTAGTTTAGTGGGTATAGGATCTAATAAACATGTTGTTGATTTAGATGAAGTGATAAGTTTTTTTAACTCTTTTTGTTCTATAGTTGTAAAGCACTGTAATTGTTCTTGCGGGGTGATAATCGAGGCTGAATTATAAGGTGCGATTGAAGATTTAACGTTTACAATTGTGGTTCTGATGTTTTTTATTTTCTCAGTGAAGAAGTTCATGAAATCATTACTACTAAACTGTAACGGAATATTTTGTTCAGGAGACGCTTGTTTATTTGTTAGTCTAGCCATGGTGTTAAATAAAAACCTAGGATTGTTTTGGTTGTTTTCTATTAGTTTGCGGAGATGCTCAGCCCTGCCCGCTTTTAGGGCCTTTTTATAACGTGACGTACTGTCTTTCCAAGCGATTCTAAAGACCTCCAAATTAGTTTGTTTCCATTTATGCTCTAAATTATGGGTTTCTCTCTTTAAAACATGCGTTGTATTGTTGTACCATGGTGATTTGCTTTTCTCTCTGACCTTTTTTAATCTAATGGGTGCAACAATATCCAATTTTCCAGAGAGAATGGTGCTCATAGTGCTAGTTAATTCCTCTAGTTCATCTGTTTGTTTAGGTTTAGGCAGCAGCTGAAACAAATCCGATAAGCAATTTGAAAAATTATCTATGGTGGATGGAAGGATTGTTCTGCCTGGTCGATAACGCGGCGTCCTTGTCCTCCTCATCCTTTTTCTCTTTCTTGCCCTCCTCCCCCTCTTCCTCTTTATTGCCCTCTTCCTCTTTATTTCCCTCTTCCTCCTCCTCTTCCTCTTTATTGTCGTCCTCCCCCTCTTCTTCTTTCTTGCCCTCCTCCCCCTCTTCCTCTTTCTTGCCCTCTTCCCCCTCTTCCTATTTCTTGCCCTCTTCCTCCTCCTCTTCCTACTTCTTGTCCTCCTCTTCCTCTTTCTTGTCCTCCTCTTCCTCTTTCTTGCCATCTTCCTCTTTCTTGCCTTCTTCCTCGCCTTCTTCCTCCTCCTCTTCATCTTTCTTGCCCTCCTCCCCCTCTTCCTATTTCTTATCCTCCTCTTCCTATTTCTTATCATCCTCCTCTTCCTATTTATTATCCTCCTCTTCCTCCTCCCCTTCATCTTTCTTGTCCTCTTCCTCTTTCTTGCCCTCCTCCCCCTTCACCTTTCTAGTCCTCCTCTTCCTCTTTATTGTCCTCTTTCTTGCCCTCCTCCCCCTTCATCTTTCTTGCCCTCTTCCTCTTTCTTGTCCTCTACCTTGTCCTCTTTCTCTTTGTAGTCCTCTTTCTTGCCCTCCTCCCCCACTTCCTCTTTATTGCCCTCTTCCTCCTCTTCCTCTTTATTGCCCTCTTCCTCTTTCTTTCCCTCTTCCTCATCCTCTTCCTCTTTCTTTACCTCCTCACCCTCTTCCTCTTTCTTGCCCTCCTCCCCCTCTTCTTCTTTCTTGCCATCTTCCTCCTCCTCTTCCTATTTCTTGTCCTCCTCCTCCTCCTCTTTCTTGCCCTCCTCCCCCTCTTCCTCTTTCTTGCCCTCTTCCTCCTCTTCCTATTTCTTGTCCTCCTCCTCCTCTTTCTTGCCCTCCTCCCCCTCTTTCTTGCCCTCCTCCCCCTCTTCCTCTTTATCTTTCTTGCCCTCTTCCTTGTCCTCCTCTTTCTTGCCCTCTTCCTCTTTCTTGCCCTCCTCCTCTTCCTCTTTCTTGCCCTCCTACCCCTCTTCCTCTTTCTTGCCCTCTTTCTCCTCTTCCTCTTTCTTGCTCTCCTCCCCCTCTTCCTCTATCTTGCCCTCTTTCTCCTCCTCTTCCTCTTTCTTTCCCTCTTCCTCCTCTTCATCTTTCTTGCCCTCCTCCTCTTCCTCCTCGTCGCCCACCTCGGATACGCACTCGTCCTCGTCCTCTGAAAGCCAAGACAACTGCTGAAAACTTACAGTAATTAAAAAGCAATCCAGCCCCCTGTCATTGGAAATTAATAACAGCTGGTTCTGTCCCAAATGATGGCCTACAAAAAGGTCTCATTGCCAAGGTGTCACACAAGACACATCTCATGATGGGTAAAAGCGAAGAGCTGTCTCAAGACCTTCGCAACCTAATTGTTGCAAAACATAATGATGTTCACTTTTGGGGCCATAATACGGAAGTGGAAAGACAATAATTTCACCATAAATTTGCCTCGACCAGTGCTCCTTGCAAGATTTCTGATAGAGGAGTGAAAAGAATAATCAGAAGAGTTCTTAACTTAGAGCATCTTAAACTCTGGACAAGACTAAAGGCCCGTTCACACCAAGCACGATAACGATAAAGATAACTATATATGTGTCCACACCAACGACCAATAACGGTCTTTTTATTCTAAGCACGTCCTTGGTGTGAACGGGCCTTAAGTCTAGGACTATTTAAAACCATGACAGGTAAAGCAGATTACTGTTAATCTGAAGACAAGGCTTTATCTCTCTCCAGGAAACTGCCCCATAATGTCTTTTCATCAGTAAATCTGTGTAGCGACTGAGACAAATCAGACACAATTATTTGCCATATGCACACACCAATCTTTAAAACTTCCATCCGAGAGCAGGGTCCCAACCCCCAGGCGGGGTGAAAGGGGCCTGGTTGCCATGGCCGCGATCAGATAGGATGTTTTATGACTCTCAGGAATGCTAACAAGTAACTAACTCTGCCACAGATATCAGAACAAACTCTCCTGCATTCATTTATTGATGAACTGACTGACATGAAATGAACAGGCATTCCAGAACATTTTGAGAATGATTTACTGTTGTGTGTTTTGTCTTTTAATAATTCTGTTGATACTATGATCTCTTTGATACTATGTAGTTATTACAAGACCAACTGTCTATGTAACCATGTTTGGTCTCGATAAATTGGTGCTTTGAAGATCGAAATGATTGTGTACATGATATGCCAATAGCTGTGCAACACATTAGAATTACTAAGAATCTTCCTTAGTAGTGTCATTAAACACCAATCCAGCATGCCAGTCCGAGTGAGCACGCTTAAGACAAAGGCTTGTAAATCCTGGTGACAGAAGAAACTCCCGCCAGACAGTCCACCCTTCTCATTGGTACAGCAAACCCAGAGAGGGGTGGCCATTTCTCAGGCTTTATTAGAGACTGACCACAGTGACCGCTCTCTCTCTTCTCAACGCTTCTCATCCGACAACAAGGCAGCTTCTGCTGTTACTGGGGGAGGGGCTGGACCCCTTCCCCCCCACTTGGGCCCAGCTCCCTGGGCCCAAACAGGCCTGAGCAATGCCTGCCATGCTTTCATACTCCAAAAAGGGAGTCAGACTTTTCTTCAATCTAGAAAACAACTGCAACTTTACCATCACTGGCTCAACGATCCACTCCTGGTCTTCAAGCCAGGACAGCAGGCTTCGACTCACAACAGCCATGTGCTCGAAGCCACCATGCTTTTCTTCAAGGCCATAGACCCAATCAACGAATCCAATCCAATCCAAGAATTTTCCACGATTGCAACTGCCATGCAAGTATTCTTTGATGAGATTGCTATGAAATAAGCTGATGGTTATTCTTCTCATACTGAGATCTTATTCCATAGTTCTATTTCCTGTTCCACACCACTCACCCCTTTACCTATGCATGTATGTATGTATGTATGAATGTATTTATGTTTGTTTAGTGTTAGTTATGTTTGTGATTTAGTTAATAAAATTTGTGCACGATTATGAATTTGGTTTCTGATCCTCTGTTTGCATACAAAGTCCCTTTTACGATTTTGATCTTGCTACATGCTAATTGCTGTACATAAGGAATAATTATCTTTCAGCGACCATGAACAATACATTTTCCTTAGAATAAATGAATAATCAAAGAGTTCTTTGGAACTGATTAATTGATTGTAATATTACTTTGGCTTACCTCAAAGTTAATCTGATTAACTGACCCAAATATTAATAATTAATCATAATTGGTAATTATGGATTATTATTAATATTTCCCCTTATAGCTAATGTCCTTACATATGGTGGAGAATCTTGGGAATTGTATTAAACATTGTATGCAAGCAGACATTAATCAATCATATGTTGTCCCATAAGTTTTTATTAACATCTCATACATGCACGTACAAGTTTCTGATAAAATCAGCAAAACTATTGCTTGAATATGCCTTCCTACGAATGGCAGAAAGTTTCTCAATGCTACTATGCATGTTTAAATCGTACAATAAGAAACTTCTGATTTTAGCGAAGAAATCCTAACTTCAGATATAAAGCGTGCGTACGCCTTCTCTGACGAAGAAATCTCAGATTAGCCGCGCGTATAAATGGTTCCTGATATTAGCGAAGCAACCCTAATTTCAGTTCTAAAGTGATCGTAAGCCTTCTCTGACGAAGAAATCTCAGATTAGCCGCACGTATAGATGGTACCAGAACAAATTAGTCTGAGATGGGCGAAGAAATCCCCATTTTCAGCAATTTTTAAGGTGTTTGAGCGATGTTCCTCCTCACCGATTTAAGGCCTTATTATTATTCGTCACGTCATTGTATTCATAGTAAACTGCTAAACCGCACATATGAAACAATCGCGTCGATTTAGTGGTATAAATTCTAGCCTAGCTAACTAGGAATTTGCCATTGTCTGTGAAAGAACGGTGCTGTTTGATTTGTGAAAGAATCACTTACATGCAACGTCATGTGTCTAAACTAGACAATCTCTGACTCAGTGCAAACCTTCAGCACAATGCGAACGCTGCTCCGTTCGACTTGTGTTGCTGGTTGGCAGTGTGTCTGAAGTGCGAGCAGGCACTTCTGTTTACGTGAAGAACAGCACCAATTTCACAGACCCCTTGTGTAAACAAGTGAATGCGTGTAGCCAAAGCCAGCTCGCTAGCAACCCTACGCGCATACAAGCCCCTTTACCTCGAGTGATAGCTTTTAGCACTGACTAAAACTTAGACACATGCGAGCGTAAAGTGTCACCTTTAAACCAAAGACTACAGACTTTGGACCGTGGCCCTTGAAACAAAGGGGTAGTGTTTTGAACACAAGAGTCAAAGCTTCTCGAGGCTTTGAATCAAAGGAGTCAATTGCATCACAAATGATTCTTTGTTTTGAAGCGCCCTCTTTGGCGACCCCTGCTGGTCAGAACAGTGTAAGTGTAGAGAACTCAGCGTAATGAAACACCTTTAACAAACCAATCGCAAAGGTTTGATCAAAGGTGTAAGCATGTTATAGCAACGCACAAACTATCTAATACTATGAGGTGTCTTTCAAGGCACAATAATTTAATAAACTGTAGGGCTCGTTTATGAAAGAGACTATTAAATTCGCCTCTTCCTTTTATCAAATGTGTCATTAAATGTGTACGAATCTATAAAGTGATACAAGATCACATAGAAATCAAATACACATTGTTTCACGAACCGTTGAAATTTAGAATAATTTCTAAATATCTATGACGCGCAACAAAGCCCGTTTACTGAAATCCTGTGACTTTAACAGTCTGATACATGCTCAGAATCACTGATTTGAGACAAATGATTCACACCGGTTTCCGAGCTTCACGAAGCACGTATCATAGGCGGTTTAAACTACTCCGCCCTCTCTCTATTTCTGTCTCTCTCTCTCTCTCTCTCTCTCTCTCTCTCTCGACCCCCCCCCCCCCCCTTTTGGTTTCACTTTAGTTGAAACCCAGATACCTTGGTTTTATTTGTGTTTCATTTATTTCGACTTAAGTCTACCCCTATTTTATTTTGTGTATTTACACCTGATGAGCCTGAATATTCCTATTCAGTTAAGTTAAATTTAATTAAATTTGAGATTTAATTAAATCAATTTGCTTATTCAATTTCCCTTTTAGTTACCAGGGCTATGAGGACAATCCCTGTTTACTTTTGATTTTGATTTTATTCAATTTATTTACTTACTTTATTTTAGCCTGAATTTCCATATTCAGCTAAATAAAGTTTAACTAAATTTGAGATTTAACTAAATCAATTGTTTCCCTTTCCTTTGGTTTTGAGCTATAAGGACATTCTACCTTTACTTATACCTTATCTTAGGTACTTCCTATCGACATCTTCCCTCTCTCTATAGGATTACAGTAATTATAGCAACTGTTGTTTCTGTAACGACCCAGGTCATTAGAATCCTAACCCCTGTCTGTGCTTTAACCCTCCTCACTCCTTAACACCAAGTTAAGTACATGAAGTACGGTTAACGTAAACGCACAGTAGGCAAAAGACAGAACGGGAGACACTTCCCGCTGTTTCTTCTTCTTTTGACCTTTTTGTCTGATGTTTGATGTGTCCCTGCTAGCTTCGTCTTACAGCAGCTTAACCCATACGTGACACCTGTTTACCTATGTCTCCTAGCTAAACTTAAATAGGTAGAACACACCTTCCCTTCCCTTTCAGATTTCTATTGTTTCTATTTTGTTTTTCTCTATTTGCTACTCTCGTAGTAAAACGTGAAAAGAACCATCAGTTTTGAGTAATAGTTTTAGGACATGTAAGAGGCCAGTCATCAGTCGATGCTGCTTAAAGCACATCAACTTGAATACTCAAAACCCTTTTGTTGTGTGCTCACCAACACTAAATTTAATGGCCCACAGAGCCACCTCTGTAGAAACTTGCATTGGCCTTTGTCACTTCTCTCTTGTGTTCCCACAAAGTATGCCAGTAGGCCTCAGACATCCAGCCCTGCCACCCACCAGAACCACCTGGAGACCGGCAGAGCCACGTCCTCGACATCCTCCAGCCTGAAGCAGACAACGACCTGCCGAGGCAGAGAAGGGAACCGTTAGACGACAACGAAAGCGGACGTCTGACACCCAGCCTGAGTCACCAAGAGCTGACCAGCATCATCTTCTCCTTAGCCATGCTCCCTCAGGCCTTAAACAGGAGGTAAATGAACTTAAAAAACTGGTTGAGCTCAAAGAGAGACACTAAAGCCATCAGTGTCCAGTCAGAGCTGAAGTCCAAACACTGACTCAACAATGCTGCAACATTATAGACAAACAGAATGTGACCCTGAACAGAACTGAAACAGTCCAACCACCTGCAAATGGACTTCACATAAACTTCTAAAGTTTGCTAAAGCTAAACTTCACATCAGCCGCATAAGCTCCCCCAGCCCTGTACAAAGGGGGGGAGGAGTCAAACCCTTGGCTCGACAGTCACCCGCCAGTGTCCTGAGAGGCTCTGCAGGCGCAGAGGAAAAGGTTTAATTCAGACAAACCCTGAAACGACACATGAAGCGATGCTCCAAGAACCTTTTTCTCCAAAACCAGTTAGTCACCATTCCTGGCAGCTCCATGCAATGCCCACTCAACAATGTGTGACCTGACGCAGAATGCCTTTAACACACGAGGCCTCATCAGAAAGGGTTCATAAACCCCACTGACTCTGAACGGCAAAGATCAGAAGACACACAGCCCGACCATAATGTAAACCGCTGCTACAAAGTTCATAGTCAGCATAGGACATAGGACTTTTAAAGTAGATGAAAATGTGTACTCAAAAGAAGCAGGAAGCGGCATTAGTAAAATTAGAATTTTACTGACTTAAAGAAAATCTTGAATGCATACGTAAGCCCAACGCGCCAACAGACTATGCACTGCTTTCGAACCATACAGACATTTGATCATTGCAATCCAAATAGGATACAACCTGCGATACGCACTTTGATCACTAGTTACTGGCTTGTTTAAGTGCAGATAAAACGATAGCTGTAATCGACATCTCTACTAAGAATAAAAAGTCATAGATTTTTAACTAGTATCGGCAATTTCAGCATTAAAGCTTAAGTCTGTTTGACAAAGGAAGCTCAACTCAGCGGCATGCTGTGCCGGTATTTATTATTCTGCCTTGACTGGAGAAATCCAAAGTGCAGCATTGTTTAATCTGTTCGGACGAAGAAATCTCAGTACAGTGTTATATACAAGTAGACTTGGGTGATGTCCCCTCCTTTCTACAATGTAAAGGCCTTACAAATTATTGTTAGATTGATGTAATTCATCTAGATTTTGGGCTGCATCTACAAGCAGAGCTACTTAGTGATCAAGATTGTTTCACTCGCTGAAAGTCAATATTTATGCATGAGATGGACGTAACCTTGTATGCTTAGACAAGCTTTAACTTACAGCAAATCCATTTCCTCACTTTTAAACAATTAGAAGAAGTTGTTTAAAGTAAAGAGAAGCATTACATGAGTAAAAGTTTCAAATGCCAAACCACATTTGCATTTTACTGAATGTAACATCAAGTTTTGGAAAGACTCAAAGTATAGGCGCCACATTTTAACTTGTTTAAACATGTATGACTCATTTCAAATGTACAGACATTCGTCATAGACTGTTGAATTGCTCTGACATGGTTCCCTTGACAACGACTTGTCACAGGAAGTGCAAACGCATAACGTCATATTGTAAACAAATCAGCCTAGAGAGCTAAGCCAACCTAACCTAGCGTCCGTTCAGCTTAGACCAAGCTAAATAATAACTGCTACAGTTAGCGGTTAGCATCATTTACTTGAAGCCTTTTTCTACAGCTTGTGCTGTGCACAGTGCAAAGTTTAGCCACTCGCGCCATTGATTATTCCCAATTTCAGATGATTCCTGCTGTTTTTATCACTTATTTAAGTCCTTTTTATTTATTATTTTACTTTGATAATAGCCGTCAGCTATTCACTTGTCTATTCTTTCATTTATTTGATTTATTTACATTTCCCCTCTTGTTCTAATGTGGTTCCAGTCCCCATAGGGCCCAGAAAGGAACCAGAGACCTTTACTTGTGATTTTGTTTATTTTCAACAAGTGCACTCATTTTTATGACCCTGCAAAACAAGTAATCTCAACGATTACTAGGGCATAACTATAGTCCTGAGGATTGATAATAAGCATAATCTGAATAGGAAAACTGTCCTTTTCCTACTATCATTCACTTCGCCAAGCCCGTTGTGAACAACCAGTTAAGTCCAGAGAAATAATTTAGCCATAAGAACCATCTTAAGTCATTTATTTCCTCTTGGCTTATGCCCTTTTCAAAAAAAAAAGGGTCTACTAACACTAACACCCACAGCTAAGATGATAAGGATACAAGACACACTTGACAAGCTACACATAAACACCTAGCTTTATGCTACATACCTAGCTAACCTATCAAACCTTAGCTCTGAACTCTTTAGGGTCATGCATTAGCCTCTCAACCCTAGGGTGTCAAAAATGTCGCAGATCCTCTGTTCAATCTGACCCTAACCAGACAGGAGACCGAAAGAACTGACAAGCCCTCACAAGGAACACTGTTCCACCAAGGCTGCTGACATCCTACAGCACCAGAGCCAAACGTTACTGAACCTTGAGAGAAGAGGACCAACGACCCATGACCCAAGCCAGAGTTATAGCCTCACCAGGCTGATCAAGAGTATCATCTCCTTACCCCACCTTTTGGGTGGGAAACAGAAGGTACACAACCTTCTATAAAGATCACAGCGTCCCACAAGGAGCGGACCTGTGCTCAAAGCCTCACACACCAGCTAGAGACTGAGTTTCAAACCAGATTCAACGCAGCTGGACTGAGCATGCCCAGCACCAGCGCAGAACTGTCCAGGTAACCCAGGTAACAGTCAAGCTTTTGGAGAAGCCATGGAGGACAGCACCCTCCACCTGCAAACACCACAAAATGACCATAGGCTGTCAACGACAACATCCTCCTCCACACCATTCACACAGGTGTCAATCGGAGGCTCCACAAGGACAGCTGGACACACCTGACTCAGAGCTACAGGAGCTGCTGACACACGCAAACCAGCTCCCTGAACAGGACTCACCCGAGGAGTCCTGTAAAATACAAGCATCTGACTCCTTGCCTACCCCAGCTTAGGCAAGCTCACATCAGCACCGCCATAAGGACGGAGCAACACTTCAATTCTTCAGACTACCTTCTGACCTCCTGCCACCAGCACTAGGTCGGCCTGAAAACCTCTCTATGCTACATAGAGCCCTAACCCCTTCCTGCAACCACAGGCAAACACCTGCCCCGAAACTAATTAACTTCAGAATGACCGGTGACACCCTGTCAAGGCACCTGCTGCCTCGGCACCTGCTGCACCAACTCAAAGACCAGTACTTGGCTACTGTCTACAACACCTGGTGGAACGACCACCGCTCCAGGAAACACCAGCAACCAGAGGCCACCATGGCCTTCCAGCCTTGTATGACAGTGTCTGATCTTTCTGCACTTTCAACATCGTTCGTGGTTGTCCTTGAGAGGGACAACAACGACCGAAAGGGGGGGAATCTGTAGCGACTGAGACAAATCAGACACAATTATTTGCCATATGCACACACCAATCTTTAAAACTTCCATCCGAGAGCAGGGTCCCAACCCCCAGGCGGGGTGAAAGGGGCCTGGTTGCCATGGCCGCGATCAGATAGGATGTTTTATGACTCTCAGGAATGCTAACAAGTAACTAACTCTGCCACAGATATCAGAACAAACTCTCCTGCATTCATTTATTGATGAACTGACTGACATGAAATGAACAGGCATTCCAGAACATTTTGAGAATGATTTACTGTTGTGTGTTTTGTCTTTTAATAATTCTGTTGATACTATGATCTCTTTGATACTATGTAGTTATTACAAGACCAACTGTCTATGTAACCATGTTTGGTCTCGATAAATTGGTGCTTTGAAGATCGAAATGATTGTGTACATGATATGCCAATAGCTGTGCAACACATTAGAATTACTAAGAATCTTCCTTAGTAGTGTCATTAAACACCAATCCAGCATGCCAGTCCGAGTGAGCACGCTTAAGACAAAGGCTTGTAAATCCTGGTGACAGAAGAAACTCCCGCCAGACAGTCCACCCTTCTCATTGGTACAGCAAACCCAGAGAGGGGTGGCCATTTCTCAGGCTTTATTAGAGACTGACCACAGTGACCGCTCTCTCTCTTCTCAACGCTTCTCATCCGACAACAAGGCAGCTTCTGCTGTTACTGGGGGAGGGGCTGGACCCCTTCCCCCCCACTTGGGCCCAGCTCCCTGGGCCCAAACAGGCCTGAGCAATGCCTGCCATGCTTTCATACTCCAAAAAGGGAGTCAGACTTTTCTTCAATCTAGAAAACAACTGCAACTTTACCATCACTGGCTCAACGATCCACTCCTGGTCTTCAAGCCAGGACAGCAGGCTTCGACTCACAACAGCCATGTGCTCGAAGCCACCATGCTTTTCTTCAAGGCCATAGACCCAATCAACGAATCCAATCCAATCCAAGAATTTTCCACGATTGCAACTGCCATGCAAGTATTCTTTGATGAGATTGCTATGAAATAAGCTGATGGTTATTCTTCTCATACTGAGATCTTATTCCATAGTTCTATTTCCTGTTCCACACCACTCACCCCTTTACCTATGCATGTATGTATGTATGTATGAATGTATTTATGTTTGTTTAGTGTTAGTTATGTTTGTGATTTAGTTAATAAAATTTGTGCACGATTATGAATTTGGTTTCTGATCCTCTGTTTGCATACAAAGTCCCTTTTACGATTTTGATCTTGCTACATGCTAATTGCTGTACATAAGGAATAATTATCTTTCAGCGACCATGAACAATACATTTTCCTTAGAATAAATGAATAATCAAAGAGTTCTTTGGAACTGATTAATTGATTGTAATATTACTTTGGCTTACCTCAAAGTTAATCTGATTAACTGACCCAAATATTAATAATTAATCATAATTGGTAATTATGGATTATTATTAATATTTCCCCTTATAGCTAATGTCCTTACATCTGGATAAAGACTCATTGAGCTCATCCTGAAACTGTACATTGAGCTCTTTCTGCCAGTTGGAGGCAGTGTCACATTGAGCTTGTGGATTGAGAGAGTACACTGTTAACCCTTGCTGTAAAAAAAGGCCAAATTCTGACAATATCATACCATTTTACATTAAAACAGTAATATACCATAGAAAACAAAACTAGCCTACAGGAATATACTGTGAATTAACAGTGCTCAAAGTCGACACTCAGAGGCTGTTTTCCCAATCACATCCTATACCCTCATTCACTATTACCTACATTAGTTCACTAATATAGTCCCCTTGACAGAGTGAATGAAAAGAAGTGAGTGAATTGAGACACTGATGAACACTGATAAGCAGAATCACTGAAGGACAGAGAAACAAGAACAGAAAAAAGAGAAACACAAGAACTACAACTGACTTCCAGCAACACTGAGTGTGAAACCAGTTTACAAACCAGTTTAACATTATTTCTTTCATACATGTACAAAAGTTCTTGTTGAGAATTAACAGAGATTTAGTTAATAATAAAGTTTGTTGTCACCATGATGGAGATCAGTATTTGCTTTAGTTGGTCTCTTGTCCCTTGACTTCTTACCATTAATTTCTCTCTGACTGCTGTAACAGTGAGTTTATGAAACACATTTGTTGTCGCAAGAAAAAGTCAAGAAGAAGATGATCAGGTGTTTTTGGCTTTTGTGATGATTTAAAAATCATGCAGGACATGTCTTATTTTCAAATCTTTCCTCTATATATTCTTTGAAGTTATGGTTATTTCATATTTATTATGTGTCTGTGAATCTACAACATGAAATCAACTTTTCTGTAATCAGGTCTTCTGAAGAATATCGTAATCATATAGTGCATTAAGTAAGGAATAATTGACGACAGGCCGTTGAATTATTAGATAAATAATGCACACCCGAGGTGGTAATGCGGTCACGACGCGAAGCAGAGTGGCCGTTCACCTCGGGTGTGCATAATTTTTCTAATAATTCAACGGCCTGAAGTCAATTATTCCGCTTATACTACAGTTACCACACCTCGAAACATTGTTCAGATTATGTATTTCAAGACGTTTGTAAAGTTTTTGTCATTAAAACGCTCTTGTATAAAGGACAAGTTTCTTAAGCATCTAATCCAATGCCTCCGTTGCGAATTCCAAAACGTCATTTTAGAGTTAGTAACGGAGGTTTGAGCCACTGATAGCAGACTAATGATGGGGACACACGACTAGCTAACACATTCTCTGACTGTTTTCATCGACTGCAGATTTTAAACACCGACTTTGAACACAGACTGAACGCGCTGAAAACGCGTTTGGGCATGATCAATCATATGTATCAAAATACATTCATAACCGGCCTTAAAGTGTGTCCCCAGTTATTAATGCAGTTATTAGAGAGAGGGATGTTGCAATAATGAGACAGAAAAGCATGTGCGTCAATATTATTATTTATTTATTAATTCAATTCATTTTAATTAATTCGTTAATTTTTTTTTATTATTATTGACATGACAGTAGACTAGCCAAATAAATGAAACACAAAGCCCTTTCAACAAGTAGGCTAATCAATAATTATTTATTTGTTATATTATCTGCAATAAAAATCCGTGCTGCAGGACTATCCATTTATTTAGCATATATTCAGTTTAATTTTCTATATTGATTATAGATAGGACTATATACTTTATTTATTCAAATTAAACTGCATGTTTCCATTGATTGTGAAGCTAGACATTAAAAATTGCAGATCAAGCGCATGGGGCTAAATGCTTTTTCTTGTTATGAATTGTATCCTATTTTCCGTTATTACAGTTGACTACACGAAGTGATATGGAACTGTAATGCGGTCAAGACCTGCCTGGAACTACTTTGGCTGTGCGTTTCCCTGAAAATAATGCACACCTTAGAACGTTCGTCAACCAATCAGATTCAAGCATTCAACGGCCCTGTAATATAAAACATTTTTAACTTCTGCTTGACTCATACACACACAGACATCAACAATCAGCACATGAATCTCAACAATGGTGACAATCAAAAGTGTCATGTCGCAATGCATGCTGGGTTCCAGGATAATATAAAACTCCCAGCATGCACTGCTGCATGCATAATAAAAAAATATTGCCACCATTGTTGAGATTCATGTGCTAAATTGTGATATTCTCTGTGTTTCTGTAAGACAATGTAGATCTGTTTCTTTTGTTTATGATGTTTAAAAAAAAAAAAAAAATCATTGTAATGTATTGCTGTGGTTTCACAGTGGTGGTAATGTAACACTTTTGATTTAGGATTAAACTCTGAATGAGTGAGAATGAATTCCTTAGTGAATGAACAGGCAATATGATGATTTTGTCATCATAATCGTAATCATTCATAAACTGTGTGTGTGTGCACAAGTGTGACTTGCACAAAAACAGCTCAAGCAGCAAAAGAACCTCTAATGTTTTAGCATCAGCATCCCAACTAAAGCACACACTGATCTCTATAATGGTAACTTAAAACAAAACATTTTCAATGAAACATCTTAATAACAACTTCTGTTGATGTATGACAGAAATAAAGTCATACTGGTTAATAATAAGTGTAATAATGTGTAATGGCTGGAAGTCAGTTGTATTTCTTGTGTTTCTCTATTTTCTGTTCTAACAGCAGGTGTTCATCACTAATGCTCAACAATCACTTACATATTCCCTTAATTATCTCACTGCAACACTGTCTCAATGTTACTTTTACTCTTTGTAGTGTGTATTTCCTGTGGGGTTGAAAGGGTTAACAGTGTAAGATAAAAAAAAAAAAAACACCCACAAAATGTATTTTAACAGTAATAAACTATAAGTTATAAAACAGGTTTAACACTGTTGCCAGTAGTTTACTGTAAAATGTATTTTTTGGGTCACCATTGTGCTGAAGAGTAGAGCCTGTGCTTCAGTCCAGGAGAAGATCTACAAACATTGATGATATGCTGCATGTTGCTTTATTTAACAGACGGTGACTGTGTAGTTGCTGGTCCAGTGGAAATCTTTTTATGTACAATAGTTTTTTAGTGGTCTCAAATGAAAGAAGTTCACAGTAATACTTTGCTCACGTTATTAATGCATTATAAATTTTAGTTAATACATTTAAATGACAGTTGGTCAATTTAAGCCAGTCGGTTTCTGCAAGTGAAATTAGTTAACTCGAGTTTTAGTGCATTTTACAGTAACATACTGTAGATTACAGCAAAGAACTGTACAATTAACAGTAAATTACTGGCAACAGTGTTGCCAGTATTTTACTGTAAAAAAACCCTGGTAAGGTCTAACAGTGTAGAGATGGATTGAACCAAACTCTGTAGGCTAAATGAAGTTGTGTTGGACAGAATAGAACAAGGATTGTATCTTAAACTTGAGAGATTGATTGAACTTGATCTATTAAAAAGCCTCAAAATAGTATCTATGAGTTCCTGGATTTCATAACGCTGATAAACATGTGTTAAGTGTTGAAAGTGGCTCAAGGATGATTGTAAGGCAATTGCACCCATTTTTTTCCATTGTTGGATGGTTTTCATTGGCATTTTAAATATTATTTAATCAAGAAAGAGACATGGTTTTCCTTTCACACAATGCTATTCATTTATTATTAATTGATAATGTTTTTCAATGCCATGTGTTTTCCCAGAGCGTTTGTGCCACCATGTCAGGTAAGATATTTGCTGCAAAGAAATTAATCCTCTGGATGGAAAAACTTTTTTTTTTTTTTTTTTTTTTGACAGCTTAATGTGCTGATCAGTGTCTGCTATAGCCTAGTTTTATTTATTTCCCATATTATTGTTGTGTAGATAGCTAGCTTCTTTTAGCAGTAATACTAGAAAACATGGCAGTGCCACATCAGGGCAATAAAGGACCGTTATTCACCACAGTTCATGTTTAGAGAGCTGAACTGATTCTGACACAGAAATACAGTAATACACGATACGGACACGTTAGGAAATCAAGTTATGGTGCAATGAACAAATCAACTACAAAAACAAATTACTGACATCGTGGTCATCAATTGAACAATTTAACTTTAAGCATAGAGAAAACATAAACATGATCCACGTTCGTAGCTGCACCACAGGAATTCAAGCTTGTTTTTGATATAGAAACAGACGGAGAAAGTTTGCTGTAGACCCGATATCTACTGACTAGTGTTTCTTCCTGAAACCTGTAGGAGTCTCTGTGACGCTCTTCAGTCCGCCGGTTAAACCACTGAAGAAGAGGAAGCCTGGCTCAGACTGAGGTGTGTTGTTTTTAACTGTGTGTGTGATTGTTGATTTTCTGTCTGTAGTGTTTTATTGAGCTTTAAATTAACTACTTATTCGCATTTATCATTAAAATAAAAAACGAATTAGCCATGATTTTACCACAGTAACCATAGTTTAGCCTGGGTATTTGTAATAATAAATAATAGTATAATTGTAGCCTAGTTGTAAACACACATTTACCGTTGTTTAATACAGTAGCTGTGTTTTAAATGTGATATTTGTAATAAAACCTAAGTTAACACGTTGTTTAATTTTCTAATTTTTATTTTAAATAAATTTTCAATGCTGGACACTTAAATGATGCTTTGAAACGAGTACAAGTATCACATTATCATGTTAAGTTTCTGAAATCTGTGTTTAAATCCAGCAGCTAAATTTAAGTTTTAGATATTGGTAATGTGTTGTAATGATATTTTTACAATAGTGAATTTAAACATAAACACGCCTAAGCATAGGCTATGTTTATTTTATATCTGTAATTAATATCTACCTGTGTATATTCTCAGAAATTGCAATCATGTTCTTATTCTGTGTAGTTCTGTTCTCCTTCATTATCATTAGTCATTTTGAGTTTAAATCAGTGTGAATTCATTATAAATGCCTCTTATAATGATGATGATGTTTGTCTTCAGATGTTGACCATGAGAGCGCAGATGGATGTGATCTGCTGTAAATCAGTAGGAACGGATCTGTCCATGCTGGATATTGAGGATTTCATCACTGAAATCTGTCAGCTGAAGAAAGAGGTGGCGTCACTGGAGGCAAAGCTGAGAGAAAGAGGAGACAAACCCAACAGAGAGGTTTGAGCAGCTCATCATTTCATCCTTCAGCTCAATCAAAGCAAAGTTTTGTTAGCTTCTCACTTCTTAAGTTAACAGCAGAATATGCTAACAAATCACCAATATACCCACTAGAGATAACTGCTGAGTAATGAGGCTAATATCAACAGGTTGTTGTTTATTTGTGTTGATCTATGATGTGTTTGTCAGGATCTGGAGAAGGTTTCAGTGTGTGTGAGTGATGGGACAGAAGCTCAGGATTCAGTCTGGAGATCCAGAGACACACAGGACTCAGAGCTCAGCCTCACTTTACTGTGTTACACTGACGCTCAGGATCATGGATCCGCTGATCAAACCTCTGACTGTAACGCTGGAGAACAGCAGATGAAGATGTGCTCCGTCAGACTGGAGGACTGCAGGAACCTGATAGAAAGACGAGGAGAAGAAACCACAGCAGAGGAACAACAACAGAGCCATGAGGAGGAGGATGAAGATGATGTTCAGAATGAGGATGATGAAGGAAATGATGTTGAGGATGAAGAAAATGAGGATGAGGATAATCGAAATGATGACAGTGATAATTTTATTCCTTCAGGTGTGTATCTTCCATTTATTAACTTTTGTTATAGTAAATCATAGTCTGAATGTGTGTAAAAATGTATGCCCATTTCACACATACTCCGTTTGCAGTGTGTATGCGGTGCATGTTTTTCCGTACCCATGGTAACAGGTTAGAGCTTTCACACTGCACACGGTTGTAGTCTGTCGATCCGTTCCAGTTGCGGTGTGTATACAGCAGTGCAGCGATCGAGCACCGAGTCTACTTCTGCTGTGCTGCAAACGCTGAATTAAAGTGACAGCGCATGGTTCGTGGTCAAAATGAACACAGATTTACATGAAAATGTAATAATCTCACCATAAACGCATTTAATTAAATAAAATGTAGTAATCTTACCATAAATGTATTTAATTAAATACTTCCGGGGTAAAGCTAGGAAAACGTGTCTGGTTACTGATGTAGGCTAACCTATGTTCTCTGAATAGGGAACGAGACGCTGCGTAGCTTAAGACGCAGTGGGAACGCCCTCTGGGTGTGCCGATTGTCTGAAGCCCTTATAGAATCACGACAATTTATTGGCTGATGGCGCGGGCGCCGCCCCGACGCTCTTACGCCGTCACATTATATACGTGCGCGCGCCATCGGCTCCTCAGATTTCTCTTCCGAAAAATAAGCTTGTCGGCAGCGCGAGGAGCTTGGCAGCGAACAGCGTCTCATTCCCTATTCAGAGAACATAGGTTACATAAGTAACCAGAGACGTTCTCTTTCATAGGTTCACTCAACGCTGCATTGCTTAGGTTCTTTAATAAAGTTATTTTCCAGCTAAAGTTAGTTTTGATTGATTCGCTTCCGTCGCTACGATCATTTGTTATTAAATTAGGGGCCGCTAAGACGACACCATTCTCTCTACACAGACTTTAAACCATAGACTGTAAAAAATATGGACAAAGCGTCTGTGACGTCACCCATAGACTTTCTGAAGAACTGGTTTGAAGCCGTTTATGGGGGTATGGGCGGCGCCATCTTGGAAAATATTGGGAAATCCTAATCCCGCCCACCTTCTTACGCAGCGCGCGTCACTCAGCTCGCTCTGCTACTCCGGTTATCTCTGTGTATATTTTAGGCAACGAAATATGTTATAAAACACCATACTAACTCTTTTCGTTTTCATTTAAAGAAATCTTAAACATTATAGCCACACAAATGTGGTTCAGGCAACGCATATTGATTATATTCAACTGCATAACGTTTGCCTATTTATGAAAAAACTAAATATAAAACACAAACCTGCCTCTTTTCGTTTTAAATATAATATAAAAATATTAAACATTTTATGGTCCAGGCAATGTGCATTTGTACTAAACAACAGATTTTGCAGTAAACACCTTTACAGATCATCTTTGTTGTATTAAAATTTGAAATGACAAAACTCAACCCAGTCTCTTTTTGTTAAATTTCACTTTTATCAATATTAGCCATTATAAAAGTAAAAAGTAAAAGGTACAATAAGCTATACAAATAAAGCAAACAATTCAGTCAGACATACAAAGTCAGCGCTCTAGTCTAACCATACAACGGTAAAGTTAAATAGCTTATAAAGTTATGAAACTTCCCCTCAGCCAAAACGATTGCCCAGGGACCAAATTATAGATTCACGAAACCAAAAATCGCCCGTTAGATACACACAAGACGAATTAGACGCAAACCTCAGACCGACTAGCCGAGGAAAGGCTGTTCCAGGCGGGGTACATGACGCCTAGCGCCCGGTCATCGCGGGATCTCACAACTGGATACAATTTTCATAAATCTTTATAAATAAACCACAGATTTGAGCTTTACATTCTCGCCTGAAAAACTCTTAAAACTACATTTCATGATACAGAAACAGTAGTATTATGTCAACTGTATTAAAAAATGGCGCTTCTTATGTTGTCATTCTCCGTGGCGCTGCCTTGTCAGCTGTCAATCAAGCTGTCAATCAAAGTTAACCACGTCCTTATTTGTCATACATTTTATATCTAAATACGATCTAAACTAACGAGTTAGAAAAAAATTCACAGCCCTCATGGTTGTCAGGCACTCGGAAGCTATCGAAAAATACAATAAAAATCCATGGGACCAACCTGTAAAAACATGAATTTATGCTGTGAAAACGGACATTTTAACATGGGGTCTATGGACATTTGCTCCCTTTTGGGACCTTCCTAGCGGATTTTCGAGGTATTGCAGTTTTTCGCACTTCCGGGTAGGCTTCATTTTTCAGATCAGAAAGTTGCCGCTTGCTTTAAACGCGAACCTGTGAGAAACGCTGATGGCGTTCACATGCGCATTAAGAATTGGTTCTATAGTTATGTGCGTTTGAATATATGTGCACAGGTTTGGAATTCCCTACAAACCAAGCCTAAACAAACTTCCAGGCTGGACTCACCACTGTATTGCACTATCTTTGTGTAATGCCTTGACATTTCAGAACTATAAAATAAGCCATGGGATAAACTTGAATTATCAAATCTTAAATGGACACACTTCAGCAGCACTGACTGCGTTTGGTTCCAAAACTCAGCTCAAGGTTTGAGCAGGCAACGACGAAACTCCATGGCACTTCACCGCAAGGAGTTCCACTATTCGCAGTCGCTGAAGTGCAGATGAAGAATGTTGATTGTAAATCCAATATTTGGGCCAGAAAAACTGAGGCCGAAGGACTAAAATGGCCGCTTCGTGAAGGCAGAGAAATCTGAGGAGCAGATGGCGTGCGCACGTATATAATGTGACGGCGTAAGAGCGTCGGGGTGGCGCCCGCGCCATCAGCCAATATATTGGCATGATTCTATAAGGGCTTCAGACAATCGGCACACCCAGAGGGCGTTCCCAATGTGTCTTAAGCTACGCAGTGCTTAGTGAACCTATGAAAGAGAACTACAATTTACCTCAAGGCGACTGTTGTGGCAAAAAAATATTAATTAAACAATCATCACTGTGTAAGAGACATTTCTGAGTCAAATTGTCTTTTCAAAAAGTATTTATTCTGGCAAGAAGGCCCAGTTGCCCACAGAAGTCACAAGTACAGTCTGTGAAGCAAGTGCGACAATCAGAGAACAGACCGAGCAGCCTTTATATCATTTCTCAAGGTTTCTGCTTACAGGCCTTATCTAAAGAAGGGAAGGTTTCTGAGCCAGTGATCTAGTTCTGCTGAGTTTATGCTTACAAACTCTAGGGATCAGAGGTCCCTAGCCAGGCTGTCTGTTCTGAAGCCTCAATTTTCTTCACAGTGCAAAAACACACACATCAGTCAGATAAGTTCACTGCAGATCATAGACGGTTCAGCAAAAGAAAATCATGTCAATGTTTTACTGCAAATAAATGAAAATCAATACTGTAAATCAATGAAAATCTAAATTTTCCATTACAATTCCCCTTTTTTATCATTCATTGATAATCGATCAATCAAAAACACATCAAACAATAATAATAAAATGCACCAAGTTTAAGTCTTACATCACACTTATACTTCTCATTTTCTTCAGAAAACTTTCTGATTTTCATATAACTGATCACTCTTTAAACTTGTAGGATAAAAGATTAAAAGAAAATAAGCTTAGGCCCTTAATTTTATAGCAAGCAAGTAAAGGTTTATTCTGAAGCCAGGCTAAATGAACAGGCACTGCTATTGCATTCCCAACACTATTGGTCGGACCCTCAGTCACCTCAGTATAAACAAGAAATAGTGTAGATTATATTTAGTAGGAAAAACACATCAATTCAACCCCCCTAGTTAATTCAACGCGCCACAAGAATACAAAAAGATAAAAAGTAGATAAAAAAATCCCTCATTTTCAAACCCTGTCCTTGTACGCCACCTTGTGACACGGATGACTGCTGCTTTTAACCCTCTTTACACATTATCATCGTCCTTAGAAAGTAAGAAAATAAGAATTTATTTTCAAGTTTATGCTTACAAACTCCTCTGGTCCTAAATCGGACCACCTCTGATCCTAGGAGTCCCTAGCCAGGCTGTCTGCTCTGAAGTCTCAATTTGCTTCACAGTGCAAAAACACACACATCAGTCAGATAAATTCCCTGCAGATCATAGACAGTTCAGCAAAAGTAAATAATTTCAATGTTTTAAGTCAAGTCAAGTCAAGTTTATTTATATAGCGCTTTTCACAACATAGGTTGTATCAAAGCTGCTTCACAGTAATAAATTAAAACAATACATCAATGTTTGTTTCTAGTGGAACGTCCACGTTTGGTAATGCTGATCAATAGTATCGTTGATTGATTAATTAAATTAAATATCCCCAAATATCCCCAACTGAGCAAGCCAAAAGCAACAGTGGCAAGGAACCGAAAAACTCCATCAGGTGACCTAATGGAGAAAAAAAAAACCTTGGGAGAACCCAGGCTCAGTCGGGGGGCAGTTCTCCTCTGGCGTTTATAAACTAGAGGTCGGATTTAACTGAAATTAAAAGTATTATATGAATGCCTGGCTGAAGAGATCCGTCTTTAATCTAGTTTTAAACTGGGAGAGTGAGTCTGAGCAACGAACAGTATCAGGAAGACTATTCCAGAGTTTTGGAGCTAAATGTGCAAATGCTCTCCCTCCTTTGGTGGATCTGGATATCCTAGGTATGACCAAAAGCCTCGAATTTAGTGACCTTAAAGAGCGCAATGGATTATAGGGCGATAGAAGATCGGTTAAATAGACTGGAGCTAAGCCGTTTAGGGCTTTATAAGTCAGTAGCAATACCTTGTAATTAATACGGAACTTTATAGGTAACCAATGTAGTAGGGCTGGGCGATATATCGCGCGATATTGTTATGCGCATCTCGTCAGTAAAGCCGGTTCTTTGATTAGTAGTAAATCGCCATCACCTGCTTTCAGATGGAGCGGCATTTACTACAAAGAGCCGTAATTAACTGACAAGCTGAGCCATATCGCATTAATATCGCGGACGTATCGCCAGCGATATTTAATGCGATATGGCTCAGCTTGTCAGTTAACTACGGCTCTTTGTACACAGCGAAACATCCAGTGTTAAATTAACACTCCTGGGAGTGTATGAGTCCACACTCAAGAGTGTTTAAGTTAATGAGATAATTAAGTGATTAATTTAGTGATGATTGACTATTATTGAAGACACCTGATGTTAACAAGCAGAATCACAGAAGGAGAAAATCACAAATTGTAAGTTACCATTGTGGTGATGGGTGTTTGCTTTAGTTGGTCTCTTGAGCCTTATGTGTTTAGTTTAGACTTTGTTTGGCTGTTGTATCTGAGTTATAACTGCCAGATGAGCAAAGAAAAAAAAGTGACTTGATGGTGTTGGTTATATTATGACATTCATCAATTGAACTTGATCATTAAACTCATTAAGATCCTTCTTTCTGACTTCGATGTATGTTGTTGGTTTCAGCATTACTGTGAATCTACATAAATGCCCAGAATTTTTAATATAATATAAAAGATTTCTTAAAAGTTGTTTTAATTTTTTTTTTTTAGGCACACAGACGTCAAGATTCAGTCAATGTATCTCAACAATGGTGACGAGCAGAATATTCAATTAGGAAAAGTAAATTACATAGACAATTCTGATCATAATTTAATCATACCGCAATGCATGATGGGAGCCATTAATGAGTTGTGATTGGTGGCAGCCACTGCAACATGCTTTATTATTGTCACCATTGTTGAGATTCACAGGCTGATTATTGATGTCTGTGTTTCTAAATAAATTCATTTGAAAGTCTTTTGATCAGGACAATGTTTATTAAATATTTTTGAATTACAAGTAAAATACTGATAATCGTAAGCTGAAGAATCACAAAACTGCAGCTAACAAATCAAACCAAACTATCTCAATAAATTTCTTTTCCAGATCACAGCATGATTATGTCAAAACATAACCAATACTATCAGATCACACTTTACTTTGTTCATTTAACTAATATAAATCAATAACAGCAGACAAACAACAGTATAAATTAAAGTAAACATGTAATGGTCTAGAGTCCAACTAAAGCAAACACCCATCACAATAATGGTAACTTACAATTTGTGATTTTCTTCTTCAGTGATTCTGCTTGCTAACATCAGGTGTCTTCGATAATGTTCAATCATCACTAAATTAATAACTTAATTATCTCATTACCTTTAACAGTCTTGAGTGTTAATTTAACACTCTTATTTTAACACTTTACACTCTTGAGTGTGGACTCATATACACTCACAGCCCCAGGAGTGTTAATTTAACACCGCTCCATCTGAAAGCAGGTGATGGTGATTTACTAGTAATCAAGGGAACCGGCTTTACTGATGAGATGCGCATAACAATATCGCGCGATATATCGCCCAGCCCTACAATGTAGTGATGATAAAATTGGTGTTATATGATCATATTTTCTTGATCTAGTTAGAACTCTGGCGGCGGAATTTTGGACTAACTGTAGCTTGTTTATTGAGGATGCAGGACAACCGGCTAATAACGCATTACAGTAATCTAGTCTCGAGGTCATGAATGCATGAACTAACTTTTCTGCATCAGAAACAGATAGCATATTATGTAGCTTAGCAATGTTTAAGGTGGAAAAAGGCTGTTCTTGTAACATATGAAATATGATTTTCAAAAGACAGGTTACAGTCTAATATAACACCCAGGTCTTTTACTGTTGAGGATGAAGTAACAGGACATCATCCTATGTTAAAGTTGTATTGTGAGAGGTTTTGTGGGCGTTTTTTTGAACCGATAAGTAGTACCTCTGTCTTGTCTGGATTTAATAAAAGAAAATTGCACGTCATCCAATCTTTTATATCTTTAACACACTGTCAATTTGGATAATTTAGCGTTTTCATCCGGCCGTGATGAAATATATTTGAGTGTCATCAGCATAACAATGGAAACTAATTCCATGTTTCCTTATAATATTTCCAAGTGGCAGCATATATATTGAGAATAATAGAGGGCCTAACACAGATCCTTGCGGCATCGATTATAACTCCATAGTTTACTGGAGTTATAATCGATTTTTCTCCATTTAAATAAACAAAATGGTAGCGGTCAGATAAATACGATCTAAACCAGCTTAATGCTTGTCCTTGAACACCAGTATAATTGTGTAGTCGATCTAAGAGTATTGTGTGATCTATAGTATCGAACGCAGCACTAAGATCAAGTAAAACTAATATTGAGATACAGCCTTGGTCAGAAGCTAAGAGTAAATCATTTGTGATTTTAACGAGCGCAGTTTAAGTGCTATGGTGCGGCCTGAACCCAGACTGAAACTTTTCATAGGTGTCATTTTCTTGCAAGAAAGAGCCCAGTTGAGCGGACACAACTTTTTCTAGTATTTTAGACATAAAAGGTAGATTTGAAATGGGTCTATAATTTGCTAGATTATGTGGATCTAATTGTGGTTTCTTAATGAGAGGTTTTATAACTGCCAGTTTAAATGTTTTTGGAACATAACCTAAAGATAAAGACGAGTTAATAATATTGAGGAGAGGCTCTTCCACTATAGGTAACACTTCTTTCTATAGTTTAGTTGGTATAGGATCTAGTAAACATGTTGTTGTTTTAGATGAAGTGATAAGCTTATTTAACTCTTTTTGTTCTATAGTTGTAAAGCACTGTAATTGTTCTTGCGGGGTGATAATTGAGGCTGAATTATAAGGCGCGATTGAGGATTGAACGTTTACAATTGTGGTTCTGATGTTTTCTATTTTATCAGTGAAAAACTTCATGAAATCATTACTACTAAACTGTAACAGAATATTTTGTTCAGGAGACATCTGTTTATTTGTTAGTCTAGCCACGGTGTTAAATAAAAACCTAGGATTGTTTTGGTTGTTTTCTATTAGTTTGCGGAGATGCTCAGCCCTGGCCTATTTTAGGGCCTTTTTATAACGTGACATACTGTCTTTCCATGCGATTCTAAAGACCTCTAAGTGAGTTTTTTTTTCCATTTACGCTCTAAATTACGGGTTTCTCTCTTTAGAACACGCGTAGTATTGTTGTACCATGGTGCTTTACTTTTCTCTCTGACCTTTTTTAGCCTAATAGGTGCAACAATATCCAATGTTCTGGAGAGAATGGTGCTCATTTTACTGCAAATAATTGAAAATCAATACTGTAAATCATTGAAAATCAAAATTTTCCATTACAGCGACATAATGAACAACACTTGTCTCATTCGTGGAGGTGGAAAAACAAGTTATTTGTGACATGCAAGATTTAAAGTATAAAAATTTAAATGCAAAAGAAAAGGCATGAGAGTCGGCTGTTTTTGTCAATTTTAAGTTTTAATTTAAAATGTTTGCGTTTTTAATATAAGTAAATGGTTAAATATTTGACCACTTGCTTGTGCAACTTAATAGAAGTAATGCATGGAATAATAGGCCTACATTGTTTAAATTGTGTTTAAACGTGCATACATCCATTAACCCTTTATGACCTACCATAGAACAGTTCTGCCAGAGTATATCTTTGTATTTTTACATGCTGTGCTGTCATTCTTTTGAGCATTTTCATATGCCATACATCAAAATAATCCTTACTCTCCCAATTTGAAGGCTATATTTGTAATAAATCAATAGTGACTAGATAAATCTCTCAAAAGTGCAATAAACAAAAGGAAAAAAAAAATCATATATTTTTTTTCTACATATTTTATTCAATACAGAAATTTGATAAATCCCAACCTCAAACTTGTCAATGTGAAAAACGTGCATAAAATGATTTTAAACTATACAGAATTGATTTGAACTGTTTACATAAATTAGTTTCTAAGATACACTCATTTATAGGTCTGTACAAATTGCGTAATAAGCGTTTACAAATACAAAAGAAAAACAAACAAACAAACAAAAAACACAAAACTGCATTGCACATCATTTCTTTCTTTGGCTGCTTACCTGGCTTTCTTCCTGATAAAACAATTTAAAACTATACAGAATTTATTTGAACTGTTTACATAAATTAGTTTCTAAGATACACTCATTTGAGTCTGTACAAATTGCGTAATATGCGTTTACAAAAACAAAAGAAAAACAAACAAACAAACAAAAAAACACACAAAAATGCACTGCACGTCATTTCTTTCTTTGGCTGCACACCTGGCTTTCTTCCTGGGACGGATCTATTCCTTCAAGAAAGTCGGCTTGGTCCTTGAAACGGAATCTGGAGCCGATGAGCAGACGGAGAGTTCATCTTCATCGGACGCAATTAGTATTGCCAAAACATCCGCGTCCGTGTACTTTCGTTTAGACTGTTACGTACGTGCGCGCGCGCGCGTGTGTGTGTGTGAATGTGCTTGCATTTGTAAAAGTGTATTTGTGAGTGTGTAAAGGAGAAATAAATGATCAAATGAAGCAATGATAAAAAGACAATAACGAAAAGAAAGAAACATACTGGTACAGCAAATGGGAGTCAAACGCATGGTCAAATGACGCAGCGTGTGACGTCACAACATGTGACAACCTTTGGGGTCATAGTGCACAGAACGTGATACGTCAATGAGCATCGGAAGACGTAACTATCAATCGCAGATCTACAGAACATGTGTGCAAAGACGTGCAATGCATTTTTGTGTGGTTTTTTTTGTAAACGCATATTACGCAATTTGTACAGACTCATTAGAGGATGAAAACAACGCAATAGGAGCATGTTGGAGGCTTGATCTGAACATGTTACATCTCTGGTTTTGTATGCAAAAAGAATTATTGAGCTAGCGATTTGGTTTCAGTTTCTATAGGCTCTTAAACAGACACACGCAAACGGGAGCGCCGGCGCTCCCGTCGGTCTTAAAGGGTTAAAGAGTGTATATGTGTACAAAGAGAATCGCAATGCTGACAAAACTTTTTTTATATAAATAAAAGTTGCTGCATAACTTCTGGATTTGAAATAAAAATAGTGAGTATGTGTTTGTGGTACAGCTGCGGATCAGTTACGCACTGCAAGCGCAGCATATGTGAAAGCACTATAGCGTGTGCTGCTCCTGCACCGCATACGCACTGCACATGGAGTATGTGTGAAATGGGTGTTAGTTGTGTTCCTAAATCAGCAGGTGCAGACATTAGTTACTGTGAACCGATGTGTTGAAAATACTGTATCATGAGCTGCATCACAATTTCACATTTATCTTTTATTTTTAAGCTCTCGAAGTTATAGAAAAATATAGACAGATATTATAGATTTTCATGATGGTAATTGCATGATTCAGTAAATATATTTGTGTTCATTTAAAGTTAGACATTTTAATACCTTTTTCTTTTCAGATGTGAATGGCGGTTCATCTTCTGATGAGGAAACAACCTCGACATCAAAAGAGCAGCTGAAGGTCAAGAGTTTCTCCTGCGACACCTGTGGGAAAACATTGAGCTCACAGAGAAATTTAGCGCAGCATGAGAGAAAACACACAGAAGAGAAAGGCTTCTCCTGCAAGAGATGCAACATCAGCTTTCCCACCTTAGAAGAGAAGAGACTTCATTCAAAAGAACACAGCGTGAAGAAGGAGTTTCACTGTGAACAGTGCGGGAAGGACTTTTTCACCACTCCATCTAATATGACAGTTCATATGAAGACACACACTGGCGAAAAGACTTTCCACTGCAGCGAGTGTGACAAGTTTTTCAGCACCAAACAAGTTCTTTCAAGTCATAAGAGAATCCACACTGGCGAAAAGACTTTCCACTGCAGCGAGTGCGACAAGAATTTCCTCACCAAAGGGAATCTAAATGTTCATAAGCGAATCCACACGGGTCAAAGGCCGTACAAGTGCCCTCACTGTGATAGAAGATTCAGGTATGGATCCCATCTGAAGAAGCATGTGCGCGTTCACACCAACGAGAGGCCGTACCAGTGCAGTGAATGTGGGAAAACCTTCACAAACTCAAGTTATCTAAAGTCACACCAGAAAATACACTCTCAGGAGAAACCATATCAGTGTTCACACTGTGATAAACGATTCCGTCAAAAATCTCAATTGACTTGCCATGAGAGGACTCACACCGGAGAGAAACCGTACCTGTGCTCCTACTGCGGGAAGAGCTTCTTTAATCCGGCTCATTTTGGAGTTCATCAGAGAGTTCACACTGGAGAAAGACCGTATCACTGTAGCGTTTGTGGGAAGAGTTTCAAGCAACACACTCAGTTAGCTTTGCATCAGAGAATACATACAGGAGAAAGACCGTTCAAGTGTTCTCAGTGTGACAAGACGTTTGCTCGGTTAGATGTCCTGAAGACTCATGAGCGAGTTCACACAGGAGAGAAGCCTTACCGCTGCTCCATCTGCGACGAGAGATTCGCTTATTTAGGTAGTTTTCAGACCCACCAGAAGAAACATGCTAAAGAACAAACTGCTCCTGAATCATCATAGTGTCTTTTCATCAGTAAATCTGGATAAAGGACTCATTGAGCTCATCCTGAAACTGTAGATTCAGCCAGTAGGAGGCAGTGTCACATTGCGCTTTCATGTGGTTTGAGAGATTTAGAGATGGATTGAACCAAACTATGCAAATGAAGTTGTTTGACAGAATAGAAAAATGATTGTATATTGAACTTGCCATATTAAAATGCCTCAAGATAGTATCTATGAGTTCCTGGATTTCATAACGCTGATAAACGTGTTAAAGGTCCCGTTCTATGCCCCTTTTCACAAGATGTAAAATAAGTCTCTGATGTCCCCAGAGTGTGTATGTGAAGTTTGAGCTCAAAATACCCAACAGATTTTGGGGCTCAGAAAAACGAGCCGTTTCAGTGTGTCCCCTTTAAATGCAAATGAGCTGCTGCTGGACGACACAGGGGGCGGAGCTTCATGAGCTCGTGCTCAGTCTGTCAGGAAAAATTCATCTCACGGAATGATGATAATATCAGAAACTCTCAGTAACGGCGTTCATTTCGAGTCGGACAATAATGCCTACAGAGTCAGATTGCTGTATAGAGATGAAACAGGTATGGTTTAGTAGTTTAATTACGGTTATTATAACGTATTTGTCATCTGCTTGTAGGCTATGTATCCATTATTTATTAATAGCCTACAAGTCTGCTGTCTGAATGATGATCAAACATGTACTGATGAGTTTAATAAAGTTTATTGTACATCACACAAAAGATGAAGCGTCAGTTTTACTTCAGAAAATCACCGTAAGAGCTGAGTAAACACAGTAGGCTAAGTTATAAGAAGTGCGCAAGTAGCCAGTAGAGTTGAGGGAGCATTCCTGTGGGCGGATGTTAGTCTAAACACGGTTCTGGTGATGTCACTAATGCAGGATGTAGAGGGGTGTAGTCCAATCGAGCCGTTTTTTGTAGTCAACTTCTGTTAAATAAAATATCTCGCTTGGCATTGAACTTTGAGCTTTATAATTTTACAGATATTATTTATGCTCTAACAGCAACATTACACACTAACTAAAGTTTGAAACATGGAATCGCATGCAACGGGACCTTTAAAAGTGGCTCAATGATGAATGCCATGGTGTTCTTTTCACACATTGTTACTAATTTTCAATTTCATGTGTTTTCCCAGAGCGTTTGTGTTCACTTGAAGAGAGTTACAGACCTGTCTCTCTCCTACCATTCATAGCGAAAACACTTGAACGAGTTGCTTTCAACCAAGTATCATCTTCCTGTCTCAGAACAACCAGCTGGATGTCAACCACTCCGGCTTCAAGAAAGGGCATTCAACCGAGACTGCATTACTGTCTGTCACAGAAGCCCTACGGACCGCAAAAGCTGCTTCCAAATTTTCACTTCTCATTCTCCTGGATCTGTCTGCTGCCTTCGACACTGTGAATCATCAGATCCCTCTGTCCACCCTCTCATCTCTGGGCATCACAGGAACTTCCCTCCACTGGTTTGAGTCCTATCTCACAGGTAGGTCCTTCAGGGTCGCATGGAGAGGCGAGGTATCCAGAGCACATCAACTAACCACAGGGGTTCCTCAGGGTTCAGTTCGGCTCGGACCACTCCTCTTCTCCATCTACACCACATCACTGGGACACATCATACAGGCACATGGTTTCTCCTACCATTGCTATGCTGATGACACACAGCTCTTCCTCTCATTTCAACCAGATGATCCCACAGTAGCTGCACGGGTCTCAAGCTGTCTGGCGGACATCTCGACATGGATGAAGGAACATGACCTGCAGCTCAACCTGGCAAAGACTTCTCGTCCTCCCTGCCAATCCATCTCTACAGCACGACTTCACTATCCAGCTAGATTCATCATCAATCACCCCATCAAGGTCGGTCAGAAATCTTGGAGTAATATTGGATGACCAGCTGACCTTCACAGATCAAATTACAAAGACAGCTCAATCATGCAGGTTTGTACTGCACAACATCAGGAAGATCAGGCCTTTCCTAACTGAGCATACAACACAACTTCTTGTCTAGGCCCTGGTCATTTCTAGGCTTCATTACTGCAATGCTCTTCTGGCTGGACTTCCATCATGTGCAACTAAACCTCTACAAATGATTCAGAATGCTGCAGCTCGTCTTGTCTTCAACGAGCCCAAAAGGGCCCACGTCACTCCTCTGTTCATCTCTCTGCACTGGCTACCACTCGCATCAAGTTCAAGGCTTTGACATTTGCTTACAGATCTACCACAGGCTCAGCTCCCTCCTAATTTCACTCGTTCCTTACGAGTCTACATCCCTACCAGAAGCCTACGATCGGTCAATGAGTGACGACTCGCGGAACCGTCACAGAGAGGCACGGAATGATTCTCCAGAACATTTTCATTCACTGTTCCTTGATGGTGGAACGCTCTCCCCACCCTCATCTGAAATGCAGAATCACTGATAACATTCAAAAGACAGCTGAAACTCATCTCTTCCGTGAGCACTTACCCTCTTGATAATAAATGTAACTTTCCTTTTTCTTTAATACTCCCTTGACTGGCTTATGCTACTCTAAGCAATGCCTGAACTTTGTATTTTGAGCACTTCTTGCATTGTTTTTGCCTCTTCATGATGACCTGTTTGCTTCAGTCCTCATTTGTAAGTAGCTTTGGACAAAAGTGTCTGCTAAATGACTAAAGGCCCTATCTTGCACCCGACGCACAACGGACTTTTCCCTCCACAGACGCACGTCGGTAAATTAGGGAAACGTTCAAACTGGTGCTATTTTGCAGTTCCAGAAAACAATTCCGCCACAGACCAGGAGAAACCTCGTCTAAAGTCAGTGGCACGTTTTCAGTGGCGCGTTATTCAGATGCTATTTTAAGGGCGCGTGCTTGGCCATAATGTAGCGTGTGCACAACGCGCATACACTTTGCTTCTCTCATCTACACACAGATGCAGCAGTTGACATTTTTGCAAACAATACATAATTACAAGGAAAATATTCCACACGAGGGAAATCATTGTTGTGTCCATGAAGATGTGGAAAAAATAGGCTTAAATCTAGCCTACACATTTACCCAAATTATTATACGCCTGTTTAACTGAAGCTAATTTGGGTGTGTTTCTCCATCCCCATGCAATGTCACTTCTCTATGTTTTACGGGCCCTGACGAGAACGTCGATCTCCTCGGCTGTGAACCGCTCCTGGCGTGCGTCTGGCAAATCCGCCGTTATAATAGCCATCCGCCATGGATCAAGCATGCCTGCTCTTAAAGGGAATGTGAGATGATGCTCTGATTGGTTTATTTCATGTTACGCCCAAACCACACCTATGAATAATGAAGTTACTTCAGACCAACACATTTTAGATTTGCGTCGGGCGCAAGAGTCATTTATCCCGCCGGAATAATAGGAACAGCGCCCGAGATCCGCCCATAAAGTTACCTGCGTTTCGTGTTTGATATTTGCGTTTCAGATCGTTAAAATATTGCCCAAAATGTAAATGTAAAATTTCAAGATGTATACTGCAAAGAAATGAATCCTCTGGGTGGAAAAACAGCATGTTTATTGTGGTAGCAGCTTCTCTTTAATGTGCAGTTCAGTGTCTGATATAGTTTAAAAGTATATTTATTTGGCATATTAATCTCAAGTGAAAAAACAAATCTCAGCCACAGCTTATTTTTAGCAGGTTGTTCATACTGACTGGTAAACAGCAATACCACACCAGAGCACAAAATGACCTAAAAAAAAGTGCAAACAAAACCAATGCCTCAACACTGCAGACTCAAAAGCTGAGCTCAGAGAAGACAGAATAGGAGAATATGATCCCACGTGTGAGCGGTGCTATGAACTAATTGCAATCAGTTTAATGTTGTTTGGCAGACACACACACACACACACACACACACACACACATATACAAGGAGTTGCAATAGTCTTGCCTCGCAAACACTGACCGGCTTGTGAAAGAATGATGGAGAGCATTATAGCTTAAAAATGGTGTATTTATTCTGAACAATCCAGATGATTTCAGTTTTTTTTTAAATCCCATAGCAGCCTTTCAATGACAAGTAATAAATATTAGATAAAAAAAAAAATCAACCTCCATCTTTTATTTACTGTCATTTTCTCACCAAAATCTACTAGCAGAAGGACGGGCAAAACCATGAAGTCACAGAACTGCAAACGTTCTTACAAAATTTCCACATTCTTAGTCCACTTCCATTTTCACTTCCTCAAGTGCATTTTCTTCTTTTTCATCTTTCTTTTCTTCTTTTTCATCTTTCTTTTCTTCTTTTTCATCTTTCTTTTCTTCTTTTTCATCTTTCTTTTCATCATCATCTTGCAAGCTTTCAATGAGTTTCTCAGCTTCTTTAATGGAAGAGCAGTTTTCTCCATTTGAAAGGTTTACATTTCTATCAGCTTCACAACAACTGAGGCTTGCTTTAAGCTTTCTTTGAGGGAAGGTAAGGACCTCATCCTCTTTGATGTGAAAAGCGAGGCTAAGCTGATCCCACACATAATACTTGTGTGAATACTTTTGTGTCACTGCTGTTTTTCCGCGGATTTCCAGTTGGTAGCTGTGGGTTTCACAAATGGCTTGTGCTCTCCAGATGATCTGATTTCCCTCATAAGAAACCAATGTGCTGGATGTAAGCAGTGGATATTTACTAAACTTCTCATTAAACTGAGGGCCGTGAACGAGAACAACATACTCAATCTCCTGCTTGAAAAGTTTGGTCTCGTATACCCTGAGAACCGGCTCTTCGTCCTCACACATCTGCTTCTTGTAGGCCTCCATCAGTTCAGTCAGAGGAAACGTGAAGCGGAAGTTGCCGTAGCGTGAGGTTTCATTTATGAATGCTGGTGACGTGGTAAATTTACTCAGGAACGGCTGCTGAGCTGCTATTTCTTCTTTGCTTCTGTCTGGGAATGAACTCTCGAGGAAACGCTCCTCAGCGGCTCTTATATCTGCTTCATTGATCTTCAGGCTCCACCATGAAAGCGTGAGTCCCATGAATCCCTCTGAGTCCCAGATCTCCTGAAGGCTAGTTTTGTCAGTGACATGGGTCAATTCTGTGATGTGAAATACAACAGGAGTTGGATAATCTCTGATATCTTTGGAGAGATAATTTTGTACTAGATTTGTTTGTCTAATATCATCTCTCATTTTCAGATTTTGTATGTTGGCATGCTCTCCCTCAAGATATAACTCTAGTGCTCTGCGCCTGTTCCGTCTTGCTTTGAAGCTGTTTTCTGTCTGAGAAGATAAAGTTAGTTAACAGTGTGTTATATAGTACAGTAAACATAAAACACAAAGGGTCAAAAAACACACATGGGACACAAACACAAAGGACATGACGTGATAGTGGCAGCAATAATGGAGAGAGTCATCAATAAGTAATAGAGTCATGCAAAGGGAACTTGGCACTGTTATATATTGCAGTAAACGTGCTGGTTAATCATTTATAAATGTTATATCCATTTTGTTCCATTTGTTTGTTTTAACTGAAATGTAGTGAATTGTCTAAATAGATATGAGGTTTACACCCTAGTTAAGAATATTAACAAGATGATACATTGTTTCATCCTACTGAGATTATTTTATTTAGTTGTCAAATGCTGTCAAATGACAAAGCCATATTTTTCTGACTTAAAAATCGATGGCAGTTTTGTCTTGTTAGTGACATGAGCCTCTTCTGTGATGTGAAATTCAACAGGAGTTGGATAATCTGGTATTTTCTTTGAAAGATACTCTGATTCTCCTTTTCCGTCTCTATTTCTGATTTTTAATCGCAATGTATTCTCCTTTACAGAGTGATTATTTAGCTTGTCAAGCATTTCTTCTTGCTTTTGAAGTTTGCCTGGGAAGATAATGGACATTTAGCTGAGGTATGTTTCAGTCTAGCCATATACAGTGAAATGAAAGTTTACTTCTGCAGTGCACAAATACTATAACTACTGTCTGGACAATAAACACTGATCAGTAATACAGGGGGCACAAATAAAGTAAAGCACATTTAATGGGATTGACAGTGACATCAGCAGTAGTTAATCGAGTGATAAAGTCTGGTGCTTGGCACATACAGTAAACACATTGATTCATCATTTACAAAGATTACATCCGTTTTTGTATGTTTGTTAGTTCTAACTGAAATGTTACGGTGAATTATAAATATGAGGTCTGAACAATCTGAAACTGTACAACATAGCACATCCTATTCACTAACAACTGAAACTATTTTGTTGTAAAACTGCAGTTAAATTAACATAACACAAATTTATTATAAAATATATTATAAAAATGCTGCGATACCGTAAAATGATGACAGCTGGGTGCATTAACAACAATACAATTCATTCAGCACATTTTGGTTCTCACTATATTATTTTGATGAGTTTAATGTCAAATGAAAAGAATTGCCTACTTACTGCATTTGCCATTTGGTGAGGTTTATGTGTTCAAGAGAAGTGTGATGTTCTTCTGCTCTGTCCTGTGACGACTGAGATCCGCTGCCGGCTTTTAAAGGCTTTACCTCTGAAGACTTCCACACCCATGAGGGCTTTTCTTTAGACACGAAACTTAACTTATCTTACGCAATCACACAGGAAACGTGTCAGTTCAAAACAAATAAATACAACATTAAAAAAAGTATGAGTAAATAAAGCAAATTGTATTGCAAAACAAGCTAAAAACAAAATGCATGCAATATTTTAAATATTTTCCTCCTTAAATACATTTAAAAATATTAACCGTTTAATCAATAGTCGAGGACAGAATGCATGTGCACACAAAGTACAACACAATGTTTCAAGCTCAATGACTGGACAGACTCACTGTACTGGACATTATTCAGTTATTCACACTTCAACCCCTAATTGATAATGCTGCTTTTGACAAAAGTTCATGAGGAGATAACAGTTCACAGAGTTTGCACTTTGCTCTCTAACTGACAAAATGTTATATATAAATAACTTTTATTTGCACTGGCCTGTTTGTTTGAGAACATAGCAAACAGTGTCGGTGCGCTCTTATAAAATGATGTGTTGAAAACAACGCAAGCTGTAAAAAGAGATGTTAAAAATGACACCTTGTGTAGATTTGAACACAATTTGTGTAGATTTTAACACGTTGTGTGTGTGCTCAGGGACAACACATGTTGTGTAGATTTCACAGTTTTTCTCAATTGCTAAAACACAATTTCTGAAACCTTGCTCCATTTTCTGAAAACATTAAACACAAAACCTCATCTTCAAGCACTATTTACAAAACCTCTGACTCGTCTCGCAAAATGAAACTTTCGCCTCAAAACAGTTTTACCTGTGTTCAAAATCAAACACTGCTCTCAAATCATAAACAAAGTGATCAAAATGATATACACTATCAAGCAGTCAGTAAACAATACACCGAAAAATAGAAAACATAGGTTTCGAAACATAGTTCTCAGGTACCCCTTTTCCACCAACAAGATGCTGGTTCAGAGCCAGAGCTGGTTCAGAGTTGGTTCGACTGACGAGCTTACTAAGAACCGGTTTGCCTTTCCACCGGCTAGAGAGCCACAACAGAGCCAGATCTTACCTCACTGTATACGTCTCATGTTGCCCAGCAACCGCTAGTGCGGTAGCGCCAAACACAAACACGCCAGGCTTGTTCGAGATGCATCGGCTTCTCGCAGATCGATCGCCACATGACATCAAAGCACTGCGATAGCGATCTAAAAGCACAAGGAGTCGTATGTTCTCCAAAAACTCCCGCAGCTCCGATCGGTCCTCGCTGCTCCGATGCATCTCGAACAAGCCATCAACAATAACGGACGTTGCAATACTATGTGCTCATGGGTTTGCAAAAATACATCGGAATCCAACGCGTTCGTGCAGCTCGCCGTAACTTGCATAGACGGATATTATAATCGAGCTGCTATTAGCTCGACTAGCTGCTATTTAAAAATGGCGGTCACACGTTTCTTGTTGGTCACGGTAACCCCACCCCCAGCCCCTGACGCAAGCGGTTCTTTCTTGGCTCCGTTCTAGACCCTGCAATGATTTGGTGCTACTTAAGAACCAGTTTTACTGGTTCGGAGCTGGTGCTTTGGCGGTGGAAAAACAAAGAACCGATTTGAAACTAGGCTCTGGCTCCGAACCAGCACCAGCTCTGCCTTGGTGGAAAAGGGGTAAGGGAGAAGTACATTTTTAATCTCAAAACAAATTTCATATTTTTCCGTCATTGTCTTTTGATGAATGAAAACATGTTCTATCATAGTAGCTCAAAATTGGTCAGAAATTACTACTCTGCTTTGCTCTTTGCAATTTTTTTTTCTCCTCCTTGTACCCCTATTTTTACAGTACTGTACCCTGCATCTCACAAACCTGTCCTTTGTCTCTGTCATACTGTAATTAATGTTCTTTGTTGATATGAACCAGTCAAAATCTATTGAGCAGTCAGTGCTGTTAAAATGGAAAGTACAATGTTTAGGGCCATACAATGTGTTCATTGTGCAGTACCTACAATGCACTGTACTACAGTATACAATACTAACCCCCAATTTCCACCGGCTGCGTTACGGCTCCGGCACGGCGGCGGAGTCAATAGGTTTCCATTAAAGTCATTGAGTGTATTTCCACTGAATGCGGTACAGCTGCGTTCCGACTCCGGCGATCCGCAGCCCTCCGGAGCAGATACGCAGAGCTTCTATTTTTGCCGGATGCCGGAGAGCTCCGCAGCAATTCAGCACTTATATCGCGCGATCTTACGTGAATTCGCGAGATCTCGTGGGTCCTCGTGCTTTCAGCTGTCAGTCATGGCCGCAGCCGTTCCGCAACAAATACGGACCTGGTGGGTATTGACGGACGACGGAACACGGAGCTGTCACGCAGCGGAGCCGTTACGCATCTGGTGGAAATTGGGGGTAACAGGGACAAAAATCAAAGGAGTAAAGATGTGATCAGTGTGCTTCTTGTCTTTGGGCTGGGTCAGGCCAGGCCAGAGCATGCGGTCGACATCACAAGCAATATTGTCCCTCCTCCCCCTCTTCCTCTTTCTTGCCCTCTTCCTCTTTCTTGTCCTCTTCCTCTTTCTTGTCCTCTTCCTCTTTCTTGCCCTCTTCCACCTCCTCTTCCTCTTTCTTGTTCTCCTCCTCATCTTCCTATTTCTTGTCCTCTTCCTCTTTCTTGCCCTCTTCCTCCTCTTCTTCATCTTTCTTGCCCTCCTCCCCCTCTTCCTCTTTTTTGCCCTCTTCCTCCTCCTCTTCCTCTTTCTTGCCCTCCTCCTCTTCCTCTTTCTTACCCTCCTCCTCTTCCTCCTCATCGCCCACCTCGGATACGCACTCGTCCTCTTTCTCTTCCTTGTCCTCCTCCTCCTCTTTCTTGCCTTTTTCCTCCTCCTCTTCCTCCCCCTCTTCCTCCTCATCCTCTTTCTTGTCCTCCTCTTCCTCTTTCTTGCCCTCTTCCTCCCCCTTTCTTGCCTTTTTCCTCCTCCTCTTCCTCTTTCTTGTCCTCTTTCTTGTCCTCCTCCTCCTCTTTCTTCCCCTCCTCCCCCTCTTCCTCTTTCTTGCCCTCCTCCCCTTTCTTGCCCTCTTCCTCCTCATCTTCCTATTTCTTGTCCTCTTCCTCTTTCTTGCCCTCCACCTCCTCTTCTTCATCTTTCTTGCCCTCCTCCCCCTCTTCCTCTTTTTTGCCCTCTTCCTTCTCCTCTTCCTCTTTCTCGCCCTCCTCCTCTTCCTCTTTCTTACCCTCCTCCTCTTCCTCCTCATCGCCCACCTCAGATACGCACTCGTCCTCTTTCTCTTCCTTGTCCTCCTCCTCCTCTTTCTTGCCCTTTTCCTCCTCCTCCTCTTTCTTGCCCTTTTCCTCCTCCTCTTCCTCCTCCTCTTCCTCTTTCTTGTCCTTCTCATCCTCTTTCTTGCCCTCCCCCTTTCTTGCCCTCTTCCTCCTCCTCTTCCTATTTCTTGTCATCTTCCTCTTTCTTGCCCTCCTCCTCCTCTTCATCTTTCTTGCCCTCCTCCCCTCTTCCTCTTTCTTGCCCTCCTCCTCCTCCTCTTCATCTTTCTTACCCTCCTCCCCTCTTCCTCTTTCTTGCCCTCTTCCTCCTCCTCCTCTTTCTTGCCCTCTCCCTCTTTCTTGTCCTCCTCTTCCTTGACCTCATCACCCTCTTCCTCTTTCTTGTCCTCCTCTTCCTCTTTCTTGCCCTCTACCTCTTCCTCCTCCTCTTCCTATTTCTTGTCCTCCTGTCTCCTCTTCATATTTATTGCCCTCCTCCTCCTCTTCATCTTCCTTGCCCTGTTCTTCCTCCTCTTCCTCTTTCTTGCCCTCTTCCTCCTCCTCTTCCTCTTTCTTGTCCTCCTCTTCCTCTTTCTTGCCCTCCTCCTCTTCCTCCTCATCGCCCACCTCGGATACACACTCATCCTCCTCCTCTTCCTCTTTCTTGTCCTCCTCCTCCTCTTCCTATCTCTTGCCCTCCTCCTCTTCCTCCTCCACTTCCTAATTCTTGTCCTCCTCCTCCTCTTCCTGTTTCTTGCCCTCCTCCTCCTCTTCATCTTTCTTGCCCTCCTCCCCCTCTTCCTCTTTCTTGCCCTGTTTTTCCTCTTTATCCTCCTCTTCCTCTTTATTGCCCTCCTCCTCGTCCTTATCATCGCCCACCTCGGATACACACTCATCCTCCTCTTTCTTTCTCCTCCTCCTCCTCCTCCTCTTTCTTGTCCTCCTCCTCCCCTTTCTTGCCCTCTTCCTCCTCCTCTTCCTATGTCTTGCCCTCCTCCTCTTCCTCTTCCTTGTCCCCCTCATCTTTCTTGCCCTCCTACCCCTCTTCCTCTTTCTTGCCCTGTTCCTCCTCCTCTTCCTTGCCATCCTCCTCTTCCTTTTTCTTACTCTCCTCCCCCTCTTCCTCTTTCTTGCCCTCCTGCCCCTCTTCCTCTTTCTTGCCCTGTACCTCTTCCTCTTTCTTGCCCTGTTCCTCCTCCTCTTCCTTGCCATCCTCCTCTTCCTTTTTCTTACTCTCCTCCCCCTCTTCCTCTTTCTTGCCCTCCTGCCCCTCTTCCTCTTGCTTGCCCTGTTCCTCCTCCTCTTCCTCTTTATTGCCCTCCTCCCCCTCTTCCTTTTCTTGCCCTCTTCCCCCTCTTTCTTGTCCTCCTCATCCTCCTCTTCTTTCTCCTCATATTCCTCTTTCTTGCCCTCCTCTTCCTCCTCATCGCCCTCCTCCTCTTCCTCTTCCCCTTTCTTGTCTTCCTCGTCCTCTTTCTTGCCCTCTTCCTCTTTTTGCCCTCCTCCCCCTTTTCCTCTATCTTGCCCTCTTCCTCCTCCTCTTTCTTGTCCTCCTCTTCCTTTCTTACCCTCCTCTTCCTCTTTCTTGCCCTCTTTCTCCTCCTCTTCCTCTTACTTGTCCTACTTCTCTTCCTCTTTCTTGTCCTCCTCCTCTTCTTCTTCTATCTTGCCCTCCTCCTCTTCCTCCTCGTCGCCCACCTCGGATACGCACTCGTCCTCGTCCTCTCACATTGTTTCTTCTATCCATTCTCAAACTTTCTCCTTCACACCTTCAACAACCTGTTTGCTCGCTGAACTGGCTTATATTGGTAGTGTCACATCTTTTGAAACAGGTTAAATCAATTTTGAGTGGTTGTGTTCAATCAATGACATGTGTTCTCTATTTGTATTTGATTGTTGCCACTTGTATTTACCAGTATGGATGACGTGCATTAGAGTGCAGAATGTGTTTTAAGAATGGCAATGTGTTTTGCTGAAAAGTCTAAGTGAGATCTGCAAATTGTGTTTACCATGTGAAATGGTTTAAGGTATTGACAACAGACTGCACAATTAGCTAAATGAATTCAAGCAACTGAGAACTTAGTTCAGCCAATGGGTTTTAATGTTTAAGCAATTGAGAAAAACTGTAAAGTTAAACAAAAAATCTTAAAACATCTAAGCTAAACAAACTATATGCAACAAAAACAATACACACGAATGATTACACACTTTTATATTCACATTGCTTTTCAGGGCTCCACACACAAGAGATACAGTGGATATAAAAAGTCTACACACTCCTGTTAAAACAGTGATGTAAAACATGAAACAAAGATGACTCAGTCAGAGCATTTGCACATTTAATGTAAAAAATGACAACCACAATGCCATTGAAATCCAAAGTTTTTAGATGATAAAAATAAAGAGCTTACAAAACATCAACGGGTTCTCGTTGAAAGGTGGATGGAATCGTGAATCAAAAGTGTTTTTGCAAAATAAAAAATAGAGTGGGAAAATATTGCCATGTCAAGATGTGCCAAACTGATAAGACTCCCATCCAAACGGAGTCCTGTAATAAAACCAAAAGGTTCTTCAACCAAGTATAAGTTCAGGGGTGTGAACACTTATTTCTTAAGGTTTTTTTAGCTTTATTTTTTCCCCTGAAATGTCACTGTTTTTTAGTGCCATTGCATAGGTTGTAATTGTTACATTAAACATTCAAAAGTTCTGTTGTGATTTATCTTTTGTTTTAATTTTTGCATCAGAAAAAATCTGCTGTTTAAGGGAATGTGAAGACTCTCTTTTTTCACTATGCATAAAAAGCTGAAAAAAGGTTTTGCTCTGTCCCAAACGCTACGGCCTCATGTTAGGCTGAAAGAAAGAAACAATGAAGAGAAAAATAATGAGTAACTGAATGAATATAGAAGAATGTATATTATATATATATATATATATATATATATATATATGTATATATATATATATATATATATATATACATACATACAGTGGTGGTCAAAATTGATGGCACCCCTGATAAATATGATAAAAAATTTCATGTTCCTAGTCACCCTGGTGTGCTTAAAAATGTAAATATTAATGGGAATATACTTCAGATATATTTTTCTCATAAAAAATTCTAGGGGTGCCAACAATTATGGCCAGCGTGTTTTGGAGAAAAACATTTATTTTATAATGTGATTTACCCCCCAATTTCAATTATTTTACTTCAATGAAAGCTTAGATTTTTGTGAATTTTTTGAAGGAAAGATCAAAAGGATAAACAATGCAGATTTATTTTTACAGACATTTTTTATCATATTTATCAGGGGTGCCATCAATTTTGACCACCACTGTATGTTCCGTAAGGGGAGGCTCTAACCTATTTTAGGTCTGTCTGTCTTTCTTACTTAGAAACCTCTCTTTTACTGGAGTAATATTTTATTAGTATTAATTAATTTCTCTAGCCATTGCAGGATGTAGGCTAGTGTTTTATTGCCTGTGCAAAGACAACTCCGAACAAGTTTTCTATCATGTAGTATGTCTATAAAAGACGACCGAGTCAATCAGAGCAAGCATGCTTTCTGCAGGTCCTGAGACTGTGATGACGTTCTGCGCCACTAGAGGGAGGACAAAGACTCACTTTAACCAAGTTCCCAAAATCGAAAGCAAAAGAGGAGATAAGGAAGAGACGACATCTAAGGGAGCATATTTTCTGGTAAGTTTAGAAATTTTCTTCATGAAACCATATAGGTATATAAAAATAAGCTTCTGTTTCTGCTCTCTATGGAAGCCCTGAACCGTAACGTAAAAAAAAAAAAAAAACCTGTACAAAAAAAAAAAAATCCTATCATTTCGAGATTAAAGTCGAAATATTACGAGAATAAAGTCGTAATTTTTTTTTTTTAGTAAAGACCTGCGCTCGTGAAGTCGAACTGCTTCTAACATGGATTCTGAAAAAACACTTTTCAGACTGGATGGAGGTAGCCAGCTTTATATCTGAGGAAATAATGGGATCCGGCCAAATGATTTGATACAGAATGATGCACTTAAAATGTATCCAGAAAGGATTTACGGTGAAGAGGGAAACAGTGCGGTTACTGTTTGCTCGACCCAGATGGCGTTGTGTATAGACGAGCACGAAGACTACGCCGAAGGAGGTATCCTGGTCCAAACTTTATGTGGCACGTTGACTCGTACGATAAGCTTAAACCGTACAGCCTCTGCATTAATGGATGTGCTGATGGATTCTCACATAATGTGATGTGGTAGAAAGTGTATTTCACCAATAATGACCCGAAAGACATTGCAAGATGTTTTATTGTGACAGTAAAGAATAGAGATGGTTGTCCTAGAACACAGTGTCAAACTCAGTTCCTGGAGGGCCACAGCCCTACACAGTTTTGTTCCAACCCTGCTTCAACACACACACACACCTGCAGTTTTCAAATAAGTCTGAAGGACTTGATTAGCTGATCAGGTGTGTTTAATTAGGGTTGAAGCTAAACTCTGCAGGGCTGTGGCCCTCCAGGAACTGAGTTTGACACCCCTGTCCTAGAAGAATCCGTGATGATCGTGGGACTGAAAACGTTACTATGGAGCAGATCAAGATCTTTCTTCGAAGAAATGCTACTGATGAATTTGCTTTTCACCGGAGTTTCTTATATGGTTCAAGCAATCAATATCAAAGAATCGAAAGCTTTTGGAGCATACTTCGGAAAGAGAATATTCAGTTTTGGATTTTGAACTTTTTTCAGGCTTTAAAAGAAGAAGACCATTTCAGTGGGGATTTCCTTGACAAATCAATTGTGCAGTTTTGCTTTACAACACTTGTACAGGTAAGAAATCAATATCTATCTACCTATCTACCTATCTATCTATCTATCTAGATATTTATTTGCTAAAATAGCAAGACTGTAATAGGCCTTGTAATACAAAGAGAACATGCACTTTAATAGAAACAAAATTTTTTTATATATATATATATATATATATATATATATATATATATATATATATTAATGGAGGATTTTATGTGCTTTTGTCATTTAAGGATGAACTTGACAGATTTGTGCAGATGTGAAACGCACACAGAATCCGAGCGCAACGGAACATTACGCTACCTCATGGGCGTCCATCCATAATGTATATGGCTCCTCATCTTTATGGATTAGACGACTATCTTTTCCAGTGCAATTCTTTGGATGTTCAGAACTGCCAGGAGGAGTGTCACATGTTGACGTACCCATGTGAGGAGACATTTGAACTTTGTTGCCTGTTGATGGAGGAGCTTCATCTTCTTCCTCCAGAGGATGCTGAGGAAGGCAGAAACCTGTACATTATACTTAAACAGGAGATAAGAAATTTGATGTAATACACACATACACACACACACACACACACACACACACACACACACACACACACACACACACACACATCCCTGTGACAAGCCTGTTTTTGTGTTCTGTGCACTTCTTATGAAAGAAAAGGGATTAACTGCTCATCTGGACCCATACCATGCAGATGAACTGTACACACATTTAAGAATTTAATTAAATACCACCATATGACGTCATAATATGCAAATTAGATGGGAAAATGTAATCCCTACATAATCTTTGGGTCATCCTTAATATTTCTCTAATTTACAGAAAGTCTCTATCTTTTATCACTTATCACTGATATAGCCTTTTGAAATTAAGATGTCAAAATCGAACGTTTTAGGAAAAAACTTCTGGCGCCTAAAGGGTTAAGAATTGAGATACTAGAGAATATGTAGAAAGAACAACTTTTAATGTTTGTTTTACAATGAAATGAATCCGATAATTAAATTTGAGCTCAAATTACAAAAAAAACTAACAAAAAAAAAAAAACTGTTATGCTAATATATTGTATTATTTTTGAGCTGTAAGTGTAATAAACTTTTTTTTTTTTTCATAAAACAGTTGTGATGCTTGAGCAAGCAGGAAGTTACAGTACACTATCCAACAATTATCAAAATAAAATAGTAGTGCACTAGTAGAGGAAACACATGCAAGATACTTAACATTCATGCCCAATTCAGATTTAACATTTCATAACAATTATTTTTTAACAGTTTATGGACAGTAAGCATATGCAAATCTCACAGTGACTGCAGGAGCATGAAGCATTTAAAAAAGCTTCCAAGAAATCTTGATGTACCGTTTTGAAATGTTGTTTAACTCTGTTACTACTTAAAGGTGCCATGTGTCATTTCTGGCAAAAAAAAATCAAGTCATACTCCACATTCCATACCAGAAGGGGGCAGTATACCTCCAGAAAGTATACCTCCGTGGCTGCCCGCCTGAAGCTAATTTAGCAGCATATCAAGTTTGATTTTCATTAGCAATACCACCACTTCTAGCTAAGTTATCATTAGTCACCAAAAAACATTCGGTCTCATTACACCTTGCAATGTTTTCCGTTACGTTTCGTGCGTCCAGGGTGTGTAAAGCAGAAGCAGCCTGGCCAGCGGCGGAGTATGCGCGATCCGTGAGTGCTGAAGACGTTCTGCACGGCTTTGATGGGTGCGCAGGAGGACACAAATGGGCGGCGACAGCTTCTTCCAGTGGCGGGAGCTTTTTCCTCAGCGCCGTCAACAGATAGAGCGTTACTAAAACTGTATACACCGCCGCCGACTTGAGCTGCAAAGAAGCTCTGGCCGCCCTGTCAAGGACGCTTGTCAAAAAGTACGGGGAAACTTGACCGCTCTGAATATAGTGAGTGAGTGTGCGCGCGCGGCCGGGGCTCTCTCTCGCTCTCTCTCTCTCTGCTAGTTCTTAGAGGCAGAAGAGCGCGTGCGCGCTTAAAATGTTCACCCGCCAGTGTGGCGGATAGCCTTTTGAGATTTTATTTGTGCTTCAGAGCGCGTTTTTTTCCCTGCAGCGGGTGGTGGTAGGGGTCTCTTGCCAAGGGCTTCAGCCATCCTTCCGCTCTCTTCCCTGAACTGAAATGTAGTAGTGGGCTGTACTTTCCACATCAGGTTCAAGTACGCCCACAAGCCGTGCGAGTTATTCGTGTATTGCATGTTTGGCTGGTGGTTATGTTGCCCGTATACCGCCTCCCATGGCTGAAACTGGTATTACGACACCTGTCGGGCCGTGGCTATTAATGCTAATGCTAATTAAGGTTGATATCTCTGCAGCACTATAACTTGACATTTTTTTAATGACATCATCGCCCTTATTTCTTCTCATTCTTTTGATGCGTGTAGCTCATTTTTGGGATATTTTTACCTCAATTTTTACACATGGCACCTTTAAACATTCTACAACATTCAATACGAATATGAATCATTATGTGAACATGTAAACAACATGTATAGTGTTAACGTGCAAAGTCTCAACAGCACAAGAGTTTTACATGCTCTAACACTGCTCAACTGGAGTATGAACCTATTTTTCTTCAGAATTCTACATTCAATGTGTACATTAATTTGAGTCAACATAAACTAGGAATGTTAACATAAAATGTTACATAACTACAACGTAAACATAAAATAAACAATAGATATTTGCACAGGTACCACATGCTTAGGTGTATAACATGCCTGACAGCGCACCCCTGTACACCCTAAACGGAGAGCACAAGTCACCATTAATCTTTAATAAACTCTGAACGCCACAATACATCATTTTAATCATTGCAATAAAATCTGAACTAAAACCAAAGGCTTTTAAAACGTTCCATAAGTAAATATGCTCGACTCTGTCGAAAGCCTTCATTTGATCGATTGATATCATATCAAAATCTATGTCAAAAATGTTTCCACAGTCTACAATGTCTCTAATAAAAGAAACATTATCAAAGATTCTTCTTCCTGGGAAGCAATATGACTGATCTGGATGAACAATAGATCCAATAACTTCACCCAATCTGATTCTGATTGAATCTCCTATTTTCGGTAATAATTGCTCTCCGGCAGCTAAGTGGCAGTTTTCCATTTACCAAACTCTCATTAAAAACTGTTACCAATTCTGGACCTATTTCTACCCAAAAATATTTAGAAAATTCCGTTGTAATGCCATCAATACCTGATTCTTTTCCATTTTTTAAGGGCATTTTCAAGCTCAACTAAACTCAAAGTTTTACTAATTTCCTTATTTAAATTTTTAGTTATCTGTGGCAAATTTTCAAAAAAATCCAAATTACCATCTTGTTCTTTTGAAATTTCACTTTTGTACAAATCTTTATAAAAATGTCCAGCTCTTTTTCTAATATCTGAGGGGTTAGTCAATAAAAACCCTTTTTCCGACTGCAAGGCATGAATAAACTTTTTCTGACCATTCTTTTTTTCTAAACTGAAAAGTAATTTTGAAGGAGCATCAATTAATTCTGCACTTTGGAAACATGATCCAATGAAAGCACCTTTTGTTGTACAACCTGAAATAGCGGCTAACAAATTCCTTTTTTTAATGTGTCATCTGCATTCTCACTGGTTCGCGTTTTTGAAGTTTGTGCAGAAAGAACTTAAGAGGTTTCTGTTAAAACGGTGTCGTGTTAGCGGCCCCTAAGTTAATAACTAATGGTCTTTGCGACGGAAGTGAATCAATCAAACTAACTTTAGCTGGACAATAACTTTATTCTAGAGCTGCTATAAAGCCAAAACAATCTCTTGTTACTTTCATTTCCTAATATCACTGTAAAGCTGCTTTGGAAAAATCTACATTGTTTAAAGCGCTATATAAATGAAGATGAATATTTGTGCTGTACGAGTAGAGGCTTCAATCTATGTAATGCAACCCAGAGTACTCCCTCACATTCCTGGCTGTGGAAGGAACCAGCCAAACACCATTTTCATCCTGTTACACACCCTTCCATCCTTAGACATACCAACGGATGTCCAACCGGGTCAAACCGCTGACTTTGTGCCGTCCAAAAAACGCTGGTGGTCCGCCAGGTCATTGTTAGCTATTTTCCTCTTCCTTTAAACAAATAACAGGCGAACTATTGAAACAGCTAAAGACTTTCAGGATAGAAAGTAAAAGTCAACTGGAGATTTTCTTTTGGGAATTTCATATATTACAAACCTTCAAACAGCATAAATAAAATAAATACTCAACAATTTGTTTTTTTGATCATCTGATCACATTTTCTCTTACTGTTCTTGCCATTACAAACTAACATTGAAATATAACATTACAATTAAGTTAATTAAGTTCAATTATTCTAAAATTTATATTTTTACAAATAATCCACTTTTTTTTTTTGGTTGAATGTAAAAATATTAATTTTAGGATAATTGAACTTAATTAACTTAATTGTTTTGGACAAAATTAAGACTGTTAAACTTATTGAACTAAACGGCATTGTATTAACCTCATGTAATTAACTTAAGTTAATTGAAATAAATAATGTTACATAAATACAATGTAACCTAGTTCTCCCCTCAACAAAGAATAAAAAGAAAAGACCCTCCCCTCAACAAGAATAAAAAGTCATGACCCTCCCCTATTTTCCTCTGGTGGTCCTTTCCATAAGTGCCGAACGGTCCCTAACTGTTTCTGAACATGGAGCTGAAATGGAAACTTCTTTTGGGTGAGTAGCCTATATTGTTTCACTCTGTTCACATCTGAAGTGTATTTTCTGACACACTTTAGCTGGATTAGTAGTCAGACAGCAGCTGGGAACATGTGTCAAAGACCACAAGTACAGAACTGTGCCTGTCTGTGTTAAACAAGAATTCTTCTTTAAGATAGATGATTTACGTTGTTAGAAACTTGAAACCAGAGAGACTTTGAGGATATTATTCACAACCCAGTGTCAGTGTCTTTCTAATACACCAACACACCTAGAAACCGCCCCAGTGTAAGAAAGACTGACACTGTGGAAATGATTGTGAAACAGTGCATAAGAGTTTTTTTTTTGTTTTGTTTTTTGACCACTCACATGAGTACAGCACATGATTTGATTTTTTACTTGATTTATTTTATTTTCACAACAAAAGCATAAAAAACTGTGTTATACGTTTACAAAAATGTAAATAAAAATTAAAATACATTGAACGTCATATACAAATGAATTTGTTTAAGATATCAAAACCGATATGAATCGCTGAGAGATATGGGCTGGGTTTCCCGAAACCTTCTTAACGTCGTTCTTAAATTACACCTTAAGCTGTACCTTATGGTTAATACGTGTTTCCCGAAACGTTCTTAGTTAAGTATACCTTCTGTACGTCATACGTTCGGAAGGTTGGTCTGGAGTGGACCACTCTTAGCTTTACCTTATCACTGTTGCAGGTCTATATGAATATAATTCGAGACAGTGTTCATTTTAGGCCAGTGTTACTCATTGTGCGGTTCGCCAAGCTTTAATTTGTGGCTCGCATGACGGTAAATATAATATGATAATGCATTCACTAGAGACATTTCATAAAAAACATTAATAACAAGTAGGGCTTTAACATAACCCGTTAAAAACTAAAATTGTCAGCTCTATTACAAATAATTTAGATCGGATTGAAAGGGGTTTATCGAGAGAACGTGAAAAAACTTGATCGACTGAAAACCGAAACTGAAAGGACGACGTATGACGCGCTGCACGAGCTGTTCTCCTGATGAATAAAGTGTCATATAAATGAGTATCCTCTCATTCTATAATTCTCCTTTCACTCAGCATCTGTGAAGTGAAGCAGGACAACGGCTCACCAGTCCTTGTTTCAGATTATCATACAGACGAGACAGACGACTGGTTTAGGGCATTTTTACTGCGTGATAAATACAAACAGCACGGCACAACGGTTGTTCATATTCCGATTTGAATCTTTTGACTTATAAACACGCACATCAACCCGATCATGTGTAACCCGTCTTGTCTGTCTGCGTTGTGTTCTGGGTTGTTCTCAAATAGACACAGAGGCACGGGCTGTCTCAATGCAGTTTATTATCTGCGGTCATAAACAAAATGACAATGAGTGTTGCGTGACATCAGATTGGCATCCCAGTCAAATCCAGCATTGCTCTGACTGTATTCACATTAATCACATTTAACCTCTTTTCATAAAGAAAAAACTACATACATTTGTAATCAAAACAAATACAAAGAAAAATATCACAGATATTCCCAATGGAAAAACACATTGTAAATTCCCCTTAATCATTCATTAATTCCATTAGATAAACTACACATATATTCATTCATTTCGAACAAATATGCACAAACACACAAAAAAAACATACCTGCGGTCATAAACAAAATGACAATGAGTGTTGCGTGACATCAGATTGGCATCTAAAAAAGATAGCATCACGTCAATACAATGTTAATGGCCTGCCGAACAGCTAGCTCACCACGTGCTGCAACAGCTACTGAACTGCATTTAACATATAAAAGACACAATATCGCGGCTCGTAGTTCATTAAGACTACTGCAAGATTCACTCATCATCATAGACACTCTTACACAGTGATAAGTCAACATATAAGTGATAATAACAACTTATATCCGTTTTATTATCGGAGAGACCTGACGTGAACTCACCCCAGTCAAATCCAGCATTGCTCTGACTGAGGTCAGCCTTGCGCGGCGCAAGTCCCCGATCTGATGACGTCACACGCACGCACTGCACTAAACCGACGCGCAGGCAGAATGAACACAAAACGAAACTCCCAGTAATACAAAAAGAAATATTTTTGGTGGAATTCATAAGTATACAAATAAACCTGCTACATTCACCCCCCCTGAATTCCACCAAAATAATGACACCCCTCCCTGAATTCTATAATAGCACCAAAGATGCATTAATGTAAACACACTCGTACCCGGACCAAATAACAATGAGATCTAATCCCAAAGTTCAGCAAAAAACTATCCGTAAAACGGATCAAGGAAAAAAAATGAAGGTTGATCAGGTCCTCATCCTCTCAGGAACATAAAGGTGCAGCCTACACCCCTAAACATCTGGTCCCCTGGCTTGAAAAACCCCACAGTACGGTTTCACATTCAAGGAAGAAGAAGAAGAAAATAAAAAAAAAATAAAAAAACTGTTTGAAAAGAGAAAAACTTAACGGTGTGCACCGTCAAATCAAACTTTCTGAGGCAAGGAAAGGCCCCATTTAACAGGTCTCTGAACCATACTCTCAATAAGTCTATTGACAGACCTAACCACCCTCCCAGTTCTAGTTACAACCCTGCCTTGAATTCTGTTATCAACTACAGCAGTCTGAGTCACAGTAGAGTCAGCAGGTGAGCAGGCTTGAGTGGGGGTTGAGTCAGTCGGAGTCGTATCAACGTCAATAGGTGCATTTGACTGAACAAGGTCTGGGTCAGACAGGGTCGCTTCAGGTGAACTGGCCATGTCTTCATGAGCGTGAGACTCATCCTCAAGTTCTGGAATAGAAACTTCTTCGTCTGCTGAAGCCTCAGCAGCTCGATCTGGGTCTGACAGAACCCATGAGGACGTCCGTGCCAAGGAAGACTCTCGCTCCAGATTGCTCAGGCTATCCACATCTCCACAGACACTTGTGCCTTCAACTTCTGATGAGCTGACAAAAGACTGATTCTCCAGGGTGTCTTGGATAGGAAGGAAGCTCACGTCAAGCAAAAGGTTCCTGTGCACAACCTTGGTCTGGCCAGAGACATCGCTGATCTTGTAGATGTGAGTCTTGGGGTTCCGCTCCACTACCGCATACACTGCAGGTTCCCACTTGTCGGCTAACTTCTTTTTTCCTTTCTCTCCCTTGTTCGCGAGCAGCACTCGGGCTCCAACAGGTAAGGAAACCCCTCTGACCTTTTTATTGTACTGACGAGCCTGCTGTTCCTGCTCTTTAGTGGCATGCTGCTGGGCGATGTTGGCTGCCTCAGACAGGTAAGATAGCAGAGTCCTCGAGTAGCTGCTGAAGTCTGTCACAGTGAGGTCGTGCAGAACAGACTGAAAGACAACATCAACTGGGAGCCTTGGAACGCGGCCAAACATTAAGTGGAAGGGTGCATAGCCGGTTGTTTCGTGAGCAGTCGCATTGTATGCAAATGTCAGCGTCTGGATCTGCTGTGGCCATTCTTGCTTGGCTCTCAGAGGAAGACTCCGTATCATGTTGCCCAGTGTGCGGTTAAAACGCTCTGTGCCCCCGTTGCCCATTGGGTGATATGCCGTTGTATGAGACTTTGCCACCCCCGACAGCTGCAGCAACTCAGACACCAGCTCACTCTCAAAACTAGGGCCCTGGTCAGAGTGGATGCGCTCAGGGAACCCGTAGACACAAAAGACACAATCCCATAACTTTCTGGCCACTTGTTTGGCAGTCTGGTTCCTGCAAGGAAAGGCAAAAGCCATTTTCGTAAAGTGGTCAGTCGCCACCAGCACATCAACAGAGTTCTTGTTCTTATCCTCTGCTGACCAAAAATCAATGCAGACCAGTTCCATGGCAGCGGAAGTTTTAATACTTTCCAAGGGGGCTCGTGCTGAGGGCTCCGGGGATTTTGCAAGTACACACCTCTCACAGCATCGCACATGCTCTCTCGTATCTCTCTCCATACTGGGCCAAAAGAAACGTTGTCTCGCCAGATGGAGCGTCCTCGCCTGTCCTTGATGCCCTGCCAAGTCATGAACTCCCTTCAAGGCATCACCCTTCAAACTGGCTGGCAGTAGCAACTGGAATCTTTTCATCCTACTCACAGGGTCCTTCGTTTCTCGGTACAAGACACCTTTCCGAATGACTAGCCTCTCCCAGTGTTTCAGTAACGCCAACGAACTGGGGCCCATACTGTGCCTTTCTCGTCTAGATGGGCGACGTCTGCGGACCACAAATGGAAGGACCGAAGATATAGTGGGATCCTGAAGCTGCTTATCTGCCAATTCGCACAGAGTGAGTGAGGGCAGGGTACACTGGCCTGCAGGTTGCAGCTGTTGGACATGTTGGCCAAGACAAAGAGCCCTGTTCTCCACACCACTCCTCCAGGAACTGTGAGAGGCTAGAGCAGCTTTGACTTCAGCTGCACTGTAGGAGCCTGCGGTGCCATGTGGTGGCTCGTGCTGTTGAACCACTTGGAGGTGTTGGACGCCCAGTCTGAATGTCTGTTGCACCTCCTCAGCCTCCGCACCTTCAGCCTCCTGCACTAGGCTACCATATGGCTCTTGGATCAGACGCCTGCTAACTGAAGTGGTAAAGGGATCTCGACTGAGTGCATCTGCTACAACATTTTTTGGGCCTGGGATGTATTTCAGGTCGAAGTTGTATGAAGACAGTTTGGCTACCCATCTCTGTTCGTATGCATCGAGCTTGGGCTTGGTCATGATGTGGGTCAGCGGGTTGTTGTCTGTCCACACGGTAAAGTCATGTCCCTTCAGCCAGTGACTGAACTTCTCAGAGACGCTCCATTTCAGTGCCATAAACTCAAGACGATGAGCGGGATATCTTTGCTGTGACTTGCTGAGGGTCTTACTGGCAAAAGCAATGGGGCGAGCCTTGTCTTCCCCTTCTGGCAATTGTGACAACACAGCCCCAAGCCCGTCCAGGGATGCATCAACAGACAGGATGAATGGTCTGGAGAAATCAGGATGGGCCAATACAGCACAGTTGAGCAGATCTGTCTTGAGCTTCTGGAAAGCCTTCTCGCATTCAGGAGTCCAATCCGCTGCAGTCAGTTTCCTGTACATACCCGCACCTCCACCACTCCGACCAGTCCGGCCTCTCCTCTTCTGGCCTGCCGTCAAAGCAAACAGGGGCTTGGCAATGGCTGAGCAGCCAGGAATGAAAGACTGGTAGAAGAACACCATGCCAAGAAATGACTTCAGCCTCTTTACAGATGGGGTATGACCATCCTCCTCCATCAGAGCCTCCTTTGGAATCTTGCAGATGACATCAACTTTGGTGGGATCCACCGCAACCCCACTTTGGTCGATGACGTGACCAAGGAACCTCACTGACCTCATCAGAAGGTGGCATTTCTTGGGGCTCAGCTTGAGGTTGTTGTCTCTGAGCTTACCGAAGACCACTTGGAGCCTGTTTAGTGCTTCCTCTTCAGTGGGCGCAAAGACAAGTAGGTCGTCTAAGTAGCAGAGCAGGCTTGTGAAGTTAAGGCTGCCAAAGATGCTCAGCATCATACGCATGAACGATGCTGGGCTGTTACAAAGCCCCTGCGGCATCCTGTTGTACTCGTACAAACCAACAGGTGTCGTGAAGGCTGTATACTTCTTGTGGTCTTCACACATCGGAACATTATAGAAGCCCGAGGTCAGATCCATTGTACTGAAAACAGCATTACCTCCCAGTGCTGCTAGACAGTCGGCCTGATGAGGCAGAGGGTGAGCATCTTTTAAAGTCTGTGCATTCAGCCACCTGAAGTCTGTGCAGATTCTGAGCCCACCATCTTTCTTCCACACCATGACGAGAGGGGATGCATACTCACTGATGGACTTGCGGATGATCCCCCTCTCCTCCATGTCAGAGAGCACTCGTCGTAGCTGTTGGTAATGTGCAGGAGGGACTCTCCTATATGGCATGCGAAATGGGCGATCGTCTGTCAGGCGAATGCTGTGCACAAACTCTCTTGCCTCGCCACAATCAAGTGAGTGTCTGGAGAAGATGTCTTCATACTCTCCAACCAGTTCGACAAGACGTTTCTTCGCCCAAAAGCTGGCTTTGCATGAGTCAATGTCCAAATCGCTCAACCCCAGGTTGGACAGGCGTTCTTTGAGGTCAGCATCCGTGGCAGATGAAACCATAACACTCTCTGGCTCCAAGCCCTCCATCTCACACAGACCTTGCTGAACGTTGAAGTCCTCCACAGCAAGACACGGGAACACATCAGCGATGATGGCATTACGTCTCAATGTGATTGGCTTCGGCGAAAGATTCGTCATCTTCAAGGGCACCCACCTGTCAGCCCACATCGCAGTGATGACACGACCCACAAGGACATCCCGTGGACTTGACCTGGAACCACATGGCTCCACAATGACTGTGCTGCCTGGAGACATCGGCACCTTGCTGGACAGCCTACCCCACACCAGGTGTTCGTGCTGCGGTTCCAGTGTGACAGCATGAGGCAGCTTCAAAGGGCCGATCTTGTCTGGGACATCCTCACTCTTCCATCTTGTGGTGTAGGACAGCATATCAAGGAACTGGTCACAGTCTGACGGTACTCTCTTGCCTCCAGCTGATATGAGTCTCCAGTAGTTTTCATCGCTCTTCATGGTACGTGCGAGGTGCTTGAGGACGTTTGAACCGATGATGAGCTCATCACGCTGGCCCGGCACAAGCAGAACAGGAACAGCGCACTTCACTCCATACACAGACAGCGTCAAGTCATAAACTCCTTTGGGACGTGTCTGCTTTCCCCCACAACCGACAAGCACAATTCTTTCGGCTGATTCAGGCTCTTTAAGAAGGACTCCCGCCACCTTGAGTAATGCTTCAGCCCCCTCACTCATCGTACAAGCCATGGATCCTGAGTCAATCATGCCCTTCAGCTTCACCTTGTCATTAACCACAACCTGGACGTAGAATAATTCACTGAAAGCTGGCACCTCTCCAGACCCTTGAACCACGACCTGAAGATCTTCTGGTAAGGCTGAACAGGCATTAACGTAAAGTAGCTCCAAGTCCTCGTCTCCAATGAGGGTGTTGTGTCGATCCCCCACACTGCCCCTCTCCAAGTGTGGGCTCTCTAGTTTCCCGCCGGCGGCCCTCGTCTGGCATCAGCCTGGCCCACCCGCTTCCGTCCATACTTGTCACAGTCCTTCTTCCAGTGACCAGGAGTAAAACACGCGAGACACAGGTTTTCTCTCCTGCAATGTGCGAGCGTGGAATGTCTGACATCGTCACAGACTCTACAACTCCTCCTCTGAAAGGACATTGGAGCATATGACGGCTCTTGTGCAGGGGCTTGGACGTTCTGACGCACCACCAAGTGATCTAGAAGACTGATCAGTGCATTCATGCTATTCACACCAACAGTGGCAGTGGCTGGAGTGGCGTGACTGGACTGGGGTGCTTGAAAGCATGCTGGTGACTGTGCATATTGTGGAACAGACTGTGCATGGGATGGTTGAGGCAAGTGAACAGCTGGGGAATTGGGCACAAACTGTTCTGCTAAAGGTGAAAGCTGTGATGTTGGTGTCTGAACTGATGCGTTGGCAAACATAGTGGCTTGAGGCGGAACGAACCCCTGGGAAAAAGGCAGCTGAAACTGGGGCTCTGCTGGCGCTGGTTGAGACAGCTCTGGCTCTCGTGACATGGCTGACTGTGTGTGAGTGACTATGTGTCTCTGTGGAGTGTGAGAACTGGTCAGCGTGCGCATCCTGAGTTCCCTCTGGTAGGCGTCAATGCGTTCCTGGACCTCGCTCGTGGTCCACTCCTCAGCCGCCTTGAAGCTAAGTCTGTTAGAGAGTATGGGGTCTGGGCAAAACTTGATGAACATCATGCATACCTCCCGTCCCGGATCTTCAACACTTCGTTTCTGTCTCTTTAGGCACTCGTCAGCGATATCAATGGCGTTATTCAACCTGATCCAGTAGTCCATCACCCCTTCGTCTCGCAGTGGCCTGGTGTTGTAAAAGTCAGCCATTGGCATGGATGAGTAGGTCAACTCACTAAAGTGTTGTTTCAGTATGTCATAGACAAAGTCAGGGGTCGCGTCAGTAGAGTTATGTCGTAGAGTAACCCGCACTACATCTCTAGCCTTCCCCCTTAGCTTAGCTAATATCTCCTGTAGCTGCAGGTGTACTGGAACATTACTCTTACGAAAATATGCCCCAACCATTTCCACCCACTCCCGGACAGAACACTTATCACTGCTATCACCCCTATAAATAGGCGGCTCCTTAGCATCAGATTGCATTACTAGCCTAACACCGGACAAATTAAACTCCGTCGGTTGCTGTTCAGGCTGTGAACCCCCCTTTTTTACAGATGTGTCGTGTGCTGTTACATCACTATTACGTTGCAGCTGGTCTGCAATAGACTGGCCAATTTGGCTGGCTAACTCTGTAATAAGGGCTCTTACATCATCACTAGAGGCTGATGTGGTACGCTGCTCACTTGGGGAAAGACTGGGGGGAAACTGGACACGACTGGAACACGCCCTGGGTGTTCTCAACCCTCCCACGTCAGGCGACTGAACCTCGTCCTTGAATAACCTCCCCCTCCCAAACCCCGCAGTAGCATACATATCTCGATCAAAAGCACCCGTACCCACTGGTGTATTTACTGAGTCCATTGTGCAATACTTGGGTGAAACAATGCAGTCCCCACGGCGATCGAAGTGGCGTCGATACTCGAAGAATCCAGAAGGTCACGGCACCAATGTAACCCGTCTTGTCTGTCTGCGTTGTGTTCTGGGTTGTTCTCAAATAGACACAGAGGCACGGGCTGTCTCAATGCAGTTTATTATCTGCGGTCATAAACAAAATGACAATGAGTGTTGCGTGACATCAGATTGGCATCCCAGTCAAATCCAGCATTGCTCTGACTGTATTCACATTAATCACATTTAACCTCTTTTCATAAAGAAAAAACTACATACATTTGTAATCAAAACAAATACAAAGAAAAATATCACAGATATTCCCAATGGAAAAACACATTGTAAATTCCCCTTAATCATTCATTAATTCCATTAGATAAACTACACATATATTCATTCATTTCGAACAAATATGCACAAACACACAAAAAAAACATACCTGCGGTCATAAACAAAATGACAATGAGTGTTGCGTGACATCAGATTGGCATCTAAAAAAGATAGCATCACGTCAATACAATGTTAATGGCCTGCCGAACAGCTAGCTCACCACGTGCTGCAACAGCTACTGAACTGCATTTAACATATAAAAGACACAATATCGCGGCTCGTAGTTCATTAAGACTACTGCAAGATTCACTCATCATCATAGACACTCTTACACAGTGATAAGTCAACATATAAGTGATAATAACAACTTATATCCGTTTTATTATCGGAGAGACCTGACGTGAACTCACCCCAGTCAAATCCAGCATTGCTCTGACTGAGGTCAGCCTTGCGCGGCGCAAGTTCCCGATCTGATGACGTCACACGCACGCACTGCACTAAACCGACGCGCAGGCAGAATGAACACAAAACGAAACTCCCAGTAATACAAAAAGAAATATTTTTGGTGGAATTCATAAGTATACAAATAAACCTGCTACACATGTATCACATCACGATGTTTCGCGTTCATGTAAACTACAATACATCAGATTCATCAATCGGAATGAATTCAGTCCGACTGAAACAAAAGTTGTGCATGTAAATATCCAGTCTCTGCAGAGAAGCCAGTTATATGGCGGTCGCTTTTATATGTTTTATATGTTGCTTTATTTAACAGGCGGTGACTGTGTAGTTGCTGTTCAAGTGGAAATCTTTTTACGTTCAATAGTTTTTTAGTGGTCTCAAATAAAAAAAGAAGTTCACATTAATACTTTGCTCACCTAATTAATGCATTATAAATTTTAGTTAATACATTTAAATGACATTTGGTCAATTTAAGGCAGTCAGTTTCTTCAAGTGTAATTAGTTAACTTGAGTTTTAATTTAGTGCATTTTTACAGAAACACACTGTAGATTACAGTAAAGAACTGTACAATTAACATTACTGTGAAACAACTCGGGAAGGTATAACAGTGTAAAGGAATCACTCACATTGGCTGTGCACTTGTAATGACACATCAAGGATGTTAAGAGGCTAAAAGCAGCTTTAAAACTTGCCCCATTGAAGTCAACAGAGTGCAAATTTTAAAAAGAGGATAACACGGTGTAGGCAACACTGATTTTTGTCGTTGTTCTCTGTATTGACAGCACTCCACATTTACAAAAAAATGAGCTCAATGTTAAAATTCACCGGAGTTCTCCTTTAAGAGTGAGGTACACACTGCATGACACATCATACAGTGCTCGCTGTTCCTGCCAGAGTTCAGCGAGTTTATCTTCCTTATCAATAGTCCAAATTCGCCGTGGCGGTGGCGCTGCCATTTTCGTCCTTCTTCTTCTGTGGTTTTCCTCAGCTCCTGATTGGTCAAATTCAGAGCCATCGACAAATCGGCTCATTCAACCGCACACACCTCACGAATTCAAGCCGACAGCTCCCGAACTTTCGGGAGGTGCTCGGCTCAGCTCGTATTTTCCTCGCACACGACACTAGCCGCGACATGCGAGAATAACCGATTTCCACACGATTTCTCCCGAGTGAAAAAAATCATCTGCGAGCTCGTAAAACAGCAAAAAATCGCACCGTGTACGCCCGCCTTTACAGGAAACACAGAGGGTTTTACGATCAAAAAGAATTTGGCCACATGTGCAAGAGAGAGACAATGAGGAGACAGAAACAATCTTCCATGCAGACTTCACTGCATTAATCAGAAACTAACTGATCTAGAAATGAACGTGCATCCCAGAAATTGTGTGAATGATTGTGATGCACTGCATGAAAAGAGGTGTATCTGGACCAGTATACTCCTGTATAAACTGCTGAAATTCGGAAGAATCCAGGATTATACTGGCCGGATAGCTCAAATTCCATGGATCTGTATATATCCGTATACACCCGAAATGATACCAAATCGGATGTATGTTGTGGACGTATACTCCCGTGCTACAGCCATTTGTTGCCATGGCAAGTAATCCCTCAAAGGTTTTTTCAAGAGAACATTTTCACACCTTTGTGCACCTTTAAGCCTTCCCCCTATTGGTCCTTTTCTTTTAAAACCACTCCCATTACCCAGACAGGACACATTGAAAACCCAGGAAAGTGATTTGATTGGTTACTTTTAGAACATAGCCCACCCCTAGGCCTTATCGCACAGTTATTTGATTGGTAATAGGCCAGCTATGCAGATATTGCTCAGTATACACTAAACCCCCCTTACCCCAATTTTAATACTTTCAAATATAATTTTAAAAACACACACAAAGAACAATGAGAAAGTCTGACATTTTTATTAAGGTAAATAAAACATTCCAAAGAGCATTATAAACAAGCATTAAAGGGATAGTTCACTTTGAAATTAAATTTTGGTATGTTTTAGCTTACCTCAAGGGCATCCCAGATGTAGGTGTCTTTTTTTCCGCAGTAGTTTCAATTTTGATATTTTTAGGTCAAACCGTTCTTGTCTCTCAGTCAGATAATGCAGGTCTGTGGTCACTGTCTCAAAGAGCATGCACAGAGTCCAAATTAAACAATTCCCCATCGTCCAAATTAAACAATTCCCCATCGTCAGTACACATTGATGGCCTAAGGCACGAAACGAGCGGTTTGTGTGAGAAAACGAACAGTATTTATATCGTTTTTACCTCTTATAACCAGAGGTGGAGAATCCAGGGGTCAGAAAGTAAAAGTCCTGCCATATATTTATTCCACCCATGAACTCACACAACAAAAACTCCAGTGTTAAATGAACTCTCCTGGGAGTTTATTTGGCTCCAGACTCAAGAGTGTTAAAGTTAATGAGGTAATTGACTATGTGCACGTTAGCATATGCTACTTCCGGCTGCGAAACCGATAGGGGGTGTCTAGTTTCCGGTAGCCTGATGGACGACGCAGAGGATGTATATTTCTCCAGATGTCTTGGACATTTGCCAAATATTACAGTCGATGATGTTCATCGACTGGTTAGTGATTTTTCCCCAGCTCCCCAGAGCAAGAGAGAGAAGGGGTTTAAATATTACATCTCTCAGTATTTGCATAATTTTGAAGGTAAGTCACAAAAACATCCATGCTAAGTTACGTGCTCAAGCTATGCTATCTGGTAACTGTTATGTTATCTCTCTATACATTATAAAAGTCATATATAAAAATCATGCGTTAGATAGTGCATTTTCCCGAACAGTTTGTGTTAGCCGTTGTTTTGTTTATGATGTTCGGAGGCTATGTTGTTGACAACCACTCCTACACATGTCATACAGGGAGTAAAGGTATCCGACGTTGTTCGTTCGTTATCAAGTTAGGCTGTTTTCACCATAGACTGTAAGGTTTTCACACATATTTCTAGACAGGTCTCCCTTGCAAAATATGTTCTAACCCCAAGGGCTTCTCCTGGTTAAAGGGTATAATATAATAATAATAAATAAATAATTAGTAGCCTAAAATCTTCCGTCTAGTTGTCATGGATACGCAACGCTCCACTCTGTAAAGCGACTGCTTGGGTGCGGTGACAAAAAGCAGATGTGAAAACATTGTTTACTTTTCACAATGCAGCAGCGCCTGGCTCCACCCAAATATGTGTGAAAACTGTGTTGATTGACTTGACTATGAACAAACGAACATAGTTTTAGATAAATGGATTTAGATAGCCTAAGCTTTAGATAGCTTGACAACAATATGTTCCTATTACAGTTGCTAATTATTATACTTACCAACTAACTTGCATGTTATTCTATTACTAACTTGCTAATATTGTTATTTTTCTGCAGTGTCTGAGAAAGATCAGGGCTCAGGAGAGGTGGTTGTCAGGGCAGAGTGCTTCAGGTCCATGAGGAAAGCTGAGAAACCTCACAAGCTCAGAGTATGGTTACAGTCAGCAGCAGTGTGAAATTGTGTTCAGTGTACAAATCCTAGTAGGCCTAATGTTGGGTAGGGTATTGTTAGGCTGTAGGGTAGTGATGGACGTAGGGTATTGTTATTTTTCTAGGATCATGTCAGGCTGCATCATGTCAAGGGGGTGTTCAGACAGGCTTTTTTTTTTTAAGAAATGAGTAATACTGTCAAGGGATATGCATTGATTACATTAAATACATTCATATGTTTTACTTAATAGGTTGTCCTAAAAGATTTGCAGCCTGTGCAACTTCTGCACTTCTGCTGCACCTGCAAGGCTGGGAAAGCTTTATGCAACCATTGTGTAGCTCTTCTGTTTCAATCTGCACACTATTCGCAATTGAAACTCCAAGTTGTTCCCCCAATATTAGGCTGCACTGAAGGTGAACAACAGTGGCATAAGCCTAGAGTTATGGTGAGTTCAATCAATCAAACTTTATTTATAAAGCACTTTTCGTAAATACATTGTACCTGCTTTACAGTGGATTAAAAACAATCCTACTTGCCTACATTCTCTATTTATTTTTCACTATATTGACATAGGGGATAAAGCCGGGCCCTGTTGACAAGATGGCTGTGATCTCAGCCAAACCAAAAACAAGAAAGACCGCAGAGGGAGTGCGGTAAGTGCTCCATTTATGGGATTTTAGAAAACAACATTCCATTGGACAATAGCATTTTAAACCAGTGGGGGGAAACTGAAATTATTATTGTTACAAGGTAGGTTCTATGTGTTTTACATCTAAATCCTTCTGCAGGTGTCTTTCAAGTTGGCCAAAGCAGGCACACCTTAAAGGGATACTCCACCGTCTTTTCATATTAAACTATGTTATTCACTTAACTAAGACGAGTTGATACATACCTCTCTCGTCTCAGTGCGTGCACTCAATCGCTCTGGCGTGCGACGAAACTTTGTTCACTCAGTTCATTCAATATGGGCCAAGCAGAGAAGCTACCAAACACCTCCACGTTTTCCCTATTTAAACACAGTTACTCGCGTAGTGTAACTCGACCTAGGACGGTGACACAAAACAAAACGTTGCGCTTTTCTAAGCGTGTAAAATGGATAACTATATTGTATGGCGGAATACCATAGCAAGTGCTTGTAAGCACTTCGTCTTGGCGGAGTAATATTTTCACTTGAGGGAGCGGGGGCCGGTGAGAGGATTTTTCACGAGTGAAGATATTACTGCGCCAAGTCGAAGTGCTCATAAGCACTTGCTATGGTATTCCGCCATACAATATAGTTATCCATTTTACACGCTTAGAAAAGCGCAACGTTTTGTTTTGTGTCACCGTCCTAGGTCGAGTTACACTACGCGAGTAACTGTGTTTAAATAGGGAAAACGTGGAGGTGTTTGGTAGCTTCTCTGCTTGGCCCATATTGAATGAACTGAGTGAACAAAGTTTCGCCGCGCGCCAGAGCGATTGAGTGCACGCACTGAGACGAGAGAGGTATGTATCAACTCGTCTTAGTTAAGGGAATAACATAGTTTAATATGAAAAGGCGGTGGAGTATCCCTTTAAATCATGAAATTCAATTTTATTATTAATTCTGATGACCTGTCACTGTACTGGTTATTGTATTCTATTTCCAGAATGCTCTTCCCCTCAAGCAAAATGTATTACTCTGTTGCAGATTTTTAGCGTGTGTGTGTGTGTGTGTGTGTGTGTGTGTGTTTTCTAACATACAGGAGTAAACTGTACAAAGGCCTTCATGGGGAACTTCCTGACCTCTCAGTTCTTCGGGTGTCCGAGGTGTACAAAGATTTAGCTGATGCTGACCGCCCTATGATCTGCAGCATGGGAATAACTGAGGATATCCCACTTGTGGACTCACTGTTCGGCAAGGTGCAACATGGAAGTCCCCTTTCTTATCAGCAACCTGCCAAAGAGAAAGCAAAGACTCTCCATGATGCTCCACCTCCTCCATCATTGCCACTGCAAGGCTACAGACTTGAACCATCAGAGTGCATGTTTGTCTGTTCCAGGAAGCAACAGCTGCACATGAAAAGTCTCGAGGTTACCCTGGAATTGGCCCAGAAGATTGAATGTGCTACGCGAGAGCAGAGTTTGTGTGCCGATTGGTACAATGTACGGAAACCACGGGTGACTGCATCTCGTTTTAGAGAGATCTGCCATGTGGGCAAGGCCTCTGAAGAGGGACTTGCTGAACGCATTCTAAGAGGTACTCATCAGACAGGGCCTATGAAGAGGGGTTTGGAGTTGGAGGCAGATGCGATCTGGGAATATTGCCAGATAAAACGTGTGAACCACTACAAATGTGGGTTTGTGGTACAACCGGATGCACCATGGATTGGTGCCTCACCAGATGGGGTTGTTTTTGACCCCTTGGAGCAGCCTCAGTTTGGCCTTCTGGAAATAAAATGTCCAAACATTCCAAATTATGTAGACGCACCGTATCTCAAGGTCATCAATGGGTCATTGCAGCTCAAACCAACCCATGCCTATTATTGGCAAGTTCAGGGCCAACTACTTGTCACCGGTATGAGTTGGTGCGATTATGTCGTCTCCGCTCAAGATGATGTTTTCATACAAAGAATACAGAGGGATGAGAGTGTGATGGAACAAATTAAGCGTGGGATAGATAAGTTCTACTTCCACGTGTACATGGACAAATACCTGGCAGTGGCGTAAATTGGTTGCTTGTCATTCCTGAGTTTTGGGCACATTTTTACAGAAGACTCCTTTAAATCTGTTATTATCTTATGTTATATGTTATCTTATATGTATACGTTATATATTCTATTATTATAAATGTTCATTTGTGCCTTTGTATGCATTGTTATTGAAGGGCAGTGACACTTTCATGTTAACCATTTATGAAATTGAAGTTTGTCAAATATAGTTCACTTGAAATCTATTATGTGTTTTTGCTTTCTGAAGAACAGACAAATGGTCTTTGCATTTTTACAAAATCAAATCAAAATTTATTTATATAGCACTTTACAACAACGCTCAGGTTGACCAAAGTGCTTTACAACTGTGAAACCCACAAAAACAAACAATACAGAGCAAGAATCACATATATATATATATATATATGTATATATATATATATGTATATATATATGTATATATATATATATATATATGTATATATATATATATATATATATATGTATGTATGTATGTATGTATGTATGTATATGTATATATATATATATAAAAAACACATCAAAACCATATAATAACTAAATTATTAAAATATAAAACACCTTAAGATAAAATATGAAAGTGCTAAAAAAAAATCAAAAAGCCAGTTTAAATAAATGGGTCTTCTAAAAAAAGATATCACAGTCAACAGGAAGCACACAGAACAAAGCTGTAGACAGCACTAAAAGTAAAGCAGTTTTATTTGCAGAGTAACAGCAAATCATTTCCAAAACTTTATGAGTATTGTGTGATGTGTTATTGGCCTTTATTTAGCCAGGAGAGTGTGGTGTCAAAGTTCATTATAGAATGGATTAGGAAATCCGGCCACCAGAAAATCAGACCATCCATTTCTTGACCAGGGGTCCGTACTGATAATTAGTGAGGAGACATGCAACAGTAAAAAGCTGGTTTATATTCCCACAAATGGAGAGAGGGATGACCGTGTCAAAAAGTTTGTTCTCTTTGACCCTCCTAATGAGCCTCTCGACGTGGACTCTCAGACGTGCAATGGACTGGGTTTTAAGGACGTCCACCTCGGGCATTTGATCCTGTTTGGACATAAAAGCTGGGCGATGCACTTTCCCGGAAACTAGCTCATCTATCAGAAACCCCTTGTCTACCATAACTTCCATGTCGGGTGTTAGGAGGGAGGTGATGCCGGAGTGACGAAAAATCTCCTTGTCACTGATGGAGCCTTCAAAAAGTGCCGACACAAATGTCAATGCTCCATGGGGGGACATGCCAATAAGCGCTTTGAATGTACAGTGCGACTTGTATGTTGAAAATACCTCACTTTGGAGCAGAAGGGAGGTAGGGGTTTGGCACCTCATTTCTGTGCAGTCGAGGATGACCTGGGTGTTTTCATAAGTCCCATGGAAATCTGTGGGGCAGTTTGCTCTCACTGATCCGCTTGTCATCCATATCGAGAGAGATCCAAGTAAAGTATATAGAAAGTTGGACCACGTCACAACTATTCGACTCACTGTAGCTCTGTGGATGTTGAACTTGTGAGCAAGTTCCCTTTGTGTACAGCCGGTTGATAGATAGTTAAGGAAGAGGAACAGCTCGTCAACTGGCAGCAATTTCTGGGGAAAATAGTTACCGTATTATTAATAGATAGAAACACTATACAAGAAAGATAAAATACACAAACTAAGGTGATTAAAATATGCAGTGCATGTGGGGGTGTATGTAATCTAAAAATTGGAAACTTTCATCAATGATTTAACTGGTGGTAAAAGAGTAAGCTGCCTATAGCAGGCCAGCGTGGAGCTGAGCAGCCAAAGGAGCAGAGCAACAAAAGCAGGTAGTCGCTTGCACAGACAACAAGAGTGCCAGAGCAAGCAAAAAACAAAACAGCTAACAGTGCAAAATGTGTAATTCACATGGACCAAGCTGGTAGTATATATGAAGACTTCAGATGCAAAAGCCTCTAAGTGCCATCTGAAATTTTCTTCTAGAATGATCATTTTTTGTCAAGCTTGTATGTTTATGTTCAGTTATTTCACTTTAATGGCAATTCAAATTACCTATTAATTGTAATAAAATGAAATTACTTAAATATACAAGCTTGATAAAAATGCTCATTTTTGAAGAAAATTTCAGGTGGCACTTAGAGGCTTTTGCATCTGAAGTCTTCATATGTTTATTGTAGAACTTACTGTTGATCTGTTCAAAGGGCTCTCAGTGGATGTACTGGTGGAAAGGTTCTTCTGACCACTGGTGACTCTCACCATTCTGCTCGTTGCCTCTTGGATTAGATTCCAAAAGGCCATGAAATGCTCATATGATGGAAATCTGCATACAAAAAGCACATATCATATAGTTTTTCTATTGATGGCATTCAGATTACATCAAAACATTCTCATGTTGTGAACATGGAATCTAGCGTTGTTTTCTCTAGATCTGTTAATTATATTTTATTCTTCTTTACTGAAACACACAAAGTCACAATCCACACACATCAGACACACACCACACACGCATTGTATGGAACCGCAAAAATCCATACTAGCCAAACTATTATACAGCTATCGTGAAACTTTAAAGCTAATTACATCACCGGCTGCTGATAAGTTTTTTATTGCCTCGTCAGCAAAGACATGTATGTATATATTCATAATGTATTATTTACAGAACAAAGTAAATAAAATACACCAAATGTGATGGTGTGAAATCTCTGATTTCTTACCTGGTATAGTACCGAAAGTCATCAGGTGATGTGGCAAACCGCTGCAACCCAAATCTCTCCAAATGATGTGACTCGAGCTGCCTTGTGAGCTCCTCGATCTGCCTCGACATGTTCTCAAATTTCATCCGGTCGACCACGATAAAAGAGCTGGCTGTGTAATCGTGGTCTTTCATCAAGGGTGTCGTAGCCAACTCAGCACAACCAGAGACAGTGTTTTCATCCACCTCAGTCACCATGTCCACGGCGGAGTCATCCTCTGGAGCGCGGTCCAAAGCCTGGATTGCTCGAGGGCGGCGCTCCCAAACTCCGGGTCGCTGGGTTTTTTTAGTGTAATTATTCCAACCGAACAACGATGGAACTGCCTTTGGTCGAAGACACCGCTTTCCCGAAGAAGATATTACTATCTCTTTTTTCTCGAAGTGGCGACTGCACACTCTGGAGTTGGTGGTGGGGGTGAAACCTTCCCTTCTGATTTTAACAAGCCACTGGGCGCGTAAATTAAGTTCCTTTGGGAAACTATGGAAGCTCAAGGTTGTGTTGAATCTCCCCCCGGCGGTACATAGTGGCACGCAGCAATGGTGGTTATTACCACCGACTGCCCTTTGAAAAGTGAATCGTTTTTTTTTATGTTTTAGGTCCATTGCGAACGGTTAAACTAACTTAACGCCGGTTAACGCCGGTCCACTGATGTAAACAAGGCGGCAACCGGAAACGAAGTACCCACCTTCCGCCCTCAAACCGGAAGTTAGCATTTTTCTCGTGCACAGGGTCAATTTAGTGATTGATTGAGTGATGATTGACCATTATTGAAGACACCTGATGATAACAAGCAGAATCACTGAAGGAGAAAATCTCATTTTTAAGTTGCCATTATGGGGATCAGTGTTTGCTTTAGTTGGGCTCTTGACCCTTAAACTAATAACTTTAGATTTTGTTTGGCTGTTGTATCTGAGTTACAACTCTCAGATGAACAAAGAGAAACGTTGATCAGGTGGTGTTGGTTATGTTTTGACATAATCATAATTTGACCTGAATCACAAAACTCATTTAGAGAGTTAAGTTTACCTTGTTGATTACAACAGCCTGTGATTCTAATATTATGCCATGTTAATCATTTTCAATGTAATCAGAAAGATTTCTTGAAAGTTGTTCTGATCAAAAGCTATATTATTTGGACACACTGACACCAATAATCAGCCTGTGATTCTCCACATTGGTGACAATAATAAAGCATGTTGCAGTGCATTCTGGGTGCCACCAATCAAAACTCATCCATGGCTCCCATCATGCATTGCGGTATGAATAAATTATGATCTGAATTGTCTTGTTTTCCTAATTGAATATTCTTTTTTGTCACCATTGTTGAGATTCATACACTGAATCTTGATGTCTGTGTGTGCCTTAAAGAAAGCTTTTCCTTTTCTTTATCAGAACAACTTTTAAGAAATAATTTGAATTATATTGAAAAATCTGGATCTTAATCTGTAGAATTGCTGTGATGTTGTAATGACCAATATACATTTAAGTCAGATATTAGGCTCTAAAGTAATTCAGTGATTCAGATCAAATTATGATTATGTTAAAATATAACCAACATTACCTGATCAACTTTTCTTTTTGTTCATCTGGCTGTAATAACTCAGATCAACAGCCAAACAAAATCTAAAGATAATCATTTGAAGGTCAACTGCCCAACTAAATCGAACACTGATCTCCATAATGATGACTAAATTTGTGATTTTCTCCTTCAGTGATTCTGCTTGTTAACATCAGGTGTCTTCAATAATGCTCAATCATCACTCAATCAATCACTTAATTAGCTCATTAGCTTTAACACTCTTGAGTCTGGAGCCAAATAAACTCCCAGGAGAGTTCATTTAACACTGGAGTTTTTGCTGTGTGAGTTCATGGGTGGAATAAACATATGGCAGGACTTTTACTTTCTGACCCCTGGACTTTCCACCTCTGCTTATAACACAGCCATGTCCCAAGTGATCTGAAGGCGCGGGCGCTTCCTATTGTGTGACATTAAAAAAAAAATTAACGTTTCTAAACGTTTCTTTGATGGTTCTTTGCAGTGTTCTTCATAGTGTTTCTTTTCTGGGCCTTTTCAGGCTGAGCCAAAGAATACTTCCTCCGCAAAGTCTCAAAATACATCTTGCAACCTGTTAAATAAATCATAAATAAATGTAAACTAAGTAGCCAATAAAACTAAGTAAAACAGAGGACATTAAAATGATTACAACATCTTTAAGATTACCTTTTGCACATTCAGGGTCAACCGTCTGTAAAAGTTGTCCTTAATTCTTCGAAGAGGTAAGTGGTCACAGCCAGGTTCTGTGATGAATTTATTCTGGGGGAAAAAGTTGCAGGCATCATTAATGAAATTTGGTTTTGGTATTTCAAATCCATATAGTAGTAGATTAAACTAACATTTACAGTATACAATACGCAGTCTTACCCGGTTTGTGGATCGTATTTGTGTGGGTTGTTCACTGAATTATGGAGGCGCCAGAGGTGGAGAATCCAGGGGTCAGAAAGTAAAAGTCCTGCCATATGTTTATTCCACCCATGAACTCACACAGCAAAAACTCCAGTGTTAAATGAACTCTCCTGTGAGTTTATTTGGCTCCAGACTCAAGAGTGTTAAAGTTAATGAGATAATTAAGTGATTGATTGAGTGATGATTGAGCATTATTGAAGACACCTGATGTTAACAAGCAGAATCACTGAAGGAGAAAAATCACAATTTTAGGAGAAAATCTCTTTTTAAGTTACCATTATGGTGATCGGTGTTTGCTTTAGTTGGGCTCTTGACTCTTAAATTAATAACTTTAGATTTTGTATCTGGGTTATAACTCTCAGATGAACAAAGAGAAAAGTTGATCAGGTGGTGTTGGTTATGTTTTGACATAATCATAATTTGACCTGAATCCCAAAACTCATTTAGAGAGTTAAGTTTACCTTGTTGATTATAGCTGCCTGTGATTCTAATATTATGCCATGTTAATCATTTTTAATGTAATCAGAAAGATTTCTTAAAAGTTTTTCTGATCAAAAGACTTTGAAAAAATATATTATTTGGACACACTGACACCAAGAATCAGCCTGTGATTCTCAACAATGGTGACAATAATAAAGCATGTTGCAGTGCATTCTGGGTGCCACCAATCAAAACTCATCCATGGCTCCCATCATGCATTGCGGTATGAATAAATTATGATCTGAATTGTCTTGTTTTCCTAATTGAATATTCTTTTTTGTCACCATTGTTGAGATTCATACACTGAATCTTGATGTCTGTGTGTGCCTTAAAGAAAAATTTTCCTTTTCATTATCAGAACAACTTCTAAGAAATGATTTGAATTATATAGAAAGATCTGGATCTTAATCTGTAGAATCACTGTGATGTTGTAATGACCAATATACATTTAAATCAGAGATTAGGCTCTAAATGAGTTCAGTGATTCAGATCAAATTATGATTGTTAAAATATAACCAACACCACCTGATCAACTTTTCTTTTTGTTCATCTGGCTGTAATAACTCAGATCAACAGCCAATCAAAATCTAAAGTTATTAGTTTAAGGGTCAACTGCCCAACTAAACTGAACACTGATCTCCATAATGGTGACTAGATTGTGCTTTTTCTCCTTCAGTGATTCTGCTTGTTAACATCAGGTGTCTTCAATAATGGTCAATCATCACTCAATCAATCACTTAATTAACTCATTAACTTTAACACTCTTGAGTCTGGAGCCAAATAAACTCCCAGGAGAGTTCATTTAATACTGGAGTTTTTGCTGTGTGAGTTCATGGGTGGAATAAAAATATGACAGGACTTTTACTTTCTGACCCCTGAACTTTCCACCTCTGGCTATCAGGGTTGTGATTATCAGGGGGGAAGGAAGGGAGGAGGGAGAGAGAATGTAAATACAAGTAGTTGAGTTTGGGCAAGGCATGTCCTGTGCTCTTCCTTTGAGATCTTTTCTCCAGGGCTGCGTTTTATAGTTTAATTACAGTGGGTTTGATCTGAGCTCTCAGCAGGAAAAACAAGTCTTATATTACTAACCAGATGTTCTTTATTTCTGTCAGACACCTACAGAAGCTCTTGTTGAGAATTAACAGATGTTTAGATGTTGAATTTTTATTGAAAAAAATATATTATTAAAAATTATTATTATTATGATCAGTGCCATGATGCAGATTAGACAGCTATTCATGAAACTTTTTCTAAAACTTCAAATATTAGACTATCACACATGCACAGACATCAAGAATCAGCGAATAAATCATTGTCGAATAAATCGAATAAATCATATTATCAATAAGTCATTGGCTGTCGGTCATCGCCGATGTAGTTTTCAGTCAGAACACTTTTCACACAGCAGGATTTTGAATCGCCGACAGGTCCAGATATTTAGCATGCCAAATATCTCACGGGCGTCGGCGACTCGTCGGTGATTCTCTCAGATCGCGTCTTTGCTCATTCACACTGCGTGATTGTCCCTCGCGTGAACGAGCACCGATTTGCCTGTGATTTCAGGCATTTGTCGGCGATTTCTCAAAACCTGTCGGCGAGCCAAAATCGGGGCTAAAATCGTGCAGTCTGAACTCGGCATAAGGTGTTAAACTTAAGAAAAGATTAACACATTAACACCTGAAAAGATATCCAGACAGCTTGCTAATCATAATTCTAAATGTACTTCTAAAAAACAAAGACAGCACAACAAAAAATCATAACTACTTAAGATAACTACTATGGGGAGACCAGGTATGGTTATAACAATGTTTAGCTTGAGGTTTCAAAACTTTTATAGAAACTACCCACATTTGTTTATTACAAATGGAACCAATTCAATCATCTAAAAGAATATCACAGACCTTGTGGGTTGATACCACTACCGGGGTAGGTTAACACATGCTGGGGTAAATTGTAACAATAGAAGTAAAAATAGATTTTTTTTAGAACTCTCTCTCTCTCTCTCTCTCTCTCTCTCTCTCTCTCTCTCTCTCTCTCTCTCTCTCTCTCTCTCTCTCTCTCTCTCTCTCTCTCTCTCTCTCTCACACACTCTCTCTCTCTCTCTCTCCCTCTCTCTCTCACACTCTCACTCTCTCTCTCTCTCTCTCTCTCTCTCTCTCTCTCTCTCTCTCTCTCTCTCTCTCTCTCTCTCTCTCTCTCTCTCTCTCAGATTAAGAATATTCACACATAGACACGCACTCACACGCTTTAGTCTGGTATTATTGTTAAGTTTGTTGACCCTGACCCTGATGTATTTTCCTGTAAATCAGGGCTTTTCCTGCAGAGCTCTGTTTACTTTCAGTTTCACACAAGAAAACAGACGGAACACATACATGGATAAGATAACATACACTGTTAACCCTTGCTGTAAAATAAGGCCAAATTCTGACAATATCATACCATTTTCCATTAAAACAGTAATATACCATAGAAAACAAAACTAGCCTATATACTGTGAATTAACAATCCAATCACACCCTACACCCTCATTCACTATTCCCTACATTAGTTCACACATTAGCCTCACTACAGCCGATGCTCACGCATCCTTGGCACATATGGAAATTTCCTTTTATACGATGTATCCACTTCTGATCACATTCCTGTAAAAATGGTGATCAGGTCTGAGTACATACGTCAACTATAAAGTGTGAAAATAACTCAAATCATGTTTTTTTTTGGACTGGTCCTCTCTTACATGTTAAAAAATGTCTTTGTACTATGAACAAACTGATCAATTATTGAATAATATACATCTCCCTAGAGAGGCACTCATGTGCAAAAATGGTAATTGCACAAACAGTCAACATATCATAGATATCTCTGCTATGTATACTGCAATTGTCTCTGCTTTACTTGAAGCTAGTAAGTCTCTTCTTAAGCATAAAAAGTGCAATGTGCATATGTGGCTGAATTCTATGCTGAGGCTCGTGAAGCTACTAGATCATGGGCAATGTCTGGTAAACCAAGACAGGGACCTATTTTTGAATATAAGAAGAGCACAAATGCAAAATGTAAATATGCAATACGTTGCATTAGTAAAAATGAGCAGCATCTGAGGGCAGAAGCTATGGCCAAGAAACTTTTAGACAACACAAATAATGATTTCTGGAAAGAGGTGAAACGTACACAGCAAAATCCCCAGTGTTAAATTAACACTCCTCGGTGTACATATAGGTCCAACTACAGAGTGTTAAAAATTAACACTGAAGCAGTGTTGAAGTTAATGAGATAATTAAGTTAACACTGAAGCAGTGTTGAAGTTAATGAGATAATTAAGTGATTAATTAAGTGATGATTGAGCATTATTGAAGACACCTGATGTTAACAAGCAGAATCACTGAAGGAGAAAATCACACATTGTAAGTTACCATTATGGTGATGGGTGTTTGCTTTAGTTAGTTTTATATGTGTCCACACTACAGGGTGTTAAAAATTAACACTGAAGCAGTGTTGAAGTTAATGAGATAATTAAGTTAACACTGAAGCAGTGTTGAAGTTAATGTGATAATTAAGTGATTAATTAAGTGATGATTGGCCATTAGTGGTGACACCTGATGTTAATAAGCAGAATAATTGACGGAAAGAGAAACAATAAGAACAACAACTGAATTTGAGCCTTTACACATTATTGCACTTATTATAACAAGTTTGAGCCTTTATTTCTGTCATACATCTACACAAGTTATTGAGATTCAGCAGAAGTTTAGACGGTAATGTTTTATGTATTTTTTTTTTATTTTAGTCACCATTATGGTGGTCAGTGTTTGCTTTATTTGGCCTCTTGACCCTTTTAATTTTTTATTGTTAGTTTTTCTCTGACAGTTCCAACATTGTGTTTATAAAGCATGTTTGGTACACCAAGAGAAAACCTGCTTGACATTATCATCATGTCGTGACCTTATTCACTGATGACATTCAGAGTCACAATCTATGACTGTATGCATTATGTTACATATTACTATTGGTGATTTGTAGCCCTGAAATTTTACATTTTGAGATTCAACAGCAATATGAACAATTTTTGAAAAAATGTTTGAGCACAAACGCTATTGTGTTTAAACACACAGACATCAAGAATCAGCATATGAATCTCAACAATGGTGACAATAAACAAACTAGTGACAAACAGATCATTATGAACATCACAAAACTTAAGTCATAATAAAACAATAGCAAAATAAAAGCAAACAGGAAAAAACAATGACAATTAAAAGGACAATTCAGCTGCATAATTTATTCATGCTGCAATGCATGATGTCAGCCAGGGATGCATTTTGATTGGTGGCTCCCATCATGCACTGCAACATGAAACATTTGTGTGATTGTCACCATTGTTGAGATTCATATGTAGATTATTAATATCTGTGTGTGATTTTAAAATTTCAGATTGCTTTAAGCACTGCTGGAATTAACGATTGAAATGTATATGAATAAATCATTTGAATAGTAAGTTAAATAATGCTGGTTCAGTGAATAAACACATTACAGGATTGTAACTTAAACATGTAAACATTATCATCATGACCTGAGCTTCGTTTCCCAAAAGCATTTTAAGCCTAACTTAATCGTAGAACAATTGCAATAAATGGTCTGTACAATCAAATTAGGTTTGCGATTGCTTTCGGGAAACACAGCCAAAGTCATAGTTTCTCTTACCACAACACATATGCTTTATACACACAAAGTTGGAGCAGCCAAAGAAAAATTTATGTTAAAAGGGAAAGGGTCAAGAGCCCAACTAAAGCAAACACTGGTCACCATGATGGTGACCTGAAACTAAACATTCCATAAAACATTACCATCTAAACTTCTGTTAAATCTAAATAGGAACGTGTGTAGATGATTGGCAGAAATAAAGTCAAACTGGTAATATTAAGTGCAATCTGTGTAATGGCTCGAAGTCAGTAGTTCTTGTGTTTCTCTTTTTTCTGTTCTTCTTGTTTCTATTTCCTTCAATGATTCTTATTAACATCAGGTGTCACCACTAATGGCCAATCATCACTTAATTAATCACTTAATTATCCCATTACCTTCAACACTGCTTCAGTGTTAATTTTTAACACTCTGTAGTTGGACCTATATGTACACCGAGGAGTGTTAATTTAACACTGGGGATTTTGCTGTGTACAAATAACTGCAAACCCTCACTACCATGTTCGGTTGATGGAGTCCCTGGTGCAAATGCTATTGCTGAGCTCTGGCGAATGCATTATAGAAAATTGTTTAATTGTGTACAGACTAAATGTTTTAAAGTAGATAATGTTGACAATGTAGAAGCAATCAAATGTCATGAGGTCTCTAAAGCTATTAGGAACTTAGCAGCTAATAAATCAACTGGCCTAGATTCTATCTCGGCTGAACATCTAAAAAATGCAAGCATAAGGCTGTATACACTTCTTGCACTAGGCTTTATGGCTTTCTTCCAGACTCAATGGTGTCTGTGATGCTGACTCCTGTGATTAAGGATAAAGCAGGAAACGTGGGTTCCTCAGACAACTATAGACCCATCGCCCTAGCTAATATATTATCAGGTTGGGTTGTAGACTGTACTAAACTCATGGATTTGGCTTCAAACTGACGTGACGCCGGTTCAACGAATAACGTGATTGGCCAAATCTATTCAACAAGGTAACAACACAAGCGTTGATTGGATCTCACTCCGGCCAACGTTTGTGATCAGCTATAGCGAAATGAAAATCTATTTTTATACTTTAATGTGCAACAATTGGCGTTGGAAACAATCGTTAATCTTTTTGTGAATTATTCATACAGACAAAAATGAGCCACACAGCTGCTGAGTAACTGTCAAATCAAAAACTAAACGAGATAGACGGACTTGGCCCACCGCCTAAGAAGCCATTTTGAGGTCTCAACCAACTGGCAGAACTCCACCCACCTCACTGTCGCGCTCTCGCCCGCGCTTCATGTGATTGGCTTATAAGTAAACAATCCCCCACGTGGGGTGCGTTCTTGTGATTGGCTAAAACAAGGGAGGTATCTGATTGGTCACAGGTCATTCCCTGTTTAAAAAAAGGCATTTGTGTGTGGAGCCAAGTCAGGGAAGTCTCAAAATTCACACACAAATGCAGTGAAGTTCACAGACCGCAAGCAGTTTGTAAATCAAGATATATTTGTGTGTGCATCAGAAATACATTTCTGAATCTTGTCCTGAGCATTTGTGAATCTTGTGTGCATTTGTAAATTTTGTTTTCATTTCTGAATTGTGTATTTATGAATTTTGTTTTCATTTCTGAATTGTGTATTTATGAATTTTGTGTGCTTTTTAAATTCTGTGTGTGCATTTGTGAATTTTGTGTGCATTTGTGTGTCCTGTGTGTGTAATTATGAATCATGTGTGTGCATTTGTGAATTTTGTGCGCATTTGTGTATCATGTGTGTGTATTTATGAATCATGTGTGTGCATTTGTAAATTTTGTGCGCATTTGTGTATCCTGTGTGTGCATATGTGAATGCAGTTTGTGCATTTATCTTTATTGAGACTCTTTTAGCTCCATACATTTGTCATTCTAGATCTACTAATATTGTTAGTACCGATAATTTCCACGTTACTAAATGTATTGATACTTCTATAACTTTCGTGTACTGCGATGGTCTAGTGGTAGAACTTTTGCCAAGCGTGTCAGAGGTTTAGGGTTCGAATCCACACTCGTTTAGGTTTTTTTTTCTTTTTTTTTTTTTTTTACCGAATATGTTTATCAGTGGTTGTATATCAAGCAGGGCGTTTGTGTGCATTTTGTTTTGTAAGATTTCAACGAATAGAAAGTCTCCGCAACAGTGAGAGATTTTATTCAATTTTTACATGAATGATTTATCATATAATCTAAACCGAGCTAAAACTGGCTGTATGGTCCGCAGTGATGAATGAGTGTAAACATTAGCCACATTCATCATAAAGTGCTAGCGATTTGCAAAGATTAATATACAGGTTAATAAAACGTTATACTTACTTCTTCTGGAATTGCAGCAGGCACACAAATAGTTGGTACATATTCGTTTTTCAGCTTTATAGGCTACTGACACTCGTTTAAAAAGCAGTCTGGTGAGAAATGATTAGCGCAAACATAATGGCATTTAGATTGATCGTTGGGAATATTTCCTTCAAAAACTAAACTCAGCCACTGCGTCTAAAGCGGGTCAGATTTCGGAACAGTAAAATGACTGCTGTGTTCCTTATTACATCTAAGAACTGAACACCACAATCGCTTAGACGCCATTCTGCTCCAGCATATCAACAATGGCGGACTACTATGACGACAGCTGTCACAGCTTGTGTTGCGTTGAAACACGGCTGTCAATCACAATCGCGGGAGGGGCGTTGGATATTATGACGTCACAATATCGAACGGCTTGATTTCAGAGAGGGTCTAACATATAAGGAGATTAAAACAAAACCACTGGATGGATTTTTATCATGATAGGATGGTTGTGTACAGGCACTGCCAACACACATTTCAGTGCAATCAACTTGTAAAAGTGCATGTACCATTATATGACCCCTTTAATGTGAAATCAACTGGAAAAAATTAAATATCTATTTCAAACCAGACTGACTTTTTTTCTGTCATTCATCTGAGATTTAGCAGAGGTTTATATGTTAATGATTTATTGAAAATGTTTGTTTTTTATTGAATCAGTGTTTCTTTTGGTTGTGCGATCTTAGCTTTTTATATCAGTATGACACACACATCATACATCATATAGATACTGTAGAGCTGCAATGGTGCTTTTTTGTTAGTTTGAACAGAAAAGGCTTGAGAGTTTCATTAAGTGGAAAAGATGTGTGAGATTAATAATTTCTATAGACAATACAATATTCTGTGAAAGAAAAAGTCATGATGGCAGAACTTTCATTTTTGGGTGAACTATTATTTTAAGTACAAACTTATATTTATACACAGCAAAATCCCCAATGTTAAATTAACACTCCTCGGTGTACATATAGGTCCAACTACAGAGTGTTAAAAATGAACACTGAAGCAGTGTTGAAGTTAATGAGATAATTAATTGATAAATTACAAGATGATTGGCCATTAGTGGTGACACCTGATGTTAATAAGCAGAATCATTGAAGGAAAGAGAAACACAAGAGCTACAACTGACTTGGAGCCTTTACACATTATTGAACTTATTATTACCAGTTTGAGCCTTTATTTCTGTCATACATCTACAAAAGTTATTGAGATTCAGCAGCAGTTTAGATGGTAATGTTTTATGAAAATTTTCATTTCGTTTCCATTTTTAGTCACCATTATGGTGATCAGTGTTTGCTTTAGTTGGTATGGAAGTAAAATAATATCAAATGTTTTAGAAATAAAAAGCCTGTTGAATTGCACTACTTGAAAAAAAATAGGCATTGCATTAACCATGCTTGCATTTTAAAGCATTGTATTTTAAGGGCTTGCATTTTAATGGGCTGAAATTCAACATGGTTGAATAATTAAGCTGTGAATATTTCAATTAAAAACATTTCAAACACATTTTCATTATTAAAAATTCAATAATCCATATTCACCTTTCATATTTCACTTCCAAAATATTCAAACTGTTTAAAATACAACCTATAATATTCAACAGGCAATTTTCGGTCCATTTTATTTCGCTTTGCAAATTCGCTTCCACAAATTCAGTGGTTCAAATTCGACAGCAAATTCAACATTGACGTCCAGGAACTGCAGGAAGAGCAATAGATTACCGAGCATACTCTCCATCTGCTGTTAGTCGATCTCACCAGCAGGAGGTGCAAAAGCGCGTGTTGTTGACGAAGACCTGCAAAATGAAAATGATTATCTGTGTCAGTATATGCGGAAAAGATGATAAACACACAAAAGCTGTACATTTGTTTCATTCAATAACTTAATTGTTACTTTCCCTGTGTAGCCTACATGTCATCAGCTTTCTCTACCATGAACAGGATTATGATCGGTTTCCCTCAATACCTCATACTCAAGGATTCCCCTTCCGTCGGGACAAAACGATTAGCTTAATGGACTAATACAGTGATATGAAAGAATTTTGCACCTTATTGGGGAAGTAGGCTGTAGGATATAGGCTACAGGCAAGCAGATGGACTCAGAATATGAACGTAACGCACAAAGTTTCATGCTGAGCATTTCGTGATATACTGGCATCAGTGGCATACAATCAACACTTGATCAAATAATCCTAACACTTTCTCGTCTATTCTATTCTATTCTATTCTATTCTATTCTATTCTATTCTATTATCTCTCTCTTTAACTGTATCGCTTTGGATAAAAGCGTCTGCTAAATGAGTAAATGTGAAATTGGCTTGACATTGGACATTCGCACATTTAGGGAGCATCTCTAAAGTTGCATACAATATTGGCATACACGTTTCTAAGTTCAATAGCAAACTTAAATTTATTTGAATAAATATAAAAAATCCAAAGGGTGCGCAGAATGCCTGACACTAAATGAACACTTTACAGTTGGTTTTATGACTGTAAGTCGTTCTATTCAAATGCTATCGGAGTTAGAAACGTGTATACCAATGTCGTATACACTTTAGAGACGGTCCCTAAATGTGCGAATGTCCAAGTCAAGCCAACTTTATGCCAGTCTATCACTGGGAAACGCTCAGCATTAAGCTTTGCGCATTATTCTGAGTCCATCTGCTCTCCTTGAGTTTGGTCTTTTATATCACTGTATTAGTCCATTAAGTTATCCTGAAGTATTGAGGGAAACCCTAGCCTGCATGCAGCACATCGCCACAATATAAAGTTAAGGCAACTAAAGTTAAATAACCAAGAGAAATATATGTCAACCTCAAAAATGTAACATTGTATCTGTACATCCACATCGGGGAATAACATTATAATCTCGTTCACGGTATGAGATGCATGTAGGCTACACAGTAAGTAAAAGTAACCGTGAAGACACTGAATTTAACATAAAACAGCCATCATAATAATCACAAATACACTAACATTGCTGTAAATGAGTGTTATGAATGAATGACTTGCTCTAATTTTGCTGGTCTTCGTCAACAACACGCGCTTGCACCACCCGCTGGTGAGATCGACTAACAGCAGATGGAGAGTATGCTCGGCAATCTATTGCCTTTCCTGCAGTTCCTGGACGTCAATGTTGAATTTGCTGTCGAATTTGAACCACTGAATTTGTGGAAGCGAATTTGCAAAGCGAAATAAAATGGACCGAAAATTGCCTGTTGAATATTATAGGTTGTATTTTTAAACAGTTTGAATATTTTGGAAGTGAAATATGAAAGGTGAATATGGATTATTGAAATTTTAAAAATGAAAAGGTGTTTGAAATGTTTTTAATTGAAATATTCACAGCTTAAATATTCAACCATGTTGAATTTCAGCCCATAAAAATGCAAGCCCTAAAAATACAATGCATTAAAATGCAAGCATGGTTAATGCAATGCCTATTTTTTTTCAAGTAGTGCAATTCAACAGGCTTTTTATTTCAAAAACATTTGACATTATTTTACTTCCATAAGTTGGGCTCTTGACCCTTCTATTTTTTATTGTTAGTCTTTCTCTGAAAGTTCCAACATTGTGTTTATAAAGCACTTTTGGTACGCCAAGAGAAAACCTGCTTGACATTATCATCATGTTGGTGACCTTATTCACTGATGACGTTCAGAGTCAAAATCTATGACTTGTTACATTTTATTATCGTTAATTTGTTGCCCTTAGATTTTACAGTTTGAGATTCAACAGCAATGTGAACAATTTTGAAAAAACTTTTGAGCAAAATCACAATTGTGTTTAAACACAGAAACATAAAGAATCAGCATATGAATCTCAACAATGGTGACAATGAACAAACTAGTGACAAACAGATCATCTATGAACATCACAAAACTAAAGTCATAATAAAACAATAGCAAAATAAAAGCAAACAGGAAAAAACAATGAAAATTAAAGGACAATTCAGCTGCATAATTTATTCATGCTGCAATGCATGATGTCAGCCATGGATGCTTTTTGATTGGTGGCTCCCATCATGCACTGCAACATGAAGCATTTGTTTGATTGTAACCATTGTTGAGATTAATATGTAGATTATTGATATCTGTGTGTGATTTTACAATGTCAGATTGTTTTAAGCAGTGCTGAAATTAACTATTGTATTTTAAATGAAGAAATCACTTGAATAGTAAGTTATCATGCTGATTCAGTGAATCAGGACAGTATAGGATTGTAACTTCATCAGATAAGCATTATCATCATGACCTAGGTTTTCGACTCCCTGAGCACGGTATATGGCAGTTGTCGAATGCGCATGCGTCGCGTCTGAACGCGTTGTTGTCTTTGGAGCTCCATCGATTTGATTTATAATTCTTGATTTTACTCTTTAAACTTACTTACAACAAACATCTTCTACTTTTCCTCACCGAGAAGCACTACTGCTCAAACCTCATAGTTACAACACGGACTGTTGAGCAGACGCGTCTCAAGCCTGTTAGTGATCCAACGCTGGATACTCTTATAGGTTACGTCCGTGGATCACGGCTGAACGCGTCTTCTCAACACACACTTACAAACATTTATTTATTTATTTTTTCGCCTATCGTGCGTCTAACGTTACTTTACACCCGTACCGCTAAAAGACGGATTATATCTAAGACGTTAGTCAGAAATTAGTATTAATATTGATAGCATCACTGGTAGCGTCGTTGCTAACTTACTGTCCACCTGTTAAAATGGCGAATATATCAGATGTAAGTAGTCTACCTTTTGGTGCAGGTGAGGACACATTTGAGCTGCACGCGGTGCAGTCTGAGCTGGAAGCTGTTGAGAAACAGATCCACGACCTTTTAGCAAGACAAGCCGAGCTAATAGACCGGCGATTAGCTCTTGAAACATCACGCGTTGCCGCCGATGCTCACAAATCAGAGATTAATGTTACTAACCCGCTGACTATGACCTCGTCTACTCCGTGCGTTACTCAGCATCGGTCCCGAGCGTCGAGGTCACGACCAGCCATGATCTCGTTCACTCCGGCTCCAACACGCCATCACGAAGCCTGGATATTTCCGCAGCGGAAGACACGAGTCAGGTCTAGACCAAGACCCTCTCCGACCCTCCCGGTTTTCGAGTTATCTACACAAAACCGCTTCTCCCCTCTTCGCGAAACAGAACGCGATGCAGTGATCATCGGTGATTCCATCGTTCGACACGTACACGCTACATCAGGTAAAAATAAGGTGCACAGTCACTGCTTTCCTGGTGCTCGTGTTTCTGAAATCGCTGCTCGCGTCCCCGAGATTCTGAACGAGCGCGTCGGAACCGTGGTCCTGCACGCGGGAGGGGCAGACATCAGACTGCGCCAGACGGAGGTTCTGAAGAAAGACTTCAGGAATCTGATCGATACGGTACGCAGCACATCGCCTGATATAACGATCATTGTGTCAGGACCGCTTCCCACGTACCGACTAGGCAATGAAAAGTTTAGCAGATTATTCGCGCTAAATGAATGGTTAATATCATGGTGCAATGAGCAGAAACTGCTCTTTGTAAATAATTGGAATCTGTTTTGGGAGCGTCCTAGGCTTTACCGTGCTGATGGCTTACACCCAAACAGATTCGGATCGGATCTTCTGTCAGATAACATCTCCAAAATATTAAATACCTTTTGACTATTACCCAAAAGTCCAAATCGTAGTCTCTGCTGCACCAAATTAACTGATATAAATACTAGTGTAGAACATTGCATAGAAATTGTGTCTATTCCTCGTTTAGTGAGATCAAATAATAAATCTACTGCAGGATCTAGGAAAAATCTAATTGTTATTAAAACAGAAAATGTTGCTATTAGTAAACAAAAACAATTTCTAAAGCTAGGTCTTTTAAACATTAGATCACTTACACCTAAGGCAGTTATTGTAAATGAAATAGTCACAGATAATAGCTTCGATGTACTTTGCCTTACTGAAACCTGGCTTAAACCAAATGATTATTTCGGTCTAAATGAGTCTACTCCATCAGGATACTCCTATAAGCATGAGCCCCGTCTGATTGGTCGCGGCGGCGGTGTTGCAACTATCTATAGAGTAGTGCTGGGCGGTTTGACCAAAAATCAACATCACGGTTTTTTTCTAAATTATACCGGTTTCACGGTTTTTACCGTTTTTTTTTTTTTTTCAAGCATGATGGGTGTTAACCACATTTTCTACTGAGTGAGAGAGGAAATACTGCAGTAGATTTACTTATAATGCCCTATTTTATTGTCATGAGTGAATATTATAGAAAAAATCCACACTAATATTAATAATACAGGTTTGCAAGGCTGTTTACAAAGAGGTGCCAGCAGGACGCGCTTTAGGAGCGGCAGAAACAGTGGTTTCCCCGGTAACGGCTGTACACAAAGCAGCAACGCTCATAAACACTGCTTTATCAGGAAAGATAAAGAAAGATTCAATCGTAATAACAAAGAAACTTTTCTAAAGACCGTCAGTTCACTTCAGATACGTTAATACAGTATAAAAACACGCGCGCCGCGAGAAAAAAGACACTCTCACCCCCACACGTCTCGTGCCCATTCTAGTCAATGCTTGTGTTTCAGATCGAAGCTTCCCAGAAGCGGCTCTCCGCGCCGCTTCGCTAAATATAGGCGCCTAGTCTATTTTGACGCACCGCGTGGAGGACGGAATAAAACCTTGTCGCAGCTGTAATGCGCCGCAGACGTGTGTTGTAAATGAGGGGTGAGACTGTGTCGCGCAGCGCCGCGTTCCGATTAAAGCGACATACACCGGTATTGCGGTATATTAAAAATTCATATCGTAACAAAAATAAACACCGGTATTCGGTATGAACCGGTAAACCGCCCAGCACTACTATAGAGATTTTCTTAGTGTTACTCAGAAAACGGGTTATAAGTTTATTTCATTTGAAGTACTTGTACTAAATGTTACGCTCTTAGACGCTAGAAAAACATCCCTATTATCTTTAGCCTTGGCTACCGTATATAGACCGCCTGGGCCTTACGCTGATTTCCTAAAAGAATTTGCAGATTTTCTCTCAGATCTATTGGTCAATGTCGATAATGCATTAATTGTTGGAGACTTTAATATCCACGTAGATAATCAAAATGATGCGTTAGGGGCTACGTTTATCGATTTATTAAACTCCTTTGGGGCTAAGCAAAACGTTACCGGACCAACTCATCGTTTTAATCATACACTCGATTTAATTATATCACTTGGAACCGATCCAACCGATATAGATATCATTCCACAAAGTGATGATGTCACTGACCATTACATGGTAACTTGCATATTACGTACCCCTGTAATATATCATGCTGCGCCGCGTTATCGATTAGGCAGAACAATCCTTCCATCCACCATAGATAATTTTTCAAATTGCTTATCGGATATATCTCAGCTGCTCAGTGAACCCAAACAAACAGATGAACTAGAGGAACTAACCAGCACTATGAGCACCATTCTCTCTGGGAAATTGAATATTGTTGCACCTATGAGACTAAAAAAGGTCAGAGAGAAAATTAAAGTACCATGGTACAACAATACTACGCGTGTTCTAAAGAGAGAAACTCGTAATTTAGAGCGTAAATGGAAACTAACTAACTAATTTAGAGGTTTTTAGAATCGCTTGGAAAGACAGTACGTCACGTTATAAAAAGGCCCTAAAAGCGGCCAGGGCTGAGCATCTCCGCAAACTAATAGAAAATAACCAAAACAATCCTAGGTTTTTATTTAACACCGTGGCTAGACTAACAAATAAACAAGCATCACCTGAACAAAATATTCCGTTACAGTTTAGTAGTAATGATTTCATGAAATTTTTCACTGAGAAAATAGAAAACATCAGAACCACAATTGTAAACGTTCAATCCTCAATCGCGCCTTATAATTCAGCCTCGATTATCACCCCGCAAGAACAAATACAGAGCTTTACAACTATAGAACAAATAGAGTTAAATAAACTTATCACTTCCTCTAAAACAACAACATGTTTATTAGATCCCATACCAACTAAACTACTAAAAGAAGTGTTACCTGTAGTGGAAGAGCCTCTCCTCAATATTATTAACTCATCTTTAACTTTAGGTCATGTTCCAAAAACATTTAAACAGGCAGTTATAAAACCTCTCATTAAGAAACCACAATTAGACCCAAATAATCTAGCAAATAATTGACCCATTTCAAATCTTCCTTTTATGTCCAAAATACTAGAAAAAGTTGTGTCCGCCCAACTAGGCTCTTTCTTACAAGAAAATGACATCTATGAAAAGTTTCAGTCTGGGTTCAGGCCGCATCATAGCACTGAAACTGCGCTCGTTAAAATCACAAATGATTTACTCTTAGCTTCTGACCAAGGCTGTATCTCAATATTAGTTTTACTTGATCTTACACAGCAAAAACTCCAGTGTTAAATTAACACTCCTGGGAGTGTATATGAGTCCACACTCAAGAGTGTAAAGTGTTAAAATATGAGTGTTAAATTAACACTCAAGAGTGTTAAAGTTAATGAGCTAATTAAGTGATTAATTAAGTGATGATTGAGCATTATTGAAGACACCTGATGTTAACAAGCAGAATCACTGAAGGAGAAAATCTCAAATTGTAAGCCACCGTTATGGCGATCAATGTTTGCTTTAGTTGGGCTCTTGACCCATATATGTTTACTTTAAATTTTGCTTGTCTGCTGTTATTGATTTATAACAGTCAGATGAACAAAGAAAAAACGTGATCTGATGGTGTTGGTTATATTATGACAATCATCATTTGAACTTGATCACTGAACTCATTAAGATCCTTCTTTCTGACTTCGATTTGGTTACAGCATAATTGTGAATCTGCATAAATATCCAGAATTTTAGAAATAATATAAAGGATTTCTTAAAAGTTGTTTTGCAAAAAAAAAAAAAAAACTTTCTTTTAGGCACACGCAGACGTCAAGATTCAGTCTATGCATCTCAACAATGGTGACGAGCAGAATATTCAATTAGGAAAAGTAAATTACATAGACAATTCAGATCATAATTTATTCATACCGCAATGCATGATGGGAGACATTAATGAGTTGTGATTGGTGGCAGCCACTGCAACATGCTTTATTATTGTCACCATTGTTGAGATTCACAGGCTGATTATTGATGTCTGTGTTTCTAAATAAATTCATTTCAAAGTATTTTGATCAGAACAATGTTTATTAAATATTTTTGATTATAAGAAATATACTGAAAATCATATGCTGTAGAATCACAGAGCTGATGTAATTAACTAGTTAAACCAAACAATCTCAATAAGATTAGTTAGTTTAATTAGTTTTTCAGACCACAACATGATTATGTCAAAACATAACCAACACCATCAGATCACGTTTTTTCTTTGTTCATCTGACTGTTATAAATCAATAACAGCAGACAAGCAAAATATAAAGTAAACATAAAAGGTTCAAGAGCCCAACTAAAGCAAACATTGATCGCCATAACGGTGGCTTACAATTTGCGATTTTCTCCTTCAGTCATTCTGCTTGTTAACATCAGGTGTCTTCAATAATTCTCAATCATCACTAAATTAATCTCTTAATTATCTCATTAACTTTAACACTCTTGAGTGTTAATTTAACACTCATATTTTAACACTTTACACTTTTGAGTGTGGACTCATATACACTCCCAGGAGTGTTAATTTAACACTGGAGTTTTTGCTGTGTAGTGCTGCGTTCGATACTATAGATCATACAATACTCTTAGATCGACTACAAAATTATACCGGTGTTCAAGGACAAGCACTAAGCTGGTTCAGATCATACCTATCTGACCGATACCATTTTGTCTATTTAAATGGAGAAAAATCGATCATAACTCCAGTAAACTATGGAGTGCCGCAAGGATCTGTGTTAGGCCCTCTATTATTCTCAATATATATGCTGCCACTTGGAAATATTATAAGGAAACATGGAATTAGTTTCCATTGTTATGCTGATGACACTCAAATATATATTTCATCACGGCCGGATGAAAACGCTAAATTATCCAAATTGACAGAGTGTGTTAAAGATATAAAAGATTGGATGACGCGCAATTTTCTTTTATTAAATCCAGACAAGACAGAGGTACTACTTATCGGTTCAAAAAACCGCCCACAAAACCTCTTACAATACAACTTTAACATAGTAGGATGTCCCGTTACTTTATCATCTACAGTAAAAGACCTGGGTGTTATATTAGATTGTAACCTGTCTTTTGAAAATCATATTTCATATGTTACAAAAACAGCCTTTTTCCACCTCAGAAACATTGCTAAGCTACGTAATATGCTCTCTGTTTCTGATGCAGAAAAGTTAGTTCATGCATTCATGACCTCGAGATTAGATTACTGTAATGCTTTATTGGCTGGTTGTCCTGCATCCTCAATAAACAAGCTACAGTTAGTCCAAAATGCCGCCGCTAGAGTTCTTACTAGATCAAGAAAATTTGACCATATAACACCAATTTTATCATCACTGCATTGGTTACCTATAAAGTTCCGTATTAATTACAAGGTATTGCTACTGACTTATAAAGCCCTAAACGGCTTAGCTCCAGTCTATTTAACGGATCTTCTATCGCCCTATAATCCATCACGCTCTTTAAGATCACTAAATTCGAGGCTTTTGGTCATACCTAGGATATCTAGATCAACTAAAGGAGGGAGAGCATTTTCACATTTAGCACCAAAACTCTGGAATAGTCTTCCGGATACTGTTCGTTGCTCAGACTCGCTCTCCCAGTTTAAAACTAGATTAAAGACGCATCTCTTCAGCCAGGCATTTATATAATATTTTTAATCTTACAGTAAAATCCGGTCTTTACCTCATAAACGCCAGAGGAGAACTGGCCCCCGACTGAGCCTGGGTTCTCCCAAGGTTTTTTTTTCTCCATTAGGTCACCTGATGGAGTTTTTCGGTTCCTTGCCACTGTTGCCTTTGGCTTGCTCAGTTGGGGATACTTAATTTAATTAATCAATCAACAATACTATTGATCAGCATTATCAAACATGGATGTTTTAAACTAGAAACAAACACTGATGTACTATTTTATTTAATCCTGTGAAGCTGCTTTGATACAATCTGTATTGTGAAAAGCGCTATATAAATAAAGTTGACTTGACTTGACTTGACTCGTTTCCCAAAAGCATTTTAAGCCTAACTTGATCGTAGAACAATTGCTATAAATGGTCTGTACAATCAAATTAGGCTTGTGATGTTTTCAGGAAACACAGCCCAGGCCATAGTTTCTCTTGCCACAACAAATGTGCTTTATACACACAGAGTTGGAGCAGCCAGATAAATACTAATGTTAAAAAGGAAAGTGTCAAGAGCCCAACTAAAGCAAACGCTGACCACCATAATGGTGACATGAAACGAAACATTCCATAAAACATTACCGTCTAAACTTCTGTTAAATCTAAATAAGTCCGTGTGTAGATGTATGACAGAAATAAAGTCAAACTGGTAAAATAATAAGTGCAATAATGGCTCGAAGTCAGTAGTTCTTGTGTTTCTCTTTTTTCTGTTCTTCTTGTTTCTCTTTCCGTCAATGATTCTTATTAACGTCAGGTGTCACCACTAATGGCCAATCACCACTTAATTAATCACTTTATTATCTCATTAACTTCAACACTGCTTCAGTGATAATTTTAACACTCTGTAGTTGGACCTATATGTACACAGAGGAGTGTTAATTTAACACGGGGATTGTGCTGTGTATGTTTATTTTATTGTGTCCTAAACATGTTGATTCATTTGTATTTATAATTATTTTTTAGATGTCTTAAGACTGTACTTGGCCTTTTCAACTGTCTCTCCGGTGACGACTGCAATAGGTAATGTACACTGAACATATGTTTTGTCATTTCAACAATAAGAAAATGTACTTCATGTGGAAACATCTACAATAACTGGTTGTAATGTTGAAATGAAGTAAATTATTTAAGATTACAGATTATAACTGATTTCAACCAACCTAAAAAAAAACAAGGTTTTATTGAAGCATAACTGTCAGTAGATGAAATAAAGTAACACACAAAAATTGGACAGGAAATATAGGCCTATATTAAAATATTAAATATTATTACGAATATCTTATTCTTCATTCATTTCTGAACAGAATCAGATTTGTTAAACGCTTATCATAAAAGAGTAGTGCTACAGCGCTATTATTTCCAGAGCACATTTTTAAGCAGACTTTGCTTTTACACACACCACGGAGAGCACACACACACACACAGCGGAGAGCACACACACAGCGGAGAGCGCACACACACACACACACAGCAGAGAGCACACACACAGCGGAGAGCACACACACAGCGGAGAGCACACACACAGCGAAGAGCACACACACAGCGAAGAGCACACACACATATTTGTGTTTCTGTTCATTAATCACTATTCATCCAAACTTTCAGACACTGGCAGCATTAACACCAGCTCTACAACTGTCACACCAGTGACCATCTCAGCTGGTAATGTTACACACCGTGTCTCTATTGGCTTATTTTCTGAGTGTTTTCTAATGTGTGTAGGCTACAGATCAGGGCTGCACTTCCCAAAATCATCATAAGTCTAAGTTGATTGTAGAACAACTGACACAATGGTCTCTATGATCAACTTAGGCTTACGATGCTTTTAGGAAACACTGCTCGATATATATATTAGGACTGGGCGATATATCGTTTGACATTGTTATGCGCATCTCGTCAGTAAAGCCGGTTCCTTGATTAGTAGTAAATCACCATCACCTGCTTTCAGATGGAGCGGCATTTACTACACAGCAAAAACTCCAGTGTTAAATTAACACCCCTGGGAGTGTATATGAGTCCACACTCAAGAGTGTTAAAGTGTTAAAATATGAGTGTTAAATTAACACTCAAGAGTGTTGAAGTTAATGAGATAATTAAGTGATTAATTTAGTGATGATTGAACATTATTGAAGACACCTGATGTTAACAAGCAGAATCACTGAAGGAGAAAATCACAAATTGTAAGTTACCATTATGGAGATCAGTATTTGCTTTAGTTGGGCTCTTGATCCTTATATGTTTACTTTAGATTTAGCTTTTCTGCTGTTATTGATTTATAACAGTCAAATGAACAAAGAAAAGTGTGATCTGATTCAGCAGGAGAGAGAACTAATTAGTGAAATCAGCTGCACAGAAAAAAACTCCAGTATTAAATTAACTCTCCTGGGAGTGTATGAGTCCACACTCAAGAGTGTTAAAGTTAATGAGATAATTAAGTGATTAATTTAGTGATGATTGAACATTATTGAAGACACCTGATGTTAACTAGCAGAATCACTGAAGGAGAAAATATATTTTTTAAGTCACCATTTTGGCGATCAGTGTTTGTTTTAGTTGGGCTCTTGACCCTTATACCATTTACTTTAGATTTTGTTTGGCTGTTGTACCTGGGTTATAACTGCCAGATGAACAACGAGAACAGCTTTTCTGATGGTGTTGGTTGTGTTTTAATGTAATCATTATTTCACAATCATTCGACCTGAATCACTGAACTCATATAGAGCCCAAATTCTGAGTTAGGTTTATATTATTAATTATGTCCTTGTACAGCATAATATTTTTAGCCTTTTCAATAAAATCAATATGATCAAATTAATTTAAAAAAAAGTTTTTATTTAGGCACACACAGACATCAAGAATTCACGTATGAATTTCAGCAATGGTGACAAACAGATCACCTCTGATCATAAGCTCATTATTTATTCATGCAGCCATGAATGAGTTTTGATTGGTGGCACCCAGAATGCACTGCAAAATGCTTTATAATTGTCACCATTGTTGAGATTCACAGGCTGATTATTGATGTCTGTGTGTCTAAAAACTGTGTCTGTGTAAAAACTGTTAAAGTCTGTGTGTCTTGTATTTGAGACATGTCTAAGAAAACTTTAGATTACATTGTAAAAGTTCAAAATATTATGCTGTGCAAGAACAGTGCTGCTATAATTTAAGTAAACATTGGTAAATTAGGTTCTCAAGTAAATTGGACTCTATATGAGTTCAGTGATTCAGGTTAAATGATTGTGAAATATTCACATGAGCTCTTTCTACACACTCATGATATTTGTGTTTCTGTTCATTAATCACTATTCATCCAAACTTTCAGACACTGGCAGCATTAACATCAGCCCTACAACTGTCAGAGTGGCCATCTCACCTGGTAATGTTACACACTGTGTCTCTATTGGCTTATTTTCTGAGTGTTTTCTAATGTGTGGAGGCTACAGATCAGGGCTGCACTTCCCAAAATCATCGAACAACTGACACAATGATCTCTACATGCTTTTAGGAAATGCCGCTCTGTACCATTGGATAGATGTGTGTGTGTGTGTGTGTCAGAATAAAATACTTACTCGACCAGTAAAATACATTATAGTATACAATAGACAACATGTGAAATTACTGAGCATATACATTTTAATCAAATATAATTATGGTATATGGTTTGTGTGTTTCGAAAACACTCGTAATGAATGTGTAATATACTTTTAATAGAAATAAAGAACACTTTACTCAACTAACCAAGCATGTAATTAGTCCCTACACAGGCATATACTTAAACAGAAGTGAATCAGACAGAAATGCAATATCATAAATATAACTGTGTTTTCAGTGGTGTATAAAGACCTTACTTAATGAACCGTTATGTTTTATTACCTTAGAATGAGCCATTTCTCACTACACACAAAAACCAAACAAAAAGTAAAATATGCTAATTTAAATAAAACAAACAAAAAAAAAAAAAAAGAAACTGAATGTCAGATTGTTACTTTAATATTAGTTTATGGATTCCCGCTGAAAACCTGGCAATGGTCATTTTGAAATGGTCATTTTTAGACCAAGAAACTGGAAATAAAATCTAAAAAAAAAATAGTAATAATGATAATATGTACACGATTATACTGGTATGTAACATGTTTACTTCCAATTTAAAATATTTTTTTTAATTTATTTAAGACGCATTGATGTTTAAATAATCCTATAAATGCATTTGAAAAAATTGTGGATCGAAATGAATCGCTCTTAATTAGCAGAAGAAGAAGAAGTAATGTCTAAAGCTGCACTTTTGGTTACATTTTGTAATAAAACATGTTTTTCAGAAACTTTTTAATTCCTTAATATATGTTCATAAATTAATCTCTCTGCAGACCCCTGCTACAACTACACTGAGCTGGACGATACATGGAGATCCATCAATAACACACATGCTTCAGTCAGAAACTGTGACGACACTTATGATGTCTCCTGGAGCGGCTGGTATCGTCTCTTCATTAACAACACTAGCGCTCATATCCCAGACACGTGTGTTGCTGAGTCCAGCTGTGGCACTGATACCGCACTGTGGATACGTGGAGGACACCCAACAGTAACAGATGGAGTCGTCACTCGAGATGTCTGCAGTAACTGGGACAATTACTGCTGCTATCACGGGTCTTTTCCCATTAAAGTCAAAGCCTGTCCAGGCAATTATTATGTCTATGAGCTGGTTAGTCCAACTGATGGTTACAACTACTACTGTTCAGCATACTGTGCAGGTAAACTATATTCACATGAGCTCTTTCTACACACTCATGATATTTGTGTTTCTGTTCATTAATCACTATTCATCCAAACTTTCAGACACTGGCAGCATTAACACCAGCCCTACAACTGTCAGAGTGGACATCTCACCTGGTAATGTTACACACTGTGTTTCTATTGGCTTATTTTCTGAGTGTTTTCTAATGTGTGGAGGCTACAGATCAGGGCTGCATTTCCCAAAATCATCGAACAACTGACACAATGATCTCTACATGCTTTTGGGAAATGCCGCTCTGTACCATTGGATAGATGTGAGTGTGTGTGTGTGTCAGAGTAAAATACTTACTCGACCAGTAAAATACACAGAGGTGGGTAGTCCAGGGGCCAAAGAGTAAAAGTCCTGCCATATGTTTATTCCACCCATAAACTCAGTCAGCTGATTTCACTAATTAGTTCTCTCTCCTGTCTGAATTAGCAAATCCAGGTGATTGGAACAAAATACTGAGGAGGACTTTTACTTTCTGAACCTGGACATTACTCCTCTGCATAGCAATGCCACATGTCAGCCAAGAGCAAAGAAATAAACCAGACCTGGACCTTATCATAGCCAAAATAATCTGTGTATATTAAATATGGAGTAATTTCAGCCACAGCCTGAGATGAAATCAACTGAAGAGAAAAGAAGACATTAAATCTGTGAAGATCTCATAGGGCTGGGCGATATATCGCTATATGCTAACCACCATCATGGTGACTTAAAATACAACTATTGATTTCATTCAACCGGAAATGAAATAAAGTCAGTCTGGTTAGTAATAAGTGAAGCTCTTAATTCTGTTTGTGGAGTTGTTTAATCCTCCTCTGCTGAGATCTTCACAGATTTAATGTCTTCTTTTCTCTTCAGTTGATTTCATCTAAGGCTGTGTCTGAAGTCAGTTGTAGTTCTTGTGTTTCTCTTTCCTTCAGTGATTCTGCTTGTTAACAGCAGGTGTTCATCATTAATGCTCAATCATCACTTAATTATCTCATTAACTTCAACACCGCTTTAACTCTGTAGTGTGCACACATATGAACACTGAGCAGTGTTAATTTAACATAGGCGTTTTTCTGTATACTATTACATAAATCTTACCCGTTTCATTTACATATGACTGACAAATATAAATCACATTTAGTTTATTAATACAATTACATAAATCTTATCTGTTTCATTTATATATGACTTAAAAATATGAATCACATTCAGATTATTGATTGGTTTATGTTAAAACTATGTAATCCAAATGCATGGAAATTTTGCATGCAATTCAAATACATAAATCTTATTTTTAGACACAATTTTTTTTGAGTGTACTATATAAATACTATAGCAGCTTAAAAATATTATAGAGGTATTACAGAACATCAAGTAGCCTATGTTATGTTCTGTAATACCTCTATAATATCCTAGAGCCGCTATAGTATTTCTATAGTCTTATAGTACTTCTATAGTAATATTTTGTCCCAAAATACTATTTTCCTAAGGGTAATTAGGCCATGCATAACCAACACATAGACGTATATTTTCTGTCATTTAACGTCATTTAACGTCGGTCATCCTCATTAATGGATTTTAAATTGTTTTCATATTTAGATATGACGGTCAGAAAAAAAATTAAGTTATGTTAAGTTTTTGTTATGTTAAGTTTTTCAGTGCCATTGACTCCCATTATTTCTCTGCGTTTTCCTTCAGTTTTCAGTCCATAATGGCGGCCGCGCCGTCACATCATGGGGGCAACTGTTGCTATGGAGCGTTCTATTGAGTTTCGCCTCTTGGGCTTCTATTCACCTTATTCCGGAAGTAGCACTGGGTGGCGCCATCCCTGTAATCTCACTTCCTGGTTTAGCTACTTAGCGCTTTGTTTGCCCTGGTCCAATCTGTTATCTGTCTTAGTTTAATTTAATTGCCTTCCAATTTAAAGAAATTAGAGATAGCCAGTGTTAACTGTGCAGTCCGTGGCTGTCATAACAGCTGGAGAAAAAGAAATTTGATGCTGTCTCAGCTTTGTTATGAGCATCAAAAGAAGAGATCTGAATGTTGTGGGCCAGCATTTACTCTGCACCGACCCCCGGTCAAGGTAGAGGACAGGCGTGCGTGGCGTGGCTTAAGGCGCTGAATTTAAGCTTTCAAACAAGGTATAGCATGTGCATGTGTCCTGTAGTGAGACCATTACAACATTACAACATTAGATGTTTGTGGCTAATGTAGGCTAAACACTACACATCGGCCGGGCTGCGATCAGACAGGCAGACGGGTCATATAAACACCTAAAAGTCGTTTAAAAATTACCCCGAGAAACAGTGCATTGCTGTGCTGTTGGTACACACGTACATAGCACATTTGGCACAAATTAGCTTATCTTATGAGACATTTTATCATTGAGACTTCTCTGCAGTTCTCCTCAAAATTTAATGAGGGTCCGCTAAACCGGAAGTTGGTTTACAACGGAAGTACTGGACAGAAGTAAAAGTGGGCGGGGTGGAATAAGGTGAATACTCTTTGTTTGAGGTTGTGTATCTCCAGAAAGTGGAACACACACCTTTTCTTCTTCTCTGTCCTCAGAGCAGAGGTGCTGTAGCTGACACGAGTCACGACTACACTGCCCTCTATAGGACTGGTGCAGTGCGCATGTGTCGAATCTGTCCATCCTGAGCTTTAGTGACACTTTTCTGAGCGCCTCGTGTCTGATCTCTTCTCAGCTCAAACACTGACTGTCACTCAGTGAACCACAGATCTCTGTCTCTCTCTCAATAGTGCTAGTCTAGAGTCAGACCCGGTCAAACCACTGATACAGTGTTGCTGAGGACACGACTGGAATAAAACACTTCACACACGCTGAGGAGAAACTCACTTATTTTCTGTAAAATAAAATACTGCTGTTTTAGTCAAATCATTTAGTTTCATTTTTATTTTTTTCATTATTTGCATAAGAAATATTGAGGAAACTGAATGTCATATTGTTACTTTAATATTAGTTTATGGATTCCTGCTGAAAACCTGGCAATGGTACTTTTAAAATGGTCATTTTTAGACCAAGAAACTGGAAATAAAATCTTAAAAAATAGTAATAATGATCATATGTACATGATTATACTGGTATGTAACATGTTTACTTCCAATTTAAAATATTTTTTCAAATTTATTTAAGATGCATTGATGTTTAAATAATCCTATAAATGCATTTGAAAAAATTGTGGATCGAAATGAATCGCTCTTAATTAGCAGAAGAAGAAGAAGTAATGTCTAAAGCTGCACTTTTGGTTACATTTTGTAATAAAACATGTTTTTCAGAAATGTGTTATTTCTTAATATATGTTCATAAATTAATCTCTCTGCAGACCCCTGTTACAACTACACTGAGCTGGACGATACATGGAGATCCATCAGTAATACACATGCTCCAGTCATGATGTGTGACAGGTCTGTCTCCTGGAGCGGCTGGTATCATCTCTTCATTAACAACACTAGCGCTCATATCCCAGACACGTGTGTTAAGAAGTACAGCTGTGGCACTGAAACCGCACTGTGGATACGTGGAGGACACCCAACAGTAACAGATGGAGTCATCACTCGAGATGTCTGCATTAACTGGGACAATTACTGCTGCTACCACGGGTCTTTTCCCATTAAAGTCAAAGCCTGTCCAGGCAATTATTATGTCTATGAGCTGGTTAGTCCAACTGTTGGTTACAACTACTACTGTTCAGCATACTGTGCAGGTAATTATATTCACATGAGCTCTTTCTACACACTCATGATGTTTGTGTTTCTGTTCATTAATCACTATTCATCCAAACTTTCAGACACTGGCAGCATTAACACCAGCCCTACAACTGTCAGAGTGGACATCTCACCTGGTAATGTTACACACTGTGTCTCTATTGGCTTATTTTCTGAGTGTTTTCTAATGTGTGGAGGCTACAGATCAGGGCTGCACTTCCCAAAATCATCGAACAACTGACACATGCTTTTGGGAAATGCCGCTCTACCATTGGATAGATGTGCGTGTGTGTGTCAGAATAAAATACTTACTCGACCAGTAAAATACATTATAGTATACAATACACAACATGTGAAATTACTGAGCATATACATTTTACTCAAATATAATTATGGTATATGATTTGTGTGTTTCGAAAACACTCGTAATGAATGTGTAATATACTTTTAATAGAAATAAAGACTTTACACTTTACTCAACTAATCAATAAGGATGGCTGACGCGAAACAGTCGTTCCGAAGCTTTGCGAGATCCCGAAGCGCAGATGTGTCGAAACACTGATCCGAAGCGTGATTCGAAACACCCATGTCACGTGACTATGACCAAACGAAGCCTCGAAGTGTTTCACTAAGTGTTTCATCAGGTGTGGTCCGCCGAATCAGCGTTTTGATTGACACGGTCGGGAACAGACCACACAATCACACATCTGTATAAAAGTGAAATAAACGCATTTTGACCTCGTGGGTTTTTGTGAGAGGAGTTTGACTTTGAGATAGCGGATTTTTGGTGATATAGTGACATAGTGCGATTTGATTAGTTATAGGCAATTTAGGCTTACATTTAAATTTACACAACACATTGACTGATAGGCTAGAGACAGACAGAGTATATAGTGACACATTAATAGATACATAGATATAAATATATATAGACATCTAGATTAATAGATAGATACATATATAGATAGATTACAGATACAAATAAATACATATATTATAGATATACATATATAGATACATATATAAATACATATGTTATAGATAGATACATATAGGCCTAATGATACATAGATTATAGATCTAGATACATAGATAGATTAATATAGATAGATAGATAGATAGATAGATAGATAGATAGATAGATAGATAGATAGATAGATAGATAGATAGATAGATAGATAGATAGATAGATAGATAGATAGATTTGGTAAAATGGAGGCTCCCCAGAAGAGATGCTGTACATCTGTGGTGTGGGAGCATTTCCATTTAGAAACCCCAAATCAAGAAACCCCACTAAAGTGAGATGTGTGTATTGTGATCGGTATCTAGCCTACTGGAACAATACATCATCCATGATGCGCCATTTGAGGAGCACTCATCCTGCCATTTTGCAGGTGCAGAGGATGGCATTCCCCCTGTACCTAGGCCTGCTACTGACACTGTTGGGCCATCTATGCAATGTATGCATTGTTTGAAATATAATTATAATTGAAATATAATTACAACCTTTTGGGACACTGTTTATAAAGTCCATAGCCCTATGCCCTACAACCTAATGTCCCAATCACAACTGCCAATCATGTTAAAAATAGCTTCAATGTGAATATAATATAATATAATATAATATAATATAATATAATATAATATAATATAATATAATATAATATAATATTGTGTGAATATACATTTTATAGGTCTACATCATAGGTCTACATATGAGTACCCAATATACTGCAGCTGATGCCACAGTGGAACTGAAAAAATACATCAACAATGCGTATTTGCCCAGAACTCATGATCTAACTAACTGGAAAGAGAGAGCAGTAATCTTTCCTCATTTGTATGTCCTTGCTAAAAAATATCTTTGTATGCCAGCAACAAGTGTCCGTTGTGAGAGGATTTTTTCAAAGGCTGGAGAAATTATCTGTAAAAAAAAAGTAGGCCAAGTCCTTCCACAGCAGAGAAATTAATATTTTTGAATAAAAATCTCTAAAAAAATGAGACATTGTGGCTTGATTTATTTTATTAATATTCATTTTTCATGACCAAAATAACATTATGCACAGTGAGGAGCCTATAGGTTACAAGCTTCACATATTAGAAAATTATAATAAAAAAAACCAACACATTTGTTTAATGGCTCGTCAAGGTTGTTTCAGATCAACACCTGCAAGTGACCACTAGGTGTCACCGTTGAGACGGGTGTCGGATTGATTCGAAGCCTCGAAACAATATGGCACATATGGTTCAACTGTTTCATTGCTTCACGAGGCCTCGATCTGGCCATCACTACTAATCAAGCATGTAATTAGTCCCTACACTGGCATATACTTAAACAGAAGTGAATCAGACTGTTAAATCAGACAGAAATGCAATATCATAAATATAACTGTTTTTTCAGTGGTGTATAAAGACCTTAATGAACCGTTATGTTTAATTACCTTAGAATGAGCCATTTCTCTCTACACAGCAAAATCCCCAGTGTAATCCCCTAGTAATAAGTGAAGCTGGTAATGCTGTTTGTGGAGTTGTTTAATCCTCCTCTGCTGAGATCTTCACAGATTTAATATCTTCTTTTCTCTTCAGTTGATTTCATCTAAGGCTGTGTCTGAAGTCAGTTGTAGTTCTTGTGTTTCTGCTCGTCTCTTTTTCTGTTCTCTTCTTTCTTTCAGTGATTCTTTTTGTTAACTTATTAAGGCTGAGATGACTCCATATTTAATATATACAGAATTTGTGGCTCAGATAAGGTCCAGTTCTGGTTTATTTCTTTGCTCTTGGCTGGCATGTGGCATTGCTATGGCCTGCTTGTGGCCCAGATCTGGCAAACAGGAGTGGGCCACCCAAGGGCCGTTATTCCACGCTGCATGTGGGCCAGATCATCTTTCCACGTGTGCCAGATGTGGGCCGGATCTGGGCCGACACAATGTTGCTATGTGGGTCATGGGTCATAAACTAATATTAAAGTAACAATCTGACATTCAGTTTCCTCAATATTTCATATGCAAATAATAATAATAAAAAAAACTAAATGATTTCACTAAATCTTTTTTTTTTTTACAGAAAATAACTTTATTTTACAGTGTAGTGTCCTCAGCAACACTGTATCAGTGGTTTGACTGAGTCTGACTCTAGACTAGTATGGAATTTATTTTGTGCCAATAACAATGAACGTAGCTTTTCAAGAAACTAATGAAAATATAAATTGAAACTAAATAAAATATATTTGAAACTGAAAAAGAATAAATCGCAGGCAAATTTTTTGACTTAGTTTTTAATACACTGCATGTTTTGCTAACTATTTCTCATATTTCAATCGCTGATCTGAACTTACAAATGCGCTTCCAGAGTTTTCATTTCCGCTTCTGAAGTTTTCGTTTACGCTGCCTGAGTTTTCGTTCGCCCTTCTGACACATTTCTCTCGTGGGGGGCGGGGCTAGTAGCAGTGTGTTCTCATTGGCTACTGAGTTTTTGAGTGACAGCTTCTTGACCTGGAAGTGAAGACGTCAGTGGTGTGTTTATGTGTGGATGTGAGTGTCTGTAAGCGCAGGTTTCCAGTTCTTTTTAGTGGTATTAAGTTATTTTTTTTATTTATTTTTTTATCTTTATTTACTTGCTGCTACTAGTCGACAGAAGCTTTTAGAAGCACAAGAGATCTATTCAGTCTATTCAGGTGTAATTGTAGGCCTACATTAAAGTACTGTATATAATACTTAAAATATTGTAGTGTCCAATGTTTTCGGAGAATATTTGTTTATTCATGATGATTCCTTTGCATGTTAGGCTCTGATTAGGTTGAGCTGTTAAAATTTAAAGAGAATACTAGCAAACGTGTGTGATATATTCATGGCCATCACAACCATGGCCATCACACTACTCATTGTTAGCATGATATACATTTACACCATCAAAATTAATGATCACTTAAATAAGAGGAATTTAAACTATATGAAAATTACAATCGTGGCCTGCTGTCAGATGATACAGACCTCAAAGGGCATTTCATTACATATGCCACACACAGAATGTTCTTGTTGCCATTTTTTTTTAATTGATAATTGTACTTAGTTATTTTATTTAATTAACACTATCTTCTAACAATTGTAAAATATATTTTAACAATCATCAAACGTTTCAATTGTGAATTATACAACCAGTTAAATGAATGTAATTGAAAATATGAATTCAAATAAATTTACATTCTTTATTGTCACTAAAGCATATACACAAGAATCAGAGTGAATATGTAATGGTCTAGAGCCCAACTAAAGCAAACACTGATCGCCATAACGGTAACTTACAATTTGTGATTTTCTCCTTCAGTGATCCTGCTTGTTAACATCAGGTGTCTTCAATAATGCTCAACCATCACTAAATTAATCACTTAATTATCTCATTAACTTTAACACTCTTGAGTGTTCATTTAACACTCATACACAGCAAAAACTCCAGTGTTAAATTAACACTCCTGGGAGTGTATATGAGTCCACTCTCAAAAGTGTAAAGTGTTAAAATATGAGTGTTAAATTAACACTCAAGAGTGTTAAAGTTAATGAGATAATTAAGTGATTAATTTAGTGATGGTTGAGCATTATTGAAGACACGTGACCTGATGTTAACAAGCAGAATCACTGAAGGAGAAAATCACAAATTATAAGTTACCATTAAGGTGATGGGTGTTTGCTTTAGTTGGGCTCTAGACCATTATATGTTTACTTTAGATTTTGTTTGGCTGCTGTTATTGATTTATAACAGTCAGATGAACAAAGAAAAATGTGATCGGATGGTGTTGGTTATGTTTTGACATCATGTTGTGATCCGTAAAACAAAACTTATTGAGATGGCTTAACTTGTTAATTACAGCAGCTCTGTGATTCTACATTATGATTTTCAGTATTTTTCATGTAATCCAAAATATTTCATAACCATTGTTCTGATCAAAAGACTTTCAAATAAATTAATATAGAAACACAGACATCAATAATCAGCCTGTGAATCTCAACAATGGTGACAATAATAAAGCATGTTGCAGTGGCTGGCACCAATCACAACTCATTCATGGCTCCCATCATGCATTGCGGTATGAATAAATTATGATCTGAATTGTCTATGTAATTTACTTTTCCTAATTGAATATTCTGCTCCTCACCATTGTTGAGATGTATAGACTGAATCTTGACATCTGTATGTGCTTAAAAGAATGATTTTTTTTTTCAAAACAACTTTTAAGAAATCCTTTGTATTATATCTAAAATTCTGGATATTTATGCAGATTGACAGTTATGCTGTAATCAACAACATAAATCTAAGTCAGAAATAAGGGTCTTAATGAGTTCAGTGATCAAGTTCAAATGATGATTGTCATAATATAACCAACACCATCAGATCACTTTTTTTTCTTTGTTCATCTGGCAGTTATAAGATATAACAGCCAAACAAAATCTAAAGTAAATGTATAAGGGTCTAGAGCCCAACTAAAGCAACCACCCATCAGCATAGCGGTGGCTTACAATTTGTGATTTTCTCCTTCAGTGATTCTGCTTGTTAACATCAGGTGTCTTCAATAATGATCAATCATCACTAAATTAATCACTTAATTATCTCATTAACTTTAACACTCTTGAGTGTTCATTTAACACTCATATTTTAACACTTTACACTTTTGAGAGTGGACTCATTTACACTCCCAGGAGTGTTAATTTAACACTGTGTAATGCCAAACCAGCAGAGGGAGCCCTCGCCTGAGTACTGACTGTGTTCCACTCCCTCTGCTTCTTCTGCACTCATTTCCTGTTTGACTGCTATTTAACCAGAGACCATTCTTGTACTCATTGCGAAGTATTGCCAGTTATCTGCCTTACCGAGCGTTATTTTCCTGTTTATCCTGCCTGTCTACTGTGTATGATTCTGCCTGGTCCTCTGTTTATCGATTTTCTGGATTATCCCCTTTGTTTTGGTTGCCTGATCGGACTGATGTTTTTGCTTGGACCTATTGCCTGCCTACTCACTCTTGCCTTTTGGAATTCCCCTTTGTACGTTGAAAGATCTGACTGCTACCTTGGTTTTGACCCTCTGCCTGCCTCATCGTATTTGTCTGTGGAAACTTTCTTTAATAAACTTCTGCACATGGATTCCCACTCAGCCTCAGCGTCCTCGTTACAGAATACTTCGCCTCCCCTGAATCCAGCAGAAGTTTCGAACCTGCAAGCAGCATTCGCTTATCAAAGCAATATGTTAAAGGAATACCAGGAACAATTAACCAAGCTCCAATCAGTCAACGAACATCTAACGCACTACATCCAATCACTTCCACAACCCACGCCAAGAACGGTAAGCTTTGCCCTTCCTGAAAAGTTTGATGGTACTGCTGAACAATGTAAAGGCTTCGTTCGTCAGATCAGACTGTACTTTGATCATCAAGGGGATAAATTTGAGTCAGAGGAAAAGAAATGTGCATTCTTAATGACGCTGTTAACGGGGAGAGCTATCGACTGGGCTGCAGCAGTTTGGGACTCTGATTCACGGTTCAGATATTCAGTGGATTATTTCATCCAGCAACTCCGTGAAGTGTTTGAATACCCCGCCGGAGGCAAAGATGTGTCTACACAAATCATTAACATCACACAAGGTAACCGCACCGCTGCTGAATATGCTATTGAATTCAGAACACTTGCTGCACAGAGTGGTTGGAATGATATCGCTTTAAAAGCCATGTTTCAACGTAGTCTCAACACTGAACTGCAAACTGAACTAGCTTGTAAAGGAGAGAATTCCTCCTTTTCTGAATTTGTCACTCTTGCCATTAAAATTGATAACCTCATGAGACAGGCTCCGAAACGTAAGGGCAACAGGGGAAATCAGAGCAGTTCACAGATTCCAGTCACGATCGATGCACGCCCTCACGACGAACCTATGCAACTCAACGTCTCCCGACTTTCTGAAGGGGAAAGGGAGAGGCGTCGACAACATCAGTTATGCTTTTACTGTGGTGAAGCAGGCCATCGCAGTCTAGGATGTCCACACAAATCCCAAGCTGTTCCCAGGGTAAATATTGAACATTTCTCCTTACTCAGTAACAAATCATTTACTTTACCTAATACTCTCAGGATTGACACATTGTCTCTTGAATTAACAGCGATGATTGACTCTGGAGCCGCTCTGAACCTGATTAATAAGGACATTGTCACAAAGTATAACATCCCCATTCAACCATGCACCCCACCTATCAAAATCAAGGCCATCGATGACACACTTATTGGAGAGGGGATCACTCATCAAACAAAAACTCTCACACTTAATGTCGGTTTGCTGCATCAAGAGTCTATCACACTGTATATTGTTGACTCTCCCAAATTCGAGATCATCCTGGGACATCCCTGGCTATCTATTCACGACCCTGACATTTCCTGGTATCATGGTGAGTTGACTCATTGGTCCACATTTTGTCTAGATCACTGCCTTCCCACTAAACCCCAACCATGTCTCACAACCAGCATTGAAAGTCCAGATACCCTCAAGACTGTGAACATCCCCGCCTATTACTACAATCTTTCTGAAGTCTTTAGCAAAACCAAGGCCGCACAACTACCACCACACCGACCCTGGGACTGTGCTATCGATCTGCTTCCCAATGCCATGCCTCCCAAGAGTAAAGTTTATCCTCTCTCCCAAACCGAAAGTCAAGCAATGGAGGAGTATATTGAAGAGGCTCTGAACTCAGGTTTTATTCGTCCATCTACATCACCAGCAGCTGCAGGATTCTTCTTTGTTGAAAAGAAGGATGGAGGACTAAGACCCTGCATCGATTACAGAGGACTAAATAATGTGACTGTCAAATTTCGTTATCCCCTTCCTTTAGTACCCTCTGCCCTAGAACAGCTGCGGGAAGCCACCATTTTCACTAAACTGGACTTAAGAAGTGCCTACAACTTAATTAGAATAAAGGAAGGTGATGAGTGGAAAACTGCTTTTCTGACCACCAGGGGGCACTATGAGTACCAAGTTATGCCATATGGGATGGCCAACTCACCTGCCATCTTCCAATCATTCATCAATGAAATCTTCAAGGACCTTCTCAACCAGTTTGTGGTAGCCTATATTGATGACATTCTCATCTACTCTAAGTCTGAGGCAGAGCATATCAACCATGTTAAAGTAGTCCTCTCTCGACTACTCGAAAATCAACTCTACGTCAAAGCAGAAAAATGTGAATTCCATGTTAATCAAACCTCGTTTCTAGGCTACCACATAAGTCACCATGGAGTAAAGATGGATGATTTAAAGGTTCAAGCAGTCACCGAATGGCCCCAACCCACAACAGTCAAGGAATTACAAAGATTCTTAGGCTTCGCAAACTTCTACAGACGCTTCATCCGCAACTACAGCACCATAGCGTCCCCCCTAACATCACTTCTAAAAGGTAAACCCACAAAACTCAGCTGGAATAATGAAGCCACCAATGCCTTTATCACCCTGAAGGAAAGATTCACGTCTGCCCCCATTCTGAAACACCCAGACCCCAGTTTACCTTTTATAGTAGAAGTGGATGCCTCTGACTGTGGTATCGGGGCAGTACTCTCACAGAGACATGGTCAACCAGGCAAACTACATCCATGCGCGTTCTTTTCAAGGAAACTAACTGCCGCTGAACGGAATTATGATGTGGGGAACAAGGAACTGCTATCCATGAAGGCAGCCATGGAGGAGTGGCGACATTGGTTGGAGGGAGCGGTCCACCCATTTCAAATCATCACAGATCACAAAAATTTGGAGTATATCAAAAGCGCAAAACGTCTTAACCCACGTCAAGCTCGTTGGGCTCTATTCTTCACTCGCTTCCAGTTTACAGTAACCTATCGGCCCGGCAGTAAGAACTGTAAAGCAGATGCCCTCTCCAGACGATACGACCTTCCCACAAAACATCTCACTCCAGAACCCATCCTTCCTTACTCTGTCATCCTCGCTCCAGTTTCCTGGGACATCATGGAGGAATTACAAGAAGAGCAACAACGTGAACCACCACCTGCTCACTGCCCTCATGACAAACAGTACGTACCACTATGTCTACGTCAACGCATCATGCAATGGATTCATACTTCCATTAGTGCAGGCCACCCCGGTATTTCTCGTACTATTCATCTGCTACAAAATTCATTTTGGTGGCCTGCAATGGCCAAAGAGGTCACCGCTTATGTAAAGTCTTGTCAAGTCTGTGCCCAGTCTAAAACCCCTAAAGAATTACCCTCCGGTCTCCTACAACCACTACCCATCCCACAACGCCCCTGGTCCCACCTATCCATAGACTTTGTCACTGATCTACCTCCCTCCGACAATTGTACCACTATCCTAGTCATTATAGACCGTTTCTCAAAATCCTGTCGCCTAATCCCATTAAAGGGACTACCTACCGCCATGGAAACAGCCCAAGCCCTGTTCCACCATGTCTTCAGAGTATATGGTCTCCCAGAAGATATTGTCAGCGATCGGGGCACACAATTCACTTCCCAGGTCTGGAGAGCTTTCTGCAAACAACTGGATATTAACGTTAGTCTCACGTCAGGATATCATCCTCAAGCCAACGGCCAAGTTGAACGCCTCAATCAAGAAATCGGCAGATACCTACGAACCTACTGCAGTCGAGAGCAACACCGATGGTCTGAGTTTCTACCTTGGGCAGAATATGCTCAGAACTCTCTCACACACACATCCACTGGCCTGACCCCCTTTCAGTGCGTCCTGGGGTTCCAACCTCCCTTGTTCCCGTGGTCTGGCGAACCTTCCTCAGTCCCAGCGGTGGACGACTGGATTCAACGTAGCGAGAGGGTGTGGGACAGTGCACACGTCCGTCTCCAGCGGGCCGTGAGAACACAGGAGTTCCAGGCCAACAGACGACGTCGCCCACATCCTCCCTACCAACCAGGACAACGGGTCTGGCTCTCGACAAAGAACATCAAGTTACGGCTGCCAAGCAGGAAGCTCAGTCCAAGGTATGTTGGCCCTTTTAAGATTCTTAAGAGAATTAATGAGGTCACTTACCAATTGGAGCTTCCTGATAACTACCGAATCTCTCCCTCCTTCCATGTCTCCCTCCTCAAACCGGTCCACCTGAATGCTGACCCTGGCCATGAGACCCCAGAACCACCACCTCCATTGGACATTGATGGAACTCCTGCCTATCAAGTGAATGAGTTACTAGACTCACGACGAAGAGAGGGTCAGCTCCAATATCTGGTGGACTGGGAGGGCTATGGACCTGAGGAGAGATCGTGGGTAGCTGCCCGGGACATTTTGGATCCATCTCTCATCGAGGAATTTCATCGAGCCAGACCCGACCGACCAGCGCCACGACCACGGGGACGCCCACGTCGAGCTCCAGGAGTCGCTCCTAGAGGAGGGGGTTCTGTAATGCCAAACCAGCAGAGGGAGCCCTCGCCTGAGTACTGACTGTGTTCCACTCCCTCTGCTTCTTCTGCACTCATTTCCTGTTTGACTGCTATTTAACCAGAGACCATTCTTGTACTCATTGCGAAGTATTGCCAGTTATCTGCCTTACCGAGCGTTATTTTCCTGTTTATCCTGCCTGTCTACTGTGTATGATTCTGCCTGGTCCTCTGTTTATCGATTTTCTGGATTATCCCCTTTGTTTTGGTTGCCTGATCGGACTGATGTTTTTGCTTGGACCTATTGCCTGCCTACTCACTCTTGCCTTTTGGAATTCCCCTTTGTACGTTGAAAGATCTGACTGCTACCTTGGTTTTGACCCTCTGCCTGCCTCATCGTATTTGTCTGTGGAAACTTTCTTTAATAAACTTCTGCACATGGATTCCCACTCAGCCTCAGCGTCCTCGTTACACACTGGAGTTTTTGCTGTGTATTTTAACACTTTACACTTTTGAGAGTGGACTCATATACACTCCCAGGATTGTTAATTTAACACTGGAGTTTTTGCTGTGTATATAGCACAAACAGGGCTACCATAATATGCGAGCAACGTGTATGTAGATGTTTGTATTTTTAAGAGAATAATGTTTATGCGTGGTTATTGGAAAAAAATAAAATGAAAGTTGCTGATTTAAGAACACAAAACACATATTAAATTTTGTTGTCCCTTTATGTTGTCCCTTTAAGTTCTAGCTTCAAAATTATGTGAAAATCATCCTACATAATTGTTCACATAAAACACTACATTGATTTAAACATTGTAAAACAGTTTTTTTGTCAGAAGAGGTTTATGCGTGGGAGTGGTAATGGGCCATCAATATTAATGAGATTCAGACCAGGGGTGTGACATAGACGCTCCCTCAAGTGCTAATGGGCCATCGAGTGAGGCAGCCTGAACAAAGAATGAGGAGATCCAAATGTTTTGTTTTTCAATCTGTTTTATTGTAATTTTGTAAAAACAAAAGTAAAGGCAGGTATCTCACAGTAAATGCTTATGCCCCGTTGATGCGGGCTCTAAGCAAATCAAATGTGACCAAAATAAATAATCAGTCGGCTATAAACAAAGCAATTGTGAGCGATAAATAAACAAAAGTAAAAGGCAGGTATCTAAACATGATCTAAACATATCATTTAGGCTACACATACAAATACAAATTTCCTAACCAAGGGGTGTAGCATATGTACACAAAAAAAAACAAAAAAAAACATTTTTGACGTTGAAATGGTACGAGGTATTAAATTCATGGTATAGATATGCACTTTCATTAGATCGTGTTGAATATAGGTAGATATCAAATGTCAATACTCTGGATGGCAAGTCCACCCAGTATAATATGTAAGCTCATGTTTTGAATAGCTTGTCAACTAATGCAAGTAAGAATAAATACTTACTCATCCGAAATTCTATCCACGGCTGCTTCAAGTCGCTCTTCAAAATACAAACGGTCGTCATCAGAGTAGTCGCGCTCCTCTTCTGATGAAAATCTGGACTCTTCGTCGCTAGTATCCAGGACGAACTGAAGGGCTTCCGCCCTGGTGTACCGTGTCATCTTGATTGACGATTACACTCAAAACATGTAAACTCAAACCCGTTACCTGCACGTAATGATCCAATTGCCTCTTCTACTCAAAACATGTACGCAGCTACTTCAAACCCGTTACCTGTACGTAATGATCCAATTGCCTCTTCCACTCCATATGCCCAGACCCAACCTGTTCACGTCAGACCAAAACTTTCAGCGACAGCCATTGATTGCAACATAGCACCTGAAAATACAACAGACTTTACTCACACTTCTTCACTGCTTAATAGTACAGCTAGAGCGTTAGCTTCAGTCTTGAATCAGTCAAAACTTGAGCCCCCTGTGTTCAGAGGAGATGGAAAAGTTCAGCCTGAAGATTGGCTTCAGCTTGTGGAAGTATACAGAACCTCTTTGGGGCTGAGTGATGCTCAGATCATTCTTGAATTACCTCGTTTCCTAGCAAAAGAGCCCAGGAAATGGTTTTCAGTATTGAGCGAACACATAACAGCCTGGATGCAATTCCGTACTCTTTTTAAAAGTGTGTTTCTTCCGTCGGACAATCAGGAGCGCATCTTGAGAGGCATCCTTGACCGTGTTCAAGCGCCTGATGAGCCTTTTCCAACATTTGTAGCGCATCTATTGAGCGAATTCAAAAAGCTGAAGTCTCCCCCAACAGAACAAGATCAAATTGAACTGATTTGAAAGCATGCGTTGGAGCAATACAGAGTCGCAATTTATGGTACAGAAATCACGTCAGTCATTGACCTCCTGATGTGGGCACATGAGCTCCATTCTGTTCTTGGCCCATACAGCCGTAATGAGCACCAGCTGCCAATGAAGGCGCAAACACGTGAACCTTACTGCTTTAAATGCTCTAAACCTGGTTTCACGTCCCGAAATTGTCCGAACTGTAACTTTGTGCCACAAGCAGATATTTTGGGGGGTGTTACAAAGCAGAACTTACAAGCAGCAAATGAAACGGCAGTTCATAATCAGAGTAGCGAGAACCAAGGCAACTACAGGGCTGGGCAGGAAAATAAATCTGACCAGCAGAAGGGAAACTACAGGGGAGGGAGGACATCTCACAGGGGCAATCCTCCCTCCAGAAGGTAAATATGCCCCAACATTCTCCGGTGTCCACACTTGAGCCACTCATCCTGGGCCATGTAGAAGACCCGGCTTCTTCTTCATTCTGGAACACCCAATTAATTGTCAAAGTTAACCTCTACAACAAAGCAGTTGATGCAGCTCTTGATACAGGTGCTTCCCTTTCTGCTGTTGGGACTAATATTATTTCTGGCAATCCAGGAAGCGGTGAAAAAGTGCACCCTTGGTTATCACCCCCCATTCAATTAGCTAACGGAGCAACTTGCAGCCCAGCTGGCATCATTTGGCTGAATCTTGGATTCCAGGGAAAACGTTTTTACCATAGATTTGTTATCGTCCCTGATCTCGCTTCACCCCTTATCTTAGGGATGGATTTCATGTTAAGAGCTGCAGTCAACATTCATATTCCATCCAGGACGATAACTTTATATGACACTGTTGAGCCAGAACCATGTGAACTAGAGAGTGAATGGATGGAGACTACAGCGGTAGGGCGCATGATGTTCATGGGTGTCCAAAAATCTGACTTGAAGGGGAAAGTCGAGGAGGCCTGTTTAGGACAGGGACAAAAAGCTCAGTTCCTTGCCCTGGTGGAAGATTTTTGGTGCATGTTTGATGGTCACTTGGGAAATACGTCAATGGCAGAGCACGTGATCGACACTGGTAGTGCGAAGCCTGTTAATTTACCACCTTACCGTACTTACCCTGAGAAAATGCAGATAATTGAAAGCCAGATAAAAGAAATGCTGGAGGAAGGAATTATTGAGCTGTCATCAAGCCTGTGGGCTGCGCCGGTCGTGATCGTAAAGAAACCTTGTGGAGAACCCAGATTCTGTGTGGATTACAGGGGTCTAAATCAGCTCACACTGAAAGATTCATATCCTCTACCCAGGGTGGATGAATCATTAGACTTTCTGTCCCGTGGGAAATTTATTACAACTCTGGATCTATCTCGAGGGTATTGGCAGGTGTCCGTTGAGGGAAAGTCTAGACCGAAAACTGCTTTTATATCTCACTGTGGACTATTTCAGTTCAAAGTCCTACCCTTTGGGGCTCAGCAATGCCCCTGCTACTTTTCAAAGGGTCATGAACACTGTCCTCGCTGGCCTGACTTATAAATGCTGTGCAGTGTACTTGGACGACATCGTAATAGCTTCTCCAACCTTTGAACAACACCTTGAGGACCTTCGGGAGGTTCTATTGAGACTGCAGTCAGCAGGTCTCTCTCTGAAGCTGAGCAAATGTCAGTTCTGTCTAAGTGAGCTCATATTCCTTGGCTACCGTGTCACACCAGAGGGTATATCACCAAACCCGGAAAAAAAAGGCGGTGACGGAGTTCAGAACACCAAAAGACACAAAGGATGTCCGAGGATTCCTTGGCCTTACCGGCTATTATCGACGCTTCATCCCTGGCTATGCGAGTAAAGCGGAACCACTTTTCCGTCTCACCCGGAAAGAAACACCGTTCTGCTGGGATGAAAGTTGCCAGGCTGCTAAGGATTTCTTGACGAAGTGTCTCACGTCAGCACCAATCTTATGTTTTCCAAATTTCACACGGCCATTCTACATACACACAGACGCTTGCGACCTGGGTCTTGGGGCGGCTCTAATGCAAAAAGACGACATGGGACGAGATGTTGTTGTGGCTTTTGCAAGCAGAACTCTACACAAGGCTGAGAAACCCTACTCAACGCCTGAAAAGGAATGTTTAGGAGTGATTTGGGCTCTGGAGTACTTTAGACCCTATGTAGAGGGCCTCCATGTGACAGTCTACACAGACCATAATAGCCTGAGGTGGCTGATGAATCGCCCAAATCCTTCAGGACGTCTAGCGAGATGGTACTTACGCCTGCAGGACTTTGATTTTAGTATTGTACATAAGACAGGTGTTCAAAACAAGGTCCCAGACACTTTGTCCCGCAACCCAATTCAATGCGAGGCTGCCCCAATAGACATTTTGCCAGATTATGCAATCAATGGGGGGATGGATCTCCGTGGCCTGTCCTCAGTCATGCTGACGGACAAAGCACAGTTGAGGCAATTACAGGAAAATGACCCAGTGGTCGGCGATCTTTTATGTGCCCTTAACAGTGCCGGAAAAGAGGATGTGGACGAAAAGTATGTCATTCAGGACGGTTTGCTGTATGTCAGAGACTCTAAAGTGACTTGTGGACTACATCCAATGAAACAGCTCAAATTCTATACCCCTACGTCCATCAGAGGTACTTTGTTAAAATATTACCATGACCACCCTACCGCTGGACATCTCGGAATTACCAAAACATTGACCAGGCTTAAAGGTGAACTAAGTAACTTTTTTACCTTAACCGAACAGCTTTGGAGTCATTGTAATGGTTATATTAATGATTTCGGGTTGAATGGTGGTCGTCTCGCACCCCCCTGGTGCCTGTGAGCCGCAAAACCACCCTTGCAACTTTGGGCCGGCGGGCCGCCACAGTGTTAGGAAGTATCGTGTGATATCAGGTCTTGCGAGGTAACGAATTGCTTTACGGCACTGCACGCGTACACGCCCCCATCCATCCAGTATCCGGCTAGCTATAAGAACAAGGTAACGCTAGATATTGAGTTCTTCAAGTTTTCGTAATGGCTGAACATGTAAAAAAAGAAGCAGAAAGCTAGGAAATCTTTGTCAGAGGACCAAAGAAAGAGGAAACGGGAGACTGACCGAGCGTGAAGTCAGACTAGAGTTAATATTGGACCGGCTTTTTCAGAATGGAGAGAACTGAAAGAAACAGAAGCCGGCAAAACCGATGCTGACCTGCCCTTCTTGCTGTTGCACTTGTATCTTTAGAATAAACTGTGTTTAATGTTTGTATTTCTTGTAATTGTGACCTCAGGATGTTTGCTATTGTCTGTTTAGTTTTTTATTATGGTCGCTGTCTGTTACGGGCTTACTAGTACGCTAGATACTGTAACTTAGATGTTAGCATTTTCATTAGTAAACAAACGTGTTTGTTTTCTGTAGTGTTTTCTCCGTTCCTCTATCAGGTTTTATTTGTGTTACTGAGATCGCCTATAAATCGATATGAAATTCTTCAAATTATGCTTTAGTTCAGCTTGCCGTCTGCCTCAGAATTAGTAACGTTATGTTGCATGTTCACAGATCTATGTTAGGATGCTAGCTAGCAATACAACTTATGAAATTTCAAACCAAACGTTTTGAACGAATAAATTATAGCCTTATACCATAGTACACGTATTCTTGCAAAATAAATAAACAAACTACTACGTGTTTGACTTTGTTTGGTCAATCGTTATGATGGACAACTCGGATCACCGTCAAAATGATAAAAGAATGTGTAACATTTATTTTGATAATGCATAACCTAAGTAGCTATAGCTATAGTCTAAACTAAAAATAAATAAATAGCGGAGATATTTCTTATAGTATTGTTTTTGCCATAATGTTACTGATTACGTTTGGCAACACTGTAAAAATATACACTATCTCAACATTTATGATATTCTTGTGAGAATCATACATACTTCAGTTGACATGGCTCCGTTTGTTCGCCGGCTTCGCTGAAAACAAATGCACATGGCCTGAGCGAGATGGGAGGGGGGATAGTTGACAACGAGTTTACGACAGTTTTCTCAAAAATATATATACTCCGAAACTGTAGGGGGGGCTCTAGAGAGAAACCTGCGAGAAAACAGCCAGTCTTACTGAGCGCTGCTTTAAGATGCGGTTCTTCTGGCCAAAAATGACAGAGGATGTGAAGAGATACGTTACCTCCTGTTCTGTGTGTCAATTAACAAAGCCTAGTCAAAAGAAACCAGCGGGCCTGATGGTCCCAATCAAACCACAAAAGCCCTGGGAATACACTGGAGTAGATTTTGTGGGCCCTCTCCCTCGGACGCAGAATGGAAATGAGTATATACTTGTATTTGTCGACTACTTCTCAAAGTGGGTTGAAGTTAATGCAGTCAGAACAGCGACAGCACAAGTTGCTGCAAGTAAGTTCCTGAGCGAAATCTTTGCAAGACACGGTGCACCGACTTACCTGATTTCTGACCGTGGCACGCCGTTTGTGAGTAAACTATTCGAGGATGTGGTGGCCGCCCTGGGTACAAAACACAGATTGACTACGGCATATCACCCACAGACAAATGCTACTGAAAAGGTGAACCGTACCTTGAAGACAGCAATTCGTGCATACGTGGGAGACAAACACACCTCATGGGAGAGATACATACCTCAAATATGTTTTGCTCTTCGTACTGCGCCCCATGAGAGTACAGGCCTGTCACCGTCAATGATGTTGTATGGGCGTGAACTTGAAACTCCAATTGATTTGATCACACAGCCGAATGTTGAGGGAGTGGATGACCCGGATGTAACATACCCGGAGAATTTGAGAGCTTCTTTACAGGACGCTCATGAGACACGGTGCACCGACTTACCTGATTTCTGACCGTGGCACGCCGTTTGTGAGTAAACTATTCGAGGATGTGGTGGCCGCCCTGGGTACAAAACACAGATTGACTACGGCATATCACCCACAGACAAATGCTACTGAAAGGGTGAACCGTACCTTGAAGACAGCAATTCGTGCATACGTGGGAGACAAACACACCTCATGGGACAGATACATACCTCAAATATGTTTTGCTCTTCGTACTGCGCCCCATGAGAGTACAGGCCTGTCACCGTCAATGATGTTGTATGGGCGTGAACTTGAAACTCCAATTGATTTGATCACACAGCCGAATGTTGAGGGAGTGGATGACCCGGATGTAACATACCCGGAGAATTTGAGAGCTTCTTTACAGGACGCTCATGATCACGCCAGAGTAGCTCTAGAGGAAGGACATAAACGTAGGAAACGTTACTATGACCTAAAACGGCGTTCAGTTTCTTATGTTGTGGATGATCTGGTTAGAGTGAAAACACACCCAAAGTCTAATGCAGTAGAAAACTTCACAGCCAAGCTGGCTCCAGTATACTGTGGTCCATTCAGAATCTCAAAAGTACTGTCTGATGTTAACTACAGGCTGGAAAAAGTCGATACTGGAGAGGATGTTGGTGTGTTTCACGTTGTGAACCTTCAGCCTTTTCACTCGTGGAATACTGCTTTGTCCAAACAAAAACTCTCTGATAATTGTGACAATGGACAATCATGGGATGAAGATGCCTTTATCCAAAATGGGCCTGGAGAATCTGACGATACTGCCTTAAGTGTTGCTGGAGTCTGGTTGACCGAACTGCCCAATGACATTTCCTCAGAAATCTTACCTGAGCAGATACTTGACGGTGCTGTTTTTGCAGACACAGAGTACTCTGACACGAGACGTGACTATGCCGCTCACAGATTTGACACAAATGACCCTTTCCAGGGTACTGACCGTTATAACTTGAGACCGAGACAGAACCCCAGAATTACTTCTGACTGGACGGTTAATAGGTGGACTAACCCATATCATACACGCAAGATTGAAGTTCAGTGAGGAGAGATAAAACAATGGTTTTGTTTGTCACTTGTTGTTTTTTGACAAATGTTTAAGGTTTGATGTAAAAAAAAAAAGATATCTTCCATATGTGGGTGTTGCACACAGTTTTTGTTTTATTGAACTTCAGTGCAATGTGCAGATTTGTGGGACTGTACTTGTTGTGCATTATTTTTTATTTTATTTTCTCACCCTGAGAGACAGCTTTTCAACTGTGGCATGTATGTATGGTTGTTAAGTGAAACAGTAATGCTCCCTGGTTGTTTACGGCTGGGGTCAGCTTTTATTTGTCAGGGGGGACTCTGTAACGTTTCTTTATGTTTTATGGTACGGTCACTTTAAGTTTTATGGTAATCAGAAAAGAGGAGAACTGGGCATGTGCGCAGTGTGTAAAATTCAGATTTTGAGAAGTGAGCAGAGGAGTTAACCGCTCTCCCGACATTTGTGTTCTTTCTTTTATTTCTCTTATAATTGTAACCTGAGTTGGATGTTTTGTATAGGCTACGTTTTCTCGCTCGATCCACATGTATGTGGACGAGTGTATGGCGTTTAAGTGCCTTTATTAAACACGGGGAAAAATACGTCATCGACTCTCGAGCATCTTTTTTTCTTCTCCGAAACCCGTTGTTTTCTCTCTCTGGGCAACATCACAACTTCTGCGTTACAAGATCAACTCTGAACATCACAAAACAAGCTACTAAAGTCAGAACAAAACAATAGCAAAATAAAAGCCAACAGAAAAAACAATGAAAATTACAGGACAATTCAGCTGCATTGCATGATGTCAGCCATTGATGCGTTCTGATTGGTGGTTCCCATCATGCATTGCAACACTAAGCATTTGTTTGATTGTCACCATTGTTGAGATTCATATGTAGATTCTTGATGTCAGTGTGTGATTTTAAATATTTTAAATCTCTAAAACATTGCTGGAAGTAACTACTGTAGTGAAAAATCAATAAAACAATTAGATAATCAGTTTATAATGCTGGGTGACATCATTGAATCAGGTCACTAGTAATTTCATCATTGAAACATAACCAGGGCTGCAGTTCCAAAAGCATCTTAAACTTAACTTGATCACAGACCAACTGCAACATATGGTCTGTACGATCAAATTAGGCTTGCGATTGTAACCCACTCAAATAGCCTACTAACAGGATTACGTTATTCTAGTTTAATATATATATAATATATCTGATTTCTTGATTACTTTTAGTTATGTTTTCCCTGCACACTGTATTTGTCCAGTAGGTGGCAGTGGTGGCGCTGCACAGAGGGAAAACTGCTACACTGATTCATAGAGAAGAAGAAAAAAATCACGAACAGCAGAACGATAGTGAGCTGAAGCCCTATTTAGATTTTCCACACTGAGTAATAAAGTTAAAAAAATAACATTTAAGAGCTAGTTAAAAGGGTTTTTCTCACCAAACCTACTTCGAAGGCAGAATAACAGAGCAAAGGGTCAAAATTACGACAAGGAGTTTACCTACTTGTATGATTTTTCTCCGGTGAGTGTTTTACACGTGTTTGTCATTTGTGTTACTAGCAGACATGGTGTGATAGATGTGATTAATGAGTTAGGCAGGTAAAAATTATTTTTATTTTTCTATTTTGCTGTAACTCAGTTGTTTAATGCATTGTGTGAAAATGTATTGATGATCACTGCATGAAAAGAGGTGTATCCGGACCAGTATACTCCTGTATACACTGCTGAAATTCGGAAGAATCCAGGAGTATACTGGCCGGATAGCTCAAATTCCATGGATCTGTATATATCCGTATACATCCAAAATGATACCAAATCGGATGTATGTTGTGGACGTACTTCCGTGCTACAGCCATTTGTTGCCATGGCAAGTAATCCCTCAAAGGTTTTTTCAAGAGAACATTTTCACACCTTTGTGCACCTTTTGGCCTTCCCCCCTATTGGTCCTTTTCTTTTAAAACCACTCCCATTAGCCAGACCACTATTGGAGGACAGGACACATTGAAAACCCAGGAAAGTGATTTGATTGGTTACTTTTAGAACATAGCCCAACCTAGGCCTTATCGCACAGTGATTTGATTGGTTATAGACCAGCTATGCAGATATTGCTCAGTATACTAAACCCCCCTTACCCCAATTTTAATACATTCAAATATAATTTCAAAAACACACAAAAAGAACAATGAGAAATTCTGACATTTTTATTAAGGTAAATAAAACATTCCAAAGAGCATTATAAACAAGCATTAAAAAGGAATGGGGGAATAACAAAAATATTTGAGGGGATGAAAATGTAAAGGAACAAAACAAATATAACATGAACATTCCCAAGAACATTATAAACATACATTAAAGGAGAAGTTCTTTAAACGATACCAGACGATGAAGAAGTGTCTTATCTAGCGAAACGATCGGTCATTTCAAAAAGTAAGTTTTATAAGCACAAATGTTCGCCTTGCTCTGTTCTGTGATGCGCGTTCGTGACGTCACGTAATAAGCAATTACGTTGAAATGGTCAAGTTTGATGTGTTTACAAATGGGCGGCGTTTCCATGGTGACGCGTTTCCATGGTGACGCGTCATTGCTTGTCACGTGACACACCGCAGCAGCAACAGCGCTGAATGAATGATGATCTGCTTTTATGTAATTTTTCTTTTTTTATTCAGAATATTCACAAATGTGTTAGCTATGGCATGAAATATCTGATATTCCGATTGTCAAATACATGGAAGTGGAAGTCTATTGTTGTTTAAACACCTTTATAACGATCGCGTTAGTTGAGCTGTATGCGCGATGGGCGCCGCCGTGTTAGTTTGTGCCGCAGACGCAGTTCAGAGAATCGGATCTGTTGGATTTACAACCTCTATGTTTACAACACGTGAATTCATCCACTTCTCCCGAAATACTTAAAAGTAAATGGCTGGTGAACTGGGAATAGAATAGAGCAGCGGTTTTCAATAGGTGAGGCGCGCCTCCCCTGGGGGGCGCCAAAGAGCCACAGGGGAGGCGCGACACGCAAAGAAAAAATAACTGTATGCAGCTCTTTTGATATCGGTAATTGTGTGTGCAACGCGAGTATTAGCTTTAAAATGCGTCGTTTCTTTGTCCCAAGTCAGCAGAAGTCAGCATTAAGGGAGGAGCCCGGGAAGTCACCTCTGTGAGTAAAAAAACGATCCGTGGCGACGGTTTTGCAATCCGTTTATAAACAGTACTCACGAATTCTCAAACTGTTCCCTCGGTTTAATAAACCGTACCCACGAGTTTCTAATCCGCGCTCTCAGACTTGTTTCAGTTTTTGCAATCTGTAGGCTACCCACAAATTCATAAACCGTGCCCACGCTTTTGCAATTCGTTCCCACGTAGTATTGCGTGACGAGTTCATAATGCAGTGAATTCCCGCTCCCATTTACTTCAAAAATTAATCACATTATAGAGAGACGCGCGTCACGATCTGTGCACTGCCGCGTCTCGCGCTCGCCATGACGCCAGATTCAGTATGCAGTGCACCTTATGAACCATGGCGTTAACTTGAACTGCATTTCTGTCAGGGCGTGACTACAGCTCGTTAATAAACAATGTTTTTTACAATGTTTTTTTTATTGATCCATTTCATACAATCCGTCTTTATTTGGCATGTCCACTTGCGGAAAAACGTTTTTCATGTTCAACTGATAAAACAGCTTCGCCGAGACTACAAAGAGACATGTATTTGTGTGTGTGTGTGTGTGTGTGTGTGTTTGTTTGTTTGTTTTGTAAAAGTTTTCCGGATATAACTTTACTATTTAATGCACAATTTTCCGTACACATTATATTATCAGCATTACAATGTGAGTAAATGTAGCCGTGTAAAATGTAAGGGATGATGCCACCCTTACAGAAAAATGCATTTACGTTAAATTGTAACATAGTTAATAGCATGGAATTACAGTGTAATTAGTGTTAGCTCACTATCTTAGCCGTTTTCAGTGCATTAGGTGAGGTAAACTGATAATATTAGTGATTCTCATTTTCATTGTTGGTTTGTACAACACTGGACATGGTCTCCAGCAACTGCAAAACATAACAGTAATTTAACCACTAAAACACAGAGAGGAGGATAGTTACATTCTGAAAAACAAAAACTAAAAAAACTGCTTAACCAGTTTCTTAACTCACCCGTCTCTTTCGTTGACGGTTCTTTGCAATGTTCTTCATAGTGTTTCTTTTCTGGGCCTTTTCAGGCTGAGCCAAAGAATACTTCCTCTGCAAAGTCTCAAAATATGTCTTGCAACCTGTTAATAGTGTTCTATGGTGGCGCGCAATAGTGCAGCGGCTTCTCGTGCTCCCGGTGTTAAGCCCCCTTTTAGTACTCTTTCAGTTGGTTTTGTGACCGACTACAATTGTTTTGCTTGTGTAAACAAGAGTGTAAGGTACAGCCGAACCGAACTTTTTAATTTAAGGGATGGTTCGGCCACGAGCATAAGAACTATGAACAACAATAACAACAGTGAAACAACAGCGGCGCGGGGACTCAGGGCCTTGCTGGGCAGACTGCAGCTCCTGAGGACACCGGACTGGCGCAGAAGAGCACGTCGGACAGAGGTGTACAAGAGGAAGCGGTGTGCGCGTAAGCAGAAGAGGGGCAAACGGGGCGGACTGCTAGCTAGGCTAAAGGCTAACACTGCACAGCAAAAAGTCCAGTGTTAAATTAACTCTCCTGGGAGTTTATATGGCTCCAGAGTCAGTGTTAAAATATGAATGTTACATTAACACTCAAGAGTGTTAAAGTTAATGAGCTCATTAAGTGATTAATTGAGTGATAATTGACCATTATTGAAGACACCTGGTGTTAGCAAGCAGAATCACTGAAGGAGAAATTATATTTTTTATAAGACACCGTTATGGAGATCAGTGTTTGCTTTAGTTGGGCTCTTGACCCATAAAGCATTAACTTTAAACTTTGTTTGACTGCTGTATCTGAGTTATAACTCTCAGATGAACAAAGAGAAAAGGAGATCAGGTGGTGTTGGTTATGATTTGATAATCATAATTTCACCTGAATATCTACTCTCATTTAGAGAGTCAAATTTACCTTGTTGATTACAGAGTCTGTGATTCTACAGCAAATGATTTTTATCATTATCAATATAATGCAATCTTAAAAATTGTTCTGATAAAAATACCTAGAAATTTGCTTTAATGAGACACACTGACATCAAGAATCAGCCTGTGAATCTCAACAATGGTGACAATAATAAAGCATGTTGCAGTGCATTCTGGGTGCCACCAATCAAAACTCAATCATGGCTCCCATCATGCATTGCGGTATGAATAAATTATGATCTGAATTGTCTTACTAATTTCCTTTTCCTAATTGAATATTCTGTTTGTCACCATTGTTGAGATGCATACACTGATTCTTGATGTCTGTGTGTGCCTAAAAGAAAGATTTTGTTTTATCAGAACAACTTTTAAGAAATCCTTTAGACTAGTTAGAAAAACAGATCTTATGCTGTAGAATCACAGAGCTGCTGTAATCAACAATACACAGTCAGAGATTAGACTCTAAATGAGTTCAGTGAATCAGGTTAAATTATGATTATGTCAAAACATAACCAACAAAACCTGATCAACTTTCTCTTTGTTCATCTGGCAGTTTTAACTAAGATGCAACAGCCAAAGATAATCTTATGTTTAGTTTATGAATAAAGAGCCCATCTAAAGCAAACACTGATCTCCATAACGGTGTCTTAAAAAAATATATTTTCTCCTTCAGTGATTCTGCTTGCTAACATCAGGTGTCTTCAATAATGCTCAATCATCACTCAATTAATCACTTAATGAGCTCATTAACTTTAACACTCTTGAGTGTTAATTTAACACTCATATTTTAACACTGACTCTGGAGCCATATAAACTCCCAGGAGAGTTAATTTAACACTGGACTTTTTGCTGTGTGGGAAACCACCGATCCCGTCCCTTTTCCTGTCTAATGTCCACTCCTTGGACAACAAGATGGACCTACTTCAACTGCGGCTGGGGGTTTCTCGAGAGATGAGGAACTGTGCGGTGCTTTGTCTGACGGAAACCTGGCTTAATGACAACATGCCGGACCAAGCCTTCCAGATCGACGGTCGGCTTCTCTTCCGTGCGGACCGCAACCAGCTGTCAGGGAAAGCCCGCGGGGGCGGATTATGCGTCTATGTGAATAAAGGTTGGTGCACGAACTGTACTATGGTGAACAGCCACTGCTCCGAGGCGATAGAGCATATGACTGTGAAATGCCGGCCACACTATCTGCCACGTGAGTTTACGGTGGTGTTTGTTATGGCTGTTTACATCCCGCCGGGTGCTAATGCTAACGATGCGCTAAAGGAGCTCCACGATAACATCAGCTCGCTCCAGAACAAGCACCCGGAGGCTTTTTACGTGATTGCGGGGGATTTCAATCACGTAAACCTGACGGACACACTGCCTAAGTTCCATCAGCATGTCACCATAGCAACACGGGGAAACAACACACTGGACCGTGTTTATACCAACAAAAAAGACGCATACAGAGCCGTCCCCCACCCCCACCTCGGCTTCTCCGACCACATCTCCATCATGCTGGTCCCGGTCTATCGTCCCCTGCTCAGACGCCAGACACCAACACAGAGGACCATCATCGTGTGGCCCAGTGATGCTGTCCCTGTACTGCAGGACTGTTTTCAGCGCACAGACTGGCAGATCTTCAGAGAGGCAGCTGTCTGTGAGGGAGAGGTGGATCTAGAGGACTATACATCTGCTGTCCTCAGCTACATCAACAAGTGTACAGAGGATGTCACCACCACCAGGACAATAACATGCTACCCAAACCAGAAACCTTGGCTGAACACAGAGGTCCGCTCTCTGCTGAAAACCAGGGATGCTGCGTTCAGGTCTGGTGACAGTCTGGCACTCAGGGCGGCTAGAAGACAGCTGACTGCAGGAGTGAAGAGGGCCAAAGCTGCATACGCCCAGAGGATCGAGGGACACTTCATATCCAGCGATCCCCGGAGTATGTGGAGGGGCATAAAGTGCATCACAGACTATAACACCAGAGATGCACAATGCCCCAGGGACCCCTCTCTACCCGACGCTCTCAACAGGTTCTATGCTCGCTTTGAGGACCCAGACACCCCCCCTCTCAGTACCAGACTCACCCCCCCACCAGGAGAAGAGCCCCTCAGCGTGACCGCAGCAGAAGTGAGGAGGACCCTCCAGAGGATTAACCCACGGAAAGCTGCTGGTCCCGACAACATCTCCGGGCGGGTGCTGAGGGGATGTGCACACCAGCTCACAGAGGTGCTGACGGACATCTTCAACACCTCCCTCCAACAGGCAGCGGTCCCCACCTGCCTGAAGACCGCCACCATTATCCCCATCCCAAAAACGTCCACTGTGACAGGCCTGAATGACTATCGGCCAGTAGCCCTCACCCCGATAGTCATGAAGTGCTTCGAGAGATTGGTCATGGCTCACATCAAGGACTACATCAACGTCACTGTGGACCCACACCAGTACGCATATAGGAAGAACCGATCCACAGAGGATGCCATTTCTTCTGTGGTCCACACAGCCCTCACCCACTTAGAGAACAAGAACTCTTATGTTCGCATGCTCTTCGTGGATTTCACTTCAGCCTTCAACACTATCATACCACAGACCCTGATACAGAAACTGGCAACACTCGGACTGAGCTCCACCCTATGCAACTGGGTCCAGGACTTCCTAACAGACAGGCCTCAGTCTGTGAGGATCCACGATGTCTCCTCCGCCTCCATCACCCTCAGCACCGGCTCCCCCCAGGGCTGTGTGCTGAGTCCCCTCCTGTTCACCCTGCTCACATACGACTGCTCAGCGATGCACCCGAGCTGTCTGATTGTGAAGTTTGCGGACGACACAGCTGTGGTTGGACGTATCGTGAACAACGACGAGTCTGACTACAGGAAGGAGGTAGAACACCTGGAGGGTTGGTGCAGAGAAAATAACCTCTGCATCAACGCGAAGAAAACCAAGGAGATGATCGTGGACTTCAGGAGGAGTAGACACCTCCCCCCTCCCCTGCACATCGGAGGGACAGAGGTGGAAGTGGTTTCGTGCTACAGGTACCTGGGCGTCCATATCTCTGACAACCTTACCTGGAGCACCAACACTTCCTGCCTGATCAGGAAGGTACACCAGCGCCTCTATTTTCTCAGGAGGCTGAGGCGCGCTGGACTGGGGAGCTCAGTCCTGACATCCTTCTACAGGTGTGTGGTGGAGAGCGTCCTGTGCTCCTGCATCACTGTGTGGCACGGCAGCTGCTCTGCAGCAGAGAAGAAGGCTCTACAGAGGGTGGTGAAAGCCGCTCAGAGGACTGTGGGACACAGTCTATCCACCACCTCGGACATCTACACCTCCAGATGCAAGAGAAGGGCCACCTGCATCAGGAAAGACCCCACCCACCCTGCACACACACTGTTTGTCCCCCTCCCCTCAGGCAGGAGGCTACGGAGCATCAAAAGCAGGACCACCAGACTGAGGAACAGCTTCTTCCCAGAGGCTGTGAGACTGTCAAACGCTGGAGGATCTTTGTAGCCCCCCCCCCCCCCCCCAAATAGTGAATAATAGTCACCCGACTGCATTTGCACTGCACTGTCACTTTAACTGCATTTGCACACTACCTCATTCAGTTAATTTTATAGTTTTTATTTAGTGTATAGTTAGCTAATTTTATTCTCTAAATATTTATATGTTTTTCTTTTTTTATTTATATGTTTTTCTTTTTTATATTTATACATGTCTTTTTCTTTACTTATGGCTTGAAACGGGACCAGAGAAACCATTTTCGTTCCTCCATATGTACCAACATGTGTAGAAATGACAATAAAGAATCCTTGAATCCTTGAATCCTTAAATAAATCATAAATAAATGTAATGCCAATAAAACTAAGTAAAACAGAGGACATTAAAATGATTACAAAATCTTTAAGATTACCTTTTGCACATTCAGGGTCAACGTCTGTAAAAGTTGTCCTTAATTCTCTGAAGAGATAAGTGGTCACAGCCAGGTTATGTGATGAATTTATTCTGGGGGAAAAAAGTTGCAGGCATCATTAATGAAATTCAGTTTTGGTATTTCAAATCCATATAGTAGTAGATTAAACTAACATTTACAGTATACAATACGCAGTCTTACCCGGTTTGTGGATCGTATTTGTGTGGGTTGTTCACTGAATTATGGAGGCGCTTTACGGATTCCTGTAAAGTTTGACATTAAAAAGTGTTTAAGTGGATTCACAATCTGCAAGAACCACAAAACTGAATTTTCAGTTTGAATAAGTTGGCCATCACAGTAAACATAAGAGACAAAACATATCAGTTCATAAATCTTTAAGATGTCACTCAGCGCCTCTGATATCTTACCGGTTCGTGCCGCCTTCTGCCTATACAAGGCCACCAGTGCAGGTGTGTGTTGGTCAAGCACAGCATAGAACTGGTTCTGTATGTTGACGTTTGTGATGCGTTGGAACTCAGCACAAAGCTACAAAAACAAACAAAAATAATTATATAAAAAGACTAATACTCGATTTGCAACAGAAAACACATTTGTGATGCAACATGTTCCGTTAAAATACATTGTTGAGCAACATGGTCACATGCAAAGTGATAGTTCTTACACACAGTGAATAGTGGCATTTGCTGTTCCATTTGAATGTGATACATATTAAAAATTTGGCAGTGAAATATGTGTGAAGAGTGGCAGAAAAGAGGAGTCTGTTTTACCTGTGATTCAATCCGAAGAGCCGGCCATTTCCCCAAGAAGTCCTTCACCTGCACAGATAAAACAATCAATATGAAACCAGTCAAATTATGCAATCAACCTCTTTAATGACAAATTAATGATACAAAATTTCAAGTGAATGTAACTTACCGATAAAGTTGCTCTCTGGTGACAATGTAGGTCTGCACATGCACACGAAAACAGACAGCAAGAGATTTAATTTTTAAGAGAAGTTTGATTGATGCTAATGAATTAGGCTCCAAATAAAAGAAATGGTGAAAAATAGTTACAGCCTAAATTAACATTTGAGTCACCTTGATTTTGGGGGATGCTCACTGCACTCCTTCCACTTAAACCTATAATGAAACGACGTTTGTAAAGGTTTAATAATAACTTGCATAGTTCATTCGGTAACTATTATGTCCACAACCTTAACTTTGTTTGAGTAAAAGTTAACGTAACTGCTAACGTTAGCCACTAGCTCATTTGGGTGCATGTAACACAAACAGCAGCAACACACTCAAAAACAGAAGGACTATCGCTTGCTGAAAAGAGTTATTGACTAACGTTAACATTATTGCTCTGCCACGACATTAACAGTAAGTTAGCTGCTAACGTTACACAGGATATTATCTGTCACTAGCAGGCGGACTGACGGCAATCGCGCCCGCGGCACCGCGCTTGAAACTTAAAAATAGCCTCGTCTAACAGTCAAATATCACGTGTAATATGATATTCTTACAATATTACAACAAGCAAAGTAGTTTTGAAGTGTTTTGGTTTACTTACAAGTTGTTTCATTCTTGATACACGTCGCTCGAGAGGGTAGCCATCTTGGATAGATTTTTCAGGTAACGTCAGCTGCACGTCATGACGTCATATCACGTGATCGACAGTACACTTTAAAATAGTGAGTAAACCAGCGGTGTTCACTCAGAAATGCTGAGGCACACAAACATAAAAATACATATTTGTTCATAGACATTAATAGTTTAAAGGTGGATTAAATCAGCAAGAGATTTTAACTGTAGTGACCTCGGTCTTCAATTCAGTGGAGTAGAAAAGCTCAGGTTCCTTCTACCTTTTTAATAAATATCAAGTCACCTTTATTTATACAGCACTTTTTACAATACAGATTGTTTCAAAGTAGCTTTACAGAGATAACAGGAAAGTAATGCAAGACAGTTTGTTTCCAGAAGAAAATAGCTTCACAGTCCAGCTTAAGTCAGTTCAGTGGTGATTCATTTTGTTGTATAAATAAATAAATAAATTTAAATGTGTATATATATATAGCCACTTTGGAGAAAACCGTGATATCATCGTCCAGCTCAGCTCAGATCTCATATAATAGTGTCAACGCAGGCAGATCAATAATATTGTTGAATATTAAATTAAATGTCCCCAACTAAGCACGCTAAAAGCCAATTGTGAAAAAGGTGACAATTGTTGTTGTCTGCAATTTGTAAAACTTCACAATAAAATTTGAGATATTCTGAAATGTTTGGTTCATTTTTCTTTATTTGTTCCATTAAATTTATTGCTGGGAAAAAAATTAATCGCGATTAATCGCATCCAAAATAAAAGTTTGTGTTTGCATAATATATGTGTGTGTACTGTGTATAATTATTTTGTATATATAAATACACACATATGCATGTATATATTTAAGATTTAAGATTTTTTTTTTTATTTTTTTTATTAAATTTATATTTATATATAATATAAATTATGTATAAATGTATATACAGTATATACATGCAAATATTTATTAAATAAATACATGCATATGTATGTATTTATACATACAAAATAATTATACACAGTACACACACATATATTATGCAAACACAAACTTTTATTTTGGATGCGATTAATTTTTTTCCAGCATTAATTAAATTCCTTTGTTTATTTCATTAAATATTCAGATGTTTTTGTGAACATATGTTCAGATTGAGTGTTTATTTTGTTTTTATAAAAAATATTTGAATAAGAGACTTTTTTTCATGCAGTGGTTTTAAGGCCCTGACACAGGCGACGTGAGCCAACCCTAGAGTCGGCTTTAGTCATTGCTAGTTCTTTGACGTCGGTTTTGTGTTTCAGGTCCTTAAGAATTTATTTATTTTTCTGTTCAAAAAGCTTGTTTGCTGTAGCCTATAGTAATCCAGAGATAATTCTCAACCCTGAAGTCCTCCCTGGCCACCCCTCCCTCTGAGAACAGCCAGCACTGTGTCAGTCATTAACATATGAAAGGTCTTCACACCTAACAGTCGTCAGTCCTCTCACACCCAGCAGTGTTTCAGCTGTATATGTCCGTGAAATTTCACAGATTCCTGTATATGTCCGCATATGTGAGGTTTCATCTGGAAATATACTGTTCCATGTTACTCTGATCCGCCTTTTCCCACATACATCCGGCAAACATCAAATTACACAGGAGTTTACCTTGCCCGTATTTTGCCGGATTTGAGTCTTTTCATGCAGTGGATATATGTACTGCATAAGCTAAAAACCAATCGGAGTTGAACATGAGTTTAATGATTTGAAGTGTTATTTCATGCTATGTTGAAGCCACGTTACTACGTGATATGCTAGTGCTTGAGTTTCATGTATGTAGTGAAGGTATAGATTGAAAATAAGAATTAAGCTACTACAGTTCATGAATATGAGTTACATTTCCAGATCTGGTAAAATTTATTGAGAGAGTAATTGAATGTTGTCCTGCTATGCAGGTTGGGGTTTTTTTTTGATGCATGATTTGAGAGGGAATTCCATTGGACAAATTCACCATCGGACACACGAGGCAGAAGAGCAGAGGGCGCGAATGATCATCTTGCCTGCAACACAAACTGCTTCTAGTCATCACTTCTTCATTGCATCGTACAGATAAGCGCGAGATCTCACCACACTTTAAAAAAAACCACACTACCCGGGTAGATGGACTTTGGTTTATTATTTTGAGGTTATTTAATCAGAGCTCTGAGGTCATTTTTATTTCATATTTTCCCAACTTGTGTGAAAAAGTTGAAAACTAAGAGAAATACTGATTTTCACAACAAAAAGGACATTACAAAGAAAAGATAAACAAGGTCATATTGGTTGATATTTGATGTTCAATAAATGCCGGCTATATGTTCTGAGTAAACTATTTTGGTACTTTCATTTGTCTACTCCTCCTGTGAAAAGTTCCTTAGAAAGGTAGCACTTCACTCTACATTATAAAAAGTGCCCCTTGCACGATGCTTTCAGGAAACACAGCCCAGGTCATAGTTTCTCTTGCCACAACACATATGCTTTATAAACACAGAGTTGGAGCAGCCAGAGAAAAACTAATGTTAAAAAGTAAAGGCTCAAGAGCCCAACTAAAGCAACCACTGACCACCATAATGGTGACATGAAACGAAACATTCCATAAAACATTACCATCTAAACTTCTGTTAAATCTAAATAAGTCCGTGTGTAGATGTATGACAGAAATAAAGTCAAACTGGTAAAATAATAAGTGCAATAATGGCTCGAAGTCAGTAGTTCTTGTGTTTCTCTTTTTTCTGTTCTTGTTTCTCTTTCCTTCAGTGATTCTGCTTGTTATCATCAGGTGTCACCACTAATGGCCAATCATCACTTAATTAATCACTTAATTATCTCATTAACTTCAACACTGCTTCAGTGTTAACTTAATTATCTCATTAACTTCAACACTGCTTCAGTGTTAATTTTTAACACCCTGTAGTGTGGACACATATAAACACTGAGGAGTGTTAATTTAACACTGGGGATTTTGCTGTGTACACACAATTAAACCAAACAAAAAGTAAAATATGTAAGGGATAATGTATAGTGAGCCGGTTGTTAGTGAATAACAACCCCGACAGGCTGAACGGGATCCCGACGCGAAGCGTACACATAATTTGTGTACTTTGACACAAATTATTTATTTAAAAAGGAGTTTATTGATTTAAAAATGATTGTATTGCTTCCGCCAAAGAAAATAGTCCGTTCTGCGTCCATAGCAACGCTCTGTTTTTCATGGCAACGGTCTGTTATACTTCGCAGCGGTCTGATATCAAGAAATAACAGACCGCATTCTACATTGGAAATAAGCCATGTAATAAGCTAATTTAAATAAACCGGAAAAAAAAAGGTTCAACAGAAATATTATGTCACCTAGATGGTGTTCAGTGTTTCACACACAGTGGAGAGCACACACACAATGGAGAGCACACACACACATTGGAGAGCACACACACACAGCGGAGAGTACACACACAGACACACACACACACAAAGCGGAGAGTACACACACACACACACACACACACAGTGAAGAACACACACACAGTGGAGAGCACACACACACAAAGCGAAGAGCACACACAGTGGAGAGCACACACACACACACACACACACACACACACACATTGGAGAGCACACACACACTCAGTGGAGAGCACACACAAACACACACACACACACACACACACACACACACACACACACACACACACACAGTGAAACGGCCACTTTGAGGTTGTGTATCTCCAGAAAGTGGAACACACACCTTTTCTTCTTCTCTGTCCTCAGAGCAGAGGTGCTGTAGCTGACACGAGTCACGACTACACTGCCCTCTATAGGACTGGTGCAGTGCGCATGTGTCGAATCTGTCCATCCTGAGCTTTAGTGACACTTTTCTGAGCGCCTCGTGTCTGATCTCTTCTCAGCTCAAACACTGACTGTCACTTAGTGAACCACAGATCTCTGTCTCTCTCTCAATAGTGCTAGTCTAGAGTCAGACCCGGTCAAACCACTGATACAGTGTTGCTGAGGACACGACTGGAATAAAACACTTCACACACGCTGAGGAGAAACTCACTTATTTTCTGTAAAATAAAATACTGCTGTTTTAGTCAAATCATTTAGTTTCATTTTTTTCATTATTTGCATAAGAAATATTGAGGAAACAATGTCATATTGTTACTTTAATATTAGTTTATGGATTCCTGCTGAAAACCTGGCAATGGTACTTTTAAAATGGTCATTTTTAGACCAAGAAACTGGAAATAAAATCTTAAAAAATAGTAATAATGATAATATGTACATGATTATACTGGTATGTAACATGTTTACTTCCAATTTAAAATATTTTTTCAAATTTATTTAAGACGCATTGATGTTTAAATAATCCTATAAATGCATTTGAAAAAATTGTGGATTGAAATGAATCGCTCTTAATTAGCAGAAGAAGAAGTAATGTCTAAAGCTGCACTTTTGGTTACATTTTGTAATAAAACATGTTTTTCAGAAATGTGTTATTTCTTAATGTTCATAAATGAATCTCTCTGCAGACCCCTGCTACAACTACACTGAGCTGGACGATACATGGAGATCCATCAGTAATACACATGCTCCAGTCATGATGTGTGACAGGTCTGTCTCCTGGAGCGGCTGGTATCGTCTCTTCATTAACAACACTAGCGCTCATATCCCAGACACGTGTGTTGCTGAGTACAGCTGTGGCACTGATACCGCACTGTGGATACGTGGAGGACACCCAACAGTAACAGATGGAGTCGTCACTCGAGATGTCTGCATTAACTGGAACAATTACTGCTGCTATCACGGGTCTTTTCCCATTAAAGTCAAAGCCTGTCCAGGCAATTATTATGTCTATGAGCTGGTTAGTCCAACTGGTTACTGTTCAGCATACTGTGCAGGTAATTATATTCACATGAGCTCTTTCTACACACTCATGATATTTGTGTTTCTGTTCATTAATCACTATTCATCCAAACTTTCAGACACTGGCAGCATTAACACCAGCCCTACAACTGTCAGAGTGGCCATCTCACCTGGTAATGTTACACACTGTGTTTCTATTGGCTTATTTTCTGAGTGTTTTCTAATGTATGTAGGCTACAGATCAGGGCTGCACTTCCCAAAATCATCGAACAACTGACACAATGATCTCTACATGCTTTTGGGAAATGCCGCTCTACCATTGGATAGATGTGTGTGTGTGTGTCAGAGTAAAATACTTACTCGACCAGTAAAATACACAGAGGTGGGTAGTCCAGGGCCAAAGAGTAAAAGTCCTGCCATATGTTTATTCCACCCATAAACTCAGTCAGCTGATTTCACTAATTAGTTCTCTCTCCTGTCTGAATTAGCAAATCCAGGTGATTGGAACAAAATACTGAGGAGGACTTTTACTTTCTGAACCTGGACTTTACTCCTCTGCATAGCAATGCCACATGTCAGCCAAGAGCAAAGAAATAAACCAGACCTGGACCTTATCATAGCCAAAATAATCTGTGTATATTAAATATGGAGTAATTTCAGCCACAGCCTGAGATGAAATCAACTGAAGAGAAAAGAAGACATTAAATCTGTGAAGATCTCATAGGGCTGGGCGATATATCGCTATATGCTAACCACCATCATGGTGACTTAAAATACAACTATTGATTTCATTCAACCGGAAATGAAATAAAGTCAGTCTGGTTAGTAATAAGTGAAGCTCTTAATTCTGTTTGTGGAGTTGTTTAATCCTCCTCTGCTGAGATCTTCACAGATTTAATGTCTTCTTTTCTCTTCAGTTGATTTCATCTAAGACTGTGGCTGAAGTCAGTTGTAGTTCTTGTGTTTCTCTGTTCTTCAGTGATTCTGCTTGTTAACAGCAGGTGTTCATCACTAATGCTCAATCATCACTTAATTATCTCATTAACTTCAACACCGCTTTAACTCTGTAGTGTGCACACATATGAACACTGAGCAGTGTTAATTTAACATAGGCGTTTTTCTGTATACTATTACATAAATCTTATCTGTTTCATTTATATATGACTTAAAAATATGAATCACATTCAGATTATTGATTGGTTTATGTTAAAACTATGTAATCCAAATGCATGGAAATTTTACATGCAATTCAAATACATAAATCTTATGTTTAGACAATTTTTTTTTTTGAGTATACTATATAAATACTATAGCAGCTTAAAAATATTATAGAGGTATTACAGAACATCAAGTAGCCTATGTTATGTTCTGTAATACTTCTATAATATCCTAGAGCCGCTATAGTATTTCTATAGTCTTATAGTACTTCTATAGTAATATTTTGTCCCAAAATACTATTTTCCTAAGGGTAATTAGGCCATGCATAACCAACACATAGGCGTATATTTTCTGTCATTTAACGTCATTTAACGTCGGTCATCCTCATTAATGGATTTTAAATTGTTTTCATATTTAGATATGAAGGTCAGAAAAAAAATAAGTTATGTTAAGTTTTTGTTATGTTAAGTTTTTCAGTGCCATTGACTCCCATTATTTCTCGGCGTTTTCCTTCAGTTTTCAGTCCATAATGGCGGCCGCGCCGTCACATCATGGGGGCAACTGTTGCTATGGAGCATTCTATTGAGTTTCGCCTCTTGGGCTTCTATTCACCTTATTCCGGAAGTAGCACTGGGTGGCGCCATCCCTGTAATCTCACTTCCTGGTTTAGCTACTTAGCGCTTTGTTTGCCCTGATTCAATCTGTTATCTGTCTTAGTTTAATTTAATTGCCTTCCAATTTAAAGAAATTAGAGATGGCCAGTGTTAACTGTGCAGTCCGTGGCTGCCATAACAGCTGGAGAAAAAGAAATTTGATGCTGTCTCAGCTTTGTTATGAGAATCAAAAGAAGAGATCTGAATGTTGTGGGCCGGCATTTACTCTGCACCGACCCCCAGTCAAGGTAGAGGACAGGCGTGCGTGGCGTGGCTTAAGGCGCTGAATTTAAGCTTTCAAACAAGGTATAGCATGTGCATGTGTCCTGTAGTGAGACCATTACAACATTACAACATTAGATGTTTGTGGCTAATGTAGGCTAAACACTACACATCGGCCGGGCTGCGATCAGACAGGCAGACGGGTCATATAAACACCTAAAAGTTGTAGCCACAACGACATCTGCTTGTAATTAAGTGCATCATGTGATCTCCGAACACATCATCTTTTGTACTGACTGGTTAATGATTCCCCCAGAGGGACAATAGAGTCACCGAAGAGTTTTGTGACTTTACAACCTCATGACCCACGCACACACACACACTCACCCCCCCACACACAAAACCTCCTTTGAGTACAATTTCAGGTAGAGATATGGCTCTTGAGTGTATACCTTCTGATATGTATTTGTGATTAACTTTGATTAATAATAGAAGTGTGGTTTGCTAGAATATAGGTTGGAATCCTATAGACTTATGTTCCTTGAAAGGAATTCCTCAGTCGTGTCCTGTTGTAATCCTCCCCCAGACCATAAAACTTTATGACCTCAAGACGGCATCTCATCCAGTTCCTCTGGTAAAGCCAACATTCCAACACCTTAACATACATGAAACTCTTCAGAGAAAACTCCCTAAAATGTTGATATGTATTCCTATGTTTCTCAAGTGTCTTCACCTGCCATAACGGAAATACTGACCATTTCATTGTGTGTTTAATCAAACTTTATTTGTGTATAATGATGCATATGAATGTATCTCTATGTTGCTATCTATGTCACTATTCGTTTTTGGTGTTGTTCTAATCCTCGTCGCGAGACGAAGGAGATTTTTGGTAAGGGACTGTGATAAACGTTATGGTTCCATGCATTTTAATACCCCGAGCATAATATCATATTTTGCCCCCTCGTGATTCCACACGTGGGTCGAGCTGCATTAACACGCAAAGGGATCTTCCCGCTGGAAAACCTCGACAGCCGATTCGTCCTGCACAAGAAAGGGGGCGGGACATTGGACATTGATAAAGTCCAAGCCTTCAGTTTACTCTCTCTCTTATCCTCTCTTCTCCTCTCATCGATCCCGCTGATCTCTCCTCTTCTTCCTCCGGTCCCTGGACCTCCTCCTTCTTCTCCACGTGCAGCGCTGCTCCAGCTGAACGGGCCTGGACTTGGCCTCTGGGACACATGGCCCGCGTCATGTAAAAGCCTGCCGTCGCTGCAACAAAGACTTTAAACCTCTTCCGCACGGAAGACGAACCTAATTTTCGCGGTAACTTAAATTCAAGTAAGCCTTTACATCGTCTTGCAAAACGACCCAGAAGACAAAGCCAGACGCAAACCAGCCGGACACGTGCGCCTCTTTTACAGCATCGCACTGAAAGAGCACAGAATACTGCAAGTATATTGAGTTGATAAAAGCTGTTTTCCTGGTGTCTATCTCTTAGGACTGTGAATTAAGTTCCCCTTCCCTTTTTTTTCTCTTTTCTTTCTTTCTTTCTTTCATTTCATTCTGATCACTTATGTTATTGTTTGGTTATATGTTGTTTGTTTATTGTTTGCATTTTTACGTACGTGTATATTCGTAGCTCATAATCTCTAGTTTTGCCTTTATTAAAATTCATAAATACTTTTCACTGCCTCTGTGTTTGGAAATCCACCTTATAAGTCAATGAAACTTTAAAAGATCTTAAGCTACAAGCTCGAAATATAGACTACGTGAGTAGTTTCAATTAATAAACTCAGGAAGTTGATGTCCGTGGCCAGGACATGAAACTCTCTTGAAGTTTGTGAATATCTCTTCTTGACTGTAATGATTTTACATTTATTTCGCTGGACGAATTAAATGTCGGTCAGACCAGTCACAGAACAAGATAGTCTTGATAATTGATAAATTAAATGTACATGCGACTTATGAATTATGACCATGAGTCATAAATATTAATATTCCCAAGATTCCCCATATTCTTGAGCTAAGTCATATTTACCCAGAGTCGTAAACGCTACAAAGTCGTTTAAAAATTACCCCGAGAAACAGTGCATTGCTGTGCTGTTGGTACACACGTACATAGCACATTTGGCACAAATTAGCTTATCTTATGAGACATTTTATTAGTGAGACTTCTCTGCAGTTCTCCTCAAAATTGAATGAGGGTCCGCTAAACCGGAAGTTGGTTTACAACGGAAGTACTGGACAGAAGTAAAAGTGGGCGGGGTGGAATAAGGTGAATACTCTTTGTTTGAGGTTGTGTATCTCCAGAAAGTGGAACACACACCTTTTCTTCTTCTCTGTCCTCAGAGCAGAGGTCCTGTAGCTGACACGAGTCACGACTACACTGCCCTCTATAGGACTGGTGCAGTGCGCATGTGTCGAATCTGTCCATCCTGAGCTTTAGTGACACTTTTCTGAGCGCCTCGTGTCTGATCTCTTCTCAGCTCAAACACTGACTGTCACTCAGTGAACCACAGATCTCTGTCTCTCTCTCAATAGTGCTAGTCTAGAGTCAGACCCAGTCAAACCACTGATACAGTGTTGCTGAGGACACTACTGGAATAAAACACTTCACACACGCTGAGGAGAAACTCACTTATTTTCTGTAAAATAAAATACTGCTGTTTTAGTCAAATCATTTAGTTTCATTTTTATTTTTTTCATTATTTGCATAAGAAATATTGAGGAAACTGAATGTCATATTGTTACTTTAATATTAGTTTATGGATTCCTGCTGAAAACCTGGCAAAGGTACTTTTAAAATGGTCATTTTTAGACCAAGAAACTGGAAATAAAATCTTAAAAAATAGTAATAATGATCATATGTACATGATTATACTGGTATGTAACATGTTTACTTCCAATTTAAAATATTTTTTCAAATTTATTTAAGACGCATTTATGTTTAAATAATCCTATAAATGCATTTGAAAAATATTGTGTATCGAAATGAATCGCTCTTAATTAGCAGAAGAAGAAGTAATGTCTAAAGCTGCACTTTTGGTTACATTTTGTAATAAAGCATGTTTTTCAGAAATGTGTTATTTCTTAATGTTCATAAATGAATCTCTCTGCAGACCCCTGCTACAACTACACTGAGCTGGACGATACATGGAGATCCATCAGTAATACACATGCTCCAGTCATGATGTGTGACAGGTCTGTCTCCTGGAGCGGCTGGTATCGTCTCTTCATTAACAACACTAGCGCTCATATCCCAGACACGTGTGTTGCTGAGTACAGCTGTGGCACTGATACCGCACTGTGGATACGTGGAGGACACCCAACAGTAACAGATGGAGTCGTCACTCGAGATGTCTGCATTAACTGGAACAATTACTGCTGCTACCACGGGTCTTTTCCCATTAAAGTCAAAGCCTGTCCAGGCAATTATTATGTCTATGAGCTGGTTAGACAGGCTGGTTACAACTACTACTGTTCAGCATACTGTGCAGGTAATTATATTCACATGAGCTCTTTCTACACACTCATGATATTTGTGTTTCTGTTCATTAATCACTATTCATCCAAACTTTCAGACACTGGCAGCATTAACACCAGCCCTACAACTGTCAGAGTGGCCATCTCACCTGGTAATGTTACACACTGTGTTTCTATTGGCTTATTTTCTGAGTGTTTTCTAATGTGTGTAGGCTACAGATCAGGGCTGCACTTCCCAAAATCATCGAACAACTGACACAATGATCTCTACATGCTTTTAGGAAATGCCACTCTGTACCATTGGATAGATGTGTGTGTGTGTGTCAGAATAAAATACTTACTCGACCAGTAAAATAGAGTCAATATCAACTAGGCCAGGATTTGCCTGCACATCACCACAGATAATTAACAACATAATAATCAAACATCTCTGTTTCATAGTTGCACCAAGGCTCACAGAATTTTTAGTGTGTAGAGTTAAAAAACAACATGAGATCATTGTCAGATAAAACAGTCAAGCTTTTCAGAACAGCAAGGCACAAAGAGCGGAGAAGGGATTCAGAAGGAAACTATAGAGGGGCTGTAGTTTTTACACAGGTACACAGCAAAAACTCCAGTGTTAAATTAACACTCCTTGGAGTGTATATGAGTCCACACTCAAGAGTGTAAAGTGTTAAAATATGAGTGTTAAATTAACACTCAAGAGTGTTAAAGTTAATGAGATAATTAAGTGATTGATTGAGTGATGATTGAGCATTATTGAAGACACCTGATGTTAACAAGCAGAATCACTGAAGGAGGAAATCTCAAATTGTAAGTCACCATTATGGCGATCAATGTTCGATTTAGTTGGGCTCTTGAATCTTTTATGTTTACTTTATATTTTGTTTGTCTGCTGTTATTGTGATCTGATGGTGTTGTTTACAGTAAAATGTCACTGTCAAATTTACTAAACAAAAAAGTACAATTCTGTGATTTGCTTTGTGTGATTTTATGTGTTTTTGCACATAATGCTATAGTGGAGATATGTTAGAGTTTAATGATCTGTTGGGATTTAAAGGGTTTCTGTTGAGTTTTGTGTGTCACCATTGTGTTGAAGAGTAGAGCCTGAGCTTCAGTCCAGGATGAGCAAACAAACACAGATGTTATGCTGCATGTTGCTTTATTTAAAGGCAGTGACTGTGTAGTTGCTGATGTATTGATGGTGTTCTTCAACTCATTCATATGGGATGATCACTAGTAAGATTTATTTAAATTGATGTGTCTAATTAGCTCATGAAGTCTTTTTCTTAGTAGATTCAAATGAAATAATCTCATGGCAATTGACCAATCAATTTCCTCAAATGAAGTGAGTTATCGCAGGTTTTAATTCAGTACATTATTAATAACAGTAACATACTGTAAAGATTACATGAAAGAACTGTAAATTCACAGCTGCTCTTGTTTTGTTGCTTTTACAAGTGTGCTGTATAATTTTACAGTATAATTGTAGTTTATGATATACAGTACTCTTGTAAAATTTACAGGCTTACTGGCAACCAAAATTGCCAGTAAGTTGCTGTACATTCTACAGTATTTTTTTTACAGTAATTCTCAACAAGAACTTTTGTACATGTATGAAAGAAATAATGTTAAACTGGTTTGTAAACTGGTTTCACACTCAGTGTGTCTGGAAGTCAGTTGTAGTTTTTGTGTTTCTCTTTTTTTCTGTTCTTGTTTCTCTGTCCTTCAGTGATTCTGCTTATCAGGTGTTCATCAGTGTCTCAATTCACTCACTTCTTTTCATTCACTCTGTCCAGGGGACTATATTAGTGAACTAATGTAGGGAATAGTGAATGAGGGTATAGGGTGTGATTGTGAAAACAGCCTCTGAGTGTCGATTTTGAGCACTGTTAATTCACAGTATATTCCTGTAGGCTACACAGCAAAAACTCCAGTGTTAAATTAACACTCCTGGGAGTGTATATGAGTCCACACTCAAGAGTGTAAAGTGTTAAAATATGAGTGTTAAATTAACACTCAAGAGTGTTAAAGTTAATGAGATAATTAAGTGATTAATTTAGTGATGATTGACTATTATTGAAGACACCTGATGTTAACAAGCAGAATCACTGAAGGAGGAAATCTCAAATTGTAAGCCACCATTATGGAGATCAGTGTTTGCTTTAGTTTTAGTTTGGTTTAACTAGTTAATTACAACAGCTTTGTGAGTCTACTGCATATGATTTTCAGTATTTTTCATATAATCAAAAATATTTAATAAACATTGTTCTGATCAAAAAACTTTCAAATGAATTTGTTTAGAAACACAGACATCAATAATCAGCCTGTGAATCTCAACAATGGTGACAATAATAAAGCATGTTGCAGTGGCTGCCACCAATCACAACTCATTAATGGCTCCCATCATGCATTGCGGTATGAATAAATTATGATCTGAATTGTCTATGTAATTTACCTTTCCTAATTGAATATTCTGCTCGTCACCATTGTTGAGATGCATAGACTGAATCTTGACGTCTGTGTGTGCCTAAAAGAAGATTTTTTTTTTCAAAACAACTTTTAAGAAATCCTGTGTATATTATCTAAAATTCTGGATATTTATGCAGAATCACAGTTATGCTCTAACCAACAACATAAATTTAAGTCAGAAATAAGGATCGTAATGAGTTCTGTGGTCAAGTTCAAATTATGATTGTCATAACATAACCAACACCATCAGATCACTTTTTTCTTTGTTCATCTGGCAGTTATAAATCAATAACAGCAGCCAAACAAAATCTAAAGTAAATATGTAATGGTCTAGAGCCCAACTAAAGCAAACACTGATCGTCATAATGGTAACTTACAATGTGTGATTTTCTCCTTCAGTGATTCTGCTTGTTAACATCAGGTGTCTTCAATAATGCTCAATCATCACTAAATTAATCACTTAATTATCTCATTAACTTTAACACTCTTGAGTGTTAATTTAACACTCATATTTTAACACTTACACTCTTGAGTGTGGACTCATATACACTCCCAGGAGTATTAATTTAACACTGGAGTTTTTGCTGTGTAGTTTTGTTTTCTAATCTACAGTATATTACTGTTTTAATGGAATATGGTATAATATTGTCAAAATTTGGCCTTTTTTACAGCAAGGGCTAACAGTGTACAAAATAAAGACACACACAGTTCTATTGCAGGCTATTGTGAGTCCACTGTGTTATAGGTAGAGATCGTTCAGAGTTGAGATTCCATCTTGGCATGTTTAATTTTTTTTTTTTTTTTTTTTTTTTGCATATTTGAAGTTATATTATGAAAAAAAATTGTATTTCATTTTTGTTTCTTCAAAATGACCAGATGCAGCAAGTCAACTCAAACGTTTTGAATTTGATCTTAAAGAAGGGTCCACTGTTGGATGGTAACGAGCGACACATGTTTGGTTGCATTTAAATTGAGCAATTTTTCAAACACTGACTATCTCTGTACATCAACATCCTAGAAACAAAGGAAACAAAAAAAAATAAGGACATGTCTGTTGATTTTTTTTAAGAGTAGAAATTATGTTTTATTTAATAGGCAGCCAATACATACACTGTTAACCCTTGCTGTAAAAAAAGGCCAAATTCTGACAATATCATACCATTTTCCATTAAAACAGTAATATACCATAGAAAATAAAAGTAGCCTACAGGAATATACTGTGAATTAACAGTGCTCAAAATCGACACTCAGAGGCTGTTTTCCCAATCACACCCTATACCCTCATTCACTATTCCCTACATTAGTTCACTAATATAGTCCCCTTGACAGAGTGAATGAAAAGAAGTGAGTGAATTGAGACACTGATGAACACCTGATAAGCAGAATCACTGAAGGACAGAGAAACAAGAACAGAAAAAAGAGAAACACAAGAACTACAACTGACTTCCAGCCACACTGAGTGTGAAACCAGTTTACAAACCAGTTTAACATTATTTCTATCATACACAAAAGTTCTTGATGAGAATTAACAGAGATTTAGTTAATAATAAAGTTTGTTGTCACCATGATGGAGATCAGTATTTGCTTTAGTTGGTCTCTTGTCCCTGGACTTCTTACCATTCATCTCTCTCTGGCTGCTGTAACAGTGAGTTTATAAAACACATTTATTATGGCAAGAAAAAGCCAAGAGGAAATTATTAGGTGTGTTGGATTTTGTGATGATGTCATAATCATCCTGGACATGTCTGATTCTCTGATCTTTCCTGCATATATTATTAGAATTTATGGGTACTTCATATTTAGTATCTGTGAATCTACAACATGAAATCTATAATTCTGTAATCAGATCTTCTGAGCAATATCAAAATCATATAGTGCTTTAAAACATTTTGAACTCCTGCTTATCGTGGACACACACATGAATCTCAACAATGGTGACAATCAAAAGTTTCATGTCGCAGTGCATGCTGGGTTCCAGGATAATATAAACTCCCAGCATGCACTGCTGCATGAATAAAAAAATAAAAAAATAAAAATTGCCACCACTGTTGAGATTAATGTGCTAAATTGTGATATCTCTGTGTTTCTTTAAGCCAGTGTAGCTCTGTTTTTTTTTTTTTTTTTGGTTTTTGCATGATGTGTTAAAAAATGAGTCATTGTAAATTATTGCTGTGGTTTCACAGTGGTGGTAATGAAACACTTTTGATTGAGGATTAAACTCTGAATGAGTGAGAATGAATTTCCTTAGTGAATGAACAGACAATATGATGATTTTGTCATCATAACTACATTCATTCATAAACTGTGTGTGTGCACAAGTGTGACTTGCACAAAAACAGCTCAAGCAGCAAAAGAAATACTAATGTTTTAGCATCAGCATCCCAACTAAAGCAAGCACTGATCTCTATAATGGTAACTTACAACAAAACATTTTCAATTAAACATCTTAATAACAACTTCTGTAGATGTATGACAGAAATAAAGTCATACAGGGCTGAGTTTCCCGATAACGTTGTCTCTTAGCGCGCTACGAAGACTCTTAAGGTATAACTTAACTGAAGGTATACCATTTCTAGGCGTGTTCCCCAAACCATACCTTAGGAAGCTGCTTAAAGGGTCATTTCACCCATTTGAACATTGTTTTTTATTTAAAGTGGGTCATATATGTAGTCGAAATGTAAAATAATTTTTGAATTTGGTGCCTTCGTGACCGAGAAAAGACAAAAAATAACTTCAGAACGCATTTGTATGAAAGACAACAACTCCCACAATGCACCACATTGCACAGCTCCGCAAGCCACTCCCACTAATCCAGAAAGCGCATATCTGCCTATAAGAGAAATCACTCTTCCGTCTACAAGGCTAGCTACTACCAGAGCTTGAAATTCATTTCACATTCACACAAAATGTCTAGTTAGTTGGCGAACTCATATAGTGCATTACTCCTCGTTTGTATTCTTTCGAAAAGGTGAATTATTGCATGGTACCTGGATGTTCAGTCAGAACATATGCGGTGCGAAACTAGGATAGTTCACAACACAAACGTCCGTGTCCTCGTCTGATTCAGAGATTTCGTCCAGGAGAAATTGTCATCGTTGAAATTCTTTGCCGCAGACGGACTCTATCTCTGTGTTCGTAGCGGTTCGTAGTTGCATAGTGAGATCACCGGCGCCACCAGTCCGCCCTAACCCGAGCCAGTCCGGGCTCCTCGTCCGCGGCAGGCAGGTCTTCTGCCTCGGCTGCTCTTCGCTATAATGCGGCTTGTAAAGGTAGCCACAAACACCTGATTCAAGCATCAGACTTCCGAAATCCTCTTCTTCTATATCATATTGAGCACTCTCCTCCGCTATTGTCATAACTGTACATCTGTCTCCACAGCGCCTGTTAGCTTAGCTACAAACAAGATGGAGGATATTGCTTTCAGTTTCAGAGAGTAAAGTCCCACCCACTGATCTGTAATAGGTCTGTAGCGTGAGCGCGCCCCACCCTGGGAAAGATGAGAAACTAGTGTCTGTAGTCTTAACAGAAATCCCCCCCTCTTACACTTCATCCTACAATGACGCAAAATGACGATTTTTGCGTCATTGTAGGAGGAAGTGTAAGAGGTAAATAACAGATTTCTCCCATCTCAGGGGAAAATGAGAGAGTGTTGCACGACCATTCAATAGTATGACTGGGTTTCTAACAATGCAAAGCTTAATGCAAATGGGTGAAGTGTCCCTTTAAGATAAACCTTCTTACGTGCGACGTTAACCGGCGCTGTCCGCGGCGATGGTGCTGAATTAGTTGATATCGATCGCTCGAGAATCAATTATTCTCTCGTGCAGGGGCTGTTTATGTGAGAAAGCGGTGTTCTTTATAAAATAAGCACTTCAGAAATAGTTTAAATTACATTTATTAGGACTCATATATATATATATAAAAAACTATAATAGCCTATAATAGCCTTGCCGACATATTTTAAAATTAAATTGTATCATATATTGCTGCCATAATAACCATTTAAATTATTTATGTACTTTCTTATCTTTCCTATTTTTGTTAGCTGAGGTGGAGCTGTGATGAAATATTGTTCTTGTAAATACTTTAAAGCATTTCAGTAATAAAAGTGTACGTCATACGTACGGTGCTCGGCAGTGGTCAAAAAGGATTTAAACTGTGGATTTTGAATCTCTTCTTGTAAACTCGGAGATGTGGATTCAGACGGCAATTAAATTCCCACACGACCTGTTTGTCAAAAAACAGTAGGTAGCCTACTAATTTGCCCTGGGATTTTTACGTGGGTTGGATGAGAAAAAACACTGATATATGGATTGGACGGCACTAAAATAACCCACTTACGAGCCCATGAGAAACAATATTAGCGTCCGAATAGGACTTAACTGACAGTCGCCTATGCTTTCACTGGCATTTAAAAGCGCTCTTTAATTCAAATAAATGTATAAAAAAAAATTATATATAATAATATAATTAAAATTCTATTAACAATCAGTGTAATGACAATTTTATTCTTTGCATGAAAACACTTGAATTAGCCTAACTGAACACTGTCTGGGTGTATTAAAACTTCAGAATTATATTCATATAGACCTGCAACAGTGATAAGGTGAAGCTAAGAGCGGTCCAGACCAACCTTACGAAAGTATGACTTACAGAAGGTATACTTAACTAAGAACGTTTCGGGAAACACGTATTAACGATAAGGTACAGCTTAAGGTGTAACTTAAGAACGACGTAGCGTTAAGAAGGTTTCGGGAAACCCAGCCCTGGTTAATAATAAGTGTAATAATGTGTAATGGCTGGAAGTCAGTTATAGTTCTTGTGTTTCTCTATTTTCTGTTCTAACAGCAGGTGTTCATCACTAATGCTCAACAATCACTTACATATTCACTTAATTATCACTGCAACACTGTCTCAATGTTACTTTTACTCTTTGTAGTGTGGATTTCCTGTGGGGTTGAAAGGGTTAACAGTGTAAGATAAAAAGTCACACCCACAAAATGTATTTTACAGTAATAAACTGTAAGTTAAAAAACAGGTTTATACTGGCAACACTGTTGCCAGTAGTTTACTGTAAAATCTTGTTTTTTGGGTCACCATTGTGCAGAAGAGTAGAGCCTGTGCTTCAGTCCAGGAGAAGATCTACAAACACTGATGATTTGCTGCATGTTGCTTTATTTAACAGGCGGTGACTGTGTAGTTGCTGGTCCAGTGGAAATCTCTTTATTTACAAAAGTTTTGTTGTGGTTTCAAATGAAAGAAGTTCACAGTAATACTTTGCTCATGTTAGTAATGCTTTATACATTTTAGTTAATACATTTAAATGACAGTTGGTCAATTTAAGGCAGTCGGTTTCTGCAAGTGAAATTAGTAAACTCGAGTTTTAGTGCATTTTACAGTAACATACTGTAGATTAACAGTAAATTACTGGCAACAGTGTTGCCAGTATTTTACTGTAAAAAAACCCGGTAAGGTCTAACAGTGTATCAGTCGCATTATTAATATCTTAATTATATAATAATAATTGCATTATAATTATAACATTGAGTTGCAGATCCCCTCTTGGCATATATATAGTGTTAACTTAATTAACTCATTAACTTCAACACTGCTTCAGTGTTAATTTTTAACACCCTGTAGTGTGGACACATATAAACACTGAGGAGTGTTAATTTAACACTGGGGATTTTGCTGTGCACATACATAGGAATTGTACTGCATCACCCTTAGAGTCAATATATATGTACATATATATATATATATATATATATATATATATACACATACATATACACATACATACACACACACACATATATATATATATACACATACATATACATATATATACATATATACATACACACATACATACACATACATACATACATACATACATACATACATGCATACATATAAACACATATACATATATACACATATATAGATAAATTAATGAATAAATAAACACAGTGCACCAGTGCTTGTTAGCCATATATACCATATATACCCTATTTCTATGAGTTAGCCATTAGTCTCACCACTAAACCACTAATTACATTTCGTCATGTAATAGCCTATCTATTGTACATGTTAACCTTCTCTTTTCCAATGAAGCTTTTAATTCCTGTCGTCATAGCCCTTAAAACAAGCACAAAAGAAAGATTCCCCCGACAGGCCTCCTGCCTCTATTTGAGGAACGTTTTGCGTCAAAATAATATTTTTTTCACCACACTCACCACGTGAATAGACATGCACAAAAGTTAGGAAACGTCAAAGCTTCATACCGTTTAGTAGCCTACAGCCCTGTTTGTAAATAAGTTCAATAATCAATACAAAATCTAAAAATAAATGGATCTACAATGATAGGTAATGATAAACAGGACAAACAATTTTAATTCAAATGAATGTGAAAATGTACACACACAAACAGACTAAGAAAAAAAAAACATGAACATTAGCTAAACAAGAAAACGAACAGCTTCAGAACGATTAGTTTCAGTGAACAAAAAATATTAACGAACAAAATCAGGTTAACTGCCCATTTGAACGGCGCAAACATCCCGCATCATTGTCGCTTACGCACATTCCACAGAGGTAAACACCGCCTTTCGCATGCAGCTCCCACACACGTTGTGACATTTGATACATCTCCTTGGTTTTATTTTGTTTGCAGTTCCTCCAGTTGTGTGGCTTTTGATTCCATGTGGTCGGAGTGAAGTTCGCTCGCCAGTCGTGTAATGAAGTCCCTCTGCGAAACTTGCAATGTAGCGGACTTATGATATCTACGCGTGCGGTCAAAATGACCGTTATGGTAGTTCTAGGTAGAAATAGTCATAACTGTTGTGTGTTTTATGATTTTAATAAAATAACAGTGTCAGAATAAAATATACACATATTTAGGAAAAGTCAGAGTCCTACAGCCACATTTATTTTATTTTAACAAAGTTATTACATTGTAAATTTAAAAACAGTCAAAATGACCGCCTTGGGAGTTCTAGTGTTAATTAGCTCATTAACTTTAACACTCTTGAGTCTGGAGCCAAATAAACTCCCAGGAGAGTTCATTTAACACTGGAGTTTTTGCTGTGTGAGTTCATGGGTGGAATAAATATATGGCAGGACTTTTACTTTCTGACCCCTGGACTCTCCTCTGCCTATAAATGCATTTGAAAAAATTGTGGATCGAAATGAATCGCTCTTAATTAGCAGAAGAAGAAGAAGAAGAAGAAGAAGAAGTAATGTCTAAAGCTGCACTTTTGGTTATATTTTGTAATAAAACATGTTTTTCAGAAACTTGTTAATTTCTTAATATATGTTCATAAATTAATCTCTCTGCAGACCCCTGCTACAACTACACTGAGCTGGACGATACATGGAGATCCATCAATAACACACATGCTTCAGTCAGAAACTGTGACGACACTTATGATGTCTCCTGGAGCGGCTGGTATCGTCTCTTCATTAACAACACTAGTGCTCATATCCCAGACACGTGTGTTGCTGAGTACAGCTGTGGCACTGATACCGCACTGTGGATACGTGGAGGACACCCAACAGTAACAGATGGAGTCGTCACTCGAGATGTCTGCGGTGATGATGCTTACAGTTACTGCTGCTATTACGGGTCTTTTCCCATTAAAGTCAAAGCCTGTCCAGGCGATTATTATGTCTATGAGCTGGTTAGTCCAACTGGTTACTGTTCAGCATACTGTGCAGGTAATTATATTCACATGAGCTCTTTCTACACACTCATGATATTTGTGTCTCTGTTCATTAATCACTATTCATCCAAACTTTCAGACACTGGCAGCATTAACGTCAGCCCTACAACTGTCAGAGTGGACATCTCACCTGGTAATGTTACACACTGTGTTTCTATTGGCTTATTTTCTGAGTGTTTTCTAATGTATGTACACAGTAAAAACCCCAGTGTTAACCCTCTGGGCGCCACGGTCGAGTTTACTCGACAAGATGCGGCACTGAATAAAACGGCCGATTTTGTCAAATAGGGTGTCAAATTTCGTTCAACCTCCCCTCCACTAGTTGGCAGACATGTCATACTTCATCCCTGACTCAAAAAAACGTCATGTTTCTATACAAAATCTTAGAGCTAGAGCGCATTGAATCAGTGCGAACAAAAGCGGAGCTAGTGTGCGAGTGAGCCATTTTATCAGAGCAATATTGTCAACGTCAGCGAGTATTTGCATTAGATTATTATTATTATTATTATCTAATGGCATCAATAAAGCTTACCCGCAAATGAAGTGTTGTGTCTTCTATTCGCGGACCCTGATTCTGAAGGGGAATAACGTTATCTGCCTTCAGAAAATGACGGTGATTCTGAAAGTGAAAGTATAGCCCTACACCAAGCACAAACGTTAATCCTTTGCCCAATATAACGTTAGATGGTCCTTTACCCAATGTCAGTGGTGGGAACAATGTTTCCCGGGGTCGGAGTGTTCATCGCGAAGTTAGCAGGCGTGTTAGTGTTGTGGGGAACGAGGCGGCCGCGGGAGATTTTTTACCACGCTAGCCATGGTGACCGTGTGCCTCTCCGCAATCGCGGCGACAGTATTGTGGTGGAGGCTTTGTCTATTGCCACTGGGTATGTTAGACGAGGTCGAAGTATTCATACGACAGTAAGGGGGCAACGAGGAGGCAGGGTGGGTAGTCACAATGACAATGACAGTAGTCCGAGATGTGCACACTCAGTGCGCGCGCGAGGCAGATCTGGCCGCGCCCGCGCTGCTGCTCGTAGCAGGAGAAGAGGCGATGTGACACGGGGCAGAGAGGCTATTATGCATAGTCTATCGCAAGACCACACCATGAAACACTACAAGAAATGTCACCTGGATGAATAGGGAGTCATTATCAAGCACATTTATTACTGCAAGAGAAAACATGACCTGCTCACAATATGTTTTGATGATAAAGACATTATCATGTAGTGACCTGATTCACTGATGTCATTCAGAGTTTAAATCTTTGACTATATGCTTGATGTCTTGTTTTAGTATTGGTGATTGTAGCTCTTAGATTCTACAGTTTGAGATCCAACAGCAATATGAAAAATTTTGAAAATACTTTGAGCAAAAAAGTTATTGTGTTAAAACACACAGACATCAAGAATCAGCATATGAGTCTCAACAATGGTGACAATAAACAAACTAGTGACAAACAGATCAACTCTGAACATCACAAAACAAGCTACTAAAGTCAGAACAAAACAATAGCAAAATAAAAGCCAACAGAAAAAACTATGAAAATTACCGGACAATTCAGCTGCATAATTTATTCATACTGCAATGCATGATGTCAGCCATTGATGCGTTCTGATTGGTGGCTCCCATCATGCACTGCAACATTTAGCATTTGTTTGATTGTCACCATTGTTGAGATTCATATGTAGATTCTTGATGTCTGTGTGTGATTTTAAAACTTTCAGATCTTTAAAACATTATTGGAAGTAGCTACTGTAGTGAAAAAATGTATAAAATATGTGGATAATAAATTTATAATAATGGGTACCATCATAGAATCAGGTCACTAGTAAATTCATCATCAAATCATAACCAGGGCTGCATTTCCAATAGCATCTTAAGCCTTACTTGATTGCAGACCAACTGCAACAAATGGTCTGTACGATCAAATTAGGCTTGCAATGCTTTCAGGAAACACAGCCAAAGCCACAGTTTCTTTTGCCACAACTAGAGGTGGGCGATACTCCAAATTTTGGTATCGATCCGATACCAAGTAAATACAGGGCCAGTATCGCCGATATCGATACCGATACCAATACTTTTTAATTTTAAAAGCATGCACTTTAACTTGTATGCACTTTCCTGTGCTAGAGCAGTGTGACATGATTTATGAGGTAAATGCATCGTTAATATGCTAAATCTGAAAACGTTTTCATGACTACTAAATATTTTGTGATTTGTGCTCTCAACTCACCTGTAATTATTAGTCAGTGACTTTTACAAAACTACCCTAATTATAGTAAAAGTACTATTGTACACTAGCCTACTGTTCAAAAGTTTGGGGTCTGTAAGATTTTTAATTCTCTTCTGCATTTATTTGATCAAAAATACAGTAAAAACTGTAATATTACAATTTAACATAGGCTATCTGTTTTCTATGTCATACTAAACTGTAATTTATTCAATTGTTCAAAGCGTAATTTTCGGCATCATTACTCCAGTTATGATAATTAATTTTAATATGCTGATTTACAGCTCAGAAAACATTTCTTATTATCAATGTTGAAAACAGTTTCATATTTTTTTGTTGAAACCATGATGCAGAATTATTTGATGAACCAAGTTGAAAGAACAGCATTTATATGAAGTAGATTTTTTTAGCAGTGAAAAACCCTTGACTGTCACTTTTGATCAATTTAATGCATCGATCCTTGTTGAATAAAAATATTAATTTCTTTAAAAAAAATCTTACTGTCCTCAACATTTTGAACCGTTATATACACTTTTGCTTTGTTTATTGCAAAATAACTCCCGATTGTTTCTCTGTCATCTAAGCAAGGCTTCGTTTCCCAAACGTGCCTGTGAGCTCAGCGAAGCACCAGCATCGAACGCTCTCTGTGATTGATTGGTTTCGTCTTGTATCCAGATGACTAGGAGAAAAAGTTCTATCCTACACAATTATCCGCTAACATTCGCTTATTTTTCCACTTAGAAGCTTATTTTACGCGCTGAATTGCGTGCTAAATTAATAAAAATTACTGGTAAAAAAAAACACACATTTGGATCGATATTTTTATGTGAGGATCGATCCTTTTCGATACCACGTCAGTATCGAAGTATCGATATTTTAGGATCGATCCGCCCACCTCTAGCCACAACACATATGCTTTATAAACACAGAGTTGGAGCAGCCAGAAAAATACTAATGTTAAAAAGGAAAGGGTCAAGAGCCCAACTAAAGCAACCACTGACCACCATAATGGTGCAAGAAACGAAACATTCCATAAAACATTACCATCTAAACTTCTGTTAAATCTAAATAAGACCGTGTGTAGATGTATGACAGAAATAAAGTCAAACTGGTAAAATAATAAGTGCAATAATGGCTCGAAGTCAGTAGTTCTTGTGTTTCTCTTTTTTCTGTTCTTGTTTCTCTTTCCTTCAGTGAGTCTGCTTGTTATCATCAGGTGTCACCACTAATGGCCAATCATCACTTAATTAATCACTTAATTATCTCATTAACTTCAACACTGCTTCAGTGTTAACTTAATTAACTCATTAACTTCAACACTGCTTCAGTGTTAATTTTAACACTCTGTAGAGTGGGACCATATGTGCTCTGAGCAGTGTTGATTTAACACTGGGGTTTTTACTGTGTACACACACAGACACACACACACACACACACACACACACACACACACACACACACACACACACACACACACACACACACAGTGAAGAACACACACACAAAACGAAGAGCACACACAGTGGAAAGCACACACACACACACACAGTGGAGAGCACACACACACACACACAGAGGAGAACACACACACAGTGGAGAGCACACACAGTGGAAAGCGCACACACACACACAGTGGAGAGCACACACACACAGAGGAGAACACACACACAGTGGAGAGCACACACACAGACACACACAGAGGAGAGTACACACACACACACACACACACACACACACACACAGTTTATACCTTCTGTTTTTCACAAAGAGACAATGTGATCTGATGGTGTTGGTTATGTTTTGACATAATCATGTTGTGATCCAAAAAATGAAACTTATTGAGATGGTTTGGTTTAACTTGTTAATTACAGCAGCTTTGCGATTCTACAGCATATGATTTTCAGTATTTAAACTTTAAAATTTATTTAAAAACACAGACATCAATAATCAGCCTGTGAATCTCAACAATGGTGACAATAATAAAGCATGTTGCAGTGGCTGCCACCAATCACAACTCATTAACCCTCTGAGGTCGGCAAACGCGCCGGCGCGTTTTGCTGGATTTTCTCCACATTGTAGCACTATAAACTTAAATTACTCCGTCATTTATGGTCATACAGAAAAAAGAAAAATATAAAAATGATCTGTGATATTTCTACTTTTGTATGTGTCCACTTACAATCAAATCAAAACATTGTGCTTTTGTAAAATAAAGAAAATAGACAGGGTGTGCGTTCTGCCTCTCCGTCGCGGTGAACTTTTTTTTCTTGAGCACGTCTATAAACTGAAACAAAACTCAGCGAATACTTGTCACACATTTATGAGCCATATACCTTTATAAACATTTAAGTGTGTACTTTTAAATGATCGGGTTCAAAACGAAAACAAATATTTTCTGTTTAAGTAATTTGTATAAAACCAACAAGATGTCCAGCTTCTCAAACGCTTGCTCATTAAAGTTAATTTGGCCACGCCTACTCGCGCAAAAGAGATTCACATGCAAATCCCCACATGGAACGCGAATGCGCTCGTTACCTCAACAACAAAACACCAACACACTTCACTTCACTTTTCGTCGAGTTTGAGTTTGAAAGACGCGCCAGAGCTTACATTGGATTTAGGCTACCTCAGAAGAAGAATAACGCGATTTGAAGACCAGAAAGATTTAAGGTAAGAAATTATTCCATATTAGTTTGTTATTGTTGCATAAATGTCACATTGCAGTTGAAATGTTGCTAGATATATGGGGAATATTATAATATTTAGACCCGTGTTTACTGTGTTAGGCCTAACTTACTGTGTTTGTGGATATCTGGTCAAACGTAGATATGTATGGTAACCATAATGTTTTATGTTTGAGCTCGATCGCGTTTGAATGTATCAGATTTTGCAGCGCGATCGCGTTTGAATGTATCATTTGAAAATTTTTAAAAGCAAAACACACCAAACGGCTTCATGTTTTTACTATTATCTCATTTCATATCATCATAACGAATGGAAACATTTGAAGTAACATGATAATCAATATATTTTTCTCTAGCTTGGTTGTTACTGAAATATTTTGGAAGATTTATACTGCTATCTATTGTTATTATTATTTTACCCAGCACTGCGCATAGCTTATGCCTACAAGGCACAACAAACCTGGTCTTCATTATATTATATAAACGTGTGTGTGTGTGTGTGTGTGTTTTGTGAATTTTAAAAAGCAATTTTAACCAGAAAAATCTAATATTTATTTCTAAAATCGTGCAGGCCTTTCTCTTGATATCAGTATGTTCACTTTTTTTTTCAGGGTCCAGATGCCACTGAGTCCTGCCGACTTCAACATTCACATGAGTCTCTGGAACATGAACATGGTAAAGTGAAAATCAAACACCTTGAAAATGAAAGGTATGTACAATGTTTTTAGGAATGGCACAAAGGTCTGTCTTTCAATAAGTGCTTTTTTGCCATTTTGTTGTGTCTATTTGCATTATGTTGTGTAAATAAATCTAAACAATTTAAAAGCCATTCTTTTTTAAATCTCCTCATTTACAGTATTGTGCAAGGTTGCTCAGAATGATAGGGGCCCTTATAGCTCCTAATAGGGCCATTAGGGTGTGTCTTTGTCTTTCTCAGGTGAGAAAATCCATACATATTAATGAGCTCTCGCATAAGGCTTATTCACACAAAACACGTCGTAAAATGTTTAAATCAATATATTGTCTTCTCTGAATGAGCAGTCAGGGTGATTTTCACATAGTTTTGCAGCAAATATTCTAGGCTATGTCATACAATTTTCAAAAGTCTTGTGAAGAAATAATCAGTAGGGGTTTCATGGCCTTATTTCAGTGAGAATTTTTTTTTGTATTTTCACAAACCACGCATAAATGTCATTATCTCAAAACTGCAAACTTTTACACACATGCTGCTGATATATTATTGTAGCAGAGTTTGTGCTGAATACAGTGTAATTAGACTTTAGCCATGAAAATGTCACAAATAACAGAAATAACCAGAAATGTCAGAGCATGTCAGAACACCTCCAGGGCCCAGAAAACAGCTCAGACCCCAGAGGGTTAATGGCTCCCATCATGCATTGCGGTATGAATAAATTATGATCTGAATTGTCTATGTAATTTACTTTTCCTAATTGAATATTCTGCTCGTCACCATTGTTGAGATGCATAGACTGAATCTTGACATCTGTGTGTGCCTAAAAGAACGATTTTTTTGTTTTGTTTTTTTCAAAACAAGTTTTAAAGCCGAACTCGGCAACTCTAGCGAACTCTAGTCACTTCTTCGCTGATTTTCCCTTTTGTTGTCGCATGTTTTCCCCACGAGCTCCCCCTACAGCTGTGGGGGGGCGTATATTTCACAACACAGTCGTAAAAAACTCACTTGCGGCGGCCTCCTCCCCTTCTCTACCGCTGCTCATGTGCGTTTGTTATGATCGGAGCAAGCCAACTGTATCGCGTGGAGCTATGTCTGGCTACCGAGGTGGGTAATCTGGTAATACATCATACATGCGTGTGTGTTTATGTCGAATTGCCGTAAAGCAATTTGTGTTTCGCGCTCGTTCTCGTTCTCGCTTTCGCTTCTCACGAGACTTCCAATTTCTATCTTGCCGGGACGGTAGTGAACAAGTTGCAAGGTTGGTTTTCCGCCTGGGAACGCTGGGGGGAGCGGGGAAAGTCACCAATATCACCAGAACAGGTTGTTTAACCATCCAAATGATTTCTAGACAGTTTTATTAAGTTAAAAAAGCTACCAAGTTCTCCTTTAAGAAATCATTTGTATATTATCTAAAATTCTGGATATTTATGCAGAATCACAGTTATTCTGTAATCAACAACATAAATCTACGTTAAATAAGGGTCTTAATGAGTTCAGTGATCTAGTTCAAATGATGATTGTCATAATATAACCAACACCATCAGATCACATTGTCTCTTTGTTCATCTGACTGTTATAAATGAATAACAGCAGACAAGCAAAATTTAAAGTAAACATATTCGCTAGTTGCACGTAGCCGCCATTTTGGATTTCGGATGCTAAGATACTTCCGGTTTCGCATTACGCCGGTGCAGGGAGCTGGAGAAAGACGAAATTGATCTTTTATAGTTGTTTATAGAATCAATTATCACTTAAAATACTAATAAAATCCATATTACTATCACGCGAGCCAATGGCAATTAACCCTCTGGAGTCTGAGGTGTTTTCTGGGCCCTGGAGGTGTTCTGACATGCTCTGACATTTGTGCTTTTTTCATTTATTTATAAACATGTTAATGGCAAAGGTGTAAATTCACTCTATATAGCACAAACAGGGCTACCAAAATATGTGATCACCATGCATGTATATTTTTTATTTTTAAGAGAATAATGTTTATGGTTATTGGTTATTGAAAAAAATAAAAATGAAAGTTGCTGAAATAAGACCACAAAACTCATAATAAATATGCATGAATAAGACTTTTGACTAATGGATGTTCTTCCTTTGAGTTCTGGCTTCAAAATTATGTGAAAATAGTCTTGCTTTATCGTTCACGTAAAACAATACATTGATTTAAATTGATGTAAAACAGGTTTTGCTTGGAAAGCCAATATGCGAGTGGGCGTGAACGAGGAGTGGTTTACACCTTGGAATACAATGTCCCACCCACTCTGCATAATGAGCCATTCATTCAGGTGTGACACTGACTGAGCCACAATGCAAGGACAAAAGATATATTTAGAAGAAGACTTATATTGACCATTTAAGATTTTGCTTACATCTATCTTGTAAATATGTTTTGCTATTTTATTAAAAAGGTTACAATTACAACAATAATTACAATTTCAACAATATTTCAAGTGTACTCTTTCTTTGTAAAAAAAAATTATTATAGGCCTACATTTTATCTATGTATTCATTAGTTTGAATATAGCCAACATTGGAACAGCTAACATCTTAGTTGATGACTTTATTTTATATATATATAAAAATTGCTAAACAAAAGCTTATTTGATATATATATTCAGTATATTCTACAGTAAAAACTGTACTCAAATCTAGTCAACAAAATGTTGTCTTTCATATTTCGCCTGACTGTAACGTTGTTTTTATGAAATATTAGGGCATATGAATGTTAATTTGCAGTTTAATACGTATTGCTTATACAAATAGCCTACATTTTATTTCAACATATTTCAGTCAATTTTTACTCATCTCAGTATAGCAATACAGTTTGCTAAAACATCATCATTCATTCACACACGCGATTTAAATTTAAACTGTCTTTTTGCGAGCTGTGGTAAACAGCGCGCATCTCTGCCGTTGATTCATCAAAAACAGAAACCCGATTCACATGAGAAGAAAAAAACTTACAGTATTCCTCAGCTCGCTCCTCGATATACCCGCACTTCTGAGGTACTTTTTTCATTATTGTTATTCCTCACAGCGCTGCTAGACGGTGTTAAAGTAATGATCTGAATAAACTGATATGTGGGCGTTCACAGGTTTGCTTGGATTGCCTCATTCATTTGCGTTTGAATAGCGCACGCTCTCCGTAGGCGGAGTCACATTACATTTGAATTAGCTGTAATTAGATCGACTGGAATCGCTCTCTTTTTATACAGATTTCACAAGATGAGAATAATTGTTTTTTATATAAATTACTTCATTTTAAAGAAGAGAATTCAAGCTTCATGCCTGTGTGTCTGTATGCCTGTTTGACTGAGTATTCGCTGAGTTATTGTTCATTTTCGGACGCGTTTCAGAATGGACTACACTGACAGAGAGAAGGCAGAACTCGCATCACGTTTATTTTTCTTTATTTGGCAAAAGCACAACACTTTGTTTTTATTGTGAGTATACACAAAAATAATACACATTTAACAGAATAGATTGATGTATGAAACTCCTATGGAAAATCAAAGTCAACAGAGTATTTATGAGTTTCTTTTACACTGATAAAAAAAAAGCGACCTGGTATCGCCGGCGATACCGCCGACCTCAGGGGGTTAAATGCACGGACGCATAGTCAGATTAATGAATGAAATACAACTGTTCACGAACAGAAGATTGTATTTGACTCATGCTGCATACGCATATGCAATGACAATTATGCCTACTGTAAATATAGAGTTACAACTATGACTAGAGTTGTTTACATAAAATGCACCGTGAACATTCACATGTTTGTCCTGTGATCGGCTACAATTCGCTCCGTGCATGGCGACCGTTGACATTCGAACTTGAGTGTGTGGGCCAGTACTTCCAGTGAAAACTACGGTGATCTGACAGCAAGAGCAAGAGACAACAGCGACCGAGTTCCATTACCACAGAGATATTTTTTTCACAAGGAGTGTTTTTAGGATTCAAGAGAGGTGACTTGCCTTTCAGAGGACAGCCTCAGCACTTAATCGTTGTGTGCCGGTACCATTTCGTCACGTTACAACAGAGCTCTCATGCTTCAACCCGAGGACTTCAACCCGATAAAATTTTTAAATGCATATAATTTTCAGTGTATTTCACCTGTGCGTTTATATGGTTTCTATTACTGCATTTATTTTGTGCAAGTGAGATGAGTAAAGATCTGTTCCATAAATAATCTGTCTGGTGTTTATAAGCAGCACGTGTATTGTGTAAAATATACACAACTTACCTATATTAAATGGTTTGTGGTACCTACCGTAAAAAATGCAAAATATGTGATGATAATATTGATCGAGCAATTGATGTAAGAAAGTAAAAATATATATGCAGAATTGAGAAAATAGTATTTATGGAGATAAATTGTTGCCGATCACAGGGCAAACATGTGAATGTTCATGGTGCATTTTATGTAAACAACTCTAGTCGTAGTTGTAACTCTATAATTGTCATTGCGTATGCAGCATGAGTCAAATACCATCTTATTTTTGTGAACATTTATTTTATTCATTAATCTGACTATGCGTCCGTGCATTTAATTGCGATCGTGTGATAGTAATATGGATCTTATTAGAGTATTTTAAGTGATAATTGATTCTATAAACAACTATAAAAGATCAATTTCGTCTTTCTCCGGCTCCCTGCACCGGCGTAATGCGACACCGGAAGTGTCTTAGCATACCCTCGCTGATCCGAAATTCAAAATGGCGGTGTCGTGCAACTAGCGAATAAGGGTCAAGAGCCCAACTAAAGCAAACACTGATCTCCATAATGGTAACTTACAATTTGTGATTTTCTCCTTCAGTGATTCTGCTTGTTAACATCAGGTGTCTTCAATAATGCTCAATCATCACTCAATTAATCACTTAATTATCTCATTAACTTTAACACTCTTGATTGTTAATTTAACACTGGAGTTTTTGCTGTGTACTTTGGGTTAAGGTAAAACGTTGAGTTGGAAAAAAATAAAATTTTGGTTTGACATTAAATCAAAATTTATGGTTTTAACTAAATAATAAATACAATTTGAGAAAATCTAAAAAAAATGCTGTAACAAAATTACATCAATTGTTTTAAGTTAATCCAAAGTATCATTTTTTTCAGTGATAGAGGGCGTAACACTTACTTTGAGGCAAAGTGAAAACAGAAGGTATAAACTGAAAATCACAATTTTCCATTGGACCAATGTAAATATATACTTTGAATGAATTGCACTGATGTTTCACTTTTTTCAGTGTGGAGAGCACACACACACACACAAAGCGGAGAGCACATCACAGCAAAAACTCCAGTGTTAAATTAACACTCCTGGGAGTGTATATGAGTCCACACTCAAGAGTGTAAAGTGTTAAAATATGAGTGTTAAATTAACACTCAAGGCTATTGTTTCTGAGTTATAACTGACAGATGAACAAAGAAAAAAGTGATCTGATGGTGTTGGTTATAATATGACAATCATCATTTGAACTTGATCACTGAACTCATTAAGACCCTTATTTCTGATGTAGATTTATGTTGTTGATCACTGAATAACTGTGATCCTGCATAAATAGCCAGAATTTTAGATACAATGGATTTCTTAAAACTTGTTTTGAAAAACAAAACCAAAAAATCGTTCTTTTAGGCACACACAGACTTCAAGATTCAGTCTATGCATCTCAACAATGGTGAGGAGCAGAATATTCAATTAGGAAAAGTAAATTACATAGACAATTCAGTTCATAATTTATTCATACCACAATGCATGATGGGAGCCATTGATGAGTTGTGATTGGTGGCAGCCACTGCAACATGCTTTATTATTGTCACCATTGTTGAGATTCACAGGCTGATTATTGATGTCTGTGTTTCTAAAAAAAATCATTTGAAAAATCTTTTGATCAGAACAATGTTTATTAAAAATTTTGGATTATATAAAAATTACTGAAAATCATATGCTGTAGAATCACAGAGCTGCTGTAATTAACAAGTTAAACCTAATTATCTCAATAAGTTTAGTTTTTCGGATCACAATATGATTGTCAAAACATAACCAATGCCATCAGATCACATTGTTTCTTTGTTCATTTAACTGTTATAAATCAATAACAGCAGACAAGCAAAATTTAAAGTAAACATATAAGGGCCAAGAGCCCAACTAAAGCAAACACCGATCACCATAATGGTAACTTAAAATTTGTGATTTTCTTCTTCAGTGATTCTGCTTGTTAACATCAGGTGTCTTCAATAATGCTCAATCATCACTAAATTAATCACTTAATTATCTCATTAACTTTAACACTCTTGAGTGTTAATTTAACACTCATATTTTAACACTTTACACTCTTGAGTGTGGACTCATATACCCAGGAGTGTTAATTTAACACTGGAGTTTTTGCTGTGCACACACACAGTGGAGAGTACACACACACACACAAAGCGAAGAGCACACACAGTGGAGAGCACACACACAGACACACACACACACACACACACACACACACACACACACACACACACACACAGTGGAGAGCACACACACACACACACACACACACACACACACACACACACACACACACACACATAGTTGGGCTCTAGACCATTATATGTATATATTTATATTTACTGTTGTCTGCTGTTATTGATTTATAACAGTTAAATGAACAAAGTAAAATGTTATCTTATAGTGTTGATTATGTTTTGACATAATCATGCTGTGATCTGAAAAATGAAACTTATTGAGATAGTTTGGTTTACCTTGTTAGCAGCAGCTTTGTGATTCTACAGCATAAGATTATCAGTATATTTCTTTTAACCCATAATATTTAATAAACATTGTTCTGATCAAAATACTTTAATTTTTTTTTAGAAATACAGACATCAATAATCAGCCAGGGTGGCAGCGTTTCATATTATTTTGAAGGTACCCCCGGGAGCCGCCATTGGCTAATGGGTTTTGAAAGGGCACGCTGGAGCGTTTGGCTGCTGCTCCTCTCTCCCGTTCATTTTAATTTTATTTACTCTTAGTAGTTTATTTGGCTATGAGCCAGTGAAGCCAGTGAAGACTGTCTGTCTTTGTTATTCTACCGTGATGCGGAATCACGCTTCGCATGCTGGATTACTGCTTCTATCTCTGAGTGCTGTTTACTGGAATTTACTCTTCTGTTGCCTGGCCCAGGACGTACACTTGGAATTACCTGTCATGAACACTTCCACTTCTCGCATCATTAATTATCGCAATTGGAGATTGATTGAGCCCACTGACTTTTCAGATTTAATTGACACTTTTTAAAGTTGTGATTCTCTATCTGATGATCTGGACGATAACGTTTCTGTGCTGAATTCTGTGCTGCTGTCTGGCCTGGACACACTGGCTCCCTTGAAATCACGATCTGTTTCTTTTGCACGCTCCGCTCCTTGGTACAATGATGATCTGCGTGCTATGAAGGCTTTGTGTCGCAAGATGGAGCGTAGATGGCGCATATCAGGTTTAACTGTTCATCACCAGGCCTGGAAAGACAGCTTACTCGAGTATAAGGCTGAAATTGTGTCAGCTAGATCTGATTATTTTTCTCAGATAATTGTCAGCAATCAGAGAAACCCTACTGTTTCACTCAATCAACAAGTTGCTTAAAAATCCCAGCCTCTCTAATGTTCCTGCTTCAACTCACCTTTGTAATATGTTTTTGGAGTTTTTTAGCACCAAAATTGATAATATACGTAACCACATTGTTACTACTCATACTGTTGCTGCTGCCTCCTTAAATATTTCTGCATTCTCTGGTATCTCTCTCTCTAATTTTGCAATTCATGACTCTCAGTCTCTATGTAATATGGTTTCAAAACTGAAAGCCTCAACTTCCAGAGTTGATCCCATACCATCTTGTCTTTTTAAATCATGTTTTGATTCCCTCTCTCCTGTTGTTTTGAGAATTATCAATAACTCTCTGTGCACCGGTGTTGTGCCAGCAGCACTTAAAATTGCTGCTGTCACCCCTGTACCCAAAACTAACAACATGAACTTTGATAATCTGAAAAATTTTCGTCCCATCTCCAATCTTCCATTCCTTGCCAAAATTTTAGAACAAACAGTGGCTTCTCAACTGCTTTCTCATCTTTCATCTAATGATCTTTTTGAGCCACTTCAGTCTGGATTCCGTAAACTCCACAACACTGAAACTGCACTAGTTAGAGTCACAAATGACTTGTTAATGGCTTCTGATTCTGGCCGCTTATCTATACTGATTCTTCTTGATCTTAGTGCCGCTTTTGACACTATAGATCACTCCATTTTAATCACCCGCTTAGAGACTATCTTTGGAGTTTCTGATTCTGCATTAAAGTGGTTTAAGTCCTACCTCTCTGATCGCAAGCAGTTTGTTGTGATGGGTGATTGCAAGTCTGAGGTCGGTATGGTGCACTCTGGTGTTCCCCAGGGATCAGTTTTGGGCCCTTTACTTTTTAGTATTTACATTTTTCCATTTGGCCAACTTTTAAGAACACTTGGTCTTAACTTTCACTTTTATGCTGATGACACTCAGATATATATACATTCAAAACCTGATGTCAATATGCCTATGTCTTTCCTTTCTCAATGTTTTACTGAGATTAAAAAATGGATGTCTGAAAATTTTCTCTGTCTAAACAGTGACAAGACTGAAGTGATGCTTATTGGTTCACCTCATCAGTTGCGTAAAGCAGAGTCCATAACCTTAAGTGTGGATGGCTCTGCTTTGCAATTCAAAACTAAACAAAAAATCTGGGGGTGATATTTGATGCCAATTTAACATTTGACCATCAAGTTCGTAACACAGTCAAAACATCATTTTTTCATCTCAGAAACATTGCCAAATTGCGTCCCTTGTTGAATTTTTCTGTAGCTGAAAAATTAATCAACACTTTTGTTTTCTCACGTCTTGATTATTGTAATGCTTTGCTGGCTGGAGTTTCTAAAGCTACCCTAAGTAAATTACAGTTGGTACAGAATTCAGCTGCTAGAATTCTTACAAGGACCAGTGCAAGGGAGCACATCACACCCGTCCTGGAAAAATTGCACTGGCTTCCTGTTAGCTTTCGTATCGATTTTAAAATTCTAATGCTCACTTATAAGGCCTTGAATAATCTGGCCCCTCAATATTTGTGTGAGCTTCTAACCCCCTACACGTGCTTTACGCTCCTCTGAAGCTGGTCTTCTAACTGTCCAAACAACACGGCTAAAAACTATGGGTGATCGGGCTTTTTCTTCTTTGGCTCCTAAATTGTGGAATTCCCTGCCCTCTGAGATTAGGAATGCAGAATCCCTTAGTGTTTTTAAATCATCCCTTAAAACTTACTTTTTTAGGGTAGCGTTTGTGTGATTCATGTCATTATTATGCTTGCTTTTTTTTTTTTTTTTTTTTTTTTAGTTTTTTTTACTGTTTGCACTGTTATGTGTATTTTTTAAAAGGTATATGTACCTTTTAATTATTTTATATTTTTATGTAAAGCGCTTTGAGATGCTACTTTTAAAAGCGCTATATAAAATAAAGTTTATTATTATTATATTAACAAGCCTTCACCTGCTGTTAGCATCCCATTGACTCCCATTCATTTTGGCGTCACTTTGACAGCAATTAACTTTACATCTGAGGCGTTTAAAGACTCCGTTTGTCCATGGTTTATTTCGAAAGAAACACAACAATGTATAAAATGCTCCGTTACCTTGTATCTTACGTTATGCCCCCGTAGAAGCAGTTTTTGTAAAAGTAGGCTAACGATTGCGTCATAACCACGCGACTCTCTGGAGATTACCGTAGAGACAGGAAGAGAAGCTCGCAGTCAATCGGGGGGACGTGGAGGCATAAAGTCAAGGGAGAAGCCCATAGAGAGTCATGACGTTGCTCCTGCTCCTAGCTCATGGACAGATCCTACTCACGCTTTCCGTCTCTGCAAGATTCGGAAGGGAATGATTCAGATTTCCTTTGGTACAGCTACTAGAAAACTTACAACTGTCAGGCAGGCTGCTCACGTCACATCCACGTCGTCAAGCTCAGTTTGAGTCTGCGCAGTACGCTTGGCAATCAGGAAATGAGGGCTTCTAATGTGCTTCACTTCTCTCCATTGAAACCTATGGGGTCGCTGTGTCCAGTTTATATACTGTCTATGTAATCAGCCTGTGAACCTCAACAATGGTGACAATAATAAAGCATGTTGCAGTGGCTGCCACCAATCACAACTCATTAATGGCTCCCATCATGCATTGCGGTATGAATAAATTATGATCTGAATTGTCTATGTAATTTCCTTTTCCTAATTGAATATTCTGTTCGTCACCATTGTTGAGATGCATAGACTGAATGTTAACATCTGTGTGTGCCTAAAAGAAAGTTTTTTTTTTTTTTTTTCAAAACAACTTTTAAGAAATCCTTTATATTATATCAACAATTCTGGATATTTATGCAGATTCACAGTTATTCTGTAATAAACAACATAAACCTATGTCAGAAATAAGGGTCTTAATGAGTTCAGTGATCAAGTTCAAATAATGATTGTCATAATATAACCGACACCATCAGATCACTTTTTTTTTCTTTGTTCATCTGGTAGTTATAACTCAGATACAACAACCAAATAAAAATTATAGTAATCATATAATGGTCTAGAGCCCAACTAAAGCAAACACCCATCACCATAATGGTAACCTACAATTTGAGATTTTCTCCTTCAGTGATTCTGCTTGTTAAAGGGCACCTATTATGGCCCTTTTTAGAAGATGTAATATTGGTCTTGGGTGTCCCCAGAATGCATTTGTGAAGTTTCAGCACAAAATACGCCACAGTTAATTTATTATAACCATTTGAAAATGTCATTTTTGGGGTCTGTTTTAAAAAGAGCTGATTTGTGTCTACCACTTTAAATGTAAATGAGCTGCATATCCCCGCCCTGCTGCTGGACCTAGATGATGAAGAGACTCCGGCACAGAATAAACGCGAATGAGAATGGACTAAACGTATCGGAATGGTTATTTGATACATTTATGTACTTACAAAGTTTTAATCGCGTCCCTTTTGCCATTATGGATGTGCAACACACACACGAACTGTGATAACGTTCGCGCAATTTTTTGAAACTACACACACACACACACACTACTGTGAAGTACAAACAACTTTTTTTATTTTTTTCTTAAGGGGAGGGAGATAGACGTTTATATAGCCTACTGTCTATGGAGATAGAGCAGACCTTAATTTATTTACATTTGTATTTGCTGCAAAAAAAAATGCCTACGTGACATAAAACTGTCTGACGTTGTTTGTTGAGACATCCTATGACGAGTTGACGACGACAATAAATAGCTTTAGACGCATTTGTTTTTGAACTTGCTGACATCGATTGAAATGACTATTTGCTCAAAAATCATAAAATACACTTACTTCTTCTGGAGGTGATATTGGATCGCGAACTGTAGGCAACGATCCACACTCGAGGATTAACTTTGACCCTCGTTCACTAAACAGTCAGTCAGAAAATGAATCTCGTATTTAGGAAGTTTAAGTGGTGCCTTTTCTTCATAAATATAATCCATCCGCTGCGTTTTCAGTGGCTCTGATGTCAGTGAAGACTAGTATGTCCATTCTTACATCCCACAACACACTTCTTAGGAGACATTACCGGCTGTCGTTGATAATGGAGGATGCAGATCACCGAGGGCGGGGTCTATGCCAAAACCAGATGTCAATCAAATCACGTCGGTGGGGCTTAGCTCAATTCTACGTCACAATGAGGGAAATCTAGAACAGGGTGTTCTGAGACAGTGCTTATGATTTATTGAGATAGTAAAAAAACTACTGGGTGGATTTTTATCAGTCTAGGGTGGTTTTGCTCACACACTGCCAACACACATTTATGTTCAAACACCATGTAAAAGTGAATTTTGCATAATAGGTGTCCTTTAACATCAGGTGTCTTCAATAATGATCAATCATCACTAAATTAATCACTTAATTATCTCATTAACTTTAACACTCTTGAGTGTTAATTTAACACTGGAGTTTTGCTGTGTACTTTGGGTTAAGGTAAAACGTTGAGTTGGAAAAAATAAAAATGTAGGTTTGACATTAATCAAAATTTATGGTTTTAACTAAATCATAAATACAATTTGAGAAAAACTAAAAAAATTAGCTGTAACAAATTACATCATTTTTTTTAAGTTAATCCAAAGTATCATTTTAGAGGGTGTAACACTTACTTTGAGGCAAAGCGAAACCAGAAGGTATAAACTGAAAATCACAATTTTCCATTGGACCAATGCAAATATATACTTTGAATGAATTGCACTGATGTTTCACTTTTTTCAGTGTTTGGATTAACTTAAAACAATTGATGTAATTTGTTACAGCTAATTTTTTTAGATTTTCTCAAATTGTATTTATGATTTAGTTAAAACCATAAATTTTGATTAATGTCAAACCAAAATTTTAAGTTTTACCTTTACCCAAAGTACACAGCAAAAACTCCAGTGTTAAATTAACACTCAAGAGTGTTAAAGTTAATGAGATAATTAAGTGATTAATTTAGTGATGATTGAGCATTATTGAAGACACCTGATGTTAACAAGCAGAATTACTGAAGGAGAAAATCACAAATTGTAAGTTACCATTAGGGAGAATAGTGTTTGCTTTAGTTGGGCTCTTGACCCTTATATGTTTACTTTAGATTTTGTTTGTCTGCTGTTATTGATTTATAACAGTCAGATGAACAAAGAAAAGTGTGGAGTTGGTTATGTTTTGACATGATCATGCTGTGATCTGAAGAATGAAACTTATTGAGATAGTTAGGATTAACTTGTTAATTATAGCAGCTCTTTAATTCTACAGCATATGATTTTCAGAATTTTTCATATAACCCATAATATTTAATAAACATTGTTCTAATCAAAAGACTTTCGAATTAATTTATTTTAAAACACAGACATCAATAATCAGCCTGTGAATCTCAACAATGGTGACAATAATAAAGCATGTTGCAGTGGCTGCCACCAATCACAACTCATTAATGGCTCCCATCATGCATTGCGGTATCAATAAATTATGATCTGAATTGTCTATGTAATTTCCTTTTCCTAATTGAATATTCTGCTCGTCACCTTTGTTGAGATGCATAGACTGAACCTTGATGTCTGCGTGTGCCTAAAAGAAAGTCTTTTTGTTTTTTTCAAAACAACTTTTAAGAAATCCTTTATATTATATAAACAATTCTGGATATTTATGCAGAATCACAGTTATTCTGTAATAAACGACATAAACCTATGCCAGAAATAAGGATCTTAATGAGTTCAGTGATCAAGTTCAAATGATGATTGTCATAATATAACCAACACCATCAGATCACTTTTTTTTTCTTTGTTCATCTGTCAGTTATAACTCAGATACAACAGCCAAACAAAAATTAAAGTAAACATATAATGGTCTAGAGCCCAACTAAAGCAAACACCGATCACCATAATGGTAACCTACAATTTGTGATTTTCTCCTTCAGTGATTCTGCTTGTTAACATCAGGTGTCTTCAATAATGCTCAATCATCACTAAATTAATCACTTAATTATCTCATTAACTTTAACACTCTTGAGTGTTAATTTAACACTGGAGTTTTTGCTGTGTACTTTGGGTTAAGGTAAAACGTTGAGTTGGAAAAAAATAAAATTTAGGTTTGACATTAATCAAAATTTATGGTTTTAACTAAATCATAAATACAATTTGAGAAAAACTAAAAAAAAAATAGCTGTAACAAATTACATCCATTTTTTTAAGTTAATCCAAAGTATCATTTTAGAGGGTGTAACACTTACTTTGAGGCAAAGTGAAAACAGAAGGTATAAACTGAAAATCACAATTTTCCATTGGACCAATGCAAATATATACTTTGAATGAATTGCACTGATGTTTCACTTTTTTCAGTGTAGGTTAAGCAAAACAAATGTGTTTTTATCTGAGAACATTTTAAATACATACGAACCTGAACTGACATATACTGTGTGATACCTACAAATATTTTGAGTGTCCGCATTTTCCTGTAAAGTACCACGATTGTCCCGCATTTTTCTTTTCTGAAGTTGGCAACCCTAACACATACACACACACAATGGAGAGCACACACACACACAGCGGAGACCACACACACACACACACACACACACACACAGTGGAGAGCACACAGTGGAGAGCACACACACAGCGGAGAGCACACACACACACACACAGCGGAGAGCACACACACACACACACACACACACACACACACACACAGTAGAGAGCACACTATAGCGGCAAATCAATGCCAATAATCACCGAGCACACAACTGATGCTAGCGCGCGCGAGGATAACAGATCTACACGCGAAGAAACGGGAACTCGCGAGCTCATTCAAACCCTGCGCGCGCGCATGACATCATCTCAGCACGCAATACAAGCCCTCTCGCGCGCGCATGATCATTCCCCACGCGCTCGCGCTTGATCTGCTCTCGCCTGCTGCTTTTGCTCGCTCGAACAGTTTTATTTTTGGCAGTCGAGGGGCGGGACTTACTGTTTTAATAACCTCAAATGTCATTGGTTACTTTTCCCCTTTTCCAGAAGTCAGTTGCGATTGGACGCCTGTCCAATGACTCGTAATTCACTTGACTTGAGACATGAGACATCACTTCATTTGTTTTATTTATTGTGGTTTATTAATGTGTAATGTGATTTAATGCATTGTTGATATAGAATAGATTCTTACCAGATACTTTATTAACTGAAAGTCTTATTGCAGTGTGTTGTTAAGAGATATTTAGGCTACAGACTAATGACGCATTTCCATGCTTATTAGCATTGCAAATTGACCAAATATTTTATACATTTTTAGGTAATATAAGTGGTTAATTATGTTTTCTATTAAATGCAAAAGGGGTTCTGGCTTCTCAAGTACAGTACACAGCATGAATTAGCTTACAAATGCCTTTTCAGAATTTGCTACAAAATATAGAGGAACAAAATAACCAGCAAATTATTAAACAGCAAATTAGATATTAAAATATTATATAGTGATTTTAACCATCTAACTTTTTGTATGCTAATAACCTAATAAGAGAAAATATTAACCCATGTGATAATGAGCTGATGAGTTGAATCAGGTGTGTTTGATTAGGGAGACAAAGAAAACGTGCAGTGTTGGGGTGCCGGCAGGACAGGTTTGGGAACCACTGCTCTAGACCATTACATATTTACTTTAGATTTTGTTTGTCTGCTGTTATTGATTTATAACAGTCAGATGAACAAAGAAAAATGTGATCGGATGGTGTTGGTTATGTTTTGACATCATGTTGTGATCCGTAAAACAAAACTTATTGAGATGGCTTAACTTGTTAATTACAGCAGCTCTGTGATTCTACATTATGATTTTCAGTATTTTTCATATAATCCAAACATATTTCATAACCATTGTTCTGATCAGAAGACTTTCAAATTAATTCATTTAGAAACACAGACATCAATAATCAGCCTGTGAATCTCAACAATGGTGACAATAATAAAGCATGTTGCAGTGGCTGCCACCAATCACAACTCATTAATGGCTCCCATCATGCATTGCGGTATCAATAAATTATGATCTGAATTGTCTATGTAATGTACTTTTCCTAATTGAATATTCTGCTCCTCACCATTGTTGAGATGCATAGACTGAATCTTGACATCTGTATGTGCTTAAAAAAATGATTTTTTTTTTCAAAACAACTTTTAAGAAATCCTTTGTATTATATCTAAAATTCTGGATATTTATGCAGAATCACAGTTATGCTGTAATCAACAACATAAATCTAAGTCAGAAATAAGGGTCTTAATGAGTTCAGTGATCAAGTTCAAATGATGATTGTCATAATATGATTCTGCTTGTTAACATCAGGTGTCTTCAATAATGATCAATCATCACTAAATTAATCACTTAATTATCTCATTAACTTTAACACTCTTGAGTGTTCATTTAACACTCATATTTTAACACTTTACACTTTTGAGAGTGGACTCATATACACTCCCAGGAGTGTTAATTTAACACTGGAGTTTTTGCTGTGTAGGGCTAGCTAGCATGTTAGCTTAGCACACCATCAATACACGACAATTTATGAGATTAAAACCATGTTTGTGCTTATAAACTTACTTTATAAAGCAAATCGAGTATTTTAAATAATTTTCTGTGATCTAATTTGGCTTCAGATAAAAAATCAGACAGAAAATATACTATTGGATAGTGTTCTGCACAACGATTCTATATAGATTAGCATTACATTATAAATATAATCTATTATTATGGAAATACCTGGCATGGATTGAAAAACACAGGTAACTCAAATATCATAGCAAACATGTTTATTGTCTTCAAAATATCTGTATCTGCATGTTACAGCCATAGTTACAGCGCAATCTCTTGTTAGCTGTGTGTGTGTTCGAGGCTTCCTGGATTGTCACATGATTATGGCACTTCTTCATGTTCTAACTGTGCACAGGGCGGCGAGGGCGCCCTCAGGCTATTGGTATGAATTGAAAACACATTAACAGAGTATGCAAACGCTCATAATGATTACATCGACGCATTTGGGTATAAATTCAATAAATATTATTCCTGTCTAAAGAAATCTGATGTAAACCTATGAGAATCTATCAATATTTCTCCAAATCTGCACATTTTTGAGCTAAAAGCCCTGAGGGACGTTGTTTTGTGTATCGCTGTCATGACGACGGCACGGGAGTTTTTTTATGAATGAAAGCGGCTGACGCGCATAATTCATATCAAAGATACGACTCATTTTTTCATTTCATAACTCCTGACACAAATTAAGAAATAACTGTCGCTATAAGCTTCTCAGAATACAATAGTGGTCAAATTCTGAAACTTGAGTCTTATATCTTTTTAATGATGTATAGTTTGTCAAGGTATAACATTAAATCTGATAGTAACTTTGAACTATATATAAATAAAACCGCTTCAGTGCGCCCGCGCTCTGGCAACGGTTAACAGGTTAAGAGACCAGCATTCGACATCTTTGGAGGAGAAAGTTTCACAGTTTAACAATGCTCTTGTTACTAATCTTGACTCTTTTGCTCCTCTAAGGTCACGTAAGATTATTTCAGCCCGCACTGCTCCTTGGTATAATGACAATTTGCGCACTGGGAAGGCTGCATGTCGAAAAATGGAGCGCAAATGGCGTCTTACTGGCCTGAATGGTCATTATTTGGCTTGGAAGGATCTTCTGGATGACTACAGAGCATTAATTGAGACTGAAAGATCTTCTTGTTTCTCTCAGACTATTGAAAACAATCAAGGAAACCCCAGACATTTGTTTCAAACTATAAATAGACTGCTTAAAGTTGATGCTGCCACCACCTTGCCTGTTTCTCAACAGCTATGTGATTCTTTTCTTAAATTTTTTAACTCTAAAATTGATAGTGTTCGCAAACAAATTTCTGTTGCATCTGCTCCCACTGTCTCACTTCTCTGTTCATCTGGGTTTACTGGTTTTCCTCTCACTAATTTTCCACATCTTAATTCTGAGGCTCTCAAAAGGGAGGTATCAAGCATGAAATCTACCACTTGCCTGCTTGATCCTATTCCCTCAAGCTTATTTAAATCTTGCTTCGATGTTTTGAGCCCTACTGTCCTCAGTATTATGAATGACTCATTGCAGATGGGGGAGGTTCCAGCAGCATTAAAGATTGCTGCTGTAACTCCAGTACACAGCAAAATCCCCAGTGTTAAATTAACACTCCTGTGTTTATATGTGTCCACACTACAGGGTGTTAAAAATTAACACTGAAGCAGTGTTGAAGTTAATGAGATAATTAAGTTAACACTGAAGCAGTGTTGAAGTTAATGAGATAATTAAGTGATTAATTAAGTGATGATTGAGCATTATTGAAGACACCTGATGTTAATAAGCAGAATCACTGAAGGAAAGAGAAAAAACAATAACAGAAAAAAGAGAAACACAAGAACTACTGACTTCGAGTCATTACACATTGTTGCACTTATTATTACCAGTTTGACTTTATTTCTGTTATACATCGACAAAAGTTCTTGAGATTCAACAGAAGTTTAGACGGTAATATTTTATGGAATTTTTCTTTTCAAGTTACCATTTTGGTGGTCAGTGTTTGCTTTAGTTGGGCTCTTGACTCTTTTCATTTTTTAATATTAGTTTTTCTCTGGTTGCTACAACTCTGTGTTTATAAAGCACATTTGTTACTGCAATAGAAAACATGACCTGCTCACAATATGTTTTGGTGATAAAAACATTATCATGTGGTGTCCTGATTCACTGATGTCATTCAGAGTCTAAATCTTTGACTATATGCTTGATGTCTTGTTTTAGTATTGGTGGTTGTAGCTCTGAGATCAGGGTTGCCAGGTCCCAGAAATATTTCCAGCCCAATGATAACTCAAAACCCGCCCAAATGGAATGAAAACTAGCCCAATTTTTCAGTGTCCAATCAGATTAGACAACGGCTGGATTCCCACAAAGGGCCTTAAAATAATTTTATATTTAAGTTTAAAGTATTCGCCTTTTGTCTTACCCAAATTCTTAATATCACACACTGTGTTTTTTTTAATACACAATCTCATACAATAAAGGTCAAATAAGAACATGTCCTCTCTGATATTTTCTGACCCTACACAGCAAAAAGTCCAGTGTTAAATTAACTCTCCTGGGAGTTTATATGGCTCCAGAGTCAGTGTTAAAATATGAGTGTTAAATTAACACTCAAGAGTGTTAAAGGTAATGAGCTCATTAAGTGATTAATTGAGTGATAATTGACCAATATTGAAGACACCTGGTGTTAGCAAGCAGAATCACTGAAGGAGAAAATATATTTTTTTTTAAGACACCGTTATGGAGATCAGTGTTTGCTTTAGTTGGGCTCTTGACCCATAAAGCATTAACTTTAAACTTTGTTTGGCTGTTGTATCTGAGTTATAACTCTCAGATGAACAAAGAGAAAAGGAGATCAGGTGGTGTTGGTTATGATTTGATAATCATAATTTGACCTGAATATCAACTCTCATTTAGAGAGTCAGATTTACCTTGTTGATTACAGAGCCTGTGATTCTACAGCAAATGATTTTAATCATTATCAATATAATCCAAAATATTTCTTAAAAATTGTTCTGATAAAAATACCTAGAAATTTGCTTTAAATAGACACACTGACATCAATAATCAGCCTGTGAATCTCAACAATGGTGACAATAATAAAGCATGTTGCAGTGCATTCTGGGTGCCACCAATCAAAACTAATGCATTGCGGTATGAATAAATTATGATCTGAATTGTTTTACTAATTTCCTTTTCCTTATTGAATATTCTGTTTGTCACCATTGTTGAGATGCATACACTGATTCTTGATGTCTGTGTGTGCATAAAAGAAAGATTTTGTTTTATCAGAACAACTTTTAAGAAATCGTTTAGACTAGTTAGAAAAACAGATCTTATGCTGTAGAATCACAGAGCTGCTGTAATCAACAATACACAGTCAGAGATTAGACTCTAAATGAGTTCAGTGATTCAGGTGAAATTATGATTATGTCAAAAACATAACCAACAAAACCTGATTAACTTTCTCTTTGTTCATCTGGCAGTTTTAACTAAGATGCAACAGCCAAAGATAATCTAATGTTTACAGTTTATGAATAAAGAGCCCATCTAAAGCAAACACTGATCTCCATAACGGTGTCTTAAAAAAAATAGATTTTCTCCTTCAGTGATTCTGCTTGCTAACATCAGGTGTCTTCAATAATGCTCAATCATCACTCAATTAATCACTTAATTAGCTCATTAACTTTAACACTCTTGAGTGTTAATTTAACACTCATATTTTAACACTGACTCTGGAGCCATATAAACTCCCAGGAGAGTTAATTTAACACTGGACTTTTTGCTGTGTAGTCAGAAGTAGGCTACTAACTTGTACTTACTTTTTCTCTTCTCAGCACTTCTCTCTGATGCTTTTCTCTCCAGATCTGCGGCTGTTCTGTTTACACACAAGCATCAATATTAAAATTAACACACTGTTAAACTAAAGTAACATACACTGGCTTTTATCAATATTATTACAAATATGCTTACTGGGTGAACTTGAACACTTGTCCCTTTGTTTTTGTTGTTGTTTGTCTTCTCTTTTTTCAGAACTTTTCACATTTTCTTCTTAGATGGTCTAACTGCGCAGCCTCATTTTGATTACAGATTTGAACAAAACTATATACAATCTCAGGGCTGTTTTATTTTAGACATTGGTGCTCTCTTCCCCACCCTTCTCAGGTGGTGCTGAATAGATTTCAGCAGTAAAGAGAGAAAGCATCCGTGGTGATGGTTTAAATTCATGGCAGCAAATGTTTCTTCTTTGCATGTAAGCTCGAATCCTCATTATTTTTAGCAAAGAATTCTGCTCTAGCCTGTTTCGTAGCTTGTTCTTTATCAGTGACATTTGGGAAAATGAACGCTCATCTGCTGCATTGCTGAATGGTAGAGCAAGAAGACTCAGTGCAAAATTCCCAAGATCTTCAAAGTTTCTACCACCTGCAGTATCTGTGTATGCAGAAACTTCTACCCAGAAGTCCTCTGTTTTGCCATCTTCTGCATTGTTCCATTCCAGAGTGTGAATTACTCTCCACTGTTGCTCTGCTTTTCCTACATCTCCCTTGATGAGGTGGAAAAAGGGAAGATCTTCAATCCTTGGCTTACTTGACGACAGAGTATGACTCGGTGACAGGAATTTGAGAGCCTCTAACTGTTTAATGTTATCTGGAAGTCTCTTCCTAATTTCCTTAGATAACTCTAGCATGTAGTCCCTGCACCTGCGTTTCATGTCCTGTTCAGCTAGGTCACTTATTCCATTGGCTTCAAACAAAGCAAGACGGAACTGCACCCCAAAGTCTACGGCATCAAGTGGCAAAAGATTCTCATCAGAAAGGTTAAACTCCATGATGTCTTGCCAGCTCTGGAATGTCTTCGGCAAACCTATGCGCTCAAGCAGGGACCGGTAAAATGTTAGAAGTTCCGTAAGAAGTTTTGCAGGATCAGGTTTGTCAAGTTGAAAGATTTTATTAAGTCTGTTTAACTCTGACACAATTGGTTGGAGGAATTTCAGGTATATCAGGTTAATATTGTCACTATACATTTGGTACAGCAGTTCCGCAGCATAGCTCCTCTCACTGTCTTTTGTCAACTGAAAATGCAACTTAAGCTCCACATACTGTGCAAGGATCCGGTTGATGCACTCACTAATAGCGAGCCACCTAGTGTCAGACAGTTGCAGAATCTTCAGCGGGCTTTCACCTACATTTATGGTTTTGTACAGTTCAGAATATTTTTGGAGACGCTGGGTGGCATTTGAAAACCAACTGTAGGTCTGAGAAACCATGTACTCAACATTTCTGGGGAGGACACTGACGGCTTTTGATGCACAGAGCTGAAGAGAATGGCACACACACTTTATGTAGACAATATGAGGATTGCGGTCACGGAATTTCTGTAGCACTGAATTATGTTGCCCACACATTGTGTTACAGCCATCAGTTGCAAGACCGATGCAATTCAGTATGGACAATTTGTTTTCATCCAGAAATTTGAATAAAGCATTTGCTATGGTAAGTGAATCACCAGCTACTATATTGATCATTCCTGCAAAAGTGATAATGATTCGTGAGAGCTTTTTGCTGTAATATCTGATGACTACACAGCAAAATCCCCAGTGTTAAATTAACACTCCTCGGTGTACATATAGGTCCAACTACAGAGTGTTAAAAATGAACACTGAAGCAGTGTTGAAGTTAATGAGATAATTAATTGATTAATTACGTGATGATTGGCCACTAGTGGTGACACCTGATGATAATAAGCAGAATCATTGAAGGAAAGAGAAACACAAGAGCTACAACTGACTTGGAGCCTTTACACATTATTGCACTTATTATTACCAGTTTGAGCCTTTATTTCTGTCATACATCTACAAAAGTTATTGAGATTCAGCCGAAGTTTACACGGTAATGTTTTATGAAATGTTTCATTTCGTTTTCATTTTAGTCACCATTATGGTGGTCAGTGTTTGCTTTAGTTGGGCTCTTTTAATTTTTTATTGTTAGTTTTTCTCTGACAGTTCTAACATTGTGTTTATAAAGCACTTTTGGTACGCCAAGAGAAAACCTGCTTGACATTATCATCATGTTATGACCTTATTCACTGATGACGTTCAGAGTCAAAATCTATGACTTGTTACATTTTATTATCGGTAATTTATAGCCCTGAGATTTTACAGTTTGAGATTCAACAGCAATGTGAACAATTTTGAAAAATCTTTTGGCCAAAAACACAATTGTGTTTAAACACAGAGACATAAAGAACCAGCATATGAATCTCAACAATGGTGACAATGAACAAACTAGTGACAAACAGATCATCTATGAACATCACAAAACTAAAGTCATAATAAAACAATAGCAAAATAAAAGCAAACAGGAAAAAACAATGAAAATCAAAGGACAATTCAGCTGCATAATTTATTCATGCTCCAATGTATGATGTCAGCCAGGGATGCATTTTGATTGGTGGCTCCCATCTATATGTACACCGAGGAGTGTTAATTTAACACTGGGGATTTTGCTGTGTATACACAGTTGTTTTTTGGTTGTGACATCAGTGCTCTCATCAACAATTAGAGAGTATGGTCCACTTCCTACATCCTCCAAAAGGTCTTCATGTACTACTGGTCCTATCACTGAATTAATTAGTGCTGTGCATTTCGTTCGATGTAAACTAATGCCTTTTTTCGAAATTTCTTACACAACACTTCCTAAGTGGTCAACAGTTGAAGTGCTTGAGTGACAAGCAACATGGGCAGCCAGCTTCAACTCTGCCTCTTTCACAGGTGCATTATTTCTTAGAAAGGAACTGCCTGTGTCAAATAATGTCCTGGCACTTGAGAAAGGAGCCGCATTTTTTTTATGTTTTTCCGTCGCAGCATGAGCTACCAGATCACCGTGGTGAGCTCTGACTTCACATTTGCAATATTTGCAGAACGCTTTTCCATCATCATTTGGAACACTTCGAATCCACTCCTTTAATCCTTTCTCTGTCTCCCATTCTTTCCGATACTTCTTTCCATACTTTCCCCATTTACCTGACATTTTAGAATGCTGCTTGTTCATCCACAGACAACCGAACCGACGCTTCTAATTACACCGCTCTCATGTGAGTGACGTGATGATGATGCTTGATTTGTGATGTCAAAGCACATGTGGCGCGCGCGCCTACTCGCGTCTCGCGAGAAGCAGCGTTTGTTGCCAAGTATTCATTCCCGGGGATCAACACTAATAAAAGGTTCCCTTTTATCTTTGTCCACAATTATTTTTTTTTATTTTATTTTTTTTTTTGCAGCCACGGTACATTATAAATGTAGCCCAAAAAAACGCAACCCGCAACTCTGTATTTTTCCCGCAACTCCTTTTCTAAAATATCCCAATTGTGCGGGAAAACCGCTACCCTGGCAACCATGCTCTACAGTTTGAGATCCAACTGCAATATCTAAAAATTTTTAAATACTTCGAGCACAGAAGTTATTGTGTTAAAACACACAGACATCAAGAATCAGCATATGAATCTCAACAATGGTGACAATAAACAAACTAGTGACAAACAGATCAACTCTGAACTTCACAAAACAAGCTACTAAAGTCAGAACAAAACAATAGCAAAATAAAAGCAAACAGGAAAAAACAATGAAAATTACAGGACAATCCAGCTGCATAATTTATTCATGCTGCAATGCATGATGTCAGCCATTGATGCATTCTGATTGGTGGCTCCCATCATGCATTGCAACATTAAGCATTTGTTTGATTGTCACCATTGTTGAGATTCATATGTAGATTCTTGATGTCAGTGTGTGATTTAAAATCCTTCAGATCATTAAAACAATGCTAGAAGTAACTATTGTAGTGAAAAATTAATAAAACAATTAGATAATCAGTTTATAATGATGGGCGTTATTGAATCAGGTCACTAGTAATTTCATCATTGAAACAGAACCAGGGCTGAATTTCCAAAAGCATCTTAAACTTAACTTGATTGCAGACCAACTGCAACTAATGGTCTGTACGATCAAATTGGACTTGAGATGTTTTCAGGAAACACAGCCCAAATCATAGTTTCTCTTGCCACAACACATATGCTCTATTAGCACAGAGTTGAAGCAGCCAGAGAAATACTAATGTTAAATAGTAAAGGGTCAAGAGCCCAACTAAAGCAAACACTGACCACCATAATGGTGACATGAAACGAAACATTCCATAAAACATTACCATCTAAACTTCTGTTAAATCTAAATAAGTCCGTGTGTAGATGTATGACAGAAATAAAGTCAAACTGGTAAAATAATAAGTGCAATAATGGCTCGAAGTCAGTAGTTCTTGTGTTTCTCTTTTTTCTGTTCTTGTTTCTCTTTCCTTCAGTGAGTCTGCTTGTTATCATCAGGTGTCACCACTAATGGCCAATCATCACTTAATTAATCACTTAATTATCACATTAACTTCAACACTGCTTCAGTGTTAACTTAATTATCTCATTAACTTCAACACTGCTTCAGTGTTAATTTTTAACACCCTGTAGTGAGTGTAACGGAGGCCAGCTAGTAGTCGCTGTGCGAGTAAAACCTCACTCCCCTGATCTCAATAGGCGCTCTAGCGACAGATGCTAGGGGCTGCAGTCTTTAGCCTCCTTGTTAGAGCGCCTGACTCTCATGCCGGAGATCCGGGTTCGAGACCCGCACGGAGCGGGGTGTGAAGGACCCGGGTGAGAGGGGTTACATGTGGACACATATAAACACTGAGGAGTGTTAATTTAACACTGGGGATTTTGCTGTGTACCAAAAAAAGAAAATACTACTCTGGAGGATTTTAATAATTTTCGACCTATCTCCAATCTTCCGTTCATGGCAAAAATACTTGAGCGTGTTGTTGCCTTTCATCTACGTAACCATCTTGCAATTTATAACCTGTTTGATCCTCTTCAATCAGGTTTTCGTAAATTCCACAGTACTGAGACAGCTTTGGTCAAAGTTACCAATGATTTGTTGATGGCTTCTGACTCTGGTGTAATTTCCATTCTCATCCTTCTTGATTTAAGAGCCGCTTTCGATACTGTGGATCATAGTCTATTACTCATCCGCCTTGAACAAGATTTTGGTGTGTCGGGGACAGCTTTGAAGTGGTTTAAATCTTATTTTACTGACCGTTCTCAGTTCGTTTCCATGGGTGGTTTCAGGTCTGAGATTAGGTCTGTTCTCACTGGGGTTCCTCAGGGCTCAGTTTTGGGCCCTCTGCTTTTTAATATTTATCTGTCACCACTTGGACAGTTGTTGTGATCGCTTGGCCTCCATTATCACTTTAATGCTGATGATACGCAGATTTATATACACTCAAAACCTGGAGAACATCTTGATGTTGATTTTCTGTCCGGCTGTGTTTCTGAGATAAAGGAATGGATGAGTACAAATTTTTTGTGTCTGAATAGTGGTAAAACTGAAGTTATGCTTATTGGTTCCCGTCATCAAATTTCCAAAGCTGGTTCCTTATCTTTGATTATTGATGGCTCTGTCTTGGCTACTCAAGCTAAAGTGAGGAATCTTGGAGTTATTTTTGATACTAGGCTTTCATTTGATTCTTTTGTTCAGAGTACAGTTAAATCATCATTTTTTCACCTCAGAAATATAGCAAGAATACGTCCTATGCTAAATTTCTCAGTAGCTGAAAAGCTGATGAATTCCTTTGTCATCTCTAGGATAGATTACTGTAACGCCCTTCTAGCCGGAGTCTCTAAATCCACACTCAACAAACTACAATATGTACAAAACTCGGCAGCCAGGATATTGACTGGGTCCAGGGTATGCAATCGCATCACTCCAGTTTTGGAGTCCTTACACTGGCTCCCAGTCCGATTCAGAGTAGATTTTAAAATTATGATGCTGACATATAAAGCACTGCATGGCTTGGCTCCTTATTATTTATCTGAACTGTTAACTTCCTATACCCCAACTCGGAGACTGCGTTCTTCACAATCCAACGCTTTATAAAATAAAGTTTATTATTATTATTATTATTATTATTAAGTGATTAATTGAGTGATGATTGAACATTAGTGATGAACACCTGCAGTTAACAAGCAGAATCACTGAAGGAAAGAGAAACACAAGAACTACAACTGACTTCCATTCACAGTCACATTAAATCAACTGAAGAGACAAGAAGACATTAAATCTGTGAAGATCTCAGCAGAGGAGGATTAAACAACTCCACAAACAGCATACAAGCTTTATTTCTGTCATATGTCTATGAACAGAGGTTTAGATGTTGATGTTTTAAAATGTTTGGCCACCATTATCACCATTGTGGTGATATGTGTTTCCTTTAGTTGGGCAGTTTAAATCTTGGCATTTTAAGTACAATTTTGGTCTTTGTAACAGTATTTACCAAAGCACATAATTTGTTACAGAGAATGCCAAAAACAAAGGTGTTTAACATCATCATGCACAACCAAAAAAATAAAAACAGAGCTACACTATGTTTTAAGCCTGGAACACACCAAGCCGACGGTCGGCCGTCAGAAAGTTTCCGTGCGTTGGCCGACTAAATCTTCTCAGTATGTTCCGCACCGTCGGCTGAAATTGGTCCTCGTCGGCTTTGTAACGGCTGATTCGACATGTTGAATCGGCGTCGGGCCGTCGGTGAAAGAGGGAACTCTGATTGCCTGTTCAGCTTAGTGAAGGAGGAAGTGCACGAGAATAATAGCAAAACAGCAAGCAAAGTCAAACGGTACAGATAGAAGGCTGTTCTTATGTTATGCCATCTTACCTGAGGGTTCCTTGGCGCATATTTCAATATTAACACGAGAGGAGTGGAATAAAGAAAGTGTTTAGCAGGATTGATATTCAAAACGGTAAGCACGCACTGCTTTGTTTACGGTTTGTGTATCTGCAGCCTGCAGCATCAGTTTCCCTTTTTGAATGACGAATATAGATGATATATCTGCAGAAATAGACGGTTGTTTCATTTACACGCAGGCGCAGAACGCGCTTTCTTGCTAACAGTTGGCTGTAGTTCTCTCGGTGTGTTCAAGTGCAGTAATTACGCCGACGCGAGGTGACAAGACAGTCGGCTTTCATCAGTGCTATTAAGTTGGTGTCGGCTTTGTGTGTTCAAGGCTTTAGAAACACAGAGATATCACAATTTAGCACATTAATCTCAACAATGGTGGCAATATTTTTATATTTTTCACCATTGTTGAGATTCATATGCTGATTGTTGTTGATATCTGTGTGTGTCTGAGTCAAGCAGGATTAAAATAAAATTGAATTAAATGTATTAAATTAACTCTCCTGGGAGTTAATATAGCTCCAGACTCAAGAGTGTTAAAGTTAATGAGATTATTTAGTGATTGATTGAGTGATGTTTGAGCATTATTGAAGACACCTGATGTTAACAAGCAGAATCACCGAAGGAGAAAATCTCTTTAAGTTACCATTATGGTGATCAGTGTTGGCTTTAGTTGGGCTCTTGACCTTAAATTATTGACCTTAGATTTTGTTTGGCTGCTGTACCTGAGTTATAACAGCCAGATGAACAAAGAGAAAAGCTGATCTGATGGTTTTGGTTATGTTTTAACATAATCATTATTTCACAATCATTTAACCTGAATGAACCTAAAACAAACAATGAAAATTACAGTTTTCTCCTTCAGTGATTCTGCTTGTTAATATCAAGTAGGGGTGTAACGATTCGTTTTAACAACGATTCGATTCGTATCGCGATTCATGGTTGTCGATACGATTCAAGGACGATATTGGTTCATTTAGAACGATACGATCCGAAACGATTCATTGACTTGAAATCGATTCAGTGACTTTTTAGCCAAAAATTCTTGTAAGGTAATTAGGTATCAATTAATTATGGATATAAACAAACAAGTAAAACACAAATTAATGTCAAATGCATTCACATTTTATTTTAATAGGTAGGACTGAACGATTATGACAAAAATGATAATTGTTGATTATTCCCTTGAAATTGTAATTGTGATTATTAATTACGATTATCACAACATTGAATGGTGTTTTGAATAGTTTGGCCATGGGACCCACATTTCCCCATGGTCATCAAGCCGCGACCCACCTTTTTAGGAATTTTATAGGCCTATTATAATACTTATATTATAATTATAATAATTTGTTTACACAAAAATTGTTGACACACAAGTTCTGTCCCCCTTTACTTAACAAAAAAATAAAAAATAAGAATATGACAAATACTGATAGACAGTAGGCACTGCGAGGTTAAGCTATTTAAAGTGTAAGTTGTAGGTTAACCACCACAGCCAATTAATGTGTAAATTAAAGTGCTCTATATGTATATATTTAATTATTTCTGTCTTAAAATGCGTTAAAATAACATTTATTGGGGTTTCTTCAAAGGTAGCGTGTTTTTTCAGTAACTGGTGATGACGTCACAAGAGGAACTCGCAACCCATACTCTGCTAGATTCCTACTGTATTATGGCTATTTGGAGAACGACTGAGGATGTGGGAAACCATCAAATTCTTTATGGACCACAGCCCTACAATTTTTAACCGGTCAGGCGTGAGAGAGGGGAGCCATGGTTATTAATGCTTGGTGTGAGGAGAATGAGTGGAGGGTTAGCCAGGTGTCCCGGTGAGTAACGTTAGCTACGTTAGAGCTAGTGCAACCAGGTGCAAACTTAACCCGGATAATATAACAGAACAAGCAAGTCTTTTCAAAATATTGCCGTCATGTAGAATAGCAAGGAGGGACAACGACTGAAGACAATATTTACTTACAGTAAGTCAGTCCAAATCAGAGCTGCACGTTAGAGATGCACGTCAGGCGCAATCGCTTGTCTCATCGCCGCCTCAAACGTCATGTAATACCCTTCCTCAATCCACGCGTTATCAATTTCTCACGATTTATTAGCGATGTTTATTGTCAGAAAGAAAAAGAGAGATCGATGTCCCCATCACTGTGTGTGTGTGTGGGCTATCAGCAGTGGAGAGTGTGTGCTGCCGTGAGGTGAACGCGGTTTGTTTAGTGGAACAGCTCGACCCGCGACCGGCTGATCTGACGTGCCTGAACCCGTTTGTTTAGCGAATAGCTTATTCTCATTTCAGGCATGATCACGGTCCCCTTGAAGTCAGCACACACGAGCATGTTTACAATGGAGTTATTTTATCCATAATTTTTTAATCAAATAAAACATACAACCAACTTTTCTGCAGTTATGTAAGGCATCTATAGCTGCTAGCGTACGGTAACTCTTCTAGTGAGTTCCTCTTGTGACGTCACGCCCCATCTAGTGGAAGGGAGCGGGAGCGGTTAAAACCACTGTTAAAAGTGCCAACTTTTCATATTATATCAGCATTTTGGTATAAAAAACAATGGTGGGCAGTTCTTATCTTTATGTTTAATAAACACATTGCATTATCTTCGTGAAAAATTTAACCTGCAACTTACACTTTAAATAGCAGTCCCAAACTAGTTTGTGTTAATACAATCTTGGTATGAGCCACCACAGTCATATAAAAATATACAAAATAACCAGTAAGTGGCATTTTGTTATGGAAACAAACAACAGTTAGGCCATGATGATACACAATACTTAGAAGAACTGGTAAAGAAACATGGAAACTGCTCCTGATAAATAGCAACACACAAGACGTACCAATAACGTAATTTATTGGTATTTTACTTTTATTTCTTAACTTACTAATTTACGACGTTGCATTCTCGTATGACTTTAGTGAAGTGATACAGCGCGCGCCGGCGCATTTGCGTGTGCGATTGAAGAGTGCGCGCTCCTGCAGTACAGCGGCTGAGAGGACAGGAAAATCTGTTTTTCTGAGGTGAGAGACTTTGACTGTCAGCAGAGCCCGTCTACGGAGAGCCTGCCCACTCCCTATTAAGCCCTGTTGTACAGAATTTTGGTTGTAGTACCACCAGAGTTCCACTGGGGGCGATCGCCATGAGTGCAAAATGAATGGGAGTCAATGGGGCTAGACGGCTAAATTTGTCTCTTTCACCCGATTGCCGTTGAGAAATCTCAGAAATGATTGTAGATTTTGCAAGTTCAACATGGGTTTTACGTCGAAAGTTGAATGAACGAGTACTTATGTCCTTTTGATTTCTTACAGGTTGAGTTGTTGTTGTCCATAACACGCTAGCATTCTGCTAATGAACGCTGATTGGTCAGTGAAGGACTGATTACGACCAGAGATCCCGCTTGATGGCATCGTGTCATCTGAAGCGGGACCAGAAACAAACAAAACAAAAACTCTTCTAGCATGTGTATTTACCTGTGTCAGCTGTGTTGTCAATGCCTCGAGAGAAAAGAAAGTGCAGATCGCGAAAGCACCAGAGCGACTGAAGGATTGCCGTTAAGCAGTATCTCTGGTCGTATGATTTGTATGACGTCATTGACACTTTAAAAGACTTTTTAAAGCAAATAAGTGACTCTAAAAAATCTAACACCCAGCAATGTGTAATTTATTTGCATTTCCTTTCGAATACAACATTCAAATTACTAGATAAAAAATTATATCCTGAGAAAAGTGGATTTTTATTGGTATAGCGCCATAGACCTCCATTCATTCTGCACTCGTCCTGTGAGCGCCCTCATATGGAATCAGAGAGGAACTGCAACCAGTTCAGAAGCCGGAAGTTCAGTGAGAGTGAAACTTCTCGCCATATTAGACATTCTCTGCTGTCAGCCACTTGACTGTTGTCTTCGCGCTGCTGCTGGGGCGTCACGCATGGCGACGACGACAAAGATAGGCAGACTGAATCGAGTCACGTTTAACGCCTTTATCATTAAAAGTGCAAAGAAAAAACATCCATATAAAGTCTGACGTGCTTAAATCCAATGCGCTATTTCCTAGTATCGATATAATCGATTCATTACCTTTTAAAACGATATTAGATCGATATATGTCGTCCGGAAAGCCAACTTGCCGAGCACAGATCGATCCAGTTGGATCGTAGGAATATAAATCGATACATCGATGTAGTCGATGAATCGTTACACCCCTAATATCAAGTGTCTTCCATGTTGGCAATACAAAAAAAAATGTTTTAAAGGGGTGGTGAAACACTCAGTTTCAGTCAATCTCATGTTAATCTTGAGTACCTATAGAGTAGTATTGCATTCTTCATATCTCCAAAAAGTCTTTAGTTTTATTATATTTATAAAAGAAAGATAGGCTGTACCGAGTCTTTCCGGAAATTACGAGCAGCTGGAGGCGTGCCGTGTGGGCGGAGCTAAAGAATCACGAGCATACGTACAGAACGCGTTTTTGCTTAGAAAAACTTGAGCTGGGCAGTGAAATGGGGGAAAAACACAAGGTCTCGAGAGTTTTTTAAAAGTATAAATGATTTTAACTTGAGCGCAGTGTTTTTAGAACACCATGTCATGCGCGAGTTTTACAACATTTGTTTGGTTTACTCGTGGTTTATGAGGATATTAATTGGTTTATGGATTATAGTATGTGACTTAGCAGTAGCAAGCGGAACAGTTTTGCACATCAGACTAGTATTTTCATAGAAAAACAATGGAATAGTAGCGCATTTCAATGAAGAAGCGCGCTTTGTGTGAACGGCCCCTAGGTTTATTATGAAATAATTCATTTATTTCAACATATTTTCACACTCTTTGTGTATTGTTTGGAGTGGTTTTACAATAAACAAACAGACATCTACAGTAGCCAGCTAAACAAATGTATTTAAATACACACACACCATACATCGCATGCTCCATAGATACGTGATCATGTTGTTTACTTGCTGTGCTTACGCGCCGATAGCTAACAAAACACAGACATTTGAAGCAGTTTTACTCACCGCCTGTGGTTTCAACGCACGACCGTGAACCTTTATCGTTGGGACTGCTCCATCCTTAAGCGTTAGACGATCTGCAAATCTGTAATGCTTATCTCCTCCCTTTTCCTGTTTTCGCTCTCTCGCTCTGGTTTATGGGTGCGCACGCGCCCTTCCGGGAGAAGTGCCCTTAGGACCCGTATAAGGAAATTCCGCCGCATCTGACGTAACACATGCCCATTCTCGGAAAAAAAACTTTCCGAAACTTGTGACAAACCGGAAGGAGTATTTTTGGCACAGAAATACTCCATCAAACGTTCAACTGAATTTTTTTAACTTTGTCCATGTTTAGCATGGGAATTCAACTCTTTAACAGTGTAATATGCATGAAATAGCATTTCACCCCCCCCCCCCCTTTAAATTTTTTTTTTGTCAATTTTACTCATTTTAATCAGTGCACTGTAGTCTTTATAGTTATTTTGATCTTTCCCGATGTTGTGCACAGAAATGGACTGTGATCAGTTTAAACTTCAGCCTGATGCAGAACACACACCGAAGAAGGTAGAATGTGAACTTCTGCTTATCATGATTGTTATAATTATATTATTAATATTATTATGCTATGTTAAGATAAAACATTCTTAAAATAGCATTTAATGTTCATATATTATTAATTTTTGTTGTTCTCATTTCTTTGTGTTATCGGAGTTATCGTATCTAACTTCGATATGACACCTTGAAAAATAACGATATTCAATACCATTTTCGATACCACAGGGAAAAAACTGCCATATAGGTTTTTTTTTTATTATTGTCTCATAATTGTTTGAAATATTGATTACACACAGCACAGGTAGGCTTTATTTTAAACTTTTTATAAAATTCTCAAAGAAAGACAAGTAAACAGTCAGTAATAAAATAAGAACAAATATACTAATTGCAAACAATAGCACAAATAAATACAATAGAATAAAGAGACAAATGAAAAAAATGTTTAGTTCCCTTTCAAGGGGGCTTGCGATGCGTCAATGACGCTTTGGGAACGCCTCCGTGTGATTATGTCTGAAGCACGTATGTCAACTAGTCCAATAGGAAGAATAAGCGTCACGGGCGGGTGATGTCATGACCAGGAAAGGATAAAAGCACATCCGGTGCAACCGGCGCTATAGCTTTTGTGCCTCAGCAAACGCTCTATGTCAAAACTGTCTGTACACAGCAAAAACTCCAGTGTTAAATTAACACTCCTGGGAGTGTATATGAGTCCACACTCAAGAGTGTAAAGTGTTCAAATATGAATGTTAAATTAACACTCAAGAGTGTTAAAGTTAATGAGATAATTAAGTGATTAATTTAGTGATGATTGAGCATTATTGAAGACACCTGATGTTAGCAAGCAGAATCACTGAAGAAGAAAATCACAAATTGTAAGCCACCGTTTTGGCGATCAGTGTTTGCTTTAGTTGGGCTCTTGAACCTTATATGTTTACTTTAAATTTTGCTTGTCTGCTGTTATTGTCAGATGAACAAAGAAAAATGTGATATGATGGTGTTGGTTATGTTTGACATAATCATGTTGTGATCTGAAAAATTAAACTTATTGAGATAGTTCGGTTTAACTTGTTAATTACAGCAGCTCTGTGATACTACAGTAGTGATGTCCGGTTCGTGAACGAATCGTTCTTTTGAACCGGTTCTTTTTAGTGAACTGGTCGAACCAGTACACTAAATCGGACTGAATCGTTCGAAACAGTTCGCGTCTTGCGTCAGCACTGATCCACAACAAGTTACTAAAGTTACTCACTTTCGGACATGCCTGAGTCCTTGACAGTCCCTTCGACTCAAAATAAACCAATATCCCGGAGTAGGCTTATATGTTACTCCAGTAAATCCAACAGTTCACTGAACTGAGACATGTTGTGCTGAGAGAAGTGATGAGCACGAGCAGTTGATATGAGCATGCGCGCACTACCGAACGTACAGGTACAGCGGTTCTCGGACCACCAGTACAGAACCGAGAACTGTTTCTTTCGGACACGTTCGATACGGAGAACCGATGAGCTGATGAGCTGAGCATGCGTGCAATTCTTTCAGAGGGACGAAATGCATGTTTCTTAAGTATTTGATTGAACATCAATAAGTGTAACAAAATAAAAATGTTAGAAACATGTTTATCACATCGGCTACTGCCTTTTCACTGTATTATTTTAAAGATTGGAAACACAATGAATGGATTGTAAAACTAAACATTTATTATTATAGCCTACTAAAACATTATTTTCTGGAACAGATCATTTAATTTCTAAGTAAGTTGATATACATTTTTGACGTAAACTCTTGCCAAGGTTTTAAAGGGTGCAAAGTAAATGTTTATAATGTGTTAATCAAAACATAACGTATTAAACATACACAGTTTTTTCGACAGAAGGCTATAGCCTATAAGGTTTCAGCAGTTCTCAGCTCACACACAGGCATATGCTACGGTTCTCGAGTCAAGAACTGGTTGTTGCAGCAGTTCTCGGATCACCAGTACAGAACCGAGAACTGTTTCTTTCGGACGCGTTCGATACAGAGAACCGACGAGCTGGAGAGACTGCGCATGCGTCTCTGAACCGAACTTTCTTTTGGCCAACTGATGCTGTGTTTATATACTGTCTATGTGCTGTGCTGATACATGAGCACGGGTGAACCAAGGACTTGAATGAGGGGCCGAAATTCGGCGAAATGTAAGTTTATTTAATTACAAATAAAAATAATGATGAAGACCAGTTTATTCACTTCAAGACATGTAAAACAGCCGCGTTTGCGCATCGCCTTAGGCCTAACAGGGTTCATTTTCAAAACGTAAATGTAAGAAACCTATCCAAGATGATTATGACGATGAGTACTATTATTTAACTGAAGTTATGATTACAAATGCCTTTATTTGAATGGATTTTTATCCGCCGGGATGATAGAATTGACGTCATTACGTGATGACGTAAAAGAACTGGTGAACCGTTTTTTTGAACCGGTTCATTGAAACGAACTGTCCGAAAGAACCGGTTCGCGGAAAAGAACCGGACTTCCCATCACTATTCTACAGCATATGATTTTCAGTATTTATCATATAGTCCAAAATATTTACTAAACATTGTTCTGATTAAAAGACTTTCAAATGAATTTAATTAGAAACACAGACATCAATAATCAGCCTGTGAATCTCAACTATGGTGACAATAATAAAGCATGTTGCAGTGGCTGCCACCAATCACAACTCATTAATGGCTCCCATCATGCATTGCGGTATGAATAAATTATCATCTGAATTGTCTTTGTAATTTACTTTTCCTAACTGAATATTCTGCTCATCACCATGGTTGAGATGCATAGACTGAATCTTGACGTCTGTGTGTGCCTAAAAGCAAGTTCTTTTTTAACAACTTTTAAGAAGTCCTTTGTATTATATCTAAAATTCTGGATATTTTTGCAGAATCACAGTTATTCTGTGATCAACAACATACATCTATGTCAGAAATAAGGATCTTAAAGAGTTCAGTGATAAAGTTCAAATGATGATTATCATAATATAACCAACACCATCAGATCACTTTATTCTTTGTTCATCTGGCAGTTATAACTCAGATATAACAGCCAAACAAAATCTAAAGGTAATAATTTAAGCAAATGTTCGCAAATGGATTTCTCGGCGGGGTTGGAGGCGGGCTCTGCCTTATCTTCTCCCTTACCCGAGGGATCCATGCTTCAGTGCTCTAGCTCCGAGGATGTAGAGATGTACTGAGCGTGGCTGGTAGTGACACAAACACAAACACAAGAGAAGAAGATTTGCCATCTTCTTCTCCTGCATATGATGAGCTAGTGGAGGTGATAATTTGTGCTGTTGACAAATTAAAGATTGACTGGCCAGCAGAGAAAAAAGACGCTCGTCCTAAAAGCAAGCTTTACGGGCGCTTTTTACAGTCTAATATATCATCTCCCTCACGAGCGCTTCCATTCTTTCCCAATCTGCATAGTAAGCTATGTAGATCGTGGAACAAACCATATTCATCACCTCTTTTCACTTCCTCAGGGGACTGTTCTGCCAACCCCGCCACCCTTGGTGCCTCGGGGCGCAGCGGTCTTCAGCGAGCTTGTGGCTCAATGTCAACTCAACGTTGCGTCAGTATGTTTCAGGGCACCAAAGGGACTGTTACATTAACACCAGAGGCCAGTCTCGATAGACTAGTACCCTTAGTAGATCTTCTAATAGAGTGGAAGAATCTGACGAAAATCTTCTTGGGTCCTGCAGATAATAGAGAAGGGTTACAGAATCCAGTTTGGTTCTCATCCACCTCATTACAATGGGGTACTACCCACGTTAGTTCATCAGTTAGAGATTCGTCATTGAGATGTTGTTCTTGCTCACATGATAAAGTTGGAGTTGAGACTCAATGCCAAGAAGAATGTGCTTTCTCCACTACATAGAACCACTTCTTGGTGTGGTATGGGATTCAGTCACGATGCGAGCGAATCTATCGCCCGTTCGTGTAGCTGCTATCCTCACAGCCACAAAGGAGTTGAAGCTAGGCCAGTCACGCACTGTTAAACAGTTCGAGAGACAGTTGGGCCTCATTGCAGCAGCATCCAATGTGATACCCTTTGGCCTACTGTACTTGAGACCCTTGCAGTGGTGGCTCAGAACCAGAGGGTTCTCCCCGAGGGTAAAACCCACTTTGTACGATCAAGATCATGGGACGGTGTCTTCGCGCCTTGGTTATATGGAGGAAACACTGGTTCCTATCCCAGGGTCCGGTGTTGGGAGCTCTATGCCATCGAGTTGCGATCTCGACAGATGCTTCCCTCACCAGCTGGGGAGTGGTAATGGAAGGCCGCACAGCTCAGGGTCTGTGGAGGAGTCATCATCTTTCTTGGCACATCAACTGCCTGGAGATGATGGCAGTCTTCAATGCGTTGAAGCATTTCCTCCCAGACTTGAGGGGCCATCATGTGCTTGTCCATACAGACAACACATCCGTGGTCTTTAACATAAATCATCAGGGGGGTCTGCGTTCGCGTCCACACTGCAAACTGGCGCACCAGATCCTCCTGTGGTCTTTAGGGAAGATACTCTAGTTTCTTTCATTGCACTTTGAGGCTGAGGCCTGCAACTCGCCCTAGGGTACCGGCTTGGGATAGTAGTAGTAGCCTTTATTGTCACTTAGTCACAAGTACCAGCGAAATTAGCCATCAACTTGTCCATATCTGGCAATAGTTCTAGACGCCCTTTTCTAGGGATCCCTTCGAGCCCTTAGAGTCAGTTTCAGAAGAATTTCTGACATTCAAGACCATATTTCTTCTAGCGATTTCATCACTAAGGGACTGTTTGTTTTTTATTTAAGGGGCCACCGGAGGAGTTTTGAGATCTGTTGTCAAAAAAGACATGACCCTCCCTTCGCCAGCAATAAATTTTTCTATGACCCTCCAAAATGATTGTGAAAAAAGGCATGACCCTCCCCGATAATTTATTGATTAGCCTACTTCTAACCTACTGATTTGCGCTTGGCAAAGATGTTCAGATAGCCATTGTTTGTTTGTTTTTAAACCATAAACTCTTGCTTTCTCATCTTACTAGGGCTGTAACGATAGACCAAACCTACGATTCGGTTTGTATCACGATTTTTGATTTTAGATTTGAAAAAAAAAATCATGTTTTCGGTGCTGATGCGGTGGTGACGCGTTCAACATGTGGGTGGCGCTGCCAACAAAGCATCTAAAAGCTGTCACAAAGAACCGGCAAAAGTAATGATTATTAATATGTCAAATATAGCATGGAGACATTTTAAATTGTTTATTAATAAACAAGTGTTTTCTGTGTCGACTGCAAAGATGAAGTTGACGATGCATCGCGATCTTAGAACGCGCCAGAGAGAAATGCACATTCATAAGCAGAAAGCAGTCTGTTTTCTTTCGTTTTGTATTGTTCTGTTTAAAAGTAGACATTTCAAGCTTTCTATATATTTCTCAGGTCTGTGTGAGGCAAGTAGCATACCTTACACTGAGTTTCAGTTCATTTATGAGACAAGAGTCCAGATCACTCGCTCGCGCCTCAGTGTCATGATTATCTATTTTCTACTATAGGCCTATACTTCTTATTTATTAAATCCAGATGAAACATTGATTAAAATTAAGATACAATTAATAAAAAAACGAAATTCACTTTAAAGAAAGGCTTTGTGCTATCTGTTTGAGGTCTCTGTGAAATTTTTAAAGTCGCTTTCAGAGCAGTCATGTCCGTAATGGAGAACTGTCACGCCCGTAACATTTTTTTTTTCTTCACATAAATGCGAACATGAAAAATAAAATAAAAATAATATTTTATGTTCTAAGGAGGCCGATCTTTATTCATCCGGTGGGTATATATATATTTTGGTTTGCACAGTGTAATTTATAGAATTACTAAAAAATATTTTGCCACCTAAAAGTTAAAGATTTTTTGTGTCACGTCACATGTGTATTTCCCTCATATTAAATATAAAACGCATGTGTAGACTGATATTTTTCTAATGTCTTGACTCCTTTCAGACGTTTCAAAATATTGTTATTAAATGCATTTTCTGAGAATTTATATTTCAAGTTTTGACTGCAAATGTCACGTCCATAACACTGGAATCGCCCAATTTTAACGAATTTATCCTCAACTAGTTTTTGTGGTGTAGGTCTACGTATTTTATTATGTTAACTTAAATAATACTAATAGTAATTTAAAGATGTGGTAGCCCTACATCTTACAAATCGTGGAAACAAAATAAGAATGGAAACTAAAATATGGTACTACAGCGCACATTCTATCAGCAGTTCTGGCGCCTCAGTCCCAATACTGTAAAACTCGACGTAGCCTACGTTCACATCACATGTTAATGCAGCGTGAGTTACACTCACAGGACACTGTGCAGTTATTCGCAATCACAAAAGTTCATTATTTGCTCGTGCTTTAAAGCTTTGCCGGGTAAACATTTCTTTGGCATTCTGTTCTGACATGATGCACTTTTTCTAAGCACGAACTGAAGTGGTGCGCGCACACTGTCAAACAGCACCAAACTGGATTTTTGTTGGGTCAGACCCATATCTGATATCGAAGGGGGGCTGATAACGCGAGATCAACATGGAGCTAAATGGAAAAAAAAAATAGCACCAAACAAGCCACTTTGAAATGTTGCTGTTTTCATGAATATAAAAGTTGGGTGACCCTCCCCCTACACTAAAAAAATTTGGATGACCCTCCCCTCAACAAAGAATAAAAAGACATGACCCTCCCCTATTTTCCTCCGGTGGCCCCTTCCATAAATAACGAACTGTCCCTAAAAAGAGTCAGAGATCTTCAGGTCCTTTCGTTTTTTCCCACCTGCCTTGAATTTGCACATGGGATGGTCAAGGCATTCCCTAAACAAGGATACGTCCCTAAGGTGCCAACCATTATTCTGAGGCCTATTGTGCTGCAAGCTTTCTGTCCTCCTCCTTTTACATGTTTGGACCAGGAAAAATGGAATATTTTGTGTCCAGTGCAAGCACTAGACACTTATGTCCACAGGACTGCTCTGTGGAGAAAATCTGATCAGTTATTTGTTATTTGTCTTCTTTGGATCACCTAAGAAAGGTCTTCCAGCCTCTAAGCAAACCATCAGTAAGTGGATAGTTGAGGCTATCTCTCTTGCCTGTGAGTATTCTGACCAGCCGTGGCCTTTGGTGGTCAGAGCTCAGTCTACTAGGGGTATGGCGGCCTCTAAAGCCTTATTATTTGGGGTTTCCCTTCAGGAGGTTTGTGATGCGAACACTAGTATAGTACACTAAAATAAAAGCGATTTGAATCTATTGAGTACTCCTGCCCTGAGAGCAGCGTGTAATACACTAAAAATAACAGCGATTTGAATCTGTTGAGTACTCCTGCCCTGAGAGCAGCGCGTAGTACACTAAAATAACAGCAATTTGAATCTATTGAGTACTCCTGCCCTGAAAGCAGCGTGTAATACACTAAAAATATAAGCGATTTGAATCTATTGAGTACTCCTGCCCTGAGAGCAGCGCGTAGTACACTAAAATAACAGCGATTTGAATCTATTGAGTACTCCTGTCCTGAGAGCACCGTGTAATACACTAAAAATATAAGCGATTTGAATCTATTGAGTACTCCTGCCCTGAGAGCAGCGCGTAATACACTAAAATAACAGCGATTTGAATCTATTGAGTACTCCTGCCCTGAGAGCAGCGCGTAATACACTAAAATAATAGCGATTTGAATCTATTGAGTACTCCTGCCCTGAGAGCAGCGCGTAATACACTAAAATAACAGCGATTTGAATCTATTGAGTACTCCTGTCCTGAGAGCAGCGCGTAATACACTAAGATAACAGCGATTTGAATCTATTGAGTACTCCTGTCCTGAGAGCAGTGTGTAATACACTAAAAATATAAGCGATTTGAATCTATTGAGTACTCCTGCCCTGAGAGCAGCGCGTCATACACTAAAATAACAGCGATTTGAATCTATTGAGTACTCCTGCCCTGAGAGCAGCGCGTAATACACTAAAATAACAGCGATTTGAATCTATTGAGTACTCCTGTCCTGAGAGCAGCGTGTAATACACTAAAAATATAAGCGATTTGAATCTATTGAGTACTCCTGCCCCGAGAGCAGCGCTAAGATGGGAGATGTATCATTTTGACCATTGAAATATTGCGGAGATTTAAACAAGTTCTGTTCACGCATATCAATTTAACAGAAAGCGAGGTAGCATTGGAAAATTATGTTTTACACCAGTTACCCCATAATCAGATTTGTTGTGGTCGACTGATGAAACAGTCGAATTAAAATGCGTATAATACAATATTTAGACGATGATTATTAGTTCTGTGCATTTTAATGTTCGCTAATTATCTCAGTAAACGTTAGAGGATGTTGAATTTTAACAAAATATAATAGTAAATTCACTTACCGTGCAATAAATGCGTTCTCCCCTATTTTTTTACAGTCTATGGTTCTCCCACGAACAGCTGTCTTTTTTTCCCGATTATTCCTCAATCCCTCCGCACCTCAAGTTCAAACATCTTAACCCCGCCCTTGCTTCAGTTTCATTGGTTGAAGCTGTAAACCAATCATTTTCCTTTCTGCCCTCAAAACATGTTTGAGTAAGTAAAACTCCCATCTGCTCAAATTCGTGAGGTTTTATAGCCTGGACCTGGTTGCTGCCCCAGGTTCTCAGGTGCTTAATACTTAGTTTGCCGACAGTTTTACTACAGGCAATTGTAAGTCTGGCGTGTTGGGTATTCTCATTCCCCTGCCATACTTCCTGCACCCCTGTGATCGACTTTGCTTCGGCTCTTTAAGCTGTCTAAAACCGGATGTGCTTTTATCCTTTCCTGGTCATGACGTCACCCGCCCTTGACGCTCATTCTTCCTATTGGACTAGTTGACATACGTACTTATGACGTAATCACGCGGAGATGTATTTGATATTTGCCGAAAGTAAAGGTCTTGGAATATTACAAGTAAACTTTCAACGAATGTACATTGTGAGTAAATATAAGATTACAACTAACATTAAAAATGCCCATAGAATTTGATTTCTGTGTCTTCTTTCAGTTGAAGCATTTGATGTCACTGATGAAGAACAGCTGTGAGTCTCTAAATAACACACAGGGAGAACATTTCACCAGGGAGAAGTTACTGGAGGTTAAAAACACAATGCATGATATATTCTCATAGTAGCTTGTGTACATGCTCTTGCACAGTGGCTGAATGAAATTAATTTCACAGAACTTTTGCAATTCCTCCAATGATCTGCTGTCGGATGGGAACATCGCTGACGGCAAGACGTTGAGTCAGTTTCTGGACACGGTGGAGAACAGCATGCGTCTGATCGGACCTCAGCTTAAAGAGCCTGTGACCAGGACGGAGACGCACAACACCTGTGAGACGCAAATATTTACAGTTTACACATTATCTCATTGTGTTACTGAATGGAAATACTGTGTTTCAAATGTGCATAAAAGGAAACCGATATTGAGTACTGGAAGTACTGAAAGCAGTTGTTCTGTATGATCATGTTAATCACAGTCGCTGAGGTTGCAGTCACACGGAATCAGACTCCGCCCAGTGGGCGTGTCACTCTGAGCACAGACTACGCCTTCTTCAACACCAGCTGGGAAACAGTTATAGGGAAATCATATCCAGGTACAAATACACATATGCATGTACTTATGAAAGCATCAGTGCATTCAAGACCCGATGTAAATGTTGTTGTCTTTTAGGTTTTGCGTTTGTAGCGCTGGTCAGTTTTAAAGATATGAACTCATCCAGCAATCAGTTTCACACGATGAGCAGAGAGAGATCAGACGATAGAGAAAGAAACATCACTTATCAGCTCAACTCGAAGGTGGTGACGGTCGTCGTCAGTAATACAGAAACCAAACAGCTGTCTGAGCCGGTGACGATCATCTTTAAACACGAGCAGGTGAAGAAGTTAAACAGTTTAATAGATACAGATGAAAAACCAAATAAATGTGCATTCCCTGTTTGAAAATCCGATTGAAGCTGGATTCTAGCTGGTTCACCATATTATGTTCCAAAAACCAGCTTGACCACATTAAGGTGGTATGACCAGCAAGTCGCTGGTTTGTTTTTGGCCCAAGATGCTTCACCAGTCTTATTTTAGTATCAATGATTTATAATTATTAGGGGTGTGATGAAACACTTAGTTTGAGGATACACAATATTGCGTTCACGATAAAAAGACAAGATGATATTTTAACTTAACTTTATAATTATTTTTATGAAATCTTCAATGATGAAATATATGACTGAAAAAATAGTATTTTATTTGACTGAAAGACACAAAATATTAAATAATGCAGTAGCATTTTGAAACTTATCTAAGGATGTTTACATTTTTGTTGGTAATCGAGTTATTTTGATGAATAATCGAGTAATCTGATGTGTTTTGTGGAAATAAAACTAGACCTATGTGAACAATCTGTTCATTGACTATGAGAAAGAATTTGACAGTGTGGACAGGCAGACACTCTGGAAGCTTCTACGACATTATGGAGTACCCATAAAGATCAACGATATCATTCAGAACTCATACGAAGGACTGTCCTGCAGAGTGATCCACGGCACACAAGCCACGGACAACTACTGAGTGCGGACTGGCGTAAGACAGGGGTGCCTGCTTTCTCCTTTCCTGTTTCTGCTTACCATAGACTGGGTCATGAGGACATCAACAGCACAGAGAAGGCACGGTATTCAGTGGATCCTATGGAAACAGCTGGATGACCTCCACTTTGCCTATGACCTGGCCTATGACCAGAAGATTAATTCAACCTTTCCGCTTCTCGCCGAATGAGGGGGGAAGATTTGTTCAGAACATCTCATGATCATCATCATCATCATTCTGGCTATTTAAAAGAGCCCCCCAGTACTAACGAAATAATGAATGGACAATGCTAGATTTGTTGCCAAAGGAGACCAAGGTCCCATGATAGATGAATAAAACCGCTTTCAGCAGGAACTATCCATGACCTCAAATTGGAATGTCTTTACTGTCACAAACTTTACACACCAAGAGACTTTACAAAACTCATCCCAGAACAATTCTTGACTGACCTATAATCAAACATCGTTCAACTACATAATTCTTTGTTGTCTACAACTTATGTGTCTATACTTTTTTACTTTTTCAAGTCAGGAAAATTGTTAGATATTAGATGTGTGAATGAAAGTGTGTACTGTTTCATATCAATGCTATCTTACGAACACAACTAGCAAAATGGCTGGAATTAAATCTGTGTAAAATGTTTCATATTCTGATAATTAGAAATCATGCCTAAACTGTTGCATCTTGTCTCTAATTAGAGCTAGAGAACCGACACCCCCAGGGAAGACATGATTTACGACTTTGAAAACAAAGCAGCAGTCAGAACTCCCATTTGTAGGAGTAACAAACCTTTTTTTTGTTTTAAAAAACCCTTTAAAAACCCAGCTCAGAGCGTTAGGAAGTTGGGCAGAAGTTGGGCAGAGGGCAGAGAAGTGAGCAGAACGCGGGCAGAACAAAGATGAAGAAGAGCAGACGACGGTTATAGCCTAACCATGTAACAGATGACCAGACCAACCCAAATTAAGATCAGATGGGTTTGATTCATTTCCAGTCATCTAACTACTTTCCGTATCTCATTTTCTTTCTTTATTTGTTATTCTTCTTTTCCGATTGAAAGTCTCGGTTTTAAGTTAAGTTTTGCTGCAAAGTTTCGCTCCACGATTCACGGCTGCAACGCACACTTTCAGCTTCAAAGACGCTCCAACCATCCGCCAGCACTCCACATCCCTGAATTTTATCCAAGCACGAGATCAACCAACGGACCCCGAAAAACACCCTTGCACCCGACAAAAGGGAACCCTCAAACGGAACGCAGAAACGCAAGTACCCTCTAGACCAGAGATGGGCAACTTCGGTCCTGGAGGGCCACTGTCCTACAGAGTTTAGCTCCAACCCTGAAAAAAAATCACCTGCCTGTAATTTTCTAGTAATCCTGAGGAACTTGATTAGCTTGTTCAGGTGTGTTTGATTAGGGTTGAAGCTAAACTCTGTAGGACAGTGGCCCTCTAGGACTGAAGTTGCCCATCCCTGCTCTAGACTCTTAACTGAACTGGTGCAGTATAACCTTTTATAACCTGCATAAAGAACGACCAGGGTTAAATTAATGATTGATGGTTCGTTCAGGTCATGTCTTGAGTGCATATAGAAATTCGGGATTTCTTCCTCTTCCCCTTAAAGGTGCACTAAGTGACATTTTTACCTTAACCGAACAGCTTCGGAGTCCTTGGAATAGTTATATGACTTGTTTCGGGTTGAATGGTGGTCGTTGCGCATCCCCCGAGCGCCTGTGAGCGGAAAAACCACCCTTGCAACTTTGGGCCGGCGGGTCGCGTCAGGAAGTATCGCGTGATATCAGGTCTCGCGATGTAACAAATTGCTTTACAGCACTGCACACAAAGCTAGGAAAGCTTTGTTGGAGGACGAAAGAAAGGAAACGGCAGACTGACCGAGCAAGGAGTCAGACTCGAGTAAATATCGTTCTTGTTGATGGACTAGTAGACATCTTCAGAGGTTATCTGTGCCTGTTCGATGTCCGACACTTTGTAACGCGTTCTGTCAGGAGGAGAAATAGGGATAGCTCACAGATGAAGTTATTACCGAGAGCCAGACAGACTCACGGAGGCGATTGGCATCTCACAACTTGCACTTTATTCCCCAATCGAACTCGTGTAACTGTCTGTCACCCGTTCTACCGTCCACATCTTTACTTGATAAACAAAAGTAGGATAAGAATGAGCATCAAACTGAAATAACCCACATACGAGTGTTCGAGGTGCACATGATACAACACAGACTGCCGACGACAGTTCAACAGGGCGCGCGCAGCTCTTAAAGGGGCCACACCTTATTCCCACTCGTTACAGCTTCCATCCTATTGAACAGGTACCGGTATCAAGGGCGGAAGGGATCAGGCCGTGAGTGCAGAGACGGCTCTGCGCGAGTGCTGTTTACGACAGTAACGTTAAATACAAGTACTCCACAGCGACTCTAGGGGTCGCTGTTTGACAAAAACGGAAAGATGCATAGTGCACCTTTAAACTCATTCTTTCCAAAATTTTTCTTTCTTTATTTCTTTCTTTCTTTCTGTAACCTGTATGAATGTGTGTGTATGCGTGTGCATGTGTTTGTGTTAGGTAATTTCATGTGTTAGCATATAATCAATAAAGTAGTGTTTGTATTTGAAAAGAGAAGTATTACTTGTGTTATATGCTTACGAATTTATTGTCTTGAACTTATATTTCCTAGAGTTAATAATTGTTTATGCTTTCTGTTCATTGGGTTAACTGATAAAATGATCATGCTATTGATTCTGCTACAGTAAATTCTGAAAATAATTAAATTATTAATTATTGATCATAATCCGTTATGAATAATAATTAATTATATTTATACGGGCGTATAAACGCTACACATCCATCAAGCTGGAAGACGAAGCACTGGAGGAGGTGGAGAGTTTCACCTACCTCGGCAGCATCTTTGACAAGCAGGGAGGTACCGATGCAGACGTACGAGTGCGTATCGGCAAGGCAAGAACAGCTTTCCAGCAGCGGAAGAAGGGATGGAACTCCAGTGCCCTGACCATCCACACCAAGATCAAACTCTTCAATACCATCGTGAAGCCAATACTCCTATATTGAGCAGAAACATGGAGAACAACAGCCTCAACCATGAAGAGAATCCAGACGTTCATCAACACCTGCTTCAGGCGAATACTACGAATCAGAGGGCCAGTTACCATCAGAAACAGGGAACTGTGGGAGAGAACCAGACAGCAGCCTGTAGAGAAAGAAATCCTCCACAGAAGATGGCGCTGGATTGGCCATACCCTCCAGAAACCTGCTAACAGCATCACCAGACAGGCGCTCACCTGGAACCCTCAAGGCAAGAGAAAAAGAGGCCGCCCCTGAAACACCTGGCGACGCGACTTGGAGGCAGAATCCAAGAAAATGGGACTATCATGGGGACAAATGGAGAGACTGGCCCAGGACCGGAACTGTTGGAGAGCTCTTGTTGATGGCCTATGTCCCAAACAGGACTAGAGGCAAATGATGATGATGTGAACAATACCTTTAGAATTACTTAAAATACATTATAACATATATAATAACAATGAGGCATTTGGTTCAAATAAAGTGTAAAATGCAAGTAATTATATAGTTTTATTTGCACATTTGCACATTTGCTGTGTCACTGTTACTGACTGGACAAACGTAGCATGTGACCTGTTTACATAAAGCTGAGACTTTGCTTCATGCCATGCTCTGTCTTGTCTATCAGCGCTTTGTCCATGTCCTCTTTGCTCTGCTTTTCAACTTGACAAGAAATATTGTGATGTTTTAATATCACGAGATCTCGTAGCACTTTTCAGGCAGATGTTCACTAATTCCTCATTTCCTAAACTCTTCTTCTCCCTTCTTCAGAAGAGGGCGGAGTCTGAGGGTGTGGCTTATTCCTGTGTGTTCTGGAATGAGACAGAGGGGGCGTGGTCTTGGAAGGGCTGTGAGAAGGTGCGGTCTAATGACACTCATACAATGTGTTCCTACTCTCATCTCAGTAGTTTCGCTCTGCTCATGGCCCTCTACCCTGTCCAGGTACATGTGTGACATATTTCAGATTTGAGACTAAATTATGATGATATTAACATGTCCGTTTGCTCTTCCTTTCCTCCAGGACATGTTTGAGCTGGTGTTGATCACGCGTGTGGGTTTAGTTCTGTCTCTGCTCTGTTTATTTCTCTGTATCCTGACGTTTCGGTTCTGTCGCTCCATCCAAGGGACCCGAAACAGCATTCATCTTCATCTGAGCGTGTGCCTCTTCATCGCAGACCTCGTCTTCCTCTGCGGGATCTCCAGCACTCACAATCAGGTGCGTTTGAATGAGAAAACAAGGTCGTGAAGGAACTATTTAAATAAATATTATTGTTAAATAAATATTGTTGCTCAAATAGGCCTCATGTCAGAACTTTTCTTTCCTTTTAAAATGCTTATAACCGGATGTCCCTGTGCTCCATATTCCATATTACTTTACAACTGCAATTCACTGCAGTGCAGTGGCAGGACACTTGGGACATTTGTTTGGACTCAGTTTAGATGACCTAATATTAGGCACCTTCTTGCGGACATACCACAACATGGTGTACCAGGCCTCCCACTATGCCCTCAGAGGGTGCTTCTGCCTGCTTCGCCACCATTGGTGACCCGAGGAGCAGAGACACCCAACGGTAGACCCACCCTTGCTCATGGACAATCTCTTTCTAGGGCTTGTTCGATGTTTCCTTGCCAGTTCTTGTTTCTGGGTCCCGAACAGGTAGACTCTATTTAAGTGATCCCTCTGTCAAACTTTGTGGCAGTATGGCAGCTTCTGCCCAGTGTTTCTTAGAGGGTTCTGAATATTTTGGAAAAATGTTACACAATTCAGTTTGCCTCCCATTCGCCTCATTTCAATGGGGTGTTAGAAATAGCAGTAAATCAAGATCAGTCAAGGTTCCTAAATCAAAAACTGCATCCTCTCTTGGTGAAAGGCTCCATAGAAGTTGTACATCTTCATGTGAGAGAGGCAGGTTTCTTAGCTGGTACTTTATTGTGCCCAAAAAAGACTGGGGGCTGCATCCAATTTTGGATCCACATGACCTTAATTGTACTCTGAGGACATACAGATTCAAGATGCTAACGCTCAAACTGAAATTGTCTCAAATTCAACCCAAGGATTGGTTTGTGACAATAGACCTAAAGAACACTTATTTCCAGATGAGATTTGACCAGAACACAATACATTTCTCATGTTTATTTTCTGGGATACTTACCAGTATCGAGTGCTTCCTTTCAGCCTAGCATTGACAACCTAGTGGACTGATCCTGTTCTGGCTCTTCTGGGACTCCAGGGAATTCGTGTGCTCAATTATATAGATGTACGGTTGATTTTATCCCAGTTGAAATAGCTAGCAGCATGACATTGAGATGTTGTGCTTGCTCATATGAAGTGTTTGGGGCTCAGGTTGTACCTAAAGAAGTTTTTTCCAATCTCCCTCTCAGAGAACCCTTTTTCTATGAGTTGTTTGGGACTCTACAATGATGGAGTCCTGTTTGTCTCCTGCACGTGTAGACTCTATCTTAACCATGAAGGCATTAGGCTAGACCTGAAGTTGTCAGTTGTTCAGGTTCAAATACAGTTAGGTTTCATGGCGACAGCAGCCAGCATCATTCCATTGGGTCTGCTGCACATGAGGCCATACCAGTTCTGGCTCAAGGACAAGGGCTTTCATCTTCTTAACCATCCTTCCAGAGTGATAATGGTTACACACAGAGAACTTTGTACCCTTCAGCTTTGAAAGAGACATTGGTTTCTAAACCAGGGCCTCATCCTCGGGGCGTGTTGTTGTTGCAAGACTCTAACGACAGATGCTTCCCTCAGAGGGATATCATGTGTTAGTCCGCAGAGACAACATTACGGTAGTTTCTTACATAGGGTGAGCTACGTTTGCATCTTTTTTTTCCTGACAGGCGCAGCAGATCCTGTTCTGAGCAGAGACTGAATACTGAATTTCCCTCCCTGAGAGCCGTTTATATTCTGGGACATCCTGTTGAGGCTGAGTGGAAGTGGATCTGTTTGCATCCAAAGAGTTAACCCACTGTTCCCCTGATGGCAAAGGGTTAGGGTCTTCTCCAAATAGTCAGCCTATAGTTTTGAAAGCTTTCTTTCCTCTGCCTCATGAATAGTGGAAGCAAGAAACTCTTCACCTGCTATGTCCGGTCCGGCCTTTGAGTATTTATCGTTCGGTGGTGGTTCCAGTGGTGGAAATCCTCTCAGCTCGTAGTCTATTTCAGTTGCTGCAATAAGTGAAATGTGGTCACTAAACAGCGTATTTCAAACTGGATCACTGATGCCATTGCCCTCTCTTATGATGCGTGCTTTATGGCTTCGCCTTTAGGGGTTAAGCCCTAATACACCAAACCGATGCCAAAGAACTAGCGCTGATGAAAGCCGACTGTGTTGTTGCCTCGCGTCGCCTGCGTCAGGGGGAAAAGCTGCACTTGAACACACCGAGAGAGCTACAGCCGACTGTCAGCTAGAATGCGCATTAACTGCGCCTGCGTGTAAATGAGACAACTGTCTATTTCTGGAGATATATTCGTCTATATTCGTCATTCAAAAAGGAAAAGTGACGCTGCTGGCTGCAGATACACAAACCTAAACAAAGCAGTGCGTGCTTACCGTTTTGAATATCAATCCTGCTAAACACTTTCTTTATTCCTCTCCGCTCATGTTAATATTGAAATATTCACCAAGGAACACTCAGGTAAGATGACATAACATTAGAACAGCCTTCTGTCTGTACCGTTTAGACTTCTTTGCTCGCTGTTTTGCTATTATTCTCGTGCACTGACTCATTCACTAAACTGAACAGCCAATCAGAGTTCCCTCCTTGAGGGAATCCGCCGGTAAAAAAACAGACGAGGACCAATTTCTGTCAACGGTGCGGAACACTCTGAGAAAACTTAGTCGGCCAACACACAAAAACTCCCTGACGGCCGACCGTCGACTTGGTGTGTCCCGGGCTTTAGGGTTCACTCTACTGGGAGAGTGGCATCTTCTAAGGCTCTTGCCAAGGGTCTGTGCTGCAGCAGGATGGTCATCATCATACATGTTTTTAAAATGTTATAGCTTGGACACTGACTCAACACCAGGGGGCGCATTGCAGAAAGATCCGAACTTTAGAATCCCATCTTATCTGTTTGCTAACCATGACAATTTCAGTTAGGACCTCATTTAGGACAGAAGCTATTACAAAATGACTTTCTTAAGTGCATAATCTTATCTTAACTACAGATAGGAAAAGGGTAATACAGAAGCATCCTAACTCCACAAAAAAATCCTAAAACTGTCTTAACTTTAGGACAACCCCAATGGTGTCCTAACTTCAAAATGATTTGAAAGCCAACTATAAAAATCACACAATAATAGCCCTGTCTGAGAATGTCGTCACATGTTTATTAATGATACAAGAGATGTTTGATGGTCGAAAGACTTTGTGAACACCCAAATGATTTGCTGCACTTTGACGAAATAATTACAGACTCTATGAAATAAAAAGATTAGTCTTTGCCCTTTCTACCAAGCTTATCAAAACTTTACTTAATGAAAAGCACCACTTATTTTGTTTCTCCATTCTCCAGTTTTTCCGTTTTACTTCATACTAGCTCTTTGCTTGTCGTTGGTTGCCTGGTAACAGACCAGAGAGTTGATTACCGAACTCAATGGAGGGGTTTAATTTTCCTAACTACAGATAAGATGAGATTTTGTAAGATAGGATAAGAACCCTAAATCAACTTAAGATTTGCTTCTGTAATATGAATTTGTTAAAAATCCTAAATTAACTTGTCAGATCTTAACTTAAAGGAGTCATAATGTAGAAATTTCACTTTTCCACGAGAATCAATGTATGTTATGATTGCATAATGATTGTACACTGGCCGGGAAGCCGATATTTAAAAGTGAAGCGTTTGTTTACCTCAGGGTTTGTAAAATAGGCCACGTGCATGCGCACGAAAAAACGAGATTTTGATTTCTTCCCCCTCTTGACGTCAAGACGGGGGAGGATATCCCAAATATGGACACCGCAAACCTATGCCGCGGGAAGCCCGCCCCTCTCCCCCTCAGATTCAGCTTAGTCGACTCGAGAAAGACGGAGAAACCGAGATGCTCTGTGGGTGACTGCCACAAACAACATGCAAATGTGTTTTATCTACCAAAAACGGACGAAACTATCAGGGAACAGTGGAGGAAATTCATTTTTGATGACGCTGTCGCAACAACTCTTTCAAGTGGCGTATCGTTAGGTGTGTGTACTAAACATTTTACACCGGAATCATTTACAAATTTGGGGCAATATCAGGCGAACATGGCCTCGAAGCTCCGTTTGGGAAAAGGTGCCATCCCAACCATCAGGGACTTGCCAGAAATTGAAAAGGTAAGACTGTGTTTTTATTGTTCTACTGTGGTTAACAAATAGCAGCTAACTGCTAATGCGGCTATTGTATGTAACGTTACCTTCGAGGTAAACACGGGGAATGGACTCTACGAATGCTAGCCACATCTTTCCACTTTGTTTTACACTAGCAGCTACAGTAGTGACGGTACAGGAGTCCATGCTCAGTGGCTAAAACTGTTTAAATGCAAGTATGAAAACAATATACCACTAAACATTATTAGCCAAACTCATGCAAAACATGCCGTTTGAAAATAGCTTTCAGTTAGTGGGGCTTCTGTAAGAATGTATCTGGCAATGGTGTATTTTTTCTTTTTTCTTTGGTTGTGATTACAATTTCACTAACAATAAGTACCGTCACATTTATTGAGCTATTGCAGTATTTTGTCAACGTGAAACAAGGCAAAAACACCACATGATAGTAAACGTCTATCTCAAAACCACTGTAAGCTGATAAAAAAAAAAAAAACGACATCTCCGTTAATGTAATCTACATTAAATAAAAGGTAAATTTATGCGGGAGAAAATAGCAACACACGTTTTTGCTCGTTACTGATGTTAATGTATGTCTCTGTCAAAATGATTGTCTTTACCATTCAGAGACATCTTGATGTAGACGTCCTTCCATCGACTCTACAACTTCACTTTCCAGCTCTGGTTCAGAGTCCGGGGGGTCCAGAGGGATTCAACATGTAGGGTTGAATCCCATAGGTCGCGGCCGGGTCGGGTTCTTTGACAACTTGCGCCATGATGTCAGTTTGTAATGATGCTGAAGTTACCTGCGCAGAGCCATAGAGAGATGGCTATCTATGGCTCTGTACCTGCGGTGTCAACCCCCCTCCTTCCTGCAACCAATCAACGCGCCCCTCATTTGCATTATTATAATGACCGTCCACGACAGCCAAAACATCGCATCAGATCTCGCGAGACAATAATGCCTTTAGAAATAAGGGTCTGAGGGGCTCTGTGTTGATTTTTTTTCCACTTTTCTTTTTTAGAAGTGCCTGAAAGACTATAATAGAGCATTGGGTACCAAAGTTAAAACAACATTATGACTCCTTTAAGACTTAAGAAAGAACGTTTCTGTAATACGCCCCCAGGATTTCAGGTTCTTCAGGGATGAACCGGGTCGTTCTGCCTTCAGAATTTGCCTGAGCCAAAGTTAACAGCCTAACATGGTGGTGTGGGTATTATCATTCCCATCGTGTCAACACCATGGCACAGTGTCAAAGTTCCCATCTGAAAGGGAACATCTCAGGTTACATATGTAACATACTAACACAATTACTACAGAACCCCTATCCTCCTCCCCCCGCCCTTAACTAATTTGGCCCCTGCCCATGCGGAGGTCTTCGCACGCCACTTCAGACACTGGTGTTAGTTAATGGCTAATAACACTGGCTTATTTAACACAAAATGTAAAATGTTATTGTAATTAAACAGGAGCTGATCTGACATGTGTATTTCTCTCTCAGGTTGGGTGTGCAATTGTGGCGGGGCTGCTTCATTTCTTCTTCTTGTCTGCGTTCTGCTGGATGCTGCTGGAGGGGGTTCAGCTCTACCGGATGGTTGTGCTGGTGTTTCACACCACAGTAAAACATCTCCACATGTATGCGGTGGGATATGGAGTCCCTCTCGTCATCGTCATTATCTCTGCCATCGCCTTCCCAAAGGGATACGGCACCCAAAGACAGTGAGTTTCTGCAACCAATGCTGTTCAGCTGTAGAATTATGTGTGTGTGAGTGTCTGAATGCACATGCATAATTATTAGATATATATTCGAAAGTCGATATTCTGATCATATATTTTTCCAGGCACATTTTACCTATTCCAAACTACATTAGTCTTAATACTCTCAATACAATTCTTACTATGTTTATTATTCCATAATAAAATGCATAAAACATTTACAAATTTTTTTTTAACTGAAAATTCAATTCAATGTTTTGACAATTATGAACACTTATATTTATCTTTTCCTTTGGGAAATGGACCAAAAGTATTGATTGCTTATCTTAAATGCAAACAAATCATTTAAATCAAGGTTCATGGCTGTAATGTAAACTAAAGTCTTTTGAAAAATGTCCCCAACTTCCTGTCTTAATAGCAAATACATTGCCCATAAAGATTATCATTTAATAAGTTAAATAATACTCCGGATAAAAAGGTCATTCTGAACCAGAACTAAATGTGAGCTAGAGTCAAAATGCAAGAGTGTGTGTGTGTGTGTGTGTGTGTGTGTGTGTGTGTGTGTGTGTGTGTGTGTGTGTGTGTGTGTGTGTGTGTTTGTAACCATGTGACTGATTTATCATTCCAGCTGTTGGCTCTCTCTTGATCGTTATTTCATCTTGAGTTTTTTCGCACCCGTCTGCATCATCGTCATCCTCAACTGTTTCTTCTTCATCATCACTGTGTGGAAACTGGCAAAAAAATTCTCCAGTCTCACTCCAGACCTCTCCAAACTCAAACAGATCAGGTGTGTGTGTGTGTGTGTGTTATTTCACTATCATTCATATACTATTATAGTTTTTGTGTCCATCTTTAATTTAGTTTTATCTCAGAGGTTTTGATGAATTATATTGTGTGTGTGTATCTCTGTAGGAGTTTTACGGCGACCGCAGTGGCTCAGTTGTGTGTTCTGGGCGGGACGTGGGTCTTTGGCTTCTTCCTCTTCCAGGAGAACGGGACTGAAGTCATGTTGTACCTCTTCACCATCCTCAACAGCCTCCAGGGGGCGCTCATCTTCATCATGCACTGCCTGCTGTCCAAACAGGTTCTTATACACATGACAGCAGAAAACACTGAGGGCCCTATCTTGCACCCAGCGCAATTGACTTTGTACAGCGACGCATGTATCATTCCTATTTTGCACCCGCGCAAAGAACGCTTTTCCCTCCACGGATGCACGTCGCTAAACTAGGGAATGAACTTGCGCTCCCTGGGCGGTTCAGCGCAAAAAAGGAGGCGTGTCCCGGCGCAAACGTTCCTGCATGCTATTTTGCAGGTTTAGAAAACAATTGCGCCACAAACCAGGAAAAAATAGTTTAAAGTCAGTGGCGCGTTGCGCATGTTATTCATATGCTATTTTAAGGGCGCATGCTTGGCCATAATCAATGTAGCGTGTGCACAACGCGCATACACTTTGATTCTCTCATCTACACAGAAGCAGCAGTTCTCAGTTTTGCAAATCATACATTATTACGATAGATAGATAGATAGATAGATAGATAGATAGATAGATAGATAGATAGATAGATAGATAGATAGATAGATAGATAGATGGATTTCAGGGATTTGAAGTGACAGTTCACCCCCCAATAAAGGATGCAAACGGATCACAAAATGCAATTCATGCCATATATACCAAGGGTTCTGAAGTAGTGGTTGACCGATATATCTCCAAGGGCCGATATTTGGCATTTTTAAGTGATTGACATTGACCAATGTTTTTTTTGATTGACTGACAAGTGGCGGAAGCAGCTTTTATTTTGACATCGATGGTACTTTTATTTTGACCTCGCTAAGAACACCAGCGTCTGAGTGCAGTTTTAAGCGTAATCTTTAAATCCTTGATTTAAAACTATGCTGAGCTATTACCAAATGGCCACTACATCATATTCATGTCATATCCTCCAATCCAATTGGGTTGGCCAGAAACTGTAATTTACTATTTAGTCAAACATCATTTGCTTTATCCTGTTGTGTCACCCCCTTCAGGTCAGGATGAAGTATTACAATCTGTTTGGCCGAACGTGTCCACATAAGAAGAAAGCAAAATACCGTGTCAGCCAGTCCAGCAGCAGTCAGGTACAGTACGCTAGTGAGTGTGTTTGAGTGTTTTAATGCTGTGTTTGTGGCTTCAGCTTCTTCATTCTTCCTTTGTCTTTCACAGAAAACTCTGCGGAGCGATGGCAGCACAGCAGAGTCACAGATGTAAAGTGCCTACAAACTCCTGAACACAAGGCACTTAAACACTTTCTGTAAAAGACTTTCACAAAGCATTCACAAAGGGTTGTTGTCGTCTGAGGAATATTGCAGATGTGTGTTTATCATATAGTGCATGTGCCAACGAGAAAAAAAGAGACAAAAAAAAAAACGTTGAATCCAATGCGACTGCAATAACTTTATTATCTTTAATCTTTTACTTTACTATGTCTATTATATTTAACAATATTATTTCATATTTCAGTCCCAATAGTCTATTTATAAATGCATTATATTTACCACTATATCTGCACATTATATCTATTCAATGACATACTTTAAAATATGAAACCAAAACCACCAATAGGTGGCAGAAAAGCGTTGTCTTAACAAGTGAGTCATTGAATCATTCACTCAGAAGGTTTGTTTAAAGCATTTGGTTTATTCAGGCACAAAGCAGATGATGAGCGAGTTGCACTTTCTTGAGTGCAAGCGGAGGCCTTTTTTGCAAGTGGAAAGTCTTACATTCAAGATCATGCAAAAGGCAACTTCTTTAAAATGCTAAATGTTTTATTGAGGGAGATCTTGGTTTGATTATGAAGGTGAAACTGTAGCTGGGTTTTAAACAGTAGAGAGAGTTCATTTATGACAGCTTTACTATATATATTTAATCAGAGACTGTGGATATATACATTTTTTTTAATAATGCAAGTTATATTGTATGTTTGTGTACTAATATTTCCAGAAAATATATTAAAATATATTTTTTCCAAATCATTTTGTCCTGTTATTATGCTGATAATTTTACTGAGAAACAGTAGTCCTGATTTTTAGTGTGTCTTAATCTTATTAATCGTATTTCTAACCTGTTGTTTCTCTTGTTTCTGCCTCTATTGAATGTAAAGACTGTAATGACCAAAGGTTACCGTGAGTGAGATGTCTGTTTATTATATTATATTATATTATATTATATTATATTATATTATATTATATTATATTATATAAGATTTAGAGCTGAGGTCATGTGTGAAAGGACAAATCATATAATTTGTTTCGTCAAACTTTCTCGTAAAAATAAAATAATCCTCCCTTGTCTGGATTATGCTACTCTAATTAGTGCCTGAACATTGTATTTTGTAGTATTCAGTTCAAAGTTATTAATGAGCATACAACAATCTCAGAATTCTCTCAATCATAAAAAGATGCTTGAAGCAGCAGTGATTTACAAAACACAGCCCTCGAGACAGGCAGAGTCCAAGGAGTCCATGATGTCACAGTTCATAAGATCAGTACCAATGTGTGGATGTGAAAAATGTCCAAGGGGTGTGTAAATGTCTCAGAGTGTGGGTAAATGTCTCAGAGTGTGTGTGTTCGCAGGTGCCAATTAGCAGCTGAGTGTGTGTGTGCGCAGCTGCAGAGCCTCCTACCACACTGGTAGATGCATGCACTGCGAAGCATCAGGTTTGGGCCTAGTGGCTCGCCATCAATGCACAGAACCTGGCCTGTACAAAACATGACCAATCAATACATCACTCTGGTTCCAAGCATCACAACTATATCACCATAATCATAATATAATAAAGTCATCATATTATCATATTCAATCTCAATTCGTTTGTTTCATCATGTACATGATTCAATATAAATACTGCATATAGCAATATAAATAATTTAACAATCAGCAAGAGTACTCTTATAAATAGACAAATAGCAATAAATAGCTTCAAAATACATTTCAGAATAGTTGACTTCATAATTCAATATTCAACAACAATATTAAGATTAATTAATGTATTGCTCATTTAAATAGGCACAATATATATATATATATATATATATATATATATATATATATATATATATAGTCAGACTCAGTATGATCAAAGTACAGCCAGCGCCAGCACCGTTTAACAAAACCATATACACATACAACACACTTTTAGCACCGTATAACAAACAGTGACAAACTCACCAGTTCCTGTATCAAGTCACTCAACAGTAGTCATTTGAAAAGGTAGAGGCAATCTAAAAGGTTGGCATACATAATAGTTAAACCAGCAGTTTAATTAATAGAATGTTTGAATGGCTAAAACGCCTACCTGCAGCAGCTCAACACACCGGCTCGCGCACACACATACCAAACAACAGCACGCGGCCGTATTTAATGGAAGTGACGCAACACTCCGTCAAATCTTGCGATGCTTCACGAAGTCTCGCGACAACGCGAACACAGAGTGGAACCGTGAATAAGGAGAATAAGGAAAAACGTCTGGGTTACACCCTCCCCCTTCAAATCATGCACGTCCCCGTTGCATAGAAACTACAGAAACAAGCTATTACAGTTCAGGGACAGAGTCTGCTGCAGCGGCGTGACTAAGGGCCTCTGTATAAACATTAGACAAGCTATGAAAAAGTGTTTGAACGACTGAAATTAACGGGTTGCCCAATACTGCATACTGAAGTCGTTGAAGGGGTTGACGCTGCCGACCTGAACGTCTGGGTACTACATCAGATCCCACTATATCACTGGAGGCAGTAGCAGAACTATGAACCACAAGACCCACAGATGACTCAGATTGGACCGGCTCACGAGCTTCAGCCTCGGGCTCCAGAAGCATTTCAGCTTCAGACACATTGACAGTTATCTCTTCCACAGGAATTTCCAATTCTCCTCCCACAGGTAGCTCCATCTCTCTCGTAACATGTTCATCTATCGGATCAAGTAGAGAATTTCCAAGCTCTTCCAACTCAGCCTCTTCCACGGGAGTTTCTACCTCGCAGCTGAACATAGACGGATCTTCACCAATGGTTGGCCAGGACTCTTCAATGTCAGGTAAATGGGTTGCAATTGAAGGTCTTCTTGCAGGGCTTTGTGGAAAAGGTGGAACATATTCAGTGTCACTTGAGGCTGTCGATACGGCGGACCCCACAATGTCACGGGTCGTTGGGTCATGTTCATGTTCACCTCCGCTCACTCTTTCCACACTGAACTTCATTGGGGACTGAGGAAAACTCTCAAGGATGGTAAGTTCAGCATCCTCTGTATCTTCATCCTCAAAGATGTCAACTTGGTCAGTACGGTTATGACTCTGGCTACGAGTATGGGGTTTTTGAGCAGTAAGATCTTCTGGAAAGTCCTCTATAACCAAAGCCTATAAGAAGCCACAGGGCAAGAGCAGATCACGATGGAACGTGCGATTAGGTCCCTCCCTGATCTCTGGTCTCACCATGTAAACTGGAAGATCCCCAGCACGTTTCACAACCACATACACCTCTTGTTCCCACTTGTCTTCTAGCTTGTGTTTTCCTCGGATTCTGACGTTGCGAACAAGGACTCTGTCCCCAACATCCAAGCTTGCAGGTTTTACACGTTGATCGAACCGACTCTTGTTCCTTTTAGCTGACTTCTGAGCATTCTGGCATGTAAGCTTATAGCTCTCCTCAAGACGTGATCTTAAGTCCTTCACATACTGGGAGTGCGAGGAAGATAAAGAGTCACGGACTGGCAACCCGAAAGCTAAGTCAACCGGGAGCCGTGGTGATCGTCCAAACAGGAGTTCATAAGGTGTGAACCCTGTGACCTCATTTTGCGTGCAGTTATACGCATGGACAAGAGGTTTAACGTATTCCCTCCACTTAGCCTTCTGCTTGCTCTCAATAGTTCCCAGCATGTTTAACAGCGTCCGGTTAAAGCGCTCGACAGGGTTGCCCCTGGGATGGTATGAAGTAGTCCGAGTTTTCTTGATGCCAGCTACATCGCAGAGCTCTTTAATCAGTTTAGACTCAAAGTCTGGGCCTTGGTCAGAATATAGGCGTTCTGGAATGCCGTAGCAAACCATAAAGTCGTACTACAGACACTTCGCCACAGTTTTAGCCTTCTGGTTTTACAGTTGGAATAGCGACTGCAAATTTGGTGAAGTGATCAGTAAGCACTGTTACGTCTAAAGACGTATATTTTTGTGAGTTATTATTGTACTGTGGTATGTTTTTGTTTCTGTTTTTGTTGTGTCTTGCTCTCCTTTGGCTCCTCCCACTCTTTCCTCTGGCAGGTAGCTGATTGCGTCTCCAGCTGCACCTGCTTACCATCCAGGAGGGAAGCAGCATAAAATCCAGCAGAACTCTCAATCGTGGAGAACTCTTCTCCAGAGCTTGGTCTGTGTCCTGCCCGGTCCTGTTGATTGGAGCTGTTGTGCTTTTTGTTGTGGATCTGTGCTGTAGCCTGCTCACTGTTGAATGCTGTTGAATGCTGTTGCTGAAGGATCTCTTGCTTTGTTGTGAGACGCCTCCATCTAAAACCTTTAAGTTGTAAAGCCACCTTTTGATTTGTTTTCCTTTAAAAGCTGTTATTCTCCTGATTGTTTGTTGTTACTTTCTTTTTGCTTTGTTACTTGGGAACTGTAGGGAGGTGGGCGCCATTTTATTTTGTAACCCCTTTTTCTCCTGTTTTGTGGCTAGGTAGGGAGTCAGGATAGATTTATGTCATTTATTTGTATATTCTTTGTGAGGCTTATTAAGAATTCATAAATCCAGGTAGATCTGGCTTTTGTTTATTATTTTGGCATTGCCCCCTTCTGAAACCTTTGTTCCTCCCCTAAAGCCTATTTTCTGAGCAAGTTGTGATACGTTAAGAGCCTTCGAATAAAAGGGTTAAAAAAGAATCTTGTTGTTGTTGTTGTGGTGCTGTGGCAGGGCCCAGACTAATGCTCATTGAAATCTTTAAAATTGTAAAATGTTACGTTCCATTAAAAGAACCCTAGACACTAATAGGACGTAACAGCACTAAGATGTTCTTTGTGTTGCTGCTGTCCGGCTCAAGCGTTAGAAAATCCATACATACTAGTTCCAAAGGACGACTGGTTTGAATATTCACTAAAGGAGCTGCCTTTTCAGGAGGAGTCTTGCGTCTTATACACCGACCACAGGTTTTAATGAAGTTCTCAACATTAGCTGCCATTTTTGGCCAGAAGAATCGCTGCCGCACCAAATCCAGAGTTCGCTCTATGCCCATGTGCCCCATATCACTATGGAGACTCTTCAGCACAGTAGAATGCAACCTTGGGGGCAGAACAAGCTGAAGGACAAGTTTATCTTCATCCTGTCTTCTCCTGTATAAAATTCCATCTTCCAGCTCTAACCGATTCCACTCCCGTAGTAACAATGGAAGCTCAGGAAGTTCCTCTCTGACAGTGGAAGAGACCTTTTCTCCCGTCTCAAGCTGGTAAATGACCTCTCGAATTGCTGGATCGGCACGCTGCTCTTCTTTCAAGTCAGCGTGGTTCAAAGGGGAAATGACAGGAAGGCCATGTAACTCTTCCTCAGCAAAACAGTCAGGAATAATATTTGCATGGACAGAAAGAGACTCAACTAATGTCACATCAAGCCGAGTGTAGTCAGCAGGACAGCATGATCTGACAAGACTGCTCTGACATATAGCAACCACAATGTCGGGGGAGATTTCTGCAGCTTCACCAGGGTCACACAGTTGCCCTGCTAGGCGGTTCACAACTTCCCATTCTTCACAGCTTGTAGCCTTATCTGGCACTTCATGGTAACGTCTGGACAGAGCATCGGCATCAAAGTTATGTTTGCCAGCACGGTACTGCAATTTGAAGGAATATGTTGACAACGCAGCTAGCCACCGGTGGCTTGTGGCGTCCAATTTTGCTGAGGTCAAAACGTATGTAAGAGGATTGTTGTCTGTAACAACTGTGAAGTTAGCACCATAAAGATAATCATGGAATTTCTCTGTGACACTCCATTTTAAGGCCAGAAACTCAAGTTTGTGTGCCGGATATCGAGACTCACTCTGAGATAGTCCTCGGCTGGCATAGGCAATTACCCGGAGTTGATCATCCTGTTCTTGGTATAGAACGGCTCCCAATCCGATTATGCTAGCATCTGTGTGAAGGATGTAAGGCAACTTCGGATTGGCGAACCCAAGGACAGGAGCAGATGTTAACTTAGAAATCACTGTGTTAAAAGCAGCTTGACAATCAGACGTCCATCTCTCCCCAAAGGACTGCTTCGGGTCCAGGAACTTTCCAGCAGGACTTTTATCTTTGCTAGACTGACGGATGGGTGCATAGCCTCTAGTAAGGACATTGAGAGGTTTTACTATGGTGGCGTAATCTTTGATGAACCTTCAATAGTATCCTGCAAACCCTAGGAAGGACCGTAGCTCTTTAAGATTTCGGGGGACTGGCCAGGATTTGAGAGCCGATATTTTTTCAGGGTCCGTTTCAACACCCTTTTCAGACACGACATGTCCAAGATAACGTACACTGGACTGGAAAAATTTACATTTTTCAGGAGACAGCTTCAAGCCGAATTCCTTCAGGCGGTTAAGTACTCGGAGTAAGCGCTTCTCATGTTCCTCTAAAGTGTCAGAGAAGATAATGATGTCATCTAGAAATACAAGGGCTTCCTTGAGATTTAAATCTCCCATACACTTCTCCATAAGTCTCTGGAATGTACTTGGAGCATTCGTAACGCCTTGTGGCATCCGATTCCATTCCCAGAAACCCAGCAGTGTGACAAATGCGGTTTTAGCCTTGTCGGCTTCACTCATTTGAATCTGATAATATCCAGATTTTAGATCCAGAACCGTGAACCATCTAGAGCCCGTTAATGCTGAGAACGACTCTTCAAGGTTCGGCAGGGCATAGGCATCTTTTACAGTTTGTAAATTTAATTTACGATAGTCGATGCACAACCTAACATCACCATTCCGTTTCCGGACTACCACAATTGGGGAGGCAAATGGCGACTCTGACTCCCGAATGATGTTAGCTTCAAGCTAGAGCCCGAAGCCATTTGTTTTGAGAATAATGGCTGGCTGATGAAGTTATTGGCTGGCTAGCCGGCTCAGCCAAAACCTAAATGGCTGCTGTAGCCGCCAAACTTTTCATAGCTGCAAATGGCTGATGTAGGATTGAGTGCGAAACAAACACAAATGAATCTTCCAGGTGAATTGTTCAAACATAGTTTCTCACAGAACTGAACATTCCAGACACCAAATCACCAACCCCAGAGCCATAAAAGAAGGCTCCAGCCAGCCAGTCTCCGCTGACCAACGAAAACCCCCAGCTAAGAACTTTATGGCCATGCAAGCTTCAAAGAAGATGAGCCCAACTAAAGAAAGAACTGGTCAATGTAAGATAGCTTGGAAAAGAATGATTGGCTCAGAGATAGCACAATTCAGCCCGATCAAGATAACAGCAGAAGCTGCTCGAGCCCACAACATTCCAGACTCCCCCCCCCCGTAAGGACCTCGGATAGACCTCAGGGTGTAAAATCGTTTCAAACCACAGAGCTGAGATTTTACCTATAACATAAATAAAATCATTCAAGAACAATTTTCAATGGACTTATAGATCAAGCATCATGCAACGACATGATTCTATATTGTTCCTACAATAGATGGGTGTATCTGATATGCTTAGATGCCATACAATTCATGTAATTGTAATAATTGATAGATTTTTGAATGAAAATGTGTTGTGTTTCATATCGATATGATCTTATGTTCTTAATTCAAAGGATGGCTTGATTGAAATCTGTGGAAAATGTTTCGGATTCTTATAATAGTAATAATGTCTTAGCTGTGGCCTCTGTACTCTTTGCTAGAGCTTAGAGAGTAAGGAGAGCACAGATAAGCTTGATTTATGATAAGAAGTGAAGAGAACGCCACCTCCTAAACAAAGACAGTGTCTAATTGGTTAGAACTGATCCAGGAGGCTGGGTGGACATTTGAGTTTAAAATCTTAACACCAGAACAAAGTAGAGTTTCAGTGCAGAACCAAAAATGCAGCGGGAGATGAAGATCTAAGACAGACAAGTAACCATGTAAAACGCGCAGACGAAATAACCCAAATCAAGATCTGAAGAACATGGGTTAAACAGCTTCATTCAAGCCATCATCTACTCTTCTCAATTTCCTTTCTTTTCTTAGTTTCCTTTCTTTTCCGTTGTGAGTCTCGGTTCTAAGTTAAGTTTTGCGACAAGATTTCGAGCCACGTTTCTTCTGCAAAGCCAGCTTCAAACAAAGACTTTCATTCCGCCAGCACGCCACGTGACTGACCACGTGACCCAGACATCAGGCACGCGGAGACCAGCCAACGAACGGACCGGGAAAACCCTTTACACCCAACAAAAGGGAATCCCCAAAAGCAAAGACAAGCAAGTACTGCCTCCAGACTCTTAAACTGAACTGGTGTATTTGATACTGATTTAATAACCTAGGAAACGATAAAAGGGTTAAACTAATGATTGATGGTTCATTCAGGTTGTGTTTTATAAGTGCATAGAAACTTGGGATTACATCATCTCACTCTTAAACTCACTCTTAAAACTTAATCTTTCCTTACTCTCTTTCTTTCTGCAACGCGTATGAATGTGTGTGTCTGTGTTAGATATTAGTTGTATGTGTTAGAATAATCAATAAAGTCTTGTTTGTATTTTAAAGAGAAATATTACTTGTGTTATTGTGCTTACAAATTTAATGTCTTAAACTTCTGATCTAAGTTACCTTGCTAACTATATAGTGTTTCACTATAGTTCGGATATTTATATCCGTTGCAGAGTTGATAATTGCAGCCAGTTCAAATGAACCGCGAACGAGTCATTTGCTCGGTTGTAATAAGTGACTCTTTTGAATTCCCTATAAATTAATTAATAATTCCTTTGAGCTAAATTGTAATCACTACAAATTACAAATATCTTACACTGAAGCCATGTTTTTTGGAATAAAATGTTATATATATCAGACTAGGAATAATATATTTACAAATACCTCTGTAAATGTCTTCATAATATAACTAGGTACTACTGAAGTGGAGATTTCGGACTTCGAGTATGAGAGAAAGGTCATTTTGAGAAAACGGGCTTTAAAGATTTATCATCAGCCAATGAGATCGCGCATTCAGTCTTTTTTACTTTCACGATTGGTTGCTGATAAAAAGGAAATGACCATATTTGGATCTGACAGGATTGTACAGAAGAGAGAGAGCTGCCTAACGGTGTGCATGTGATGAGAGGGTGACGGAAGAGATTGCGGAGAAGTAGGCTATGTTGATTAACCCTCTGAGGTCGACAAACGCGCCGGCGCGTTTTGCTGGATTTTCTCCACATTGTAGCACTTTAAACTTAAATTTCTCCGTCATTTATGGTCATACAGAAAAAATAAATATAAAAAAAGAATCTGTGGTATTTCTACTTTTGTATGTGTCCACTTCCAATCAAATCAAAACATTGTGCTTTTGTAAAATAAAGAAAATAAACTGTGTGCGTTCTGCCTCTCCGTCGCGGTGAACTTTTTTTTCTTGAGCACGTCTATAAACTGAAACAAAACTCAGCGAATACTTGTTACACATTTATGAGCCATATACCTTTATAAACATTTAAGTGTGTACTTTTAAATGATCGGATTCAAAACGAAAACAAATATTCTCTGTTTAAGTAATTTGTATAAAACCAACAAGATTTCCAGCTTCTCAAACGCTTCCTAATTATTTTTAATTCGGCCACGCCCACTCGCGCAAAAGATATTCACATGCAAATCTCCACATGGAACGCGATCGCCCTCATTACCTCAACAACAAAACACTTCACTTCACTTTTCGTCGAGTTTGAAAGACGTGCCTGAGCTTACATTGGATTTACATCAGAAGAAGAAGAACGATATTTGAAGACAAGAAAGATAAGGTAAGAAATTCTTACATATTAGTTTGCTATTGTTGCATAAATTTCACATTGCAGTTGAACTGTTGCTAGATATATGGTGAATATTATAATATTTAGACCCGTGTTTACTGTTACTGTGTTTGTGGATATCTGCTCAAACGTAGATAGGCTATGTATATGGTAGGCCTAACCATAATGTTTTATATTTGATCGCAATTGCGTTTTAATGTATCATATTTTTGATCGCGATCGCGTTTTAATGTATCATATTTTTGATCGCGATCGCGTTTGAATGTATCATATTTTGGAAAAGCAAAACGCTCCAAACGGCTTCATGTTTTTACTATTATCTCATTTCATATCATCATAACGAATGGAAACATTTGAAGTAACATGATAATCAATATATTTTTCTCTAGCTTAGTTGTTACTGAAATCTTTTTGAAAATATATATAGGCTGCTATATTGTTATTATTTTATGCAGCACTGCGCATAGCCTATACCTACAAGGCACAACAAACCTGGTGTTCATTATATATTGTTGGAAACATTTGTGTGAGTGTGTGTGTGTATTCTGTGAATTTTAAAAAGCAATTTTAACAAGAAAAATCTAAAATGTATTCCCAAAATCGTGCAGGCCTTTCTCTTGATATCAGTATGGTCACTTTTTTTTTTCAGGGCCCAGATGCCACTGAGTCCTGCTGACTTAAACATTCACAGTACATGTCTCTGTACATGAACATGGTAAAGTGAAAATCAAACACCTTAGAAAATGAAAGGTATGTACAATGTTTTTAGGAATGGCACAAAGGTCTCTTTCTTCAATAAGTGCTTTTTTGTTGTGTATCTTTAGATTATGTTGTGTTGTAAATAAATCCAAACAATTTTAAAAGCCATTCTTTTTTAAATCTCCTCATTCTTTGTGCAAGGTTGGTCAGAATGATGGGCCCTGATAAGCTCCTAATAGGGCCATTAGGGAGGTTCTTTGTCTTTCTCAGGTGTGGAAAGCTTTCATATTAATGAGGTGATCCGCCCCTTCGCATATTGCTTTCTAACACAAAACACGTCGTACAATTTTTAAATCAATATATTGTCTTCTCTGAATGAGCAGTCAGGGTGATTCTCACATAGTTTTAGAGCAAATATTCTAGGCTACGTGATACAATTTTCAAAAGTCTTGTGAAGAAATAATCAGTATGGGTTTCATGGCCTTATTTCAGTGAGAATTTATTTTTGTATTTTCACAAACCACGCATAAATGTCATTATCTCAAAACTACAAACTTTTACATACATGCTGCTGATATATTATTGTAGCAGAGTTTGTGCTGAATACAGTGTAATTAGACTTTAGCCATGAAAATGTCACAAGTAACAGAAATAACCACAAATGTCAGAGCATGTCAGAACACCTCCAGGGCCCAGAAAACAGCTCAGACCTCAGAGGGTTAAGGCTACGTTTACACGGAAACGATCTGAAGAGAAAACGCAAAAGTGATCACTTTTTATTCTGCGTTTAGACGAGCGTTATGGGGGGAAATCTGCGTGCATACGGTGACGCAAAAGTGTGTGAAATTCAAAATAGTATGCACTCCAGGCGGCTAGGTGGCAATGTGAAGCACTGATCGGTGCCTTCACTGTCTAGCAGACTTTTGCGTTTTTACCGTTTAGACGGAAACGCGACGGTGGAGTGTTTTTAAGATTTCCACTCTGGAGGGTGGTTTCACTTTTTTGCGTTTTTAAGCCCCCAAAACGCCGTTGCCGTCTAAACGAAAGGCACATCTGATAAAATATTTTTACGTTTTCACCCGGGCGTTCTCGTGTAAACAGGGCCTAAGAATGCAAACTTTTGTTGAATTTGTGAGAAATCTACAGACGCAAACAGACGAAGTGTAGTAAAATAAAGACCTAACTGTGTATTTCGGACTTTTTTTCACCACAATTCTGAAAGAAGATGTTATTGAAGACAAATATCCAAAAATCTCAAAATTGACCAGTAAAAAAAAAAAAAACATGTTTCTCGCCTTAATATAAACACACACTGTTATCAGTATTATTTTGGACAAAGTTTTGCACATTTCACTTCAATGTACACTGAAGCATGCGTCGTGAATTAGAAACGGTGGTTTGTTACTGCAGTAATATCACGTTCAGTGCTATAAATATCTCCGTTCCAGAATATTTGGTTCATAACATCAATCTTTGATTCAGGTGTTTGTGCAACCGTGCCCTGAAGATTTAACAAAAGTCTGGGTAGGCCTAAGTTAAAAAAAAAAGTAAGTAGGAATTAGGAAAGTATGTGAGAAGTGAGATCAAAATTACCTTGCTTGCTTCTTTCCGCCATTTCACCTCAGTGCGAGAAAAAAATGCATCGCTTCTTCTGTACGGAAAACGAGCAATTTTAATTGGTCGTCAATTCGCTGTGAGTCTGTGTATCGTAGCAACGAGCACAAGACTGTGCTGTTATGAATCCAGTGGGAAAATATATCTCGTGTATTTATATATTTCATGTGTGTATGTCTCTATGTGATAGAATTATTATTTGATGCAAATAATTCTAGCCGGCTCAGCCAAACTTTATCAGATGGCGGCTCAATTTGGCTTACGAAGTTATTGGCTGGTGGCGGCTGAAATTCTAAATTAGCCGCCGCCATTTGCGCCAGGCGGCGGCTTCGGGGTCTACTTCAAGCAGACCCCGCAAATGGCTTCGAACAGCTTCAATGTCGCGGGGATGGATAGGCCTGGCTGGCTCGAAGCTTGAAAGAAGTTTCATCGTGAAGCTAGATATGGTGTTTTACCTGGTCTGTACAGCCGAAATCAAGGTCGTGGTAAGAAAACACTTCAGGCATTTGATTGAGCTTGGATGTTACTCGCTCTTTCCATTCAGGTGGAATAGGCGATTCTCCAAAGTTTAACTCCAAAGTGCTTCTTTGGGGACCTCCTTGGACTGGAGAAGTGTTTACGGTATGCTGGGCCAGGATAGTAGGTGATGTACCAATATCAGCAACTACTGTCATTGGTGGAATGAGAACATCTTGTTCAGACTCGTTCATAACGAAGACAGGAACCTTGTAGGGAGCATGAGTTGGAAGTGTGATGACACAACTCTGGACGCATAGCCCACCAGGAAGAGGTGATATGGGGTGTTCAATCAGAGCCCATGAAACTGTAGTTGGACTGTCTATTCTGGCAGAACCTTCTAGGACAATGGTTTGACCAGAAGGAATCAGGACTGGTGTCTGACTCAACAACTTCACGGATCCTGCTCGACCCAGCTGGCTTTGTTGGTGCTTCAGTTGTAAGAGCTTTAGAACTGCACAGTATCCTTGGGCCGTAGGTTGAAAATTTGAGATGTCACTGCTGGTGTATCGTTCATATAAAGGCTCCAGAGTATTCATGCCAATAAGCACAATTGAAGAACCCTCAGGATGACCATCGGGTACAACCAAAGCAAGAGTCGGCACATCAAATTCTTCTCCCACAAACTCTTTGTGAAAACCTATGGTCATCTCTACATACCCCAAGTATGGCACTGACTGACCGGCGGCACCCTCTACCTGGAGTAAGTCGTAAAGTGGCTTCACAGGGTGATCGCTGAGACTCTGGTTGTAAAAAGAGACTGGAATCGTAGTGACCTGCGAGCCACTCCAAAAGGCAGTGGTAGTTCTGTCCAGCAATCTGGACGACTGCAGAACATTTGGAGCCCACCAGGCCCTTTGGAAGTTGTATGGTTGCATTCTTTATCTTGGACTGTGACATTTCTGCACACTTGACAATCTTCTTTTCCTTGGGACGGATTTGGTCCCCTCTGGCCCCTGTCTGTCCCACAACAGGAACCGGACTCAGTTTAAATGGACGGAGTTGGAAGCATTTTGTTGGTTGCTAGTGAACAGTTTCTTTTTACGAGCAACCAGAGTAGAATTGGGTTCATTCTCACACTGGGGACGAATGTGGCCATCCTCACCACACCGAAAGCAATAACCAGGTTTTGCCGAAGTAGGTGTGGAGCGACGAGGCTGCTGATTAGTGGCCCTGGCATGTGGCTTACTATTGGTGGAAGTCTTGGTGATAGAGTTGGTCTTTGACTGGCTGGCCGTTAGCATAGCTAACTGTCGCTGGACGTCAGCTAGTTGTTGAGCTAGTTGCTGGGTGATGTTAAGCAAAGCGGTAACTGCACCCCCATCTTCAGGGTTAATCCGAGCAAACTGGGCATGAGATGTAGCTTTCTGCCATGTAGACCCCAGATGTTGCTTCATTCGATGTGCTTTTGCTGCCTCTCGGTCCTCTTCAGTACGCAAGAGCAGCAGCAGCTCAGCAAAAGTGGGTGGACAAGTCTTCTTTTGTTTTAGCTGGAGCTCAGCAATCAAAGAATTGTCCCAGCATCCACGACAAAACTGGTTCAACAAATGCCGGTTTGATTCAGACTCCATCACTCCTCCCCTTTTCATGGCAGAATTCAGGACAACCTGGAGCCGTTGGAAGTAGGCAGATGGTTTCTCACCAGTATCCTGGAATGTGTCCATGAATCTAGCAAACAATTCATCCCCATCTTGAACAGTAGCATATGCAGAGTCAAGAGTGTCTAGATACACTGTAGCTAATGTGCTGGAACTCAATTGCTTGACCATGTCTGCTGCTGGAGGAAGGAGGCTCTCCACTATCCTACTAGAACGATGGAGATCAGACACAGATGGATCCTTCAACAGCAATTCCACTCCTGATCGCCAGGTGTCATAGTCAGCCTCATGAGTGGGTCTGGGATACCGACCTGAAAAAACCCTGATCCTCTGGTGATGTGCTGCACTCTCCTCATTCTTCACAATGTGCTCTACTACATAGCGCTGAACCTCAGGTGGATGGACATCAATGCTTGAAGTGGAATGTCTCATCCCCGGCTGCATAGGATTAGATGGATCAATGCGGGGCTCAGCGACAGACCTGGGAGAAGCAGTGTTCACGAGGGGAACAGGAATGGCTGATGGAGACTGAGTTGATGGCTTCACTGACGGCTCTGGCAGCATGGCCGACTCAGCAACTGGTGGATCTTCCACATGAGGCACAGGGCAGAGCTCGGAGACCGAAAGTCCAATCTGAGACATTGTTGTTTTGAGCACTTCAGTGTAATCCACCCCAGTTAATTTGGCTAAATTCTGCAAATCAGACAAATATAACATAGTTTTAGCTTTAGCAAAATGACCTGTAGAAACAGAAGATAGCTCAGAAATACAGCATGTATGGATCTTTTTAGCTGAGATCCAAGTGTGCGGCAACATGGGATGCAGCGCTTCCTAAGCTGCACCGCTAGTAAATTCAACAACAAGCATACCATCATACTCAGATTCGGTCTCAGAAATTTCCTCAATCTTACTGACTGAACCATATTGGCTTAGAAACTCAATGACTTCATTACTTTCTGGTCCTGTTATGCCCTCCAACAGCACAGCATTTGGAAATTTGATACCACGTTTCAAAAACACATCCATTGTTCTTACTGAACTGCAATAACCCAAATTAATAACTCAAATGCACATTAAACTCACCAAATCCTCCTGGCTGGCTCGCCAAAGTTATGTAGCATATATAACTTGCTACAATTATAGATAAAATAGTAGATCAGTAACAGAATATTCTAGTTTGGCTCAGGGAGGAAAAGGTCAAGTTCAATGACACACAGAGTCAAGGTTACATTGCGATTGTGAGTTGTATTACATATAGGACAACAAGTATTTACAATATTTACACGTGCACATAAGTAGTATTCAGTTCAAAGTTATTAATGAGCATACAACAATCTCAGAATTCTCTCAATCATAAAAAGATGCTTGAAGCAGCAGTGATTTACAAAACACAGCCCTCGAGACAGGCAGAGTCCAAGGAGTCCATGATGGCACAGTTCATAAGATCAGTACCAATGTGTGGATGTGAAAAATGTCCAAGGGGTGTGTAAATGTCTCAGAGTTTGGGTAAATGTCTCAGAGTGTGTGTGTTTGCAGGTGCCAATTAGCAGCTGAGTGTGTGTGTGCGCAGCTGCAGAGCCTCCTACCACACTGGTAGATGCATACACTCCGAAGCATCAGGTTTGGGCCTAGTGGCTCGCCATCAATGCACAGAACCTGGCCTGTACAAAACAAGACCAATTAATACATCACTCTGGTTCCAAGCATCACAACTATATCACCATAATCATAATATAATAAAGTCATCATATTATCATAATCAATCTCAATTCGTTTGTTTCATCATGTCCATGATTCAATATAAATACTGCATATAGCAATATAAATAATTTAACAATCAGCAGTTTAATCAGCAATTTAACAATCAACAATCTTATAAATAGACAAATAGCAATAAATAGCTTCAAAATACATTTCAGAATCAAAGAATAGTTGACTTCATAATTCAATATTCAACAACAATATTAAGATTAATTAATATATTGCTCATTTAAATAGGCACAAAAATGCATATATATATATATATATATATATATATATATATATATATATAGTCAGACTCAGTATGATCAAAGTACAGCCAGCACCGGCTAACAAAACCATATACACATACAACACACTTTTAGCACCGTATAACAAACAGTGACAAACTCACCAGTTCCTGTATCAAGTCACTCAACAGTAGTCATTTGAAAAGGTAGAGGCAATCTAAAAGGTTGGCATACATAATAGTTAAACCAGCAGTTTAATTAATATAATGTTTGAACGGCTAAAACGCCTACCTGCAGCAGCTCAACACACCAGCTCGCGCACACACATACCAAACAACAGCACGCGGCCGTATTTAAAGGAAGTGACGCAACACTCCGTCAAATCTCGCGATGCTTCACGAAGTCTCGCGACAACGCGAACACAGAGTGGAACCGTGAATAAGGAGAATAAGGAAAAACGTCTGGGTTACAAAAAGGTCTTAGCAAATAGAACTGGTGAAAAGTAAATTAACCCTTAAGTGTGTCTCGTATCTGTTACACAGTTTAGGCTTATTAAAGTATTACAACAAATTGTGAAATAGCGAGTCAGTTTCTTAAAATTCATTCACTAAAATGACTTTGATCATGATCTCACTGACGTTTTTATACCTTAATGAGAACATGATCAAAACGTTCTTAGGACATATTTAGTTGTGAGCTGAAATCTTTGACTATATGCTTGATGTCTCGTTTTAGTATTGGTGATTGTAGCTCTGAGATTCTATAGTTTGAGATCCAACAGCAATATGAAAAATTTTGAAAATACTTGGTGCAAATAAGTTATTGTGTTTAAACACACAGACATCAAGAATCAGCATATGAGTCTCAACAATGGTGACAATAAACAAACTAGTGACGAACAGATCAACTCTGAACATCACAAAACAATAGCAAAATAAAAGCAAACAATGAAAATTACAGGACAATTCAGCTGCATAATTTATTCATGCTGCAATGCATGATGTCAGCCATTGATGCGTTCTGATTGGTGGCTCCCATCATGCACTGCAACATTAAGCATTTGTTTGATTATCACCATTGTTGAGATTCATATGTAGATTCTTGATGTCTGTGTGTGATTTTAAACATTTTCAGATCAATAAACATTGCTGGAAGTAGCTACTGTAGTGAAAAATATATAAAACATGGATAATCTGTTCATAATGATGGGTGCCATCATTTGAATCAGGTCACTAGTAATTTCATCATCAAATCATAACCAGGGCTGCATTTTTAAAAGCATCTTTAGCCTAACTTGATTGCAGACCAACTACAACATATGGTCTGTACGATCAAATTAGGCTTGTGATGCTTTCAGGAAACACAGTCAAAGTCACAGTTTCTTTTGCCACAACACATGTGCTTTATAACCACAGAGTTAGAGGAGCCAGAAAAATACTACTGTTAAAGAGTAAAGGGTCAAGAGCCCAACTAAAGCAACCACTGGTCACCATAATGGTGACATGAAACAAAACATTCCATAAAACATTACCATCTAAACTTCTGTTAAATCTAAATAAGACCAGTTGTAGATGTATGACAGAAATAAAGTCAAACTGGTAAAATAATAAGTGCAATAATGGCTCGAAGTCAGTAGTTCTTGTTAGGGCTGGGCGATATATCGCACAATATTGTTATGCGCATCTCATCAGTAAAGTCGGTTCCCTTGATTAGTAGTAAATCGCCAATCATCATTTGAGCTTGATCACTGAACTCCTTATTTGCTTATTTCTGACTTAAATTTATGTTGTTGACCACAGAATAACTGTGATTCTGCATAAATGCCCAGAATTTTATATTATATCTAAAGGATTTCTTAAAAGTTGTTTAAAAAATTTAAAATCTTTCGGTAACACTTTAAAATACGGATCCCTCGTTAATGAATAACTACACAGGAACAAATGAGTAACACAATATTAACAATCTAGTAACTACAATTAACTAACAAGTAACTCTGATTAACGAATTAGTAAGTAATAGCACACAGATTTAAGTGGTAGTTCACTATTAACTAATCAATAACTACTATTTTTTAATACTTCCCAGAGAACTACTGAATTTTTTTTACAGATTTAAGTGGTAGTTCACTAATAACTAATCAATAACTACTATTTTTCAATACTTCCCAGAGAAATAATGAAAAAAAATCACAATTCATGCAAAACTAATTAATAACTAATGCAGGACAAATTACTAGCACTAGATTAACATTACTGCTAGATACTGTACACTAATTATAAATATGTAATAGCGTAGCAGACTTATGATTTGGGAAAGCTGTCAATAATTAGCCTATGCACTGCTGTCTTTTAGAGAACTATTCATAAACTAAATAATTTTTAAGAATTGTTTTTATAAATGCACTTGTCTGGAACACTTACCCTGTGGCCGATTTTCCAGCATTCCTCTGGACTGGCTTTGAATAACTAGACTCATCATGGTGAGAACTGGAACATACTGAGTCATCAGCCATCCAAATACCATTTATTTTATTATAGCTTGAGTCACTTGAGACACTTGAGTCATTACTAGTAAGTTAACATGATCTTCACTTTAGAATACGGATCCAAATAATTAGTAGTTCCTATAGGGGTATGTAGTAACACTTGAGTCATTACTAGTTAGTTAACATGATCTTCACTTTAGAATACAGATCCAAATAATTAGTAGTTCCTATAGGGGTATGTAGTAACACTTGAGTCATTACTAGTTAGTTAACATGATCTTCACTTTAGAATACGGATCCAAATAATTAGTAGTTCCTATAGGGGTATGTAGTAACACTTGAGTCATTACTAGTTAGTTAACATGATCTTCACTTTAGAATACGGATCCAAATAATTAGTAGTTCCTATAGGGGTATGTAGTAACACTTGAGTCATTACTAGTTAGTTAACATGATCTTCACTTTAGAATACGGATCCAAATAATTAGTAGTTCCTATAGGGGTATGTAGTAACACTTGAGTCATTACTAGTTAGTTAACATGATCTTCACTTTAGAATACGGATCCAAATAATTAGTAGTTCCTATAGAGGTATGTAGTAACACTTGAGTCATTACTAGTTAGTTAAAGGGGTGGTTTACTGCCTTTTTTCTTAGCTTGATTATGTTTATGGGCTGCAATATAACATGTCTTCGTGTTTCGTTTGTTAAAAAACGCCTTATTTTTCATAAATTTCACCTTTATTGTAAGCCGCTTCCTCCTCTGTCATTCGAACGACCGGTTGACTTCCTGATTCTATGAAACCACTCCCTCAGAAAGAGGCAATGAGCTCAGATTGGTTAGTTCGGCCGGTGTGTTGTAATTGGCTAAACTGCGTCCGGAATCTTCACGCCCATTACCTTTACGGGCGACAGTTGCATGTGCTCCGGACCCGGTCAAATGTAATGGTGTCAATATTGCCTCATCAGTTTGAGCCAGAATCAGACCCAGAGAGCGGTGATGAAGAGAGTCAAGCAGAACCTCCGCAAACACGGCTCTTACTAAACGTTTCTGAATGGTAATTTTTTTTAATTATTATTATTTTCTCAAAGAATTCCCATACGCTGTTACTTGAAAATGCTACTGCTGTTTGTTAGCTTTTGAGATACGCTTTCCCCCTGATTAAACATTTAATATAACTGAATACATGACTGAGTAATACCGTTTTTTAAAGATATTGTTTTATTGATAGAATGAACAACCGTTTAACTATTCACAAAACTTACCGGTAGTTTACTCAGTTTGTCGTTTTCTTTAGGTGTACATGTGATAACAGCAGCTGAAGTTCGCTGTTGCGATAATTTTTTGAAGTTTGTACACGTTTCTTATACACACAAAATAACATCGAACTAACTAGCTACTATAACCAAACAGCTTTGGCATTGGTTTGCGTTCTTGATCAAATCAAAAAATTACGTCATAAAGTATACATGGAAAATACGTTTACAAAATTTGTACATATACAAATTCGGGTCCAAAATGTTTATACGCATCTGTCATATACTAAAGCCAGCGCTGGCATTTTTTTACATCCTTGATAAAACTAAAACGTACGTCTTAAATTATACAGGCAAATACATTTAAAATGATTAAATCTTACTTGCAGGTTGTGGCCTCTGGTTTTAAAGCTGTAACTGCTTCATGTTGGAGTAATAGTTTCTTGTTGAATCCGACATTGAACTCGTGTAGATTCTGGAAGCTGTCTTCCGTAAAATGCGCAGCACAGAGAGCTAAACTACGATTGTAATTGTCAGGAACATAATCAAACTTAAATTTTAACCATTGTTGACGAACTACAGCGTCTGTAGGAAGCCTGAACACAGAAGACCTGACAGCTACAGCTCTCCACTATAACTCCTCCTCTTCGACAGCAGAACATGTTCCGGAGGGAGGGTTGATGTAAATGTATGGGTTAGTTACGTATAAAACCCAGGAAGTATCTCGTTGTAGTCCCATTCGAGTCGTTTTTGTAGGCATTAAACTTCCTGATTTTTAAAAGACAATATCTCTGCTTACGTTGAACTTTCAGCGCAGCAACTTTGCAGATACTGTTCATGCACCAACAGCAACATTACACAGTATTTAAAATGAAAAAAGTGAAATAGCAATCAACCACCCCTTTAACATGATCTTCACTTTAGAATACGGATCCAAATAATTAGTACTTCCTATTCACCTTATTCCGCCACGCCCACTTTTAATACTTCGCGCTTCCGCATTTTGTCATCCGACTTCCGCTAAACTGACACGGCACATCCGGTAGCTATTTCAGTAGTTAAAAGATTGTTTATAGTTAGCCAAAACTTTATCAAAATGACAAATAACGTTAATACCGTAAATGTTTTAAATTGGGAGCACGGAGAAAACTTCATACGACAATCTCATATTGTCTCATCCATCGTCATTGTTAACGTGGCCAGAGGTAACCTATGGGGACATATTTAACTACTTCGTCCTGTCAGGAGTTGATGGAGCAGCGATGAAAAATTATTTGTAAATAAGAAGGAATGAATATTTAAGGTTAAGGATAGGAGATTAGGTAATTGGATAAATATGAATGGTTAAATAAGTTGTATAAAATCAGTTGTAAGAAGTGTTTGATGTTTTCAGGAAGCTAGAGATGCCTTCTGCTGACCTACATGTAGATACATTTCACCATTTAAATTTCATAAGTAATAAACCAAGATGATGATATTCATTTGCAAACTTGACCGTGGCGTATTCTAACTAGAAGACTTTATTCATTTAAGTTTTAAGGGGAATATATAGAGCTCACATTATATTGTTTTATAATAAATGACTGACAGGTAACATCTGGTCACATTGTAAAGGTTTATAAAAATAACTTCATAACAGGTCAAATCTGGTCACATTGTAAAGGTTTATAAAAATAACTTCATAACAGGTCAAATCTGGTCACATTGTAAAGGTTTATAAAAATAACTTCATAACAGGTCAAATCTGCTCACATTGTAAAGGTTTATAAAAATAACTTCATAACAGGTCAAATCTGCTCACATTGTAAAGGTTTATAAAAATAACTTCATAACAGGTCAAATCTGCTCACATTGTAAAGGTTTATAAAAATAACTTCATAACAGGTCAAATCTGGTCACATTGTAAAGGTTTATAAAAATAACTTCATAACAGGTCAAATCTGCTCACATTGTAAAGGTTTATAAAAATAACTTCATAACAGGTCAAATCTGCTCACATTGTAAAGGTTTATAAAAATAACTTCATAACAGGTAACATCTGGTCACATTGTAAAGGTTTATAAAAACAACTATTCATAACAGGTAACATCTGGTCACATTGTAAAGGTTTATGAAAATAACTATTCATAACAAGTAACATCTGTTTTACAAGATTCACAAGAAGGACAAGTTTCACCTTCCTTTCATAGAGATTGGTAATGGTGAAGCCTTTGTCTCTGGACGAAGTTATTAAGTGCACGATATTGAAGAAAAATGCGATATGCGATAATTCATTAAACAATGCGATTTCCGATATGCGATACGATAATGCTTAAAGTATATAAAATTAACTTAAATTAGATTTAAAATTATATAACTTACATGCGTTTCATTCTTTTTGTAATAAGAAAACATCCCTTCAACTTGTGAAAGTGAACATCAGTGTTTTACTGTAGCATAAGAAGTGTTATTTTAACAACAGAATTTATTTATCAACAGAAACTGAATAATCAAATGTAAATGTAAAATACTGCTTAGTTTTTCACTGTATGAATTATATAAACTGATTAAAGCTAGAAAAAATTATGCATATTGTGATATATACATTTGCGATATTTTGATATATTGTGCTCTACATGTTGTGTTTGGAAACTGCTCTCTGAAACACTTCTCCTCCATGATGTCAAGTCAACGCGAAATCACCTTGCTGACAATGGACTGAGAAACACCAAACCTTTCAGCAAGATCAGCCTGCAATAAATTAAAGGGTTAGCTCACCCAAAAATGAAAATTCTGTCAGTAATTACTCACCCTCATGTTGTTCCAACCCCGTAAGACCTTCGTTCATCTTCGGAACACAAATTGGGAAATAAAAATGGAGTGAGACAGCTCTCAGATTTAATAAAAAATATCTTAAATTGTGTTCCGAAGATGAACGAAAGTTTTACGGGGTTGGAACAACATGAGGGAGAGTAATTACTGACAGAATTTTCATTTTTGAGTGAACTAACCCTTTAAGACGCAGCTTCATCAGAGTCATCAGGAGCTGATCTCGAGTGTGTAGCTGAAAGCTGTTGGTGTATGAACTGGTAAGGCGCTCGGCAACTGAATGGAATGCATAAATGTCGACCCTGTGTAGAGCTGACAAAGGTGGTCTTTCTCAGCAGTTATGTACTATGGCAATGGCTCAACGCATTGTGTTCCCATCTCAGATGTAAGAGGCTTCAGGTTGAGTTGAGATTGTGGAGCGTAGTTGTGGTCAGAGACAGGTGGATCCTCCATTAAGTGTCTGCATCACAGGTCTGGGGCCTGTGTGTGTGATCCTCCTCACAGTTGTCCACTGCAACACTGACGCTCATCGATGGTCTATGGAAATAATATAACCATAAACATTCATACATTAGTACTTAAAATATATCATGAGAATTAATTTATGATGCACTTATACTAAGAACAGTGTGAAAAAGAGAGATGCATTAAAAACAAGACTGTATATACACACAATCTCCTAACTCTACGTAGGTAAATCAATATCTGAATAAGAGATGTAGCTAGCTGGCCTGTTTACAGGAATAATATGAGCTATTGTAAGACTGTAATGTTCCATAATATATTGTACTATCGTGAATATTCATTCATTTTTTATTTCAGACCCAATTAGGTCCATATCACAAAGTAAACAAAATATAAGAAATATGACATAGGTGGGCAATGGTAATCATGCAAGATTCGTTGTATTTTGTGAACGGCTCGTTACTAAACTTAAATGTATTCATAGAACGGACTTCATCTAACATTAGGCTAACAAGCACATAGATAGGTAAGTTAGGTAACAACAGTTAGGTAAGTTAGCTTACCTGAATCTGACAACCTGTTCAGCACCCGCTGGGACTTCTTTACCAGAACATCGTAGCCGAGCCTTTACTCGGGGTAAGGGTGTTCGTTCGTCAGTCTGCTCTCCGTCCATAAAATGATACGAACACACATAAGAGCGCTTGGGTGAGCACTTCAAGTTTAGCGCCTTCCGCCATTGCCTCAGGTGCTCCTCGTGTAAATCGTAAAGTACACCACAACATTCCGATCGCTTTAGCCTATATTGTGTTCGTTACACTGTTGGTTAAATTGTTCTATCCTCTTAATCCAATTGTTATGGCAGCCCCTAACTGAGCATATAATACTTTACATATTTTACCGTTACAACTATAGAATTTACGATAGAAAATAGCATAGGTTCTTACAGCCGGAAGTTGAAGTCCCGCTCAGCCGGAAGTAAGATGACAAAATGAGCGTAATGGCGTCGCCCTTGTTGTCATGGAAAATAAGGTGAATAGAGGTATGTAGTAACACTTGAGTCATTACTAGTTAGTTAACATGATCTTCACTTTAGAATACGGATCCAAATAATTTGTAAGTCCTATAAAAGTATGCAATAACACTTGAGTCATTACTAGTTATCATGATTCCATGCTGTAGTTACTAATGAAGAGCCAACCCGAAAGGGTAGAATCATCTAATCATTCACAGGATATATATACACACACATATTTATATATATATATATATACATATGAACAAAGAGACATACATAAAAACAATTTTGAGAGGTAGGTTAAATAATAAAATAACTGGTATTTGGATGGCTGATGACTCAGTATGTTCCAGTACTCACCATGATGAGTCTAGTTATTCAAAGCCAGTCCAGAGGAATGCCGGAAAATCGGCCACAGGGTAAGTGTTCCAGACAAGTGCATTTATAAAAAACAATTCTTAAAAATTATTTAGTTTATGAATAGTTCTCTAAAAGACAGCAGTGCATAGGCTAATTATTGACAGCTTTCCCAAATCATAAGTCTGCTACGCTACTACATATTGATAATTAATGTACAGTATCTAGCAGTAATGTTAATCTAGTGCTAGTAATTTTTCCTGCATTAGTTATTAAGTTTTGCATGAATTGTGAATTTTTTTCATTATTTCTCTGGGAAGTATTGAAAAATAGTAGTTATTGATTAGTTATTAGTGAACTACCACTTAAATCTGTAAAAAAATCAGTAGTTCTCTGGGAAGTATTAAAAAAATAGTAGTTACTGATTAGTTAATAGTGAACTACCACTTAAATCTGTGTGCTATTACTTACTAATTCGTTAATCAGAGTTACTTGTTAGTTAACTGTAGTTACTAGATTGTTAACATTGTGTTACTCATTTGTTCCTGTGTAGTTATTCATTAACGAAGGATCCGTATTTTAAAGTGTTACCAATCTTTCTTTTAGGCACACACAGACATCAAAATTCAGTATATGCATCTCAACAATGGTGACGAGCAGAATATTCAATTACGAAAAGTAAATTACATAGGCAAATCAGAATTTATTCATACCGCAATGCATGATGGGAGCCATTAATGAGTTGTGATTGGTGGCAGCCACTGCAACATGCTTTATTATTGTCACCATTTTTGAGATTCACAGGCTGATTATTGAAGTCTGTGTTTAACCCTTGTGTGGTGTTCATATTTTTGTTACTCAGCCAGTGTTCGTGGGTCTGGTGGACCCGCTGCATTTTTGGGTTTTTAATTCAACACAATCAAAAATGTTATGTTAAAATACTCAACAGATGTTTACTTCATCCCAATTACAAGCAATATAAACAGCATATATGGTCAATATTTTCTCGTTACCTTTGTTAGATCACATTTAAGAATTGCAACCTCGTGTGGGAATGGCAGGAGTAGAAGCACAAAACTCACTCTTGCACTCTTTCACACTTACACACAATCTCTCTCTCACACGCATGCACACACACACTCATGCAGACACATACACACACCCACAACACACACACCCACAACACACACACAGACACACACAAAACACACACCCACACACCCACACACACACATACACATGCACATACACACACACACTCACTTGGATATGTGGTGTATGGTCACTCTCCATAGGCATAATGGTTTTTCTAATGTACAAACTGTATAATATATCCCCCTACACTAACCCTACCCCTAAACCTACCAATCACAGAAAACTTTTGGCATTTTTTGAATTTCAAAAAACACCATTTAGTATGTTTTAGTATGAGGACACAGATGTCGTCATAAACCATGTTTACGTTGTAATACCCATGCCATTATACACATTTGTGTCCTCATAAACCATATACAAGAACATACACACACTAACAGCAGACCCTGACAGGAGGAGGACAGAGTAAAGGTACACAGGACCTACAATTTCCACACTTTTATTAGCCCCGGGTCCAGTGGACCCGAACATCCTGTGTGTAATATAAATGTGTAGGGGGGTGTACAGTGTGTTTTCATTAAAAATGTGTTCTGATATATATTCCTCACAGAAAATGAGCCAAGGCCAATGAGTCTCAGTTTGAAAAAAAAAAAAAATTGTATAATTTTTCTTTTGATAAAAAATGAAAACGGGTCCAACAGACCCGAACACCATACAAGGGTTAAAAAAAATAAATAATTGAAAGTATTTTCATCAGAACAATGTTTATTAAATATTATGGGTTAAAAGAAATATACTGAAAATCATATGCTGTAGAATCACAAAGCTTGACAAATCAGCAGTTGATTTCATCTCCGGAAGTCACTACAACTGACTTCCGGAGATCTTGTGTTTATCTTTTCTTCAGTGATTCTGCTTGTTATCATCAGATGTCTTCAATGCTTAATCATCGCTCAATTAATCACTTAATTATCTAATTAACTCTAACACTGCTTCAGTGTTACTTTTAACACCCTGCTGGTGGTTCCCATATAAACATCGAGTGGTGTTAAATTTAACACCGGGGAATTTACTGTGTTGCAGCAATGTATTAAGCCCAAGCAACCGTGAAAAGAAAACCTGTTTGTTCCTCTTGCTGGGAGAGGTCCACTGATGAATGTTTGAACTTTCAGTCTTTTAAGTGTTTCAAAAAGTTCATTGAAATCCTTCTTATGGAGTTCTGACTGTAAAAGAGTGAAAGTTCACAGTAGAAACAAACAAACAAACATCAGCTATTCATCTACTGAAGCTGTGTCACATGTTCTTCACACAGAACCTGTTTCACTTCACTATTATAGTCAAACATATAATTATTTTATCTATGTGAACATTTACACACCTTACAGTTTGAACCTGCTCAGGTGCATATTTCAGATGGGTGTTAGTGTGTCTTTTGTTTTTCAGGACATCACACAGCAAAATCCACAGTGTTAAATTAACATTTCTCGGTGTACATGGTCCAACTATAGTATTAAAATGACATACATAGTGTTAAAATGAACAATGAAGCAGTGCTGAAGTTAATGAGATAATTAAGTGATTAATTAAGTGATGACTGGCCATTAGTGGTGACACCTAATTTTAATAAGGATAATCATTGAAGGAAAGAGAAACAACATGAACAGAAAAAAAGAGAAACACAAGAACTACTGACTTCGAGCCTGTGCAAAAGGGCATGGTCATTTTTTATTTGTTGTTATTATAGTTTTACATTGTTCCATTCAAGTGTTGAGTTTGCCGAGTGGGCGGGTTTGAATCAGAAGTCTCGCGAGTTCTGTAAAAAATGACGCGAGATCGCATATTCGCAGCAATGGAGGAAAGAGTGAAGAAATGTGGCGCGAGTTATTATTATGAACAAACGAGACGAGTTAAGGCCATAACTCGAAGGCCATAGACATCAGAAGGCCATAAAGTTATAGATCGATAATATAGCTGGTGAGCAGTTTGGTATTTCATATGTGATGGGCGGCTGATGTTGTGTGATCACTCCTGAGGTTGTTGGATTTCTGTGGTGAACACTCGCGTTTGTGTCATTGCACACTGTAAGTGATTATCTTACATTTATTTTAAGATAATAATCACCACGTAGGCTCACTTTTGGCCGACGCCGGTCATGTGTGATACGTGGTGACGTGCAACACAGACGCGCTACGCTTAAACACTACGTAAAAAGATCCGAGGCCCAGAGAGAATGAAATGAAAAGTGGAATAAAGCTAGCCAGCCGTCGAGGTAGTTCATGACGCAGATTCCCACCTGTCTTGGAGGGGAGACAACCGTGTCCATGCACTTGATAAAAGTGTGTGGAGTCAGAGACAGCCCGAATGGGAGGACTGTTTACTTGTAAGCCACCTCAAGAATGGTCTGTGATGAGAGACTATCTGGATATGAAAGCAACTTTCACATCCACCAATAACAACATTGGGTAAGAGTCTCCTGGGCAAATCTGCGAGAGCATCTGCTTCAAAGTCAACAACCTGAATGGGCGCCTCATTAATGCACGATTCAGGAGCCTAAGGTCGAGGATGGGCCTGAGCCCACCATCTTACTTTGGAATGAGGAAAAAATAGCGACTGAAAAAGCCTGACTTGCTGTTCTCTGGTGGGACATTTTGACGGTGCTAAATGAACATTCAAGAGTGTTAAAGGAGTCGTAACCTGCAATTTTCACTTTTCCACGAGAATCAATGTATGTTATGATTGCCTAACGATTATACACTGGCCGGGAAGCCGATATTTAAAAGTGAAGCGTTTGTTTACCTCAGGGTAAATAAACCAGCGCGCGTGCACGCGCACTCAAATAAGAGATTTTGATTTCAGCCAGATTGACGTCAAGACGGGGCAAGATATACCATATATGGACACCGCAAACCTATGCCGCGGGAAGCCACTTCCTGCAATTGAAACGGTAAGCGAATGTGTTTTTATTGCTCTACTGTGTGTAACAAATAGCAGCTAACTGCTAATGCGGCTATTGCATGCTAGCGGGAGTATTAGCTTCGAGGTAAACATGGGGAATGGCTGCTAACGTTACTTTGCAAACAACAAATGACTGAGATCATCATGAATTCGGCTATTGTATATTGATTGCCTAACGCTTATATATGAGGCGCCGTCTAGTTTGTGTGTGCTCGCGTCTTATATGAGTATGTGCGCGAGTTTGTGTGTGTATGCTCGCGTCTCATATGAGTATGTGCGTGGAGAGTTCATATACACAGCAAAAACTCCAGTGTTAAATTAACACTCCTGGGAGTGTATATGAGTCCACTCTCAAAAGTGTAAAGTGTTAAAATATGAGTGTTAAATGAACACTCAACGGTGTTAAAGTTAATGAGATAATTAAGTGATTAATTTAGTGATGATTGAGCATTATTGAAGACACCTGATGTGAAGCAGAATCACTGAAGGAGAAAATCTCAAATTGTAAGCCACCGTTATGGTGATGGGTGTTTGCTTTAGTTGGACTCTAGACCATTATACATTTACTTTAGATTTTGTTTGACTGTTATATCTTATAACTGCCAGATGAGCAAAGAAAAAAAAAGTGATCCGATGGTGTTGGTTATATTATGACAATCATCATTTGAACTTGATCACTGAACTCATTAAGACCCTTATTTCTGACTTAGATTTATGTTGTTGGTTACAGCATAACTGTGAATCTGCATAAATATCCAGAATTATAGATGTAATACAAAGGATATCTTAAAAGTTGATTTGAAAAAAAAAAATCATTCTTTTAGGCACATACAGATGTCAAGATTCAGTCTATGCATCTCAACAATGGTGAGGAGCAGAATATTCAATTAGGAAAAGTACATTACATAGACAATTCAGATCCTAATTTATTCATACCGCAATGCATGATGGGAGCCATTAATGAGTTGTGATTGGTGGCAGCCACTGCAACATGCTTTATTATTGTCACCATTGTTGAGATTCATAGGCTGATTATTGATGTCTGTGTTTTAAATAAATTTATTTGAAAGTCTTTTGATCAGAACAAAGGTTATGAAATATTTGTGGATTATATGAAAAATACCAAAAATCATAATGTAGAATCACAGAGCTGCTGTAACTATCTCAATAAGTTTTGTTTTACGGATCACAACATGATTATGTCAAAACATAACCAACACCATCCGATCACATTTTTTCACATCTTTGTTCATCTGACTGTTATAAATCAATAACAGCAGACAAACAAAATCTAAAGTAAATATATAATGGTCTAGAGCCCAACTAAAGCAAACACTGATCGCCATAACGGTAACTTACAATTTGAGATTTTCTCCTTCAGTGATTCTGCTTGTTAACATCAGGTGTCTTCAATAATGCTCAATCATCACTAAATTAATCACTTGATTACCTCATTAACTTTAACACTCTTGAGTGTTCATTTAACACTCATATTTTAACACTTTACACTTTTGAGAGTGGACTCATATACACTCCCAGGAGTGTTAATTTAACACTGGAGTTTTTGCTGTGTACATGTATGTGTGACTACTTAGTATGTATGCAAGCGTGTTTCATATATGTGTGCGTGAATGAAGTTTGATTTAAGCCCTAAACGGCGACTCATACTTATACACTGGCTGGGAAGCCGGTCGCGGCCAGGTCGGGTTCATTCATAACTTGGCGCCATGATGTCATTTTGGAATGATATGCTAAAGCGTTACCTGCGGTGTCAACCCCCCTCCTTCCTGCCACCAATCAACGCGCCCCACATTTGCATTATTAAAATGACCGTCCACGACAGCCAAAATATCGCATCAGATCTCGCGAGACAATAATGCCATCAGAAATAAGGGTCTGAGGAGCTCTGTGTTTATTTTTTTTCCACTTTTCTTTTTTAGAAGGGCCTGAAAGACTATAATAGAGCGTTGGGTATCCAAGGTAATTCAAGGTTATGACTCCTTTAAAATTAATGAGCAAATTAAGTGATTGATTGAGTAATGATTGAGCATTATTGAAGACACCAGGGGCCTGTACCATGAAGGTAGCTGAACAAACTCGGGGTTACAGGATAAGTTCTGAGTTGAATAAACCAAACCGATGCAATCAGGCTTTATTGGTACCATGATGCAGCTCATCAACTTTCTGTCAACTCAGGCTTTGATCCTCAAGCTATGATTACTCCACGCGCGCGTGCACATAAAAGAGTGACGTCGACACTGAACAACCAATCGCGGGTCGCGTTTTTTCCACGGAGGAGCAAGAGATAATCATTCATAATTACGATGAATTTAAATATGTATTTCAAGCTCGAAACAATACGGTCTCTGCTGCCAAAGCAAGAGAAGACTGTTGGAGAAAGATTGCTGATTGTTAATGTGTAAGTTAAACAAATACGTTCTATATTTATGTAAAATTATGTATGTATGTGTAGCCTATACGTATAATATTAGCCTATAGTCTATTTTTATAATATATAAAAATGTGCATGTACCGATACTAAGAAAAAATAATATTCATTTATTTTTAGATGCAACCCCAACTCCAAATGTTCTTGGCAGCAGATAAAGACAAAATATAAAAATATAATTCAAAGTGGTGAGTATTTACCACAAACTTTTATTACTTTTGTGAACATGTTATCACAAACACTTGTTTACAGAAAACAGAAATAAGGAGTTAAATTCAGAAAACCACAATTCACTGGCGGAGGAGTTGGCTCTGAGTAGGCAATAAGGGATGGCCGATTATGGATGGGATTACAGGTGCATCACAATCTGACCCTGATGCTGGCTCCTCTAAGCAAGTAACACTGGGTACGTGTGCAATACATTACTACGTTTTTAAGTTTTAAATATGGCTGACTGTATGTTCTGCAGTAGAGGGAAATACAGTGTCCCTGTTGAAGCCAGCACACACACACACACACAGTCTCCCACACAGAGGTCAGTATGCAGCAGACAGAACAGCAAACATATCCTGCTTTACAACAGTTATGCTTTACATTGGCCTATTTTTATTTATTAGGGTGGAGGAAATGAAGACACTGTCTGTACTCTGTCTGTGTGTTCTCAGACAGTTGCTGATGTGAATGCACTGGGATTTTTATTATGGCAAACATTTGAATGTGTGGCATAAAAAAGGGACTGGCCCTTACACATCTCTTTTATTGTAGGATTTTTCACAACCTGCCCCAGAAACTGAGGCCTCTACCTCAATGGGCTTCAGTGTTTATTAAAGTATCTCAATGGGATAAAACTGATCTCAGTATGTATATAGTTATATAGTATATAGTTATAAAGTATATATATATATATATATATATATATATATATATATATATATATATATATATATATATATATATATATATATATATATATATATATATATTATGGCAAGCCATTCAGGAAATAATTATATTTATAATATGAAGTCTGAATATATAGAATGAAAGTCTGAATATATATATATATATATATATATATATATATATATATATATATATATATATATATAGAATGAAAGTCTGAATATATAGAATGAAAGTCTGAATATATAACGAATGTCTGAATATATGGAATGAAAGTCTGAATATAGAATGAAAATCTGAATATATAAAACGAATGTCTGAATATATGGAATGAAAGTCTGAATATATATAGAATGAAAGTCTGAGTATATATATATATAGAATGAAAGTCTGAATATATATAGAATGAAAGTCTGAATATATAAAACGAAAGTCTGAATATATAAAACGAATGTCTGAATATATAGAATGAAAGTCTGAATATATAAAACGAATGTCTGAATATATGGAATGAAAGTCTGAATATACTAAATGAAAATCTGAATATATAGAATGAAAGTCTGAATATATATAGAATGAAAGTCTGAGTATTTATAGAATGAAAGTCTGAATATATATAGAATGAAAGTCTGAATATATAAAACGAAAGTCTGAATATATAAAATGAAAGTCTGAATATATAAAACGAATGTCTGAATATATGGAATGAAAGTCTGAATATATATAGAATGAAAGTCTGAGTATATATATATATAGAATGAAAGTCTGAATATATATAGAATGAAAGTCTGAATATATAAAACGAAAGTCTGAATATATAAAACGAATGTCTGAATATATAGAATGAAAGTCTGAATATATAAAACGAATGTCTGAATATATGGAATGAAAGTCTGAATATACTAAATGAAAATCTGAATATATAGAATGAAAGTCTGAATATATATAGAATGAAAGTCTGAGTATTTATAGAATGAAAGTCTGAATATATATAGAATGAAAGTCTGAATATATAAAACGAAAGTCTGAATATATAAAACGAAAGTCTGAATATATAAAACGAATGTCTGAATATATAGAATGAAAGTCTGAATATATAAAACGAATGTCTGAATATATGGAATGAAAGTCTGAATATACTAAATGAAAATCTGAATATATAGAATGAAAGTCTGAATATATATAGAATGAAAGTCTGAGTATTTATAGAATGAAAGTCTGAATATATATAGAATGAAAGTCTGAATATATAAAACGAAAGTCTGAATATATAAAATGAAAGTCTGAATATATAAAACGAATGTCTGAATATATGGAATGAAAATCTGATCAGCGCCATCTTGTGTTATTCATCTACTATTTGTTTATACACATTTTGAACAATGAGCGAGTCCGCACGAAATTTAGTAGCAGCAATTTTAAGTAACGATCATCTAATTAACACCCTTGCGAATGCGTGTACGGGCCAAAATACTGGCAACCGTACTCAACAACGTTCTGCTGATGAAGAAATTAATTCGCTATTTCATCGCGGAAGAGCGAATGCGGTGAACTTCACAGCCCAGGAAGTTTCTGCTTATCAGGCAAACATTACAGAAAGAAACATGCCTTCTACCTCACAGGGACAACCCACAGCTATCTACAATCTTCGCCCGTTCACTCGAAAGGGCCCTAGACATAAGAGGTAAGAACAAAATGAATTGCGGGTGATAATAATAGTTTTTGTCATAGCAAAATTCAGAAATATCGGTGAAATGTGTTAAGTATGATTTCAGATGTAGACAATTGTAAATCTTTAAATTTAAAATACATTCATGAGGCTTAAGTAGGCTAGTTAAACTTTGGAATTAGTAGTTTTGGGTTTTTGCACTGCTGTAGTAATGACATAAGGTTGTGCACAAATGTTGTCTATAAACTAGAGGGAAAAAAAGAATTCTTAATATCAGCTACATTTTACAACAAATTCATTTAACACAGCTTCCAATTTATAAACAGAAAAGATAACTTAATATAAAGCACATACATATTTAATTGAATTGAATATGTTGATTTTCTTTGATGTTAAGGTTTCAGGCACTAGGACTAGGCAGTTTACGTCCGGTGGCTCAGTCTTTCACAAAAGAAGTTATTCTCCTGCCAGATCATACATCTACACATGTGCCAAGGCGTGCCAAGAAAGCTTGGCTTTTTGAAAATGGACATATAAAATCTGCCTTAGAATTTGGGTGTGACTGGGACGCCGACAAAGTTATGCAGACTATAACAGCAGCCTTCCAGCCAGTTGTGGAGGGATGCAGGTAAACGTTAGCTGTGTTTAATCACATTTTTTACTTATTTTATATTTTTGCAGTAATACTAGTAATATGATAGGTTAATTTGGAGTGTTTGTGCTTTGATACATATCCCTTGTTGTGATATGTAACAAAATTAACAAAATATTGGATTTTGCCAATTACATTATGGTTGTAAATATCTAATTCTTTTAAATTTATATTCATTTATCTGAATTTAACTGAATTAACTGACCAACTGAAATACTGACAGCATCAACATTTGTATGTGTAGACAAATGGTGTATTGAAACCATACCTTTCCATGCACTGTTGTGTGGTCTTATAGCTTCAAAATAAGTTTCACATACAGTGTGCTTTTTATTTCGTCAGATTACAAATCTTGATGTCATGCCACAACAAATTAGTGGAGCCATCCCTGACTTCTAAACAGACTTTAGGTGGAGACCTTCTGAAAAAACTTTTTCATCAGAAGTCCATTTATGTCAGGCCTGACAAGGTCATTTTAAGTGAAGAGAAAGAATCTGTAAGTAGTGCAGAAGATTTTTTTTTTTTTTAAATTACAGTATTGTCAAAATTCTTAGGCACCCTAGTATTTTCAGCCTCCAAAAATTGCTATAAGCCAGTTATTAATATATTTTGCTGTGGTGTGTATATAGGAAATATCAATTCATATTTCAAAGTGTAATAATCCAATTAGATTTTTGTTTGCACAAGGACAACAGTTGGTCTGCACCACACAGAGATCTGAACTCACTCATCATCATCAAGTGCATCTGTGATTACATGAATGAACTGAGACTGACTAAATCCAGAAGAACTGTGACAACACCTTGAGGATGCTTGAAGAAACTCACCTGCAAAACTACTTGCAAGTGTACCAAGGACAAAAGCTGTTGAATCACAAACTTTCATATGATTTAGTTAATAGTAGTTAATTGTTAAATTTCATCTATTCATTGTTTTTGCAAGCATCCAAAATTTACAGCATTTTTGTTAGATCTTTCTTCAAGCATATTGGAGATGTTGCCACAGTTCTTCTGGATTTAGTCTTTTTTTTCTTTTTCTCCAATCCCACATGGACTTGGTGATGTGAGATCACATCTCTTTGTGGTGCACCGGATGTTGTTAGACTCCTTGTGCATACAAAAATCACAATGGATTATTACAATTAATGTCAAAAGAAATGTAAACAATACTTCCTATATAAAATGATTTTCCCTATAGACTCACAAAAGCAAAACATTAAGATTAAATATATTTTTTTTGGGGGGGGGATGAAAGTACTGTATTTGACTTTTGCACAGTACTGTATATAACAGGTGACAATGGCAATACTGTATTTTACCTTGGTACTAGTATGTTGTGACAATTAAAACAAATGTTTGTTTTGTTGTTAGCATAGTGTATTGGAAGGATACATTTACTAAAAGTATTATTATAAATGTATTTATTTGCTTCAATTGACAGTCATGTTCTGATGAAGACAGTAGCAACACAAACAAGAATGATGTCAAAGAAACATCGGATCCTGACAAATGTGGTAAATACTTTTATTTACATCCATATACATTTAAATAAAAAATCTTTTAAATCTACTACATAATGTAATGTTGAAGACATAAATGTGTTCTGTTGCTTACACTCTCATATAAGTAAAATCCTAATAAAAAATTAACCAACTATTTTTCCTGGTTTATACAGTCATTGGTAGTGTGCCTGACATTTCCAAAGAAGTTGTTTCAGCCATCTCCACTGTTGAGGTCCAGTGTCTCTCCAGTAATACCCCTTCCATCTCTGGTGGAGATGAAGTTATTTGGTGTATTGACACTGGAGATATTTGCACCAATGCACCACCCATCTCAGCTGACAACCTCACCATGTCTTCTGTTGCTGCTGCCATTACTATTGATGAGACTCCTACCTTGTCTAGTGGAACATCTGCCATCTCTAGTGGCTATACCCACAGCTTTTCGATTGGTCCCACTATCAGTGGCACTGGACACACCCCATGCTTCTCTGCTAGCAACACCTCTGGGGCATCCCATAGTCCCACCCAAACCAATGCACCCAGCACAACCTACAGGTACATGTTCTTTTTATACAGGATTGTCATGTTCAGGGTGTAATGTCAATAGGCCTAGTTTACAGTACAATTTTGTGTTAGAATAGTGACTCAGTCAGCAGTAGACAATGTTATTATTACATCTAGGAAGTTATTTGTCCTATAGTAATGCAGCTATTTCTGTTAACATCATATATGTACTTAAACATTGTCCATTATAAAATATTGATATATAAAAATTTTTAGTACATACCTTGACCTATTTGAGGAAGAATACCTCTCTGATGACACTGATCTCCAGGAAGCCATTTCAAGGTCCTTAGAGTCCAGCACAAATGAGAGGTCAGTAGAAGATATTATGTATAAATGTTTAATTCTAATGCATCATAGCAATAGCTTAATTTTATAGAATCATAGCAATAAATAGGCTACCACCTAAATGGTTCAGAAATATATTTATGTGTGCACAATATAGTTTTTTTCTTTATCTCATATCAAATCTTTTCTGTGGTTATTGTTTCAACAATATTTATAATATTGTTTTCATTTAATACATTTTTGTTTAAATCATGGTGTAAAAATGTATAAAATATATAAAATAAAAATATATAATTTTTTGTATATTACATTATGGGCGAGTTACCATTGACATTGTTGTATTGTTTTACTGTTTATTATTGTTTCAGTGATTCAAGGATGACTTTAGAGAGAATAATGGAGCAGATTGGTTCTAGAGTAAATAATGACAGCATTGTACGCTTCAATATCATAAGAAGAAATGTGTGGGATGGAACATCCAGAGCAATGGGCAGATCCAATTTTTCACCCGAGAAGAAGGTGGATGTTAAGTTTACTGATGACTATGGCACATCTGAGGGTGCTGTGGACAATGGAGGACCTACTCGAGAATTTTTCCGACTCTGTCTACATGAAATCAAGGACAAAATTGGCATCTTTGAAGGACCATCTAATGCTAAAGTCCTCACATGCAACTCCAAAGGTACACTACTTATAAATTCATATTGATGTCAAGTAAAGGATTTCTTTTGGATTCCTAAATATGTTGTACCTGAAATGATTTACTAGGAAATGTAAGAATCTTCAAATGTTGTACTTACAATGCTTATTTGAGAAAGGACATTTAAAAGTTCACTCCTTGATAAAAAAAAAAAGGTTTTACAGCCTCACACAGATAGGTGGCTTGTGACATGATGTTTTAATTTCATTTGATAATAGCGATGAAAGACAATGCATACTTCTATGCTGGCCAGATCATGGCAATGTCAATTGCCCATGGGGGGCAGAGTCCATGTTTCCTGTCTGAACTTATGTATGAGTGTCTTCAAAAGGGCCCTGACAATGTAAAGGTCAAAACTGAAGATATTACCGATGAAGAAACAAGGTCACAGTTGCAGTCGGTAGGCATATTTTACTTTAATTATATTGTATTTTGATATAAATTATTCTTTTTGCATGCACTCATTAACATTGAAGTTACAGCTAATAGTTGTATATCTTCATTCTAAACAATGTTTTTTTGTATATATTTTTAGATCTTACAGGCCCAGACTGATTCACAACTACAAGATGCAGTTGCACAGGCAGCTAGCTTAATCAGTCTTGCTGGTCACAATGTTCGCATAACATTGGAAAACAAACAGGAGACTGCTTTGGATCTGGCTCATTGGTATGTCCTTCAGCGGACCCGTGCACCATTTGAAAGGTATGTTTATATCTGAACACATAATGTAATTGTACTTTGTCAGAAAAATCAAATATAGTTTTATGGCTGTAAAATGGCAGAAATACAAGAGATAGAAGAGGCAAGCATGTACAAAAACAAGTTTTTGAGTTGCTAACAAAGTGTGTCTACACAGTATAAGAAAATTTAATGATTGACCTCAAATTCCATGTTATAGTGCACCAGTACAGGTGGACATAATAATTCATTGTGGAACCTCATCTAATTAAAAATGAAAAATACTAGTGCTACATGTTTCAAATCACATAAACTACACATTACAGCGCGTTTCCTTTTTATTAGGTTCAGAGATGGCTTAACGTCTCTGGGTGTCCTAGATGCTCTCCAAAACTATCCTGTTCAGTCAAAGTGCCTTTTTGTGAAGGCTGAAAAGGCCTTAACCGCAAATGACGTGGAGAATCTCTTCCAAATCATTCATTCCGAAAGAGGGAGTAATGCATTTCAAGCAGAGTGTCGGACCCTGGCTTTCTGGCAAGACTATCTTCAGGATGCTGAAAGTAAGTTTAGTATTTCTCACAGTTTTCAACGCAAGACGTTATTTTCTAAATTGTTTTTGGCTCCATCATAGTGGTACATGACAATGGTGGAAAAATATATATTTATATTGCAATGTTTGAATTGGTGTTTATGTACTATAAATACATTAATATAACATTTAAAGCTAATTTTGCCAAAAGTATTGGTTCATCCCCTTCCAATGAACAGGTATGACTTCTTTAATAATATCCATGAGTGCAAATCTTAATATTAACGTATATAATGATATTCTAGGAAATTGTTTGCTTCTGTGTATACGGCAAGGTTAAAAAAGAAATGATTGATTGAGTCATTGTGGAAGAACTTGACTGGTCCAACTCCTAATCTTACTGTAGCTGAACACCTCTGGTGTGACTTTAAGACCTTGAGCCAAAAAATCATCACCAAACACCAGTGACTTGTATATATGGGTACAGTCATTCAGACACTTCCAAAACAGTTGCAACAGAGATGGAAATCAATTTTATGTTTTGTTTCCATCTTTGTTGCCACAGTTTTGGAAGTGCCTTTTTCTGTTCTACAGAAGGGGGTGTCCCAATACGTTTGTCCATACAGTGAATGTACAAGTCATTGGTGTTTGGTGATGAGTTTTTGGCTCAAGGTCTACATTTAAAGTCACACCAGAGATGTTCAGCTGGGATTTGGAGTTAGCTTTATGCAGACCAGTCAAGTTCTTCCACACTGACTCAATCAATCATTTCTTTTTGAACCTTGCCTTATACACAGAGGCTTGGAGAAGGATTATTTGCTACAGTCTTCACCAACTCCTATCTTTTATTCTGCTAAATGGCTCTTTATACTCACCAGACTGTTGTTAGTGTTGCATGTGACATTATGAGCAACCCTCTCGAATATAACTACTCTTATAACACTTTTTCATTACTCCAGTGGTATCATTTAACATAGTCATCATTTAATTGTAGTACTCTCTTTTTATGTTTTACAGTTGAAAACAATGTCTCTCTGGAGGATGTTCTTGTTTTCTTCACTGGATGTGACAGCATTCCAGCACTGGGTTTCTCTCCAAAGCCAAGTCTTGAGTTCATTACCTGTTCCCGATTTCCAGTGGCCAATACTTGTGAAAATATTCTACGTATACCAGTTCATTCAGTGTACACTGCTTTCAGATCTGACATGGATTTTGCAATACGCAATTCACCAGGATTTGGAAGAGCGTGAGAGGTAATATTTTCGAGGCATGTAGAGTTTGAGTTATGTTAGATTGTTTATGCTATTGCTGTTATTTCACTTTGTTATTCATTGATACCAAAATTCTGTATTTACTGTAACAACACAGTAAATAACTTCAATATGATAAACATTACCAAAATTACTTAGCAGACTAAGTATTTATTTCAAGCAAGTTACATGCTGCGAAAAAAAGTTCTATTCCATGATTTCCATCGTCAGTCAAGGGATTAACTGGGATTAACTCAGGATGACACTGGCGATGATCATAAGGTCTTTGCACATGCACAAGATTGAGTGGTCCCTGATTTTCAGGAAGTTGGAGCATTCCAGCTGTCCAAAGTTGCAGTGGGGAGTTGCTTTCCATTGTCCTTAAACTATGGTGGTTCCACTGGCTTACAAACTCATCAACAGATCTGTTTATTCTTGGAAGATAAACATGATGAAGAGCCAAATGTGAAGTGGGTTGTTGCTATCTAAAATGCCAACATTTTCCATGAAAAGGAAAAGATCTTTAAAATAGGCTGACACCACCCTGTTAAGTTCTGCCCACAATCTTTCGATGCGTTGATTATGAACACTACAACCAACCATAAAGCTTACTCTGTTTGCCCCTCGATTCTCAATCATAAACCTTGCAACATCAATATTCTCACTACCTGCATCACCCCTGACATGATGTGGGAGTCCAAACAGATCCACTGCATTTTGGAAAAGTTGCAAGGCAGTTGATGCTCTGTTGTCTGTGCAACATCTCAGGTAGGTAATACAGCGGCTATAGCCATCAACTCCACCGTGAAACACGAATCCCCATGGATTTAACTTGTGGTTTGTGTCAATATGCCTGAAATAATAATTATTTATATTATTATTAATCACATTGGATGTACATCAAAGTTTAACTTTTTTGGCTTTTTCTTGCCAAAAAGGTTTAAAAAAAAAATAAAAATTTTGCAACAGCAAAAACCATAATAGTAACACTAAAATACTGTTTCTTACTTACTGTACAACTAATAAGGAATTATTGAAGTAACAGCTAATCAATAACTAATGTATTCTGTCATACCTCTTGAAGAACAGCAAATCAAGTTTCTACAATACATTTATATATTGTAGAAACTTAATATATTTAACATATGGCACATTTTGGTAATTCTGTATGTTTTCTGATGGTTGGCATCTTCTCAGGTATTTGGTATTTTTTATTTAAGTGTTGGATCCAGACCAAGGCTTCTGGAATTCCTAGTTATTATTATAGTTATTATTATCATTATTCTTATTCTTATAAACCACATCAAAGTTGAACTTTTTGGCTTTGTTGTCTTTTTCTTGCCAAAAAACTGTTGTTAAAAAAATATAAATGAATTATAATAATAAATAATTAATTAATCTAAATATCATGGGGTTTTTTTTCATGCTTATACTTTTTTTTTTTTTTTCATGTTGCATTATCTCACTTTTTCATTATGATTTTACAACTACAGCAATCTTGCTTCATTAACCAGCTAGAGAGTAATTACAAATTTACAAAACACATACCACAGTTGATTTGGGACAGAGACATTGTAGACCCTCCGTTGAATAGCCCTTCGTCCTCTTAAGGCTCTTCCCACTGGATCTATGATTCTTAAACGCTCTTGCACTCGCCATCGCGGAACTCTGATCCCTCTTCCTCTTAAACTACCAGTGATGTAGGTCTCTCCCGATCCAGGGGTTTGTTGAAGAACCTCAGTAATATGATGATCTAGATCATCATTTGAAATGTTTGTGAAACTCCCATAGTCCACTAAACCAAGTTG